>CM070570.1:64949119-66149119 GCA_036346355.1 Rhipidocladum racemiflorum
TCATCCGCGCAGCGATAACCTTCTTGATCCGAAGGCGATTCAGGATGAGGATGCCATGGTTACACAGTTGGCACGACTTGTTGTCGCCCAGGAGGATGTACTCGATGATACAAGCAAGGAGCTACAGAAGGCCCGCAAGGAGATCACAACAGAGAAGAACAGATGGCGGGAAGCTCAAGAGTATGTGTCACACCTTCTGCAAAGGATTGGAGAGTTAGAGACGGCATTGTACGCACCAGAGCCAGAGCCAATGCTCGAGCTGCACGAGCCCGACCCGGAGGAGCCGGAGCTTGAGGAGGACACTGCTTCTTCGACTACCACAGATGACACGATTCTTTGGACATGGCAATCGTTTCGCGCCTATGCCGCAGCATCCGTACCCAGGCCGTGGAGGTTTTCTCGATAAGTGAGCGTAGGTTTTATAGTGAGACTCCTTCGCCGAGTCGCGTCATAGAATAAAGAGTCACACTTTAGGCGTTAGACTCCAGTGTTAGTTCGATTTGGATTTTCATTGTTTGCTGAGTGTGCAGTATGTGTTGCAAAGCTCTTAGGCATTGTAAGCAACCATACCAAGTTACTATTGATTAGTTAATAAAGTTGGACCTTAAAGTTACACCTTTCGCCCCGCATAAGTTCCATATTACTTGTCTATTCTTGTTTCCCTCTCATCTCTAAAACCTAGAGCAAGTCGACAGATGGTGAACACCCGCGGAAACTTTGGAGGCAATGGAAGTGGTTCTCGCCCAGCAGAAAACCCCAATGATGGAGCACCAGCACCGCCACTAGACATGCAGAATTTTGGAGCATTTCTTGCTGCTCAGACTCAGTTGATGCATGCTATGATGCAACAGATGCAACACGTCACTGCTCAGGCCACTGCTAATCAAGTTAATCAAGGACAATGCCAGAATACAAGACTGTCAGAGTTTATGAGAACACACCCACCCACTTTCTCTGGGAATGCCAATCCATTGGAGGCCGATGATTGGTTAAGGTCAATTGAGAGGAAGCTACACATAGCTCAATGCAAAGGAAATGAGAAGGTACTCTACGCTTCTCATCAGTTGGAAGGAACAGCCGCCGAATGGTGGGAGAACTTCTGTGCCACGCAAGTGAACCCTCAGGACATCACTTGGGAAGAGTTCATACCGCATTCCACAAGTATCACGTGCTGAAGGAATCATGGATCTTAAGAAGGAGGAGTTCAGAGCATCAAGCAAGGTAATCGGCCCGGTGGCCGACTACGAACAAGTTCACACAGCTAGCACGCTACGCTTTGAGGATGTAACCTTGAGATAAAGCAGGCAGTCTCGCTTCATGAAGGGACTTAACTCAGGACTACAAGTAGGACTGATCACCCACACCTTTCCAGATTTCCAAGAGTTGGTGAATAAGGCGCTTATTCTTGAGGACAAGCGCAAGGAATCGGATGAGAACAGAAGCGCAGGATGCAACAAACAGGGATCACGCCGAGGAACGCAATGGCGTCTGAGAGTTACACCAAATCGCTTTTGATTCCAGCCACAAAATGCAACAAGGACACCGTCACGGCACCAAGACCCGTCAATCGAACTACTGCCAGCCCCTTCGCTTAGAAACGCTGCTCGAGCGATCGGCAAGGAAACGATGAGACATTGCTACAAGCGCAACGAGCCAGACACTTTGCCAACAGCTGCCCAAAGAAGACAGCAGGAGTGACCCGATTCGCTTCAATCTAGGAACCACCCAGCTAGGACGCCAAAGACAGGAGCCACACCCCAGACTGTGGTGAGAGGCCGAGTCAACCATGTCACCGCAGATGCACTGCAGAATGCTACGGACGTCGTACTGGGTAAGTTACTTGTTAACTCAGTACCTGCAGCAGTTTTGTTTGACTCTAGAGCTTCGCATTCGTTTGTTTCGCAAGGCTTTGCTGCTAGAAATGATTTGGGGATTGCAAGACTTAAATGCATGCTTTTAATTCAAACCCCTGGTTCCGAACTCCGAACGAAAGTAGGATGTTCCGGGGTGAGAATACTAATAGGTGGAATAGAGTTCCTAGCCAACCTTATTATTTTGGAGACCCAGACCTTAGATGTTATTTTGGGAATGGATTGGTTATCCAAGCACAAGGCCGTATTGGATTGTGGACGAAGAATTATCTCAGTTGAGAGCCCGTGTGGGAAGAAAGTGGAATTTCAAGCTACCACCGTTAGAGATGGCCAGTTGATGGTTAACAGCACCAAGGCAATCAGCATAGAGGATGTCTCAGTAGTGAATGAGTACCCAGATGTTTTTCCTGAAGATCTACCTGGTATGCCGCCAGACAGGGACATAGAGTTTGTGATAGAGCTTGTACAGTACAAAGACCGATAGCAAAGAGACCCTATCAGATGTCCACCGAGGAGTTGGTAGATATGAAGAAACAGCTAGAAGAGTTAATGGAGAAAGGATTTATCAGACCGAGTTCGTCGCCGTGGGGAGCACCAGTTTTGTTTGTCAAGAAGAAGGACGGGAGTTTCAGGATGTGCATTGACTACCGTGCACTCAATAAAGTCACCGTGAAGAATAAGTATCCGCTACCCAGGATTGATGATTTGTTTGATCAGCTGAGAGGAGCCGGAGTTTTCTCCAAGATTGACCTAAGATCGGGATACCATCAGTTAAAGATCAGATCAGAGGATATTCCGAAGACTGCATTCTCGTCCAGATATGGACATTACGAGTTTACGGTTATGTCCTTTGGATCGATTTAACGCGCCAAAGATATTTCATGAATATGATGAATAAGGTGTTCATGGAATATTTGGACAAGTTTGTCGTCGTGTTCATAGATGATATCCTAATCTACTCCAAGACAGAGGATGAACATGCTGAACACTTGAGGCGAGTTTTGGAAAAGCTGAGGGAACAACAACTCTTCGCCAAGTTTAGCAAGTGTGATTTTTGGAAGGACAAGGTGGAGTTCCTCGGACATGTAATGACCGCAGAAGGAGTCACCGTAGATCCAAGCAAAGTAGAAGCTGTGTTACATTGGGAGCAGCCGAAGACTATGACCCAGATCCGGAGTTTCCTTGGAATGGCAGGATACTACCGCCGTTTCATTGAAGGCTTTTCGACAATTGCGAAACCTCTTACGCAATTGCTGAAAAAGAAGAAGAAGTTTGCATGGATGCCATAATGTGAGAAAGGATTTCAGGAGCTGAAGAAGCGATTGACATCAGCGCCGGTATTAGTACTCCCGGATGTTAATCAAAGCTTTGATATTTATTGTGACGCATCGCGCCAAGGACTTGGATGTGTGCTGATGCAGAATGGAAAGGTCGTCGCTTATGCATCAAGGCAGTTGAGGCCGCATGAGGAAAATTATCCGACACATGACCTAGAGTTAGCTGCCGTAGTGCATGCCTTGAAGATATGGCGTCACTATCTGATTGGAAACAGATGTGAAGTATACACGGATCATAAGAGCCTTAAGTACATATTCACCCAGTCGGATCTGAACATGAGGCAGAGGAGATGGTTAGAGTTGATCAAGGACTACAATGTTGGAATCCATTACCATCCCGAGAAGGCCAACGTAGTTGCCGATGCCTTGAGTCGGAAAAGCCATACCGTGAGTATGTTGCTAGCCACAAGTCAGGATGAGTTATGTGAGGATTTTCAGAGAATGAAGATTGAGGTGGTACCTAGCGGATTCTTGGCCGCATTGGAAGTGAAGCCTACCCTAGAGGATCAGATACAGGAAGGACAGAAGGATGATGACAAGATCCGCAGGATTAAGTCCATCAAGGAAGAAGGCAAGGCAGAGGACTTCAGGTTGGATGAGCAAGGCACGTTATGGATGAAGGATCGCATTTGTGTGCCCAACAAGAAGGAATTAAAGCAACTGATTTTGGAAGAAGCCCATGACTCCAAGTATTCAATTCATCCTGGAAGCGCCAAGATGTATCAGGATTTGAAGGAAAGATTCTGGTGGCCGAGCATGAAGCGTGAAGTTGCCGAGCATGTTGCATTGTGCGACGTATGCCAGAGAGTCAAGGCAATGCATCAGAGACCAGCAGGATTGCTACACCGAAAATACCTGAGTGGAAGTGGGAGGAAATCGGAATGGATTTCATTACCGGTTTGCCTAAAACTCAAGGAGGTTATGACTCCATATGGGTTATAGTGGATCGCTTGACCAAAGTAGCCCATTTTATCCCCGTGAAGACCACTTACTCGGAGGATAAGTTAGCGAGTTGTACATGATCGAGGATCGTCTGTTTGCACGGAGTGCCAAAGAGGATTGTATCAGACAGAGGTACCCAATTTACCTCAAGGTTTTGGAATAAGTTGCATGAAGCCATGGGAACCAGTTTGAACTTCAAGATCTGACCTATCATCCATGACGGATGGACAGACCGAAAGAGTCAATCAGATTCTGGAGGATATGTTAAGAGCATATGCATTGGCTTATGCTACCTCTTGGGATAAGAGTTTGCCGTATGCCGAGTTCGATTACAATAATAGTTACCGTGCTAGTTTGCTGACGATGTCACCTTTTGAGGCCTTTGTATGGTCGACTTCGCTTCGGACGCCATTGAATTGGAATGAGACCGGCGAGCGCCGTGTCTTCGGCCTGATATTCTTCAAGAGGTCAAGAAGCAGATTGCCATGATTAGGAAAGGTTGAAGATCGCCCAATCACGATGTAAGAGTTATGGCCGACAATCGTCGCCGGGACTTGAGTTTTGAACCAGAAGACTTTGTATACCTCAGAGTTACGCTTCTCAGGGGAGTTAAGAGGTTCCATGCTAAAGGGAAACTCGCACCCCGTTATGTTGGACCATTTAAGATTTTGAGCCGCAGAGGCGAAGTTGCTTATCAGCTGGAGTTGCCACAGTCGTTAGCAGGATTACATGACGTATTCCATGTGTCCCAGTTGAAGAAGTGTCTCCGAGTACCTGAGGAACAGACACCGCTAGAGTCAATTGAGTTGCAAAAAGATTTGACTTACAAGGAGCATCCCGTGAAGATTCTGGACACTATGGATCGAGAGACCAGTAATAAGTCAACCCGCTTCTGTAGAGTTCAGTGGAGCATCCATGCAGAGAGCGAAGTGACTTGGGAACGCGAAGAGGATTTGAAGAAAGAGTTTCCAAGCCTATTCTGTAGTAAGCCCTGAATCTCGGGGACGAGATTCTATTAAGGGGGGGAGGTTTGTAACACCCCAAAATTTTGCTTTTCTTAAATTCATGTGTGATTTGGTACTTTGGTGAATTTTTGGAATTTTCTGGAATTTATTTGGATTTATTTGGAATTTATTTGAATTTATTCCATTTTGAAATAATTAAAGAATTAAAATTTGCAAATAAAATTTTGTTGGAAATATTTTATTTGAGTCCAAAATGATCCAAAGTATTTTCCAGAATTTTTCTGGAATTTTTCTGAGTCTTTTGCTATTTTTAATGAATTAAATGAATTTCTGGGAATTATTTTAAATATTAAATCGCTGGAAAATCAAGTCGGGTCAGAAATCGTTCATCCGAATGGGACCGAGTCCGAGTCCGACCCGAGCCACGTGACTCGACCGAACCAGCTCTAAACCTAATCGATCCCAACCGTTGGATCGAGATCCAACGGTCAGGATTGGGCCGCACTGTTTCGACCGGGTCCGGCTGGGACCCGTGCGCGCCTGGCAATTGTAACACCCCAAAATTTTGCTTTTCTTGAATACATGTGTGATTTGGCACTTTGGTGAATTTTTGGAATTTTCTGGAATTTATTTGGATTTATTTGGAATTTATTTGAATTTATTCCATTTTGAAATAATTAAAGAATTTAATTTTACAAATAAAATTTTGTTGGAAATATTTTATTTGAGTCCAAAATGATCCAAAATATTTTCCAGAATTTTTCTGGAATTTTTCTGAGTCATTTGCTATTTTTAATGAATTAAATGAATTACTGGGAATTATTTTAAATATTAAATCATTTGGAAAATCAACTCGGGTCAAGTACTGTTCATCCGACCGAGCCCGAGTCAGACTCGAGTTCGAGTCCGACCTGAGCCACGTGACTCGACCGAACCCACTCCTAAACCTAATCAATCCCAACCGTTGGATCAAGATCCAACGGCTGAGATCCGCCCGTACCGGTTGAGCCGTGTCCGACCCGAACCCGCTCGCGTCGGTCCGATCGGGCCGCTGATCTGGACACGTGGGCGGTTCTCGTGCCGTCTTCCCCGCTGAAGTCCGAGCCGGACTCCGCCACGAGAAGTCTTGGCCAGAATCGACTAGGGCTCATGCTGAGCACGCCTCCCAGGGCTATTTAATGCCCGGATCGCACCCCGAGGACCGCCGTGACCTTGCGCTACTTTTTGCCTTAGCTTGCTAAACCCTAGCAGCCGCCGCTTGCTCGGGATTGCTCGCCGTAGTGGCTTAGGGTATTGTGGTGGTTTTCTCACCTTCCGCCGCCGTCCGCCGTCGCCCGAGGAGAAGGAGGCCGAGCAGGATCTCGAGCCAAGGCGACTCGAACGTGACCACGCACGTCGCCGGAGGAGCCCCGTAGCGCCGCGCTCTTGGTCATCGTCCCCGTCTCCGGTGCCCAAGCCTCGCCGTGCCATCGCCGGACTTCGCGAGCTCGGTGAACCGTCAGATCCAGATCGGACGGTTGAGGTGAGTTCACGTGTTCCAAACCCGATTAGATCTGGACCGTTGGATCAAGATCCAACGGTTCACAATCGCCACGTGCCGTAGCAGTGCTATTATAGGATTAGATCTGGACCGTCCGATCTAGATCGAACGGCCCACGATCATCGAGTAGTTTTAACGTGTTAACCCTGGATCCAATCCGCGCCGTTGATTTTCAAACCAGCGGCGCGATTGCGCCACGTGTCGGGGAGATGGACCGGCGGTCAGCGCCATCTGGCGTGTGGCGTGTGTCTCGACACGCGGGCCCCGCATGTCGAGAGGGCCCACACGACGGCCCGGCGTTTGCGTGAGACCATCGCCCGACAGTGGGTCCGCTGTCGGTCTCACCCGAGCCGTGGACCGGGTCCACCGTGGACCGAACCGCGCCGTGAGCTGAGCCCATGAGCCGGCTGACGTCAGCCAGCCAATCAGGAGCTGACACGTGTCCATGATGACGCAATAATTAATTTCCGAAAAAGAAAATGATTTATTAATTCGAAATATTGATTCAAATTTAGATTCAAACTTCAAACGCTTATAACTTTTGCGTTTCAACTCCGATTTGAGTGATTCAAATTTCTAAATTTGTATAAAATTAAGATCTACCTAAATATGAATTTTATTTAATTTTTGGACTAAAGTTTTCCTCTGTAAAATTATTTAATTGATTATTTAAACTTTAAATAATCATAACTTTTGCGTTTTAACTCCAAATTTGACGATTCCAGTTTCTAAAAATCCAGAAAATTATGTTCTCGCTGTTTATGGGTTTTATTTGGAGTTTTGGGATGTTTTTGCCTATTGTTTATTTGTGTTTTGCTATTTGCACGCTTTAAGAGTAGAGCGTTGAAGTCCTGGGAATGATTCGAAGGAGAAGTATTGACTCAGGATCCAACTCAAGACCAAGAGCAAGTACTTTTTGAAGGCAAGTTGTGCTTTGACCATGTTGATCCTATTTCGAAATCTATTTTGATTTAAACTATTGCATGCTAGTTCAATTAGAAACATACTTTGCTTAAACATGGGGATTAGATAAATACCAATTTCTTTGTATGACACCTTGATTATCTAAGTATGTGCCATGATCCCTTGTCACCCTAGTTGTGGATTACTAGTTGGACATTATTAAATCGCCAACATGGGTTTAGACAGATTTGTAGTACCTTTGCTTAGACACGCTACGTGCTCATGACATGATTTTGGACAATCAAATGTTAATATTGACTTAATGATATATTGAACCTGTTTTGGAAAAGTATCATGTGATGTTGATGGCACGTGGTGCATGGTAATCAACTGGGGTTTGATAAGCATGATTTCGGCCAGGGCATGTGGCAAGAGTAATCAGGTGGGCAGTTGTGGCATTGGGGATGTTGATTTGGTTCTTGGGTAGTCTTGCCCTGGTCACTCTAAGGACTTAACCTTGCAAGCCTTTGAACTGGGTCATACTTGCAACCACATGGCTGGAATGGGACGGCCCTAGTTGACTAAGTCACTAAGGACTCGCTTGTGGAGCCTCAGGGTGTCAATTACACCGTTTGTGTGATTGTACGGGGGAGCGTATCGTGGCTGTGGCCAGATACCCATCTAACGGTGTGTTGGTCCCATACTTCGCCTTGGCTAAGGGAAGGGATGGTGTAGAGCACGAACCGGAGAGGACCACCTGTGTTGTTTGAGGCTTCCGAAAGGCTTTGTTACGGGAACTCGCCTTTGTGGTGTTTGACTGTATCTTGTGGGTAAAGTGCATAACCTCTGCAGAGTTTAGAATCTATTCGAATAGCCGTGTCCACGGTACTGGACAATGCTCGGGGATTACAGTCAAGGGTTAGATTTTCTCAAAAATAACTTGGGTTTGAAAGGTGGGTTGGTTTAGTAATGAAGATGATGGAAATATGGTTTAGGATGGGGAAAATGTTTATTAAACTTCTTGAAAAGTTATTTATGCTTTACTTATTTCTACTGCTTTCGAATCTACTTATATTACTTTTCAAATGCTGTTTACGGCAAATATACCTTGAGCTATTCCTTTGTACCAAGCCATGCATATAGTATATTAGCTTGCATTACATGCATGACTTGTCGAGTACCAAGTACTCACCCTTGCCTCAACACAATATCAGTTGAAGAAGAGATCGCACTGACTTTGGAGGAGGAACTCCAAGAGGATCCGTCTACTTAGGGAAGCGAGCCCGATCGGTTGCCTGTGGTATCTTGGATGGCGCCACGAAGTTTATTTGATTTTCATTGCTATTATTTCTCTTTTAATAAGTTTCGCCTTGCGAGGCATACATTTGTAACTTGACCATAAGGTCGAGTAACCAGTTTGGTTATTTAAATAAAGTACTTTGATGATATCGAATGGTATGATTGTGATATTTGCCGATGTTAAGACTGTGTGCACTAGCGCGTTCCTGGACTAGTGCTGAATACACAGAGGGTCCGGATTTGCAAATTCGGGGTCCCGACAGAGGTGGTATCAGAGCCATACTTGACTGTAGGCTCAACCCTAGCTAGAATGGTCGTAGTGAGGATAAAACCTATTTTCTAAAGCTAAAAATTTGTGAAGACAAGAAATGACATCTCGACTTATCCCCTTCTCTCTTTTCTTGCCTCTTGCTGAAATTTTCCCTTACCTGGTCACAATTTAAAAATTCCGAGTTCTTACGTAAAGCACTCTTGTGACAGATGGAGGAAGAGTTCAACTACGTTGATCTGGGAGTTGGTCACGCCGCGGAACTTTGGCATATGCTCTGAGACTCTCGGAGATTTTGAGAAGCCGCAATACCAAGTGGAAGTGATCGGACAAGCGGGATTGATCAAGGCTTGTGGCGTGAGGATTGAGGTACTGCTAGGAAAAGGGCCCAGGCAATCGCCCGATACACCTGCACCGCCGGAGATCTACAATCTGAGATGGGTATCCAAGAAGTATCACGACGCCGCAATGCGGCACATTACCCGTATCTACACCAGAGAATTGGAAAGTGCGGTGTTCGTTACCACCAGCGCAGCGATAACCTTCTTGACCGAAGGCGATTCAGGATGAGGATGCCACGGTTACACAGTTGGCACGATTTGTCGTCGCCAGGAGGATGTACTAGATAATACAAGCAAGGAGCTCTGAAGGCCCGCAAGGAGATCACGGCAGAGAGAAGAACAGATGGCGGGAAGCTCAAGAGTATGTGGCACACCTTCTGCGAAGGATTGACGAGTTGGAGATGACTTTATGCGGACCAGACCCGAGCGATACTCGAGCTACGAGCGAGATCGGAGAGGAGTCGGATCTCGATGAGGACATCGCTTCTTCGACTACCACAGATGACACGATTCTTTGGACATGGCGTCGTTTCGCGCCTATGCCGCAGCATCCGCACTCCAGGCCGTGGAGGTTTTCGATGAGTGAGCATAGGTTCTATAGTGAGACTCCTTCGCCGAGTCGAGTCATAGAATAAAGAGTCACCCTTTAGGCGTTAGACTCGTGAGTTAGTTCGATTTGGATTTGCTTTGTTTCTTGAGTGTGCATTATGTGTTGCAAGGCCCTTAGGCATTATGGCAGCCATACCAAGTTATTAATAATAAAGTTGGACCTTAAAGTTACCCCTTTAAGCCCCGCGTAAGTTCCATATTACTTGTCTATTCTTGTTTCCCTCTCATCTCTAAACCTAGAGCAAATCGGCCAGATGGTGAATACCCGTGGAAACTTTGGAAGCAATGGGAGTGGTTCTCGCCAGCAGAAAACCCCAATGATGGGGCACCAAAGACCGCCATCGGATGTGCAGAATTTTGGAGCATTTCTTGCTGCTCGGACTCGATTGATGCATGCTATGATGCAACAAATGCAGCACGTCCTTTGCTCAGGCCACGCTAATCAAGTTAATCGGGGACCACGCTTGAGAATACAAGGCTGTCGAGTTCATGAGAACTCACCCACCCACTTTCTCTGGGAATGCCAATCCATTGGAGGCCGATGATTGGTTAAGATCAATTGAGAGGAAGCTACACATAGCTCAATGCATAGGAAATGAGAAGGTACTCTACGCTTCTCATCAATTTGGAAGGAACATGGCCAGAATGGTGGGAGAACTTGTGCCACACAGGAGAACCCTCAAGATATCACTTGGGAAGAGTTCACGGTGCATTCCGACAGTATCACGTGCTGAAGGAATCATGGACCTTAAGAAGGAGGAGTTCAGAGCATTAAAGCAAGGTAATCGGCCCGGTGGCCGACTACGAACAAGTTCACACAGCTAGCACGCTACGCACCTGAGGATGTAGCGACGGATAAATCCAGACAGTCTCGTTTTATGAAGGGACTCAACTCAGGATTGCAAGTAGGGTTGATCACCCACACCTTTCCAGATTTCCAAGAGTTGGTGAATAAGGCGCTTATTCTTGAGGACAAGCGCAAGGAACTGGATGAGAACAGGAAGCGCAGGATGCAACAGCAAGGATCACGCCAGGGAACGCAACAGCGCTTGAGGGTTGCACCAAATCAATTCTTCAGATTCCAACCACAGAATGCAACAAGGACACCATCCCGGCACCAAGACACATCAATCAAAACTACGGACCCGGCCCCGCTAGAAACGCTACCCAGGCAACAAGAAGGAACAGTGAGACGCTGCTACAAGCGCAACGAGCCAGACACTTTGCCAACAGTTGTCCCAAGAAGACAGCAGGAGTGACCCGATTCGCTTCAACCTAGGAACCACCCGGCTAGGACGCCAAAGACCAGGAGCCACACCCAGGCCGTGGTGAGAGGCCGAGTCAACCATGTCACCGCAGATGCGCTCTGAGAATGCTACTGACGTAAATCTTTGGGTAAGTTACTTGTTAACTCAAGTACTTGCAACAGCTTTGTTTGACTCGAGCTTCAGATTCGTTTGTTTCGCAAGGCTTTGCTACTAGAAATGATTTGAGAATTGCAAGACTTAAGTGCATGCTTTTAGTTCAAACCCCTGGTTCCGAACTCCGAACGAAAGTAGGATGTTCCGGGGTGAGAATACGGATAGGTGGAATAGAGTTCCTAGCAAACCTTATAATTTTGGAGACCCAGACCTTAGACGTCATATTGGGAATGGATTGGTTATCCAAGCACAAGGCCGTATTGGATTGTGGACGAAGGACTATCTCAGTTGAGAGCCCGTGTGGGAAGAAGGTGGAATTTCAAGCCACTGCAGTTAGAGATGGACAGTTGATGGTTAACAGTACCAAGGCAATCAGCATAGAGGATGTCCCAGTAGTGAATGAGTACCCCGATGTTTTTCCCGAAGATCTACAGTATGCCGCTTGAGACAGGGACATAGAGTTTGTGATAGAGCTTGTACAGTACAAAGACCGATAGCAAAGAGACCCTATCGGATGTCTACCGAGGAGTTGGTAGAGATGAAGAAACAGCTAGAAGAGTTAATGGAGAAAGGATTTATCAGACCAAGTTCGTCGCCGTGGGGAGCACCGGTTTTGTTTGTCAAGAAGAAGGACGGGAGTTTCAGGATGTGCATTGACTACCGTGCACTCAATGAAGTCACCGTGAAGAATAAGTATCCGCTACCCAGGATTGATGATTTGTTTGATCAGTTGAGAGGAGCCGGAGTTTTCTCCAAGATTGATCTGAGATCGGGATACCATCAGTTGAAGATCCGATCAGAAGATATTCCGAAGACTGCATTCTCGTCAAGATATGGACATTACGAGTTTACAGTTATGTCCTTTGGGCTGACGAATGCGCCAGCTTATTTCATGAATATGATGAATAAGGTGTTCATGGAACATTTGGACAAGTTTGTCGTCGTGTTCATAGACGATATCCTAGTCTACTCCAAGACAGAGGATGAACATGCCGAACACTTAAGGCGAGTTTTGGAAAAGCTGAGGGAACAGCAACTTTTCGCCAAGTTCAGCAAGTGTGATTTTTGGAAGGACAAGGTGGAGTTTCTTGGACATGTAATGACCGCAGAAGGAGTCGCCGTAGATCCAAGCAAAGTAGAAGCTGTGTTACATTGGGAGCGGTAGAAGGCGTGACCCATTCGGAGTTTCCTTGGAATGGCAGGATACTACCGCCCGTTTCATCGAAGGCTTTTCGACAATTGCGAAACCTCTTACGCAACTCTTGAAGAAGGAGAAGAAGTTTGCATGGGCGCCAGAGTGTGAGAAAGGATTTCAGAGCTGAAGAAGCGATTGGCGCCAAGACCGGTGTTAGTTCTCTGGATGTTGCTCAAAGCTTCGATATTTATTGTGACGCATCGCGCCAAGGACTTGGATGTGTCTTTGTCACGAGAATGGAAAGGTCGCCGCTTATGCATCAAGGCGATTGAGGCCGCATGAGGAAAATTATCCGACACATGACTTAGAGTTAGCTACCGTAGTGCATGCTTTGAAGATATGGCGTCACTATCGATTGGAAGCAGATGTGAAGTATATACGGATCATAAGAGCCTTAAGTACATATTCACCCGATCGGATGCGAATATGAGGCGAGAGAAGATGGTTAGAGTTGATCAAGGACTATAATGTTGGAATCCATTACCATCCGGGAAGGCCAGCGTGGTAGCCGATGCCACTGAGTCGGAAAAGCCATACCGTGAGTGCGTTGCTAGCCACAAGTCGGGATGAGTTATGTGAGGATTTTCTAAAATGGAGATTGAGGTTGTACCTAGCGGATTCTTGGCCACATTAGAAGTAAAGCCTACCCTAGAGGATCAGATCCGAGAAGGACGAAGGATGATGACAAGATCCGCAGGATTAAGTCCATCAAGGAGGAAGGCAAGGCGAGAGGACTTCAAGTTGGATGAGCAAGGCACGTTGTGGATGAAGGATCGCATTTGTGTGCCTAACAAAAGGAGTTAAAGCAAGCGATTACGGAGGAAGCCCATGACTCCAAGTACTCAATTCATCTGGAAGCGCCAAGATGTATCAGGATCTGAAGGAGAGATTACGGTGGCCGAGTATGAAACGTGAAGTTGCCGAGCATGTTGCATTGTGCGGCGTATGCCGGAGAGTCAAGGCAATGCATCGAGACCGGCAGGATTGCTCTGATTGAAAATACCTCGAGTGGAAGTGGGAGGAAATCGGAATGGATTTCATTACCGGTTTGCCGAAGACTCAAGGAGGTTATGACTCCATATGGGTTATAGTGGATCGCTTGACTAAAGTAGCCCATTTTATCCCGTGAAGACCACTTACTCGGGAGATAAATTAGCGAATTATACATGACCAGGATTGTCTGTTTGCACGGAGTGCCAAAGAGGATTGTATCAGACGAGAGGTACCCAATTTACCTCAAGGTTACGGAATAAGTTGCATGAAGCCATGGGAACCCGTTTGAACTTCAAGATGACTTATCATCCACAGACGGATGGACAGACCGAAAGAGTCAACCAGGTCTGGAGGATATGTTGAGAGCTTGTGCATTAGTTTATGCTACCTCTTGGGATAAGAGTTTACCGTATGCCGAGTTCGATTACAACAATAGTTATCAGGCTAGTTCTGAGATGTCACCTTTTGAGGCCTTTGTATGGTCGACCTGTCGGACGCCATTGAATTGGAATGAGACCGTGGCGCCGTGTCTTGGACCTGATATTCTTCAAGAGGTGAAGAAACGGTCGCTATGATTAGGGAAAGGTTGAAGATAGCCCAATCTCGGAGAAGAGTTATCTTGACAATCGTCGCCGAGATTTGAGTTTTGAACGAGAAGACTTTGTTTACCTCGAGTTACGCCTCTCGGGGAGTTAAGAGGTTCCATGCCAAAGGGAAACTTGCACCCGTTATGTTGGACCATTTAAGATTTTGAGTCGCAGAGGCGAAGTTGCCTACCAATTTGGAGTTGCATGATCGTTAGCGAGGAGTACATGATGTATTCCATGTGTCCCGATTAAAGAAGTGTCTCCGAGTTCTGAGGAAATGCATAATCGTTAGAATCAATTGAGTTGCAAGAGGATTTGACTTATAAGGAGCATCCCGTAAGGATTCTAGACACAATGGATCGAGAAACTAGAAACAAGTCAACCCGTTTACGTAGAGTTCGATGGAGCAACCATGAAGAAAGCGGCGACTTGGGAGCTGAAGAGGATTTGAAGAAAGAGTTTCCAAACCTATTCGTAGTGAGCCACTGAATCTCGGGACGAGATTCTATTAAGGGAGGTTTGTAACACCCCAAAATTTTGCTTTTCTTGAATTCATGTGTGATTTGGCACTTTGGTGAATTTTGGAATTTTACGGAATTTATTTGGATTTATTTGGAATTTATTTGAATTTATTCCATTTTGAAATAATTAAAGAATTTAATTTTACAAATAAAATTTTGTTGGAAATATTTTATTTGAGTCCAAAATGATCCAAAATATTTTCCAGAATTTTTACGGAATTTTTAAGTCATTTGCTATTTTTAATGAATTAAATGAATTCTTGGGAATTATTTTAAATATTAAATCGCTGGAAAATCAACTCGGGTCAAATCTTGTTCATCCGGCCGAGCCCGAGTCGGACTCGAGTTCGAGTCCGACCGAAGCCACGTGACTCGGCCGAACCCACTCCTAAACCTAATCAATCCCAACCGTTGGATCAAGATCCAGCGGTGAGATCCGCCTGCACGGTTGAGCCGTGTCCGACCGAACCCGTTCGCGCCCGGTCCGATCGGGGCCGCTGATCTGGACACGTGGGCGGTTCTCGTGCCGTCTTCCTCGCCGAGTCCGAGCCGGACTCCGCGCCGAGTCTTGCGCCGGCAAACTAGGGCTCATGCCACGAGCACGCCTCGAGGGCTATTTAATGCCGGATCGCACCCCGAGGACCGCCGTGACCTTGCGCTACTTTTTGCCTTAGCTTGCTAAACCCTAGCAGCCGCCGCTTGCTCGGGATTGCTCGCCGTAGTGGCTTAGGGTATTGTGGTGGTTTTCTCACCTTCCGCCGCCGTCCGCCGTCGCCCGAGGAGAAGGAGGCCGAGCAGGATCTCGAGCCAAGGCGACTCGAGCGTGACCACGCACGTCGCCGGGAGGAGCCCCGTAGCGCCGCGCTCTTGGTCATCGTCCCGTCTCAGGTGCCCAAGCCTCGCCGTGCCATCGCCGGACTTCAGCGAGCTCGGTGAACCGTCGAGATCGGATCGGACGGTTGAGGTGAGTTCACGTGTTCCAAACCCGATTAGATCTGGACCGTTGGATCAAGATCCAACGGTTCACAATCGCCACGTGCCGTAGCAGTGCTATTATAGGATTAGATCTGGACCGTCCGATCTAGATCGAGCGGCCCACGATCATCGAGTAGTTTTAACGTGTTAACCACTGGATCCAATCCGCGGGTTGATTTTCAAACCAACGGCCGCGATTGCGCCACGTGTCGGGGAGATGGACCGACGCGGTCAGCGCCAGACGCTGGCGTGTGGCGTGTGTCACGACACGCGGGCCGCATGTCGAGAGGGCCCACCACGATAGCGTTTGCGTGAGACCATAGCGGCGGTGGGTCCCGCTGTCGGTCTCACGTGGAAGCCGTGGGCCGGGTCCACCGTGGACCGAACAGCGCCGTGAGTGAGCCCATGAGCGGCTGATGTCAGCCAGCCAATCGAGCCGACACGTGTCCATGCTGACGCACTCATTAATTGCCGAAAACGAAAATGATTTATTAATTCGAAATATTGATTCAAATTTAGATTCAAACTTCAAACGCTTATAACTTTTGCGTTTCAACTCCGATTTGAGTGATTCAAATTTCTAAATTTGTATAAAATTAAGATCTACCTAAATATGAATTTTATTTAATTTTTGGACTAAAGTTTTCCTCTGTAAAATTATTTAATTGATTATTTAAACTTTAAATAATCATAACTTTTGCGTTTTAACTCCAAATTTGACGATTCCAGTTTCTAAAAATCCAGAAAATTATGTTCTCGCTGTTTATGGGTTTTATTTGGAGTTTTGGGATGTTTTTGCCTATTGTTTATTTGTGTTTTGCTATTTGCACGCTTTACGAGTAGACGTTGAAGTGCCGGAAGGATTCGAAGGAGAAGTATTGACTCAGGATCCAACTCAAGACCAAGAGCAAGTACTTTTTGAAGGCAAGTTGTGCTTTGACCATGTTGATCCTATTTCGAAATCTATTTTGATTTAAACTATTGCATGCTAGTTCAATTAGAAACATACTTTGCTTAAACATGGGGATTAGATAAATACCAATTTGCTGTATGACACCTTGATTATCTAAGTATGTGCCATGATCCCTTGTCACCCTAGTTGTGGATTACTAGTTGGACATTATTAAATCGCCAACATGGGTTTAGACCGTTGTAGTACCTTTGCTTAGACACCTTACGTGCTCATGACATGATTTTGGACAATCAAATGTTAATATTGACTTAATGATATATTGAACCTGTTTTGGAAAGGTATCATGTGATGTTGATGGCACGTGGTGCATGGTAATCAACTGGGGTTTGATAAACAGATTTCGACCGGGGCATGTGGCAAGAGTAATCAGGTGGGCCAGTTGTGGCATTGGGGATGTTGATTTGGTTCTTCGGGTAGTCTTGCCCTGGTCACTCTAAGGACTTAACCTTGCAAGCCTTTGAACTGGGTCATACTTGCAACCACATGGCTGGAATGGGACGGCCCTAGTTGACTAAGTCGCTAAGGACTCGCTTGTGGAGCCTCAGGGTGTCAATTACACCGTTTGTGTGATTGTACGGGGAGCGTATCGTGGTGTGGCGGATACCCATCTAACGGTGTGTTGGTCCCATACTTCGCCTTGGCTAAGGGAAGGGATGGTGTAGAGCACGAACCGGAGAGGACCACCTGTGTTGTTTGAGGCTTAGAAAGGCTTTATTACTGAGGAACTCGCCTTTGTGGTGTTTGACTGTATCTTGTGGGTAAAGTGCATAACCTCTGCAGAGTTTAGAATCTATTCGAATAGCCGTGTCCACGGTACTGGACAATGCTCGGGGATTACAGTCAAGGGTTAGATTTTCTCAAAAATAACTTGGGTTTGAAAGGTGGGTTGGTTTAGTAATGAAGATGATGGAAATATGGTTTAGGATGGGGAAAATGTTTATTAAACTTCTTGAAAAGTTATTTATGCTTTACTTATTTCTACTGCTTTCGAATCTACTTATATTACTTTTCAAATGCTGTTTACGGCAAATATACCTTGAGCTATTCCTTTGTACCAAGCCATGCATATAGTATATTAGCTTGCATTCTGTGCATGACTTGCTGAGTACCAAGTACTCACCCTTGCCTCAACACAATATCAGTTGAAGAAGAGACTGCACCAGCTTTGGAGGAGGAACTCCAAGAGGATCCGTCTACTTAGGGAAGCGAGCCCAGTCAGTTGCCTGTGGTATACTGGATGGCGCCACGAAGTTTATTTGATTTTCCGCTGCTATTATTTCTCTTTTAATAAGTTTCGCCTTGCGAGGCATACATTTGTAACTTGACCATAAGGTCGAGTAACCAGTTTGGTTATTTAAATAAAGTACTTTGATGATATCGAATGGTATGATTGTGATATTTGCCGATGTTAAGACTGTGTGCACTAGCGCGTTCCTGGACTAGTGCTGAATACACGAAGGGTCGGATTTGCAAATTCGGGTCGGCGGCAATCGTGGCCGTTGATCGGACACGTGTCACGGCCATGGTCGTCGTCTCCGCCGAGTCCGATCCGGACTGCGCCGCCGCGCCCTCCGCCGGGTTCGTTAGGGTTTCGGGTTCTGCGCGCATGCCTAGGCTATTTAAGGCCCGGACCGGCCCACGATGTTGCCCTCTTCCATGCGCCCCATTTGCCCTAGCTAATAGAGCTCAAGCCGCCGCCAGACCGTGCCGATTGCTCGCCGAAGTTGGGCGGAGCCGCTACGGCTTCTTCGTCTTCTCCGGTACCGATAGCCCTTGTTCGCCGTGTTGGAGCCCAGGTTCGGAACCCCCAAGACAAGGCGCACCTGCGGGACATCTCGATCACGCCGGAGAACGCCCGTAGCGCCGCGCCCGTGGTCATCTTCCCTAGCGGCAAGCAACCCGACCTGCCCGTGTTGCCATCTCGTCCACGAGCTCCGCGGCACCGCTGGATCTTCATCGGACGATCACGGTGAGTCCACGTTTCCCGAAACTTTGGAAAACAGATCGGATACGACCGTTGGATCAAGATCCAACGGCCCACGATCGCCACGTGCTGGAAACTGCGTTAACTTAGGGTAGATCTAGACTGTTGGATCTAGATCCAACGGCCGTGATCATGCCACGTAGCCGCCGCCGCGCCGTGCGTTGAGTCACTGACAGTGGGCCCGTGCGGCACCGCCGAGCCTGGGCGTGACTGCGCGTCACTGGCATGCGGGGCCCGCATGTCAGTGTCTCGCCCGAGAGTCGCACCGTGCACGTGACCCACTGACGGGTGGGACCCACATGTCAGTCTCACGAGGAGCCGTGGACCGAGTCCACGGTAGACCCGAGCCAAGCCGTGGACTGAGCCCATGAGCCGGCTTACGTCAGCCAACCAATCAGAGGCTGCCACATGTCCAGGCTGACGCAATAAATGATTTTCCGAAAAAGAAAATGATTTATTAATTCGAAATAATGATTTCAGATTTCGATTCAAACTTCAAACGCTTATAACTTTTGCGTTTCAACTCCGATTTGAGTGATTCAAATTTCTAAATTTGTATAAAATTGAGATCTACCTAAATATGAATTTTATTTAATTTTTGGACTAAAGTTTTTCTCTGTAAAATTATTTAATTGATTATTTAAACTTTAAATAATCATAACTTTTGCATTTTAACTCCAAATTTGACGATTCCAGTTTCTAAAAATTCATAAAATTATGTTCTCTCTGTTTATGGATTTTATTTGGATGTTTGGACACTTTTTGCCTATTGTTTATTCGTGTATTGCTATTTGCACGCTTTACGAGTAGACGTTGAAGTGCCGGAAGGATTCGAAGGAGAAGTATTGACTCAGGATCCAACTCAAGACCAAGAACAAGTACTTTTTGAAGGCAAGTTGTGCTTTGACCATGTTGATCCTATTTTGAAACCTATTTTGATTTAACTTATTGCATGCTAGTTCAATTAGAAAATACTTTATTTAAATATGGGGGGTTAGATAAATACCAATTTCTTTGTATGACACCTTGATTATTTAAATATGTGCCATGACCCTTGTCACCCTAGTTGTGGATTACTAGTTGGACATTATTAAATTGCCAACATGGGTTTTAGACCGTTGTAGTACCGCTTAGACACACTTTCGTGCTCATGACATGATTTTGGACAATCAAATGTTAATATTGACTTAATGATATATTGAACCTGTTTTGGAAAGGTATCATGTGATGTTGATGGCACGTGGTGCATGGTAATCAAGCGGGGTTTGATAAATAGTTTTTCGGCCAGGGCATGTGGCAAGAATAATCAGTGGGCCAGTTGTGGCATTGGGGATGTTGATTTGGTTCTTGGGTAGTCTTGCCCTGGTCACCCTAAGGACTTAACCTTGCAAGCCTTTGAACTGGGTCTAACGTGCAACCACATGTACGTAATGGGACGGACCTAGTTGACTAAGTTGCTAATAACGCACTGTGGGACCTCAGGAGGTCAACTACACCCTTTGTGTAAGTTGTGCGGGAGCGCATCGGAGTGAGGCCAGTACCCATCTAACGGTTGATTGGCCTAAACTTCGCCTTAGCTAAGGGAAGGGTTAGTGTGCAATAACCGGGGAGGACCACTTGTATTGTTAGAAGTTTCCGAAAGACTTTGTTACGGGAACTCGCCTTTGTGGTGTTTGACTGTATCTTGTGGGTAAAGTGCATAACCTCTGCAGAGTGTAGAATCTATTCGAATAGCCGTGTCCGCGGTATTGGACATCGCTCGGGAATTACAGTCAAGTAGGGGTGGAATTTTAGCTCGAGGCTCGAGGCTCGGCTCGGGCTCGGCTCGGCTCGGTGTGGCTCGGCTCGGCTCGCATGGCCAACGAGCCGAGCCCAAGCCTACCGCCTGGCTCGCTTGGCCAACGAGCCGAGTCCGAGCCAGCTCGTTAGGCTCGTTAGGCTCGACAGTCATTGAGTTATATAAGGTATGAATTCACAATACAGTAATTAGTATACACAATGCTAGACATCTAATGAGCAATGCTTGTCTTACCTTACTTTTTGAGTTTACTCTTCTTAGTACTTCAAATGTCTTGTATTGGGTCTACTGATTACTTTTGCACAGATAAAAGTAAGCGGAGTATTCTTTTTCCAGATTACATGTTTGCAGTTTTATAAACTGAAAGAACAGTCTAACCATCTGTGCTTAAAAAGACGTCCCATAAATATGAAATTGCTTCTTAACCGAACCCTAGAGGAGGCTGCAGCCTGAGAACGGTGAAAATGGATGGAGGAGCTTCGTTTTTTTGTGAGAATGAAGAGCATTTAGGCCCTTGCCAGTGCCCTTGTAGGCCGGCTCGCGAGCCGGCTCGAGGCTCGAGCGAGCCCGAGCCGAGCTCAAGATTGAGCTCGATGTATGCAACGAGCCGGGCTCGGCTCGGCTCGAAAACTGGCGTGCTCGGCCGAGCCGAGCCGAGCTCAGCTCGGCTCGGCTCGATTCCACCCCTACAGTCAAGGGTTAGATTTTCTCAAAAATAACTTGGATTTGAAAGGTTGGGATGGATTAATAATGATGTTGATGGAAACATGGATTAGGATGGGAAAGATGTTTATTAAACTCCTTGAAAAGTTAATTATGCTATACTTGTTTCTACTGCTTTCGAATCTACTTATGATACTTGTTAAATGTCACATCGCAAAAATACCTTGAGCCACTCCTTTGTATTAAGCCATGCATGTAGTATATTAGCTGCATTACGTGCATGACTTCTTGAGTACCAAGTACTCACCCTTGCCACAATACAACACCAGTTGAAGAGGAGACTACACCGGCTTTGGAGGAGGAGCTCCAAGAGGAGCCGTCTACTTAGGAGCGAGCCCGATCGGTTGCACTGTGGTATCTTGGATGGCGCCACGAAGTTATTTGATTTTTATTTGCTACTATTTCTCTCTTAAATAAGTTTAGCCTGTAGGCGTATGTGTAACTTGACCATAAGGTCGAGTAACCAGTTTGGTTATTTAAATAAAAGTACTTTACTAGTATCGAGTTGTATGATTGTGATATTTACCGATGTTAAGACTGTGTGCACTAGCGCGTTCCTGGACTAGTGCTGAATACACAGAGGGTCCGGATTTGCAAATTCGGGGTCCCGACAATTACCTCATCGTAGTCTCTTGCCTACGGCGCCTTTGTCCGACTGCGGTCTGCTACCACAACCAGCTCCTCGCCCTTTCGCTTCTTGTCCTTCTGCCTTGAGGACTCAGCGGGGTCCTTTTTGTCCTTCTATCGTGGACAATCATCTTGATGCTAGGCCAGGGCATCTGAAGCCATGGCGTAGCGGTTTGCTAGGGCAAACATTTCCCTCACAGTGGTCGGCAGCTTCCGAGACATCCTTTTGATCAGATCGAGGTCGCTGACCCCTTCTAAAAAGTTGCTATGACGATCGCGTCTGAGACATCCCGAATCATATTTTTCTTCTATGTGAAGCATCGAATAAATTCCCGAAGGGACTCATTCTTATTTTGATGAAGTTGGTACAAATCCCACAAGGTCCAGGCCTCTCGTAAGTGCCCAAGAAGTTCACAATGAACTGCTCACAAAGATCACCCCAAGAATCTATCAAATTCCTTGGGAGTCCTGTGAGCCAGGTCTGAGCCGATGGAGGGAGCATAACTGGCAGGTAATTTGCCATCATGTTGCGATCACCTCCAGATGCCTTGATTGCAAGGGTGTAAACCTACAGCCAAGCCTCTGGATCTCTCTCCCCGTTGAACTTGACGATGCCCTTTGGGTTGAAGCCGTCGGGCCATACCACTTGGCGGAGCCGAGCGGTAAATGCACGGACCCCATCAATGGGTTCCTCATCACGGTACGGTGGAGATCAGCGTGGAGGAGATCGGCGCGCTGGAGATCCAACCCAGCGGTCGTCGTTATTGTGCCGGCCAGGGTGGTAATGGTTCCTGCGCTCGTTGTGATCTGTGCTCCGATTGTCGTGGTTGTCCCAGAAGTTGTCGCGGCGACTGTTGCCTGCGCCGTGGTCGATGCCGAAATGTTCATAGTCTTCGTTGTGATGGCGCCGCTCTTCATCTTCTCACTCTCATATCCTGGCGATAAGGTCTTGGCGGAGGTCACGATGGACGGTTGGGCGAGCATCCCTACCATGAGGGGACTTGCGCCGATTACACTCGGACCGACTACAGGCAGTTCGACTGCTGACAATCTGAATGCGAGGGAGCGTCGTCACTACCTGATCTCATTGGTTGTGCTAAATTGCCGCTGCCGTCAGCATGGCCTTAACTTGGGCCATGATCAGGGCGACCAGGCTGTCGGCCTCGAGCATCGGCCCCAAGGTGTCGAGGAGTGTCTTGGAGGCGATGATGTTCTGCTGCAGTGTGAGGAAAAAGGCTTGGTCCCCCATTCTTGCATGCAAGATGTCCTCATTGACGTTGTGGGCTCGGGTCTGGAGAGACCAAGTGCGCGCTTCTTGGGCCCCACGATAGAGACGATCAGCTTCCGCCACTTCTTCAGCATCCCGTCGGCATTGTGAATCGGTCCGTCCATCCTTGATTACGCAGATGCCACAGAAATCATGGAGAATCCCCATGTTGTTCTCTGGTTCGGCCTCCGAGACAAAGGAGTGGACAGGAGATAAGTCGAGTTGATTTTCCAAGCCAGCTAGGCTCTCGCCGTATCCAAGTTAGGAAGTGGGCCTTTGATCGTCTACTCGCGAGTAGATGACCGTGGCTTTTCCCAACCCGAACGGGAGTCCAGAATAAACATTGTTTGAGCCCCTCTCAGATCGGATCTAATTCGAGTCCAAGGGGACCACGGCGCTATTGAAGACCCTCCTAGATTGGATCTGATCCGAATCCGAAAGAGAGAGCTTGCCGAGTTCATCGGTGTTGAAGCTAAGGTTCCCAAAACAGAAGACCTAGCCGGGAGCGAATTTGACATTGATTCCATTGCAGGAAGCCATCGAGATTGATCTTCGCGCTTCCCCTACCTGGTACGCCAACTGTCGACGCTTGTTGTCAGCAGTAATGAATATGGGGCTATGCGCTGGATTGAAACTCGATGGTAACACGGGACAAGGGTTTATACAGGTTCAGGCCCTCAGCGGTGGAGGTAATACCCTAGTCCTGTGTTGTGTTCTGAAATTATGTGTGGCTTCAATATAATCGTCTGATTGAGTTATTCTCCCTCGTCTCTAGGGCCCCCCGCCCCCCTTATATAGGAAAGGAGCGGAAGAGTCCGAGTTGGTTACATGGCAGAATCCCGGTCAGTTACAGGATGAGATTCTATCTCTTACCTTTCTCACCAGCAACGCTATCCTTCGGGATTATAATCATATCTTTCCTAATAAGGGTCGTTTACTATCTTCTACTCTTCCTTGTTGGATACGGCGAAGATAGAACATATGGAGCTTGGTCTCCAGTAGCTGGTCCAGCCCGTCCCTTCATGGCTGGTCCTCGCGGTCCACCATGTAGATACCCGGGGTCCATGTACTCCACACCCCGTATTCATTACTGCCAACAACAAAAGTCGACATCATTCCTTATCTATCACAACGCACACCCCTCAGTAGGTGTGGGTGATATCAAGGTTCTAAGCAGCCGACATGCGTTATGCTCAGAAGGGTGACATCCAAAAGGGGGTAACTACACGCTCTAGAGTAGCTAATTTTTGCGAATTTTACTCTTTCGTGTCTACTTTGGAACCTTTAAGGGTGGAAGATGCACTAAATGATCCAGATTGGGTGATGGCCATGCATGATGAGTTAAACAACTTTGTGAGGAACAAAGTATGGTCGTTGGTAGAGAGACCCAATCAAAACGTGATTGGAACCAAATGGGTCTTCCGCAACAAACAAGACAAAAATGGGATCGTCACAAGAAACAAAGCAAGGTTGGTTGCTCAAGGATACACTCAAATTGAAGGTTTGGATTTTGGTGAGACTTATGCCCCCGTTGCTAGATTAGAGTCAATTCGTATTTTGGTTGCATTTGCTACTCACCATGATTTCAAGCTTTTCCAAATGGACGTCAAGAGTGCATTCCTAAACGGTCCAATCTCCGAATTAGTTTATGTTGAGCAACCATCGGGAATGGAAGATCACAAGAACCCTTCGCATGTTTATAAACTCCATAAGGCGCTCTACGGGCTTAAGCAAGCATCTAGAGCATGGTATGAATACCTTAGGGATTTTCTTGTTAAAAAGGGTTTTGCTATCGGTAAAGCCGACCCTACTCTCTTCACCAAATATGTCGATGATGATTTATTTGTATGCCAAATATATGTCGATGACATTATATTTGGTTCTACTAATAAAAACTTTTGTGAAGAGTTCAGTAGGTTGATGACTAAAAGGTTTGAGATGTCAATGATGGGTGAATTGAAGTTCTTCCTCGGATTTCAAATCAAACAACACAAGGAAGGGACGTTCTTGTGCCAAACAAAGTACATCAAGGACATGCTTAAGAAGTTTGACATGGAGAACGCCAAGCCAATTCATACTCCCATGGCGACAAATGGACATCTCGGCCTAAATGAGGAAGGTAATCCGGTAGATCAAAAGGTATATCGGTCCATGATTGGCTCATTGCTTTATCTTTGTGCATCTAGGCCCGATATTATGCTAAGTGTGTGGATGTGTGCAAGATTTTAAGCCGCTCCGAAAGAGTGTCACCTATTAGCCGTGAAAAGAATCCTTAGGTATCTAGTTTACACACCAAGTCTAGGGATTTGGTATCCTAATGGATCAAAATTCGATTTGATTGGGTATTCGGATGCTGATTATGCAGGTTGCAAAGTGGATAGAAAAAGCACTTTGGGGACATGTCAATTCTTAGGTAGATCACTAGTGTCTTGGTCCTCAAAGAAACAAAATTCGGTAGCTCTATCCACCGCCGAAGCCGAATACATTGCCGTGGGAAGTTGTTGTGCACAATTATTATGGATGAGGCAAACATTGAGGAATTTTGGACTTAACATGGATAGAGTTTGTAACACCCCAAAATTTTGCTTTTCTTAAATTCATGTGTGATCTGGCACTTTGGTGAATTTTTGGAATTTTCTGGAATTTATTTGGATTTATTTGGAATTTATTTGAATTTATTCCATTTTGAAATAATTAAAGAATTTAATTTTGCAAATAAAGTTTTGTTGGAAATATTTTATTTGAGTCCAAAATGATCCAAAGTATTTTCCAGAATTTTTCTGGAATTTTTCTGAGTCTTTTGCTATTTTTAATGAATTAAATGAATTACTGGGAATTATTTTAAATATTAAATCGCTGGAAATTCAACTCGGGTCGAGTACTGTTCATCCGACCGAGTCGGAACCCGAGTCGGACTCGAGTCCGACCCGAGCCACGTGACTCGATCAAACCAGCTCAAAACCCTAATCGATCCCAACCGTTGGATCAAGATCCAACGGCTGAGATCCGCCCGTACCGCTTCGGTCGAATCCGGCCCGGATCCGATCGCGCCCACGCGATCGTGGCCGTTGATCGTGCCACGTGGACGGCTGTGCGTCGTCGTCTCCGCCGAGTCCGAGCCGGACTCCGCCGCCGCGCCCGCCGCCGTGTAGAATTAGGTTTCCGTCTCGGGCACGAACGCCGAGGCTATTTAAAGCCCTGGTCACGCCCCGAGGTTGCCCTCATCCTTGCGCACCCGTTTCCCCGAGCCATCTCGCCTGAGCCGCCGTCGTTTGCCCGTGCGAGCTCGCCGTAGTTGGAGGAGGTGACCGCCGCGGTTTACGCCGTTTTCCGCCGACGTCCGTCGTCTTCCACCGAGAAGAAGCCCAGATCCGGAGTCCCCGCTTCGAGACGCATCCGAAGAGACCACCCACTTCGCCGGAACGACCCCGGAGCGCCGTCGGGCTCGTCGTCGTCTCCGTCTCCGGTGGCTGCAGCTCCGCCGCGTCGCCATCGCCCTCGCGAACTCTGAGCGCCGTCCGATCTTGATCGTGCGGTTGAGGTGAGTTCACGTGTTCCAAACCCGATTAGATCTGGACCGTTGGATCAAGATCCGACGGTTCACAATCGCCACGTGCCGTAGTAGTGATTTTTATAGGATTAGATCTGGACCGTCCGATCTAGATCGAACGGCCCACGATCATCGAGTAGATTCAACGTGTTAACCCTGGAATCTAATCGCGGCCGTTGAATCTCAAATCAACGGTCGAGATTGCGCCACGTGTCGGGAAGTTGGACCGACGCGGTCAGCGCCGTCCACGCGCGCGTGCGTGTGACGCTGACACGCGGGGCCCGCGTGTCAGAGGGCCCGCATGTCAGCGGCCGACCCAGCCAAGCGCTGACGTCACCCATGACGTCACAGTGGGTCCCACTGCCGACCGTGGCCGAGCCCGCCGACGCCCGATGACGCTACCCGAGTGGGCCCACATGTCGACCGACACGTGAAGTCGTGGGCCGAAGTTCACCAGTAGACCCGAGCCGGCGTGGACCAAGTCCATGGACCATTGACGTCAGCGAGGCCAATCAAAGGCTGCCACGTGTCCATGCTGACGCAATAATTAATTTCCAAAAAAGAAAATGATTTATTAATTCGAAATATTGATTCAAATTTAGATTCAAACTTCAAACGCTTATAACTTTTGCGTTCCAACTCCGATTTGAGTGATTCAAATTTCTAAATTTGTATAAAATTGAGATCTACCTAAATATAAATTTTATTTAATTTTTGGACTAAAGTGTTTCTGTGTAAAATGATGTAATTGATGATTTAAACTTTAAATAATCATAACTTTTGCGTTTTAACTCCAAATTTGACGATTCCAGTTTCTAAAAATCCATAAAATTATGTTCTTTCTGTTTGTGGATTTTATTTGGATGTTTGGACACTTTTTGCCTATTGTTTATTTGCGTATTTGCTATTTGCACGCTTTACGAGTAGACGTTGAAGTGCCGGAAGGATTCGAAGGAGAAGTATTGACTCAGAATCCAACTCAAGACCAAGAGCAAGTACTTTTTGAAGGCAAGTTGTGCTTTGACCATGTTGATCCTATTTCGAAATCTATTTTGATTTAAACTATTGCATGCTAGTTCAATTAGAAAGATACTTTGTTTAACCTGGGGGTTAGATAAGTACCAATTTGCTGTATGACACCTTGATTACTTAAGTATGTGCCATGACCCTTTGTCACCCTAGTTGTGGATTACTAGTTGTACATTATTAGGTTGCCAACATGGGTTTTTAGACCGTTGTAGTATACTGCTTAGACCTGCTACGTGCTCATGACATGATTTTGGACAATCAAATGTTAATATTGACTTAATGATATATTGAACCTGTTTTGGAAAAGTATCATGTGATGTTGATGGCACGTGGTGCATGGTAATCAACTGGGGTTTGATAAACATTTCGGCCAGGGGCATGTGGCAAAGAGTAATCAGGTGGGCCAGTTGTGGCATTGGGAGTGTTGTTTTGGTTCTTTGGGTAGTCTTGCCCTGGTCACCCTAAGGACTTAACCTTGCAAGCCTTTGAACTGGGTCTAACGTGCAACCACATGTCTCAGAATGGGACGGACCTAGTTGACTAAGTTGCTAATAACGCACTGTGGGACCTCGGGAGGTCAACTACACCCTTTGTGTAAGTTATGCGGGAGCGTCATCGGGTGAGGCCAGGTACCCATCTAACGGTTGATTGGCCTAGACTTCGCCTTAGCGAAGGGAAGGGTTAGTCTTAATAACCGGGGAGGACCACTTGTATTGTTAGAGGTTTCCGAAAGACTTTGTTACGGGAACTCGCCTTTGTGGTGTTTGACTGTATCTTGTGGGTAAAGTGCATAACCTCTGCAGAGTTTAGAATCTATTCGAATAGCCGTGTCCGCGGTATTGGACATCGCTCGGGAATTACAGTCAAGGGTTAGATTTTCTCAAAAATAACTTTGGTTTGAAAGGTGGGTTGGTTTAATAATGAAGATGATGGAAATGTGGTTTAGGATGGGGAAAATGTTTATTAAACTTCTTGAAAAGTTATTTATGCTTTACTTATTTCTCGCTTCCGAATCTACTTATATTACTTTTCAAATCTTGTTTTACACTTAAATATACCTTGAGCTATTCCTTTGTACCAAGCCATGCATATAGTATATTAGCTTGCATTACGTGCATGACTTGCCGAGTACCATGTACTCACCCTTGCCTCAACACAACATCAGTTGAAGAGGAGACTACGCCAGCTTTGGAGGAGGAACTCCAGGAGGATCCGTCTACTTAGGGAAGCGAGCTCAGTCAGTTGCCTGTGGTATACTGGATGGCGCCACGAAGTTATTTGATTTTCCGCTGCTATTATTTTTCTCTGAATAAGTTTCGCCTGCAGGCATACATTTGTAACTTGACCATAAGGTCGAGTAACTTGATTTAGTTATTTAAATAAAGTACTTTATTGGTATCGAGTGGTATGATTGTGATATTTACCGATGTTAAGACTGTGTGCACTAAGCTGCGTTCTGGACTAGTGCTGAATACACAGAGGGTCCGGATTTGCAAATTCGGGGTCCCGACAGAGGTGGTATCAGAGCCATACTTGACTGCAGGCTCAACCCTAGCTAGAATGGTCGTACTGAGGATAAAACCTATTTTCTAAAAGCTAAAAATTTGTGAAGACAAGAAATGACATCTCGACTTATCCCCTTCTCTCTTTTCTTGTCTCTTGCTGAAATTTTCCCTTACCTTGTCACAATTTAAAAATTCCGAGTTCTTACGTAAAGCACTCTTGTGACAGATGGAGGAAGAGTTCAACTACGTTGATCTGGGAGTTGGTCACGCCGCGGAACTTTGGCATATGCTACAGACTCTCGGAGATTTTGAGAAGCCCCAATACCAAGTAGAAGTAATTAGACAAGCGGGATTGATCAAGGCTTGTGACGTGAGGATTGAGGTACCTGCTAGGAAAAAGGGCCCAGGCAATCGCCCGATACACTGCACGGCCAGGAGATCTACAATGCAGATGGGTATCCAAGAAGTATCACGACGAGCAGTGCGACACATTACCCGTATCTACGCCAGAGAATTGGAGAGCACGGTGTTCCGTTATCATCCACGCAGCGATAACCTTCTTGACCCAAAAGCGATTCAGGATGTGGATGCCACGGTTACACAGTTGGCACGATTTGTCGTCGCCCAGGAGGATGTACTAGATAATACAAGCAAGGAGCTACAGAAGGCCCGCAAGGAAATCACGACAGAGAAGAACAGATGGCGGGAAGCTCAAGAGTATGTGGCACACCTTCTACGAAGGATTGACGAGTTGGAGATGACCTTGTACGGACTGCACCCAGAGCCAAGATTGAGCTACACGAGCGAGATCCAGAGGAGTCGATCTCGATGAGGACACCGCTTCTTCGACTACCATAGAGGACACGATTCTTTGGACATGGCGATCGTTGCGTGCCTATGCCACGACACCGTACCCAGGCCGTGGAGGTTTTCTCGATGAGTGAGCATAGGTTCTATAGTGAGACTCCTTCGCCGAGTCACGTCATTTAATAAAGAGTCACCCTTTAGGCGTTAGACTCCAGAGTTAGTTCGATTTGGATTTGCTTTGTTTCTTGAGTGTGCATTATGTGTTGCAAGGCCCTTAGGCATTGTAAGCAACCATACCAAGTTACTATTGATTAGTTAATAAAGTTGGACCTTAAGGTTACACCTTTCGCCCGCATAAGTTCCATATTACTTGTCTATTCTTGATTCCCCCTCATCTCTAAGACTTAGAGCAAATCGGCAGATGGTGAACACCGTGGAAACTTTGGAAACAATGGAAGTGGTTCCCGCCAAAGAGAAAACCCCAATGATGGAGCACCAGCACCGCTTGATTGATATGCAGAATTTTGGAGCATTTCTTGCTGCTCAGACTCGATTGATGCATGCTATGATGCAACAAATGCAACACGTCACCGCTCAGGCCACTTTGCTAATCAAGTTAATCGGGGACCACGCGAGAATACAAGACTGTCGAGTTCATGAGAACTCACCCACCCACTTTCTCTCGGGAATGCCAATCCATTGGAGGCCGATGATTGGTTAAGATCAATCGAGAGGAAGCTACACATAGCTCAATGCATAGGAAATGAGAAGGTACTCTACGCTTCTCATCATTTGGAAGGAACGGCCGAATGGTGGGAGAACACGTGCCACGCAAGAGAACCCTCAAGATATCACTTGGGAAGAGTTCATTTGCATTCCGACAAGATCACGTGGCCTGAAGGAATCATGGACCATAAGAAGGAGGAGTTCGAGCATCAAGCAAGGTAATCGGCCGGTGGCCGACTATCGAACAAGTTCACACAGCTAGCACGCTACGCTTTGAGGATGTAGCGACAGATAAATCCAGGCAGTCGTTTTATGAAGGGACTTAACTCGGGATTGCAAGTAGGGTTGATCACCCACACCTTTCCAGATTTCCAAGAGTTGGTGAATAAGGCGCTTATTCTTGAGGACAAGCGCAAGGAACTGGATGAGAACAGAAGCGCAGGATGCAACAAAGAAGGATCACGCCAGTGGAACGCAATACCGAGAGTTGCACCAAATCAATTCTTCGATTCCAACCACGAGAATGCAACAAGGACACCATCCTCGCACCAAGACCTGTCAATCGTAACTACTGCACCCAGCCCCGCTTAGAAACGCTTACTCCAGTGCAAAACAGGAACAGTGAGACGCCGCTACAATCGCAACGAGCCGTGACACTTTGCCAACAGTTGTCCAAAGAAGACAACAGAGTGACCCGATTCGCTTCAATCTAGGAACCACCCAGCTAGGACGCCAAAGACCAGGAGCCACACCCTGCACCGTGGTGAGAGGCCGAGTCAACCATGTCACCGCATGAGATGCACTGCAGAATGCTACGGACGTCGTCTTTGGGTAAGTTACTTGTTAACTCGCACTGCACCTGCTTGATTTTGTTTGACTCGAGCTTCGCATTCGTTTGTTTCGCAAGGCTTTGCTACTAGAAATGATTTGAGGATTGCAAGACTTAAGTGCATGCTTTTAGTTCAAACCCACAGTTAGAACTCCGAACGAAAGTAGGATGTTCGGGTGAGAATACTAATAGATGGAATAGAGTTCCTAGCAAACCTTATAATTTTGGAGACCCGGACCTTAGGCGTCATATTGGGAATGGATTGGTTATCCAAGCACAAGGCCGTATTGGATTGTGGACGAAGGACCATCTCAATTGAGAGCCCGTGTGGGAAGAAAGTGGAATTTCAAGCCACCGCAGCTTAGAGATGGACAGTTGATGGTTAACAGTACCAAGGCAATCGGCATAGAGGATGTCTCAGAGTGAATGAGTACTCAGATGTTTTTCCCAGAAGATCTACAGTATGCCGAGACGAGGACATAGAGTTTGTGATAGAGCTTGTACCTGGTACTGTACCGATAGCAAAGAGAACCTATCGGATGTCCTCAGTGTAGTTGGTAGAGATGAAGAAACAGCTATAAGAATTAATGGAGAAAGGATTTATCAGGCCGAGTTCGTCGCCGTGGGGAGCACCAGTTTTGTTTGTCAAGAAGAAGGACGGAAGTTTCGGGATGTGCATTGACTACCGTGCACTCAACGAAGTCACAAAGTGAAGAATAAGTATCCGCTACCAGGATTGATGATTTGTTTGATCGGTTGAGAGGAGCCGGAGTTTTCTCCAAAATTGACTGAGGTCGGGATACCATCGATTGAAGATCCGATCGAGAAGATATTCAAGGCGCATTCTCGTCAAGATATGGACATTACGAGTTCTGATTATGTCCTTTGGATCGATTTAATGCGCCAGCTTATTTCATGAATATGATGAATAAGGTGTTCATGGAATATTTGGACAAGTTTGTCGTCGTGTTCATAGACGATATCCTGATCTACTCCAAGACAGAGGATGAACATGCCGAACACTTAAGGCGAGTTTTGGAAAAGCCGAGGAACGACAACTTTTCGCCAAGTTCAGCAAGTGTGATTTTTGGAAGGACAAGGTGGAGTTTCTTGGACATGTAATGACCGCAGAAGGAGTCGCCGTAGATCCAAGCAAAGTAGAAGCTGTGTTACATTGGGAGCAGCCGAAGACTGTGACCCAGATTCGGATTTTCCTCGGAATGGCAGGATACTACCGCCGTTTCATCGAAGGCTTTTCGACAATTGCGAAACCTCTTACACAACTGCTGAAGAAGGAAAAGAAGTTTGCATGGACGCTTGAGAATGTGAGAAAGGATTTCAGGAGTGAAGAAGCGATTGACATCAAGACCGGTGTTAGTTCTACGGATGTTGCTCAAAGCTTCGATATTTATTGTGACGCATCGCGCCAAGGACTTGGATGTGTCTTGTCACGAGCGGAAAGGTCGCCGCTTATGCATCAAAGCGATTGAGGCCGCATGAGGAAAATTATCCGACACATGACCTAGAGTTAGCTGCCGTAGTGCATGCTTTGAAGATATGGCGTCACTATCGATTGGAAACAGATGTGAAGTATATACGGATCATAAGAGCCTTAAGTACATATTCACCCGATCGGATCTGAATATGAGGCGAGAGGAGATGGTTAGAGTTGATCAAGGACTATAATGTTGGAATCCATTACCATCCGGGAAGGCCAACGTAGTAGCCGATGCCCTGAGTCGGAAAAGCCATACCGTGAGTACGTTGCTAGCCACAAGTCGGGATGAGTTATGTGAGGATTTTCGTAAAGCGAAGATTGAGGTAGTACCTAGCGGATTCTTGGCCGCATTAGAAGTAAAGCCTACCTAGAGGATCAGATCCGAGAAGGGACGAAGGATGATGACAAGATCCGCAGGATTAAGTCCATCAAGGAGGAAGGCAAGGCAGAGGACTTCAAGTTGGATGAGCAAGGCACGTTGTGGATGAAGGATCGCATTTGTGTGCCTAGCAAAAGGAGTTAAAGCAGCGATTACGGAAGAAGCCCATGACTCCAAGTACTCAATTCATCTGGAAGCGCCAAGATGTATCGGGATCTGAAGGAGAGATTACGGTGGCCGAGTATGAAGCGTGAAGTTGCCGAGCATGTTGCATTGTGCGACGTATGCCGAAGAGTCAAGGCAATGCATCGAGACCGGCAGGATTGCTACAACCGCTGAAAATACCCGAGTGGAAGTGGGAGGAAATCGGAATGGATTTCATTACCGGTTTGTCAAGACTCAAGGAGGTTATGACTCCATATGGGTTATAGTGGATCGCTTGACTAAAGTAGCCCATTTTATCCCCGTGAAGACCACTTACTCGGAGATAAATTAGCGTAATTGTACATGATCGATTGTCTGTTTGCACGGAGTGCCAAAGAGGATTGTATCGGACAGAGGTACCCAATTTACCTCAAGGTTACGGAATAAGTTGCATGAAGCCATGGGAACCGGTTGAACTTGATCTGACTTATCATCCATGCAGACGGATGGAGCCAGACCGAAAGAGTCAACCAGATTCGGAGGATATGTTGAGAGCTTGTGCATTGGCTTATGCTACCTATTGGGATAAGAGTTTGCCGTATCTTGAGTTCGATTACAACAATAGTTATCGAGGCTAGTTCTGAGATGTCACCTTTTGAGGCCTTTGTATGGACGACCATGTCGGACGCCATTGAATTGGAATGAGACCGCGAGCGCCATGTCTTTGGGCTGATATTCTTCAAGAAATTTGAAGAATAGATCGCCATGATTAGGGAAAGGTTGAAGATAGCCCAATCTCGACGGAAGAGTTATCTTGATAATCGTCGCCGAGACTTGAGTTTTGAACGAAGACTTTGTTTACCTCGAGTTACGCCTCTCGGGGAGTTAAGAGGTTCCATGCCAAAGGGAAACTCGCACCCGTTATGTTGGACCATTTAAGATTTTGAGTCGCAAAGCGGTTGCTTACAGTGGAGTTGCCACGATCGTTGGCGGAGTGCATGATGTATTCCATGTGTCCCAGTTGAAGAAGTGTCTCAGAGTTCTGAGAGCAGACACCGCTAGAGTCAATTGAGTTGCAAGAGGATTTGACTTATAAGGAGCATCCCGTGAGGATTCTGGACACAATGGATCGAGAAACCAGAAATAAGTCAACCCGTTTCTGTAGGATTCAGTGGAGCAACCATGCAGAGAGCGAAGCGACTTTGGGAGCTGAAGAGGATTTGAAGAAAGAGTTTCCAAACCTATTCCTTTAGTAAGCCTGAATCTCGGGGACGAGATTCTATTAAGGGGGGGAGGTTTGTAACACCCCAAAATTTTGCTTTTCTTAAATTCATGTGTGATCTGGCACTTTGGTGAATTTTTGGAATTTTCTGGAATTTATTTGGATTTATTTGGAATTTATTTGAATTTATTCCATTTTGAAATAATTAAAGAATTTAATTTTGCAAATAAAGTTTTGTTGGAAATATTTTATTTGAGTCCAAAATGATCCAAAGTATTTTCCAGAATTTTTCTGGAATTTTTCTGAGTCTTTTGCTATTTTTAATGAATTAAATGAATTACTGGGAATTATTTTAAATATTAAATCGCTGGAAATTCAACTCGGTCGAGTATCTTGTTCATCCGATCGAAGTCGGAACCCGAAGTCGGACTCGAGTCCGACCGAGCCACGTGACTCGATCAAACGACTCAAAACCCTAATCGATCCCAACCGTTGGATCAAGATCCAACGGTGAGATCCGCCCGTCTGCGCCGGTCGAATCCGGCCGGATCCGATCGCGCCACGCGATCGTGGCCGTTGATCGTGCCACGTGGGCCGGTGTGCGTCGTCGTCTCCGCCGAGTCCGAGCCGGACTCGCCGCGCGCCGCCGCCGTGTAGAATTAGGTTTCCGTCTCGCACGAACGCCGAGGCTATTTAAAGCCACAGTCACGCCCGAGGTTGCCCTCATCCTTGCGCACCGTTTCCCGAGCCATCTCGCCTGAGCGCCGTCGTTTGCCGTGCGAGCTCGCCGTAGTTGGAGGAGGTGACCGCCGCGTTTACGCTGATTTTCGCCGACGTCCGTCGTCTTCCACCGAGAAGAAGCCAGATCCGAGTCCCCGCCGAGACGCATCCGAAGAGACCACCCACTTCGCCGAACGACCGGGCGCCGTCGGGCTCGTCGTCGTCTCCGTCTCCGGTGGCTGCAGCTCGCCCGCGTCGCCATCGCCCTCGCGAACTACGAGCGCCGTCCGATCTTGATCGTGCGGTTGAGGTGAGTTCACGTGTTCCAAACCGATTAGATCTGGACCGTTGGATCAAGATCCGACGGTTCACAATCGCCATGTGCCGTAGTAGTGATTTTTATAGGATTAGATCTCGACCGTCCGATCTAGATCGAGCGGCCCACGATCATCGAGTAGATTCAACGTGTTAACCACGGAATCTAATCGCGGCCGTTGAATCTCAAATCAACGGTCGAGATTGGCGCCACGCGTGTCGGGAAGTTGGACCGACGCGGTCAGCGCCATCCACGCGCGCGTGCGTGTGACGCTGACACGCGGGGCCCGCGTGTCAGAGGGCCCGCATGTCAGCGGCCGACCCAGCCAAGCGCTGACGTCACCCATGACGTCACAGTGGGTCCCACTGCCGCCACCGCGGTCGAGCCCCGCTGACGTCAGCGATGACGTCACCCGAGTGGGCCCACATGTCAGCGACACGTAGAGTCGTGGACCGAGTTCACGGTAGACCCGAGCCGAGCGTGGACCAAGTCCATGGACCGGCTGACGTCAGCAGGCCAATCAAAGGCTGCCACGTGTCCATGCTGACGCAATAATTAATTTCCGAAAAAGAAAATGATTTATTAATTCGAAATATTGATTCAAATTTAGATTCAAACTTCAAACGCTTATAACTTTTGCATTCCAACTCCGATTTGAGTGATTCAAATTTCTAAATTTGTATAAAATTGAGATCTACCTAAATATAAATTTTATTAAATTTTTGGACTAAAGTTTTTCTCTGTAAAATTATTTAATTGATTATTTAAACTTTAAATAATCATAACTTTTGCGTTTTAACTCCAAATTTGACGATTCCAGTTTCTAAAAATCCATAAAATTATGTTCTTTCTGTTTGTGGATTTTATTTGGATGTTTGGACACTTTTTGCCTATTGTTTATTTGCGTATTTGCTATTTGCACGCTTTGCGAGTAGACGTTGAAGTGCCGGAAGGATTCGAAGGAGAAGTATTGACTCAGAATCCAACTCAAGACCAAGAGCAAGTACTTTTTGAAGGCAAGTTGTGCTTTGACCATGTTGATCCTATTTCGAAATCTATTTTGATTTAAACTATTGCATGCTAGTTCAATTAGAAAGATACTTTGTTTAAACACAGGGTTAGATAAGTACCAATTTCTTTGTATGACACCTAGATTACTTAAGTAAGTGCCATGACCCATAGTCACCCTAGTTGTGGATAACTAGATGGACATTATTAGGTTGCCAACATGGGTTTTTAGACCGTTGTAGTATCTTTGCTTAGACACACTTTCGTGCTCATGACATGATTTTGGACAATCAAATGTTAATATTGACTTAATGATATATTGAACCTGTTTTGGAAAAGTATCATGTGATGTTGATGGCACGTGGTGCATGGTAATCAAGCGGGGTTTGATAAGCTTGATTTCGGCCAAGGGCATGTGGCAAAGAGTAATCAGGTGGGCCAGTTGTGGCATTGGGAGTGTTGTTTTGGTTCTTTGGGTAGTCTTGCCCTGGTCACCCTAAGGACTTAACCTTGCAAGCCTTTGAACTGGGTCTAACGTGCAACCACATGTCTGTAATGGGACGGACCTAGTTGACTAAGTTGCTAATAACGTACCTGTGGGACCTCAGGAGGTCAACTACACCCTTTGTGTAAGTTATGCGGGGAGCGTCTGGGTGAGGCCAGGTACCCATCTAACGGTTGATTGGCCTAGACTTCGCCTTAAGCGAAGCGAAGGGTTAGTGCACAATAGCAGGGAGGACCACTTGTATTGTTAGAGGTTTAGAAAGACTTTGTTCACGGGAACTCGCCTTTGTGGTGTTTGATTTGTATCTTGTGGGTAAAGTGCATAACCTCTGCAGAGTTTAGAATCTATTCGAATAGCCGTGTCCGCGGTATTGGACATCGCTCGGGAATTACAGTCAAGGGTTAGATTTTCTCAAAAATAACTTTGGTTTGAAAGGTGGGTTGGTTTAATAATGAAGATGATGGAAATGTGGTTTAGGATGGGGAAAATGTTTATTAAACTTCTTGAAAAGTTATTTATGCTTTACTTATTTCTACTGCTTTCGAATCTACTTATATTACTTTTCAAATGCTGTTTACCGCAAATATACCTTGAGCTATTCCTTTGTACCAAGCCATGCATATAGTATATTAGCTTGCATTACGTGCATGACTTCTTTGAGTACCAAGTACTCACCCTTGCCTCAACACAACATCGGTTGAAGAGGAGACTACGCGACTTTGGAGGAGGAACTCCGGGAGGATCCGTCTACTTAGGGAAGCGAGCGATCGATTGCCTGTGGTATCTTGGATGGCGCCACGGTTATTTGATTTTCATTTGCTATTATTTTTCTCTGAATAAGTTTCGCCTTGCGAGGCATACATTTGTAACTTGACCATAAGGTCGAGTAACTTGATTTAGTTATTTAAATAAAGTACTTTATTGGTATCGAGTGGTATGATTGTGATATTTACCGATGTTAAGACTGTGTGCACTAGCGCGTTCCTGGACTAGTGCTGAATACACAGAGGGTCCGGATTTGCAAATTCGGGGTCCCGACAGAGTTCCACTCTTATGTGACAATGAGAGTGCCATTAAGATAGCCAACAATCCCGTTCAACACTCCCGCACCAAGCACATAGACATCCGTCATCATTTCCATAGAGATCACTCACTAAAAGGGGATATCGACATTACCTATGTGAGAACCGAGAAACAATTAGACGATATCTTCACCAAACCTCTTGATGAAAGTCATTTTTGCGAGCTAAGAAGTGAGCTAAATGTCCTAGACAATCGAAATGTGACTTGATGCCTTACATGCATTGATTGTTATTTACCATATTGATTTTGAAATAAAATGTTTGCAAAATCACTTGAGTGATCTTCGAGATGGTTTTATTATTGATCTTAATCTTGAGTCAATCCATTCGTAATCATTGCTTTGATTATTGAATGCTTGCTGATCACAAGTGGAATGACTCCCAAGTTCACTTGACTTAGAGTCTCAGTATTCTCTCTCAGAGATTCAACCTTTTCGTTTCTTTCTGCAGGAAAAATAAACTGTTTGGAACTTTCGATCTAGGCATCGGAATTTTTGATTTCTGTGAATCTCAACTCATCGGAACATCTGATCCCCATATCGAAATATCTGATTCCTCCTCAGCCTTCGTCTCGCTGGAATCTTGAACTCATTGGAATATCCGATTGGTTCATCGGAACTTCCGATGTTCTGGTTCTTTTGCCTGTTCGGAAGTTTCAAACTGGTCTTCGGAACTTTTGAGCTCTCCACTTCTGCGCATATATCGGAATATCCGATGTTGAATGGGAGCTTTCGATATGTGCATAAAACTTGAAAGTGACTGGTTCACTTGGCCTTTGTCTTTATTCACTTTATTCTCCAACCTCCGTACGGTCTCAACTTTTCATCCCTTGCCGCTTCCGAAGTCTCCGACCATACGGAACCTCCGATTTTCTTCAAGGGAAGTTCCTCCACGAAAAGGACTTCATCTTTTTCATGAAATTTCGATTCTCTTCGTTCTCAGGTAACCCTAGAACCCTAGAATCAAATCTTACGTTCTTGTGCATCCAATCCTCAAATTCCTTTAGTAGAATTGTTGTTCTACCCATCAATGCTCTCGATCTTCAATTTCATCTTTTTCCATTGGTTGATCTTGAAGAAATTTTGGTTTTAGAGTTATACCGAAAATTTTGGAACATCCGATATCTTGGTTCGGAACTTCCGATATATTATCGGAACTTCCGATAATAAATCGGAATATCCGATGTTAAAAGTACAGCACCAAAACCAGTTTTCTTTCTCATTCGATTTGTCTCATCGAGTTCTCCTCTTGTCAGATCATCTCAATGGATCCCGGACAGGGTGATCAGCCCCCTACAGGCTAGTCTGATGTTCTCCCAGGTCGCAAGCGAAAAGCTCCTACCAGGACAAGAACTAAGAGAGTTGCTACCAGAGGACGTCCGACTGGCGGTATATCAATCAATGAACCTGCTCAGGCCACCTAGACTGTCAACGTGCCTCGTGGAGCACCTTTTCCCTCCAGGAAAGGTAAAGGGATTGCAGGTGCTTCCCAGTCTCAATCTTCTCAAGCCAGGAGCATGCCTAGGCTCAGGATGCCTGATAAGAATCCTCGGCTAGCATGGAGACCTGTGAATTGTAAAGGGAAAGGAGCTCAAGTTCGAAAGGCAAGAGAGGAGAATCCCAAGTGGGTAGATCATTTCTCTACTGACTCCCATTTCTGGACTTTCGTTCAGCAAGACTTCTATGAGTCGGCCATTCTGTCGAGAAAGAATCCTATCATTTTGATGCAATGGGTGGACTGGGAGTATATGGCAGAGGCAGATGATGCCACCTTCAATGAGATCATTGCAGCCTGTGAGAGGACTGGCACCAAGAGGATCATGGGTTTTCAGCATGATTGGAATGTGAAAATCATAGCCCAGTTCTATGCCACGATGTATGTCTCTAGGGATCGAGTCTCTACTCTGCACTGGATGACTGAAGGTCAATGGTATGAAGTTACTTATGCTCAGTTTGCCAGGTTGCTCCAGTTCACTGAAGCTGATTCTAGAGATAAGGATCAGATCCACAATGAGAATTCCTTGGGAGTTACAAATCTAAATTTTCTTTATGAGTGTAAGATCCTCGTTTTCTGCTTTCTGGAAAAGTCTAATTTCAATTAATTAAATTCAAAATTTGGAGTTTCCTTAGTGTTTAATTTAACATGGCATCCTTTCTCATCCAAGATCGGAATTCATTTCCCCTCCATTCGAAAAATCAGATTTTCAGATTCCCGTCAGTACCCGAAATTTCACCCGAGTCCGAAAATGCTCAAAAAATCATGGAATCTATTGAATTAGGTCCGAAATATTCTAAAAATATTTTGGGATTTTTCCCAAGATTTTTGGAGGCGCTTTGGTATTTAATCTCGCGTGGCTTTCGTTTCATGCCCGCTATTCGCTCCAGAATATTCAAATCTCCAAATTTCATCCAAATTCCGCGAAACCAATTTTATTGGGTTCCAAATATTCCAAAATGGTGCTAGGAATTTTTCCGGAATTTTTAGACCATTTTTGCTAATTTTTTCTCTAGAGCGTCACTTTCGCGTAACTCTCAGCCAATGAGGGAGTGACATGTGGCGTCACTATTCAGCTTTCTTCAACCTCGATGGCTTGGCTTCCAGGAAGAACAGAAGTCTTTCCAAATGGAGTTCATGCATTCAAATCTCCCTAACTCCTCCAATAAAGCATCAAATCCATCATGGCCGGATCCGTTGGAAGGGAAACGGCAAGGAGAATTCATTTTCGGACTCGGATCATTCCAAATCTCGCCGGAAACGACGCCATTAACCAAAATCAAAAAATCTCCTTAATGGTCATTACTCGGCCGTTTCTTCCCCAAACGGCGTGCTTCCACCTCTCATCTCTCCGTATAGAAATCCTCTTCCCGGTGGTAGCACCCATTCCGTGCATCTCCAACTCGTTCGTCCACTAGATCGAGAAAACCGGTACCAGGACACATTTTTGCGTGTTCTTCGTGTTCATCCTTATAACTTTCTCTCCGGTGGGTCAATCTCCATTCCAATTGTTTCCTCGTGTTAGTATGGAGGTCTAGATTCTAATCCTTCAATTGATTTTAGGATTCATCACGATTTGAAGGCCAATTTCGAGCTTTTGTCGTTTCGGCCAAACCCGTGTTCTTCGCCAAATTCGTCGCCTCCGGTGAGCAATTGATCAATTCCTTACAATCCTGAGTCCCTCTAGATGTGCTTGAGATGTTTCATCAATTAGTTGTTGAGGCCATGTCCAAATTTTTGATGAATTTTTGGGTTTTTGCAAAAACGGGAGGTTCTCTATTTTTGGGCTTGCCCGTGCCTGCCGCCCGGCCGGCCAGCCGCCGTCACCGCCCCTCCGGCTAGCCGACCCCACCGCCGTCGCCCCCCGGTGCCGCGCCGGCTCGCCCGCTGTCGTCCCTGGCGTCTCGCTGCGCCGCCGCTTGGCCACGCCTCGGCCACTCGCCGGCCACACTCGGCCGCGTCGCCGCTCATGGCCGCCACGCTGGCCGCGCCCTAACTCAATGAAAGGGTGGCCCCACATGTCATGCACTCCAAGAAAATCCAAAAAAATCAGGAAAAAGAAAGATTCCGGAATATTCCCTCGTTTTCTATTTTCCAGGATTTTCGAACTTCAGAAGCTCATAACTTTTCCGTCCAAACTCCGATTGACTCCGTTCATTTCTAAATTCATCTAAATTCAAGACCTTCCTGCCAGTACTACTTTTATAATTTTTGGATTTTATTTATTTTATTATTATTTATTTGTTGTCCCGTTTTGCGCGTAGCCGAGGATCCCGCCGAGTCTGCCGACTCCGCCGCCAACTCCAAGGTTTTGAAACCCTCGCTGCGACCGAAGGCAAGTCCCTTGACGCATTTTGATCCTATGTTTGAAAATGTGTTTACAATGTTTTATAAACTTGCATTGCTATGTTTATCATCGTATGTCAAATATAGATGAATAGTTAATCCAATTTGCGATTACCTCGTTTGTTATTGACATCCATGCTTAATTGTAACCCTAGGACTTTTGCTATGCCATGTTTACCTTATATGGTGACCTTTGTTGAATAGTACGCTAGAATTGCTTAGGGCCAACATTGATGAAAATGACCCATGGGTGGGATTACACAAAAATGATAATTTAAAGTGTGATTTGGAATTTATTATAAAGATTTTGGTACTGTTTTTCCAAAATAAAAAGAAAATAAAAAATGATTTGGACTTGGGCGGAATGGAATGACGGGCGGGTGAGGATAGAGCACTGGTCTTGGTTTGTGCAAGTACCACCCAAAGTCAATTAAGGACCGACGCTTATGACTGTCCATTATAAGCATAACCGTACTACCATATGTCTAACATGGTACGACCTGGCTAAATAATTTGTAGAAACCTAACTTAGACTCGCCGGTTGGTGGAATGTGGGTGCCAGATAGAGGCAAGTTGTACTCCCCACACGGCGCAAGAGGGGCTTACATCTTGGGTAGATAGAACCCTAACAGCGGTGAAACCTCAGCGGGTGAGTCGGGTTAGGCGTATACATTGTAAAGGCCTTGTCATGATCTCTCTACCGACATACCAAAGGAAGTGTGTTAATTGCATGGCGTTAAAGGGGTGATCATGTCTTGTGGGTAAAGTTGTACACCTCTTCAGAGTTAAAACTATTCGAATAGCCGTGCCTACGGTCAAGGGCAAAGCAAAGAATGCTTTCATGCTGGTAGACTTTGGTTTTGAAAATAAATGTTGTTTTGGGATTCGGGAGTGGTTAGAACTCTCGGATGTTGATTTTGGCGGATTGAGCCAACCAGGTAGATGGAACCTATTTTATGTCATGACGGATAGAGTCATGTGCGGATAATCTTGATCTTTTAAACTGTGGCGGATAGAGCCCTTACACTAGTGATGGTGGATAGAACCTTCACTGATATATTACATAATTCAATTGTTAAAAAGAATTGCTAATTTTTGCTTTATAAAACTTATTAACGAGTATGGTTTGATGAAACTTGGCTTTATGCAAAAGAACCATAATAAGCCTTTCTTGGAAAGCCCCACATATGCATAATTTCCCAGACTTGCTGAGTACTCTTGTACTCACATACTACCTAAACTGTTATCATCAGAGAACTACCAGGACGCCGTTGAAGACGGTGAGTTCTACTTCGAGGAATTAGAGGAAGATCGCCAAGAGAGCTAGTCGTGTGTCTTGTCGTCGCCTGTGGTGTTCTTTGGGTTTTGCTTTTTATCGTTTTGCTTCCGCTGTCGTGTCTCCGGTTATGTGACCGAGTATTGTAATAAGTAGCCATGTGGCTAATACTTTATAATTATGTTAAAATTTCGCTTTGTTCGACAATGACGTATCACTGTTGACTGTGTGTACTAGCTACTGATCTGGGACTAGTACAGAAATACACAGGAGATTTCAGATAGCTGATCCGGGGTCTCACAATGAGGAAGATGCTAAGTTTGAGGAAGGCGACACCAAGGGTATGAAGCCCTTCTTTGCTATCCTGAACAGACTTTTCAGGAAGACCTTGGCTCCAAAGGAAGGTGATGCCTCTCATGTTCTCTCCTTCACTAGAAATCTTCTGAGCAAGATGCAAGACAATTAGCGATCATTTGATGTCTTTGACTTCATCTGGAATGAGATCAAGCTCACGCGTTAGGAGCCCAGGAGGAGCTGTGGATATGCTCCTTACATCATGTATATGATAGAGCAGGTGACACAGCAGTAGTTTGAGTATGATGTCAAGCACACTGGCGTGCAAGTCGGGGCAGTGAAGGCCCCAGCTCAGAGAACTACAAGGACTTCCACCAGAGGTGCATCTTCATCTACTGCCACTCCTGCAGCTTCAGCTCCTAGTGGATCCTCCTCACCGGTGCTTCGTGCTTTGAAGTCAATTTTCTGTCTATGCAAGAGCAACGCAGCTGCACACAAGAAGAACACAAAGAGATTGAAGGACATTCAGAGACACCTGAACATTCAATGTTCGGATGATGAGGAAAGCGAGGAAGAGATTGAGGATCCTTTTGCTTCGGCGCCTACAGAGTCCGAGTCTGAGGACAACGCCGAGGAGTCCGGCTCAGAGGAGTCCGAGTAGATCTCCTTCCCCTTTTCTTTCCTTCCTTTGTGGTGCTTGATGCCAAAGGGGGAGAGAAAAGCTTACTATCATCTATCTTTCGTCTATCTTTGAGAGTCTGTTGGCTGTTGGAACTTTGTGTCTTGTGAACTCGTTGTTGGTTGTTGTTTGAGTTTGACATTTGGATGAATGATGCTTAGACTTTTGTCGTCATTGCATAATTTATGTCTCTTATTGAAATGTTGGATGTTAAAATTGTTGTTAATACTCAATATTTGCTTATCATGCTATTTTTGTGTCTTGTTATTTGTGCATGCCTTTTCTCGTATGCAAAGATATAGGGGGAGCCCTTTCAAAATCTCCCTTCAAAATGTGCACTTGCTCTCATGTCATAGCTTAAATGCACATATTGAGGGGGAGCTCACCTTGTGTCAATACTTCTTCATATATATTCTATTCAAATTATTTGTAAGCTTTAATCGGGTTGTCATCAATCACCAAAAAGGGGGAGATTGAAAGTGCATCTAGGCCCCTAAAGAAGTTTTGGATGATTAATGACAAACGATTAAAGGGACAAATGCGTCAAATGAGTTTGTGAATAGGTAATAGTCCCAAAGTGAGATCATCTACGGACGATGGATACCCTCAAAAAGGAAATGATAATGAAAACGGTTTTATTTCAATGTGTTCTACATTTTGAGTCATAGGTATGCCATACTATTAATAGGGATGAATTGTAGTTGACTTAGAATTAGTCTCTATGCTCAGATGAATGATAGCTAGTTGCATTTGAGAGACACGAAGTCACAGCACTTGCACCGGAATGGTTTCCTTTGAAGTTCAGGTCGGACATTCCGATATTGGATCGGAAGTTCTGACACGATCAGACATTCCAATGCATAGTTGTGCCTGAGTCCGAAGCCCTAACTTTAGATTGGAATTTCTGATAAATCCAATCGGAAGTTCCGATGCGAGTTGAAATCGAAAAGGGTGCTCTCTGTCAAGTTTGGAAGTTTCGATTAATTCCGTCAGAAGTTCTGATGCATTTAAGTTCTATTTTTGGTAGCTCTCTGTGAGCTTCGGATATTTCGATCTAGGTTTCGGATATTCTGATTTGGACTTGGTGAAACTTCTTGAGAATGTTTCTTAGCGGTGACTCTTTGTGAGCTTCGGAAATTCTGATAGTGTAATCAGAAGTTCTGATGCGTATTGTTTTCGTCCGTTGGATTGTACCAAGTTTTGGAAGTGTGCACACATCGGAAGTTCTGATGTTGGGATCGGAAATTCCGATATGTGGCTGAGTGTGGGTATAACGGCCAGTTTTTGTCCAAATCTATAAATACCCACCTCCACCTCCTTTGAGAGGTTACACACTTTGTTGGGATAAACTTGTGAGCTTGTTGAGCACTTTCCAAAGCATTCTTGAGTCCTCCTCTTTGATCTTAGTGATAATCTAGAGAGTGAGAGATAGAAGTAAGTTCTAGTGCTAGAGCCAAAGCGAAATCATTCATCTTGAGCATTAAAGAGCATCTCCAAGATCAAACCACTTTGCATTTGTTACTCTTGGAGGTTGAAGGACTCCTAGACGGCTAGGCGTCGCTCACAAGCTCCCGAGGAGTGTGGGACGCCGTGAGAAGTTTGTGAAGGTTGATTTCACCTCCGAAAGGGAAGAAATCAAGAGTAAAACTGAATCTCAAGTGTGACCGAGGTTTGGGAGGAAAGGGTTGAAGAGACCCGGCTCTTTGTGAGCCTCCTCAACAGAGATGTAAGATCCCCTCAAGGATCCGAACTCCGGGAAACAATCTCTTGTCTCTCTAGTTTGATTTCTCTTGAATTACTTGTGTGTGATCTTTCTATTTGAACTCCTCTATTGTTACAACTCTAATCTAGATCATTCACTCTTTCTTGCACTTAACTAGAGTAGATTGCTAGACGTGCTACTTGTGCTAGGATTTTAATATTTATCGGACATTCCGATAATATACCGGAAGTTCTGATCCAGTCGGAAGTTCTGATATTACACCGGAATCTCCGATACCTCTTTCCTGCTGCGATAAATTTTGTTTGAAATTTTAAACAGCCTATTCACCCCCCAAGCAATTATCACATCTTTTCAAAAACCTACATCTTTCACCTCCCGTGTGGGGAGATGGCGCCAATGAACGGGGACATGAGTGACCTCACCGGTCTTCCATGCACTGGGGACGTAGTTGTCCCTTAGGACAACGACCCCGATTGGCGACCTTAGCTGCTATCAGGACCCGAATATGCAAATCTGGACCCTCTATGTATTCAGCACTAGTCCAGGATCACGCTAGTGCACACAATCTCAACATAAATGAATATCACAATCATACACAGCGGAATAATAAAAATAACTCAATTATAAAATATAAACTAGTGAATGACCTTAAGGTCAACCTTACGCTTGTGAGGCCTGGATGGCTTCAACTCCAAATAAGCAGCAGCGGAACGAAGAACTTCGGTGAATCCCATCAATATACCACAGGCAACTGACAGGGTTCGACTCCTAGATAATCGCCTCTTCTCGGAACTCCATCTTCGAAGGTGTAGGCTTCTCTTCAACTGGTGATTTGTTTGTTGCAAGGGGTGAGTACATAAAGCACTCAGCAAGTCATGCACAGAATGCAAGTCTAATAACTATATGCATGGCTTATTCCAAGTGACAGGCTGAATGGTTATTTTTGCTATAAACAACATTCACTAATATTCATAATAGGTTGTAAAGCAGTAAAACAAGTAATAACAGTAATAGAATTCACAGTTATTTCACAAGTAATACATTCCACATCCTTAACCAATTATCACTTTTCCACAAGCAACCTGCCACCAATCCCAAGTTCATTTTCATGAAAAGCTAACCCTTGACTGTAATCCCCGAGCATTGTCCAGTACCACGGACACAACTATTTGAATAGATTTTACACTCTGCAAAGGTTATACACTTTACCCACAAGATACAATTAACTCACCACGTCAGCCGTGAATTGCCATACAAGAGTATGCGAATGAGCGATCATAACAAAGCCTTTTGGAAGCTTCTAACTCCACAAGTGAATCTCCCCGGTTGTCATACACTATCCCTTCCCTCAACAGAGGAGAAGTATAGGACCGACATACCGTTGGATGGGTACCTAGCTGCAGCCCCGGTACACTCCCCCATACAACTATACAGAGGTATAGTTGACACCCCGAGGTACCACATGCAAGTTATTAGCAACCTACTCAACTAGGTCTATCCCATTCCAGACATATGGTTGTATGTTTGACTCAGTTCAAAGGCTTGCAAGGTTAAGTCCTTAGAGTGACCAGGGCAAGACTTACTCTGAAAGAAATCCATCTCACCATCACTCATATATATATATCATGTTTCATACAATCCCCACTGCCAAACTGGCCCACCATCAATCTTGCCACTTGCCCCAGTATAAATCATTTTACCTGAAAGACCGAGATGGCGATCAGAGGCGGGGTGAATGATCCCAAATAAAATTGTCCCCTACTCAATGTACTCCAAACAATTCCGCAAGGAAACTCGGTGCTCCTCAAAATCGTAAAACCCGCAAAATCGGGAACGACTAGACAACTATGTGTATCCCTAGCTTACATGGATGAGAACCATGAATCATGTGAGGGATTTTTAAATCACAATATTGGTTTTGAAGTGTCCAAATCAAAGAGGGATCAATTCAAATACTTCTATTCTAAAAGAGATCAAGCTAAAACACAAAAGCCTCTTTTAGAAAAGCAAAAGTAGATTTTTTAGGAATTGTCCTCACTTAGAGCAGGTGGATTGTGGACTTATGTTGCTCCAAAAGTTTTGGGAATTTGTCACCCTATGAGAAGATGAGTTGCGAAGCACTCCACCAAAAATCTCCACAAAAAAGCCTTATACAAAAATCAGGAAAAATCAGGAACTACAAACAGTCAGGATCTTCAATCAGGAAATTTGGGGCTCAGTTTTCACCTCACATCTCCCAAACGGTGCACCTAGTGGACTCCAAAATTTTTCCACAGATGGATATATGAGTCAAGCACTTTCTCCAACAATAATCGCTGAAAAAGGATTTTTCTATATTTTTCTAAAAATCGAAGACTGACTGCTGCGCGAAGAACAAGTTCAGGACAGATTTGCAATCTTGATAGAAACTTGATCTCTAGTCTATCCTAGGGTGCAAGAAAGACGTAAAGCCAAATGATCACCCTCAAGACATCCTTGATCAACAGCATTTAGAAGGAGAGGAGGCAAATCCAAATTGCGAGAATTTACATGCTGGAAAGTAAATGCTGAATTTAAATTGCGTAAAGTAAAGACATAATGTAAATGCGGAATTTAAATTCACAAGAATGTAAAAAAAATCTTTGTATTTTCTAGTTGGAAGGTTTACAAAGCCTCACTTCATGTGAGCAAAGCTCAAAGGAGCAACTCAAACCTTCAATTGAGGGAGGGCACCCCTCCCCCTCTATTTATACTACTCTAGGGCCGCCTACCACCCTTGGATGAGTCCAAAACCCTAGGGCACTCCACCAAGGGCTAGGATTAACCCACTCATTTCACCCCACACATGGGCTTTACATGGGCCACATTGGCCATACATGGGTTTTAAACAAAACCCGGTCAACCCGATACAACGGGCCTTCATCCGCCGAACTTGACCGCTCAATTTTCGCCTCTTCGAGCCTCCAACCCGAACCGGAAATCTTGAGCCACCTCAAATCTATTTCCATGACGTCCAAGTGATCCTGGTTTGAGCCCAACCATCTCGTCGGCATCCTCGACCGCTCCGGACCACGGTTCTCCCAACCTAGTCCCAGTACTCACCAACGACCATAGCTGCCTCAGGAACCTGTACCACAAGGACCAAACCATTTTGCACATACCACAATACACTTACCTTTTTCTTCCTGCATGTTAGTCCACAATTATCATTAATTCAAACATGCAATACCGAGTCAAATCAAACTCAAACCTGAGCACACCTTGCTCAAATAAAGTCAAATACTCATCACAAACATGGATGGACCTCCACATGGTCCTTCATTACCACTCCAGTTGATTATTGCGCAACACAATACCAACAACAACTCAACATCCTTGAAGAAGCACGAAGGCCTTCGCATATTAACATCATCGTGTCGGCAACACGTCACACCATTTCAAAATACATTGCATATTCCATTAATCAATATTGACCTTTGTATTTCCAAAATGATGGCACTGACTCGATGCATGTCTAAGCAAACTAATACGTTCTATCTAACCCATGTTGGCAATTTATTAGCTACCAACTATTAATCAACAATCCTAGGGTGACAATGAATCATGGCATACAATTATTATAGACAAGGTGGCAATAACAGGTAGGTTGATTATCTAATCCCAAATTAATTGAAATTAGTTTAACTTAAACTAGCATGCAATAATTTGAAACAATATAAGTTTCGAAAATGGGATCAACATGGTCAAGAACAACTTGCCTGGCCGTTGCAATTTTTATTGTTCTTTTACTCTTTATCCTTGATTCTTGATCCTCGATCTTCAATCTTCATTTCCTTGAACTTCAGCTCAGTCGGACGACTTACGGATGACGCGTCTAACGATAAAGAAACACAAATACAACAAAACTCAAAAGATAAATCAAATAAAATCCAAATTAAGAACAAATAGCATTGGACACAATGGCTTCGATGAAATTAGGAACTTGAACGGATTAGATCGAATATTAGACACAAGGGTATGGCTTCCGGAAAAACACCGAAAAGGGAAAGACTACTAACTGGAAAAGAAAGGATAATATTCTGTAGAATATTTCTCCTGAAGTTATTATCTTGATTTGACAAACAATGACATATGGGCTCTCGATCTATAGACCGGGTTCATAAAGATATGTTAGTTCACAGTGAACTAAGCTGATTCTCGATGTTGACTGTCGGGACCCGAATCTGCAAATCCGGACCCTCTGTGTATTCTGTACTAGTCCAGGATCGCGCTAGTACACACAGTCAAACAGGGTTAAATATCACATCCATACACAGCGGAATTAAAAATAAAGTACTTCAAAACATTAATATAAATTGTTGCAAGACCTTAAGGTCACCTTACAATATTCAGCCACGCAGGGCTTACAATAACAAAAGTGAATAATCAGCAGCGGAATGAAGAACGTCGGTGACACCCATCAGCATGCCACAGGCAACTGACAAGGTTCAACTCCTAGATAATTGCCTCCTCGTGGAACTTCTCCTCCTTTGAAGTTGTAGTCTTCTCCACAACTGATGATTGTGTCGGAAGCAAGGGTGAGTATACAACATACTCAGCAAGTCATGCACAATTATGCAGTTCTTAATACTATATGCATGGCTTATTCCAAAGGAATGGCTTAAGGGGTTATTTTGCATCAAGCATCATTTTGCTTTGATTAAATAATCTTAATAGATTCAAAAGCAGTAAAACCATATTATCTAATAGGTTATCAATCTCTTTTCAAACAATTTGGCACAAAGCCCTAAATCACTTTAACAATTATCTCTGGCATACAGCCACCCATTCCACATTTGATTTTCGAAAATCTAACCCTTGACTGTAATCCCCGAGCGTTGTCCAGTACTGTGGACTCGGCTATTCGAATAGTTTTGACACACTCTGCAGAGGTTGTACACTTTACCCACAAGATATAATCAACTCACCACGTCAGCCGTGAATCGCCATACAAGAGTATGCGAATGAGTGATCATAACAAAGCTTTTCGGAAACCTCGATCTCCACCTATGACCCTCTCCGGTATTGCCTTCACTACCACTTCCCCCATAAAGGATCGAAGTGTAGGACCAACAACCACCGTTGGATAGGGTACCAAGCTGTAGCTCCGGTACGCTCCCCCACACAGTTACCCCGACGTAACTGCCACCCTGAGGTATCAAAGGTAAGATTTCAGAATCCTTCTAAACTAAGACCATCCCACTCCAGTTATGTGGTTTTACGGAAGGCCCAGTTCAAAGGCTTACAAGGTGAAGTCCTTAATTGTCCAGGGCAAGATATCCTTCTCACAGTCCCTGACCCAAATCTTCTCACACCACTCATCCCATTGCTGCAAAGGCTGTCCACTTACCACAGACTAAATCTTTTCCCACCCTTGTTCCATTATTGTGCAACACATGCCAACAATAATATCAGTTACCATGTAGAACCACAAAGGTACCTACACTTCACATCTTCACGTGGCAAGATTACACTGATTCCAAAATTCATTCCGTATATCATTAGTCAATATTATTTTGCCATTTGAAACACATTTCACGTAAGCATGGCTAAGCAACTATTCACGGTCTAGTCTCCCGTGTTGGCACAATTATTTCATCCAACTATTTTAAAACCCAACTTAAAGTGACAATGGTTGTATGGCATACAAATATTAACATCAAGGGTGGAATTAACAATTAGGTGAATTAGCTACTTTATCCCAAATTAAATTAAATCATTTTAACAACATAGCATGCATAGTTTAAATCAAAATACATTTCAAAAACTAGGAGCAATATGGTCAAAGCACAACTTGCCTTCAAAAAGCTGATGATCTTGATCTAGGGCTTGAGCTTGGTCTTCAACTTCCGCACTCTCGCACAGTTCAACGTCTACGCGTAGCAAACAATCAATTAAACACACATCCGGAAAATACTACAAATCAAACTAGCTCGTAATTTCACGAAAACTTCCAGATAGTTAGTCTAGTATTTTCTAAGATTTATAAAATTTATTTTGGAATTTTTTGAACGTATAGTTTGGAAGTTGCAAAATTCACAAATTTGGACTTTCCACGAATAATTTAACAGTATAGATTTGATTATAAAATTTCATTAAAATTAGCGTGGCGAGGTATTAATATTTACTAATTAATTAAATTGGTCGCGTACTATTTTGACTTAAAATGAATTTGTAGCAAAAAAGACAATATTCGCAATTTCCGTTCAAAATCATGTACAAAGTAAGCTAATGCATGGCACTGTTCATCGCATTGGCACAATCTGCACGCAGCGTACTGGTTCGGCTGGATACAGTAATGAATATATTTATATACACACATACATGTATAGTACCTAATAAAATCGTATACATGTATATATAAAATTTATTCTTGCGAATCGACCGAATATACATATGCAGATCCGACGAATATAACCACATGTAACGACTAATCTAGAAATATGCATTCGCCTAACAAGTATTTATATACATATATATATTAACTACGGCTAAAAAAAAGAGAACTGCATGGTGCATATATAAGGATGCCTGCTAGTATAAGTACATGCATGCGTGCGAGCGAGCGATCATCAAGTATATATACATGACTACATACTTACATGTATATACATGCGTAAATACACACGACGAGATCAAATGATCGACAGAGATAGAGAGCGCATGAAAGGAAAAGAAAAACAGGTATACCGTTCGGCGCAGGGGACGCGAGATCGGAGAGTGCGTCGACGACGAGGTAAACGGCAGCGACGACGATGGCGGCGGCGGAGGCGGCAGTACACGATGGCGACGACTACGGTGGCAACGGCGACGGCGAAGGCGACTACGGCGGAAGCGACGGTGACGGCGGCGACGTAACGGGCGACGGCGACGATGACGATGGCGATTACGACGACGTCAATGGCAGCAGCGACGGTGGTGGCGGCGGCGACGGCGTCAACGGAAATGGGGCGATGAAATGGTACGGTTGTGTGCTAGAAAATGAGAGGCTCATGCATAGAAATGGAAACGGCTTGGAAATGGGATACGAATGGAAGTATTGACGGAAGGAACTAAATGGAAGATCAGCTGGGAGATGGGATGCTTCACGCATATAGAACAATGGAAAGCCAGGACGTGAGTTGCTAGAGTTGAACCGTGCATGCATAGAAACGACTGGAACAAAGTAAGCTAGCAATGGCTGGAGTGATTGGTTTCGTGCGCATGGAGAGAAACCGGCTGGCATGAAGAAGGTACTAGCTAGTAACGTCTGAACGAAATCAATGGAAAATTGAGGGACTAGAAATGGCTTAGAATGGAAACGTAAAGGGAATGAATGGGCGTGCTTCCTATGCAAACTGGGAGAAACGAAACGGCTGGAGGAAATGCACTACGTGCATGCTTCATGGCAATTACTAGTTTGGTTGATACTAGTATTACTCTTCATGCTATACAAGGGAAACTGATGAATAAAGGGAAGACAAGAAATGGCTGGCAAATCAGACGTCCTTCACTCACGTAGGTATATACGCATATATGTTCCAAAACGTGTTTAGGAAAAAAAATAGCAGAGGGGTTCTAAAAATCTGAAAAATTCCTCTAAAATACTAGGAACTATTTGGAACCTAACGAAGTTTGCTTCGTGATTTTTCGACGGTTAAATTTTTCGTAAAAATTCTTTTCGTGAATCAGACACCTGTACAGATTTTTGTAAAATCAACGATTTACATTATATAGCATATTTTTTGAAAATATTTAAAGCGAACACTCTCGTCTACCAATTATCTTAATTGTAAACGAATTATTAGATTTTATGCTTATGCAAAAATGCATGATCTTTATTTAATACGATTATTTCAATAAGGTTTGAATTTAAATTAACTCCAAAAATTCCAAATAATCCCAGAAACACACTAATTATATTAAAAGAATTTTTTGGGATGTTACATTGACTTTTGTTGACTGAACGGATACATGGTCAAACAAAAGAGAGAGACTAACGGATTAGATCAGGCACAGGGGTATGACAGATGGCCAGTGGTCTATCGACCAAGTCCACGAATGAATTCTCGATTAATGGTAGATTGGGTTTTCAAGGATAAAACAAAGACGGATGGGATCGATATTCACTGCGATCCGATCTAGGGTTTAGTCGTACATCAATGAGAAAGCTCGATGGTGACAAGGCAGCGATGATATGTAATAAGACATATTGCAAATATCTTACTACGGTTGACACAATGAGAAAGATCGCAAAACATGGCTCACGATGAACTCAGTCCATCGAACCGGTCTTAGGTTATGTTTTGGCTCGGCTTTGCAGATAATGAGAGGATAAGGTTGGATCACAACAAGGCGATAGAAAAGACAAGGACATCACATTAGGGCTTTTGCTTGAATGCACACATGCGTTGACAGCGATACGATGAGAGCCAAGCGTTAATGATGAAGCGTTAACGGAGGAACGTTAACGCCGAAATGTTAACGGTGGAACGTTAACGACGAAACGTTAACGGTGGAGCATTAACGGCGGAACGTTAACGGGGAAACGTTAACGGTGGAACATTAACGACGGAACGTTAATGGCAGAACATTAACGGTGGAACGTTAACGGCAGAGCATTAACAACAGAATGTTAATGGCGGAGCGTTAACAGCGGAGAGTTGATGACGAAACGTCAACGACGGAACGTTAATGATGGAACGTTAATGGTGAAGCGTTAACGACAGAACATTAACGGCGAAGCAAAGCGACGGCGGAATGCTCATGAAACAAGAAGGTAGTGACCGTCGGTACAACAACATGGCCGCGATAAAACGCTACCAAGGACGGCTAACCGATATGCGAATCGGTAGCAACGGCTAGGTCGAAAGACGACGATTAAAAACCGGCACAAGGCTTTGACGGCAACCGGGGACCAAAAGAACTCAAGGGATGGACCAAAACAGTACATGATGACCCAAAGGACAGGACAACACGGCCAAAGCAAGCTAAGATAGCCGGCGTCAAAAGACGGCGCGCGGCGGCGGCAAAAGACGGCGCTAATTAATAAAAAAATTCCAAAGGATGGGATGGCAAATGGGGAATGTCTATCACGTAGAACGCAATGAGACGAACTCAACGGTATAGGCGAATTTTGCGGCGCCCCAACGAATTGGTCACAAACTACCGATTAACGGCTTTCGAAGCCAAACGTCAGACGGCCATAACTTCTAGAATAATGATTGGAACTTAACCAAATTTGAAAAAGAGCTATATGCGACCTAGAGGCACACAGTGATGTAGGTGGCTCGGAGTTTTACACGGATCGGCGGGGAGGCATACGAGGATGATTGTCATTTGTCGATGTCTGATCGATCGGAGAAAAGAATTTTTTTTGCGCAAAATCCAGAGGGCAAAACCGTGGTTTAGGACGTGCATCATGGATAGGACATCAAGGATAGTCTACAGTTAACATTTCAAGGTCTAACTCGAAACATTGAGGGAGAACGGGCCTCGGCAAGATTCGAGGTTGAAACGGCCGTAACTTTTGATTCCATTGGCCCAATTGTACAAAATTTTATAGGGAGATAGAGGGGACATCATGACTCACCATGGCGAAAGACGGATCTTGAAAAGAGTCAACGAGCTAACGGGGGACGCTCTCCAAAGTTCGACCGTCGTTTGGGCGACATCCGGGGCTTCTCGGCGGCGGCTCGGAAGTTTGGAAGACTTGATCTGGGGGTTGAGGGCGTGGGAGAGGGTCATGGGAGGTCTACAATGGCTTGGGTGGTGGCTAGGTCAAGAGAAACCAAGAAAAACGTGAAAAATAGGCCAACAGGCAATTTATCGAGCACTTGGCGTGCGGCTCGGGCTCGGGGGCGACGTCGCCTCTTCTCAGCCGTCGGATCGGCGCTGAACAGCCCGGATCAGGGCGGCGACACGGCTGAGTGGGGCGCAGGCGCGTGGAGGAAGCCAGCCGCAAGGTGGGTCGCAGGCACGCTGCCGCTGGCGGAGGCGGCCGATTGGGCCGAGCGGCGACCTGCGCGCGGGAGAGGTGAACCGTGCGGGGTGGGAGCGGTGGGCCAGCGCGGGGGGGAACAGCTGGGCCGGCTGGGGAAAAACGTCCCAAAGCAATTCTGGGATTTCCAAACATTTTCCAATTAAAACAATTCCACAAATTCAAATAAATCATTTAGGGCAATAAAATTACCAGAAAAAATTCTAGAAGAATTCTAGAAAATATCTTGGGACATTTTGAACTCAAATAAAATATTTGCAACCAAATTTTATATAAAATTTCAAATATTTAATTAAATTAAGGAAGAGGCTTAATTCAAATCAATTCCAAATAAATCCGATAAATAGCAAACGAGCTCCGAAAAATCTCAAAAATTACAGAAGAATTTTTTGAAGCACAAGGAACCCAAATAAAATTGAATTTCTTTTATTCGCAATGTAAAATATTCAAATTAAATTGTTTTAGATTTTAAAAAAATCCAAATCAAGCTTTATTAACGCGAGAAAAATAACAAAAATTTTTGGGGAGCCAAACTAAATCAAAAAATTTTGAAAACCCAATTTTTGGGATGTTACAGCTTCTCACGTGGTTCGAGGGCGTGCTACACATTGATGTAGGTTACACAACCTTTTCTAGCATGCACGGACCGATGTAGAAGTGGCTCACATGGTTCTACATATGTGCTATTTCATTTTATGGTTTCTATTTTGTTTTGCATTTCTATCATCCAACACAAGTTCTTGTTTTGCAGCCAGAGAGGATGGCTGACGGTACAGGGAAGTACGTGGTATGCTGCCACTTTAATGCATACCTACTATAGTTATTTGGGTGGATTATGTTTTGCTCATCCTATGGGGACAGTGTGGATAAACAACATGATCCAATAAGTGAAGATGATAGCGAAAATGGACGTGGAAGATATCCCATAGCTAGCTTGGGGCCTGGTGGTACTCTGCGCCATGTATCTGCCCTTTGTGATGGGTGTCGATGGGTCGGGGACAACACCCTCGCTGGATGCCCTCTCCTTCTTTAGTTATGGTCATTCGAGCACTTTCAGATAGGATGACCACAGATAGAGTTGACAACTTACAGGGCCGTCTTGTATAGGCACCCAAGGACGACGTCGACCGTCTTACTATGGGAACATTGTGGTATCGTCAACAGGTAAGTAACCTACCTTTGTCGTGAATTATAGAACAATTTGCCATGTTCTTTACTAACATTCGCATGTACCACTACTTTTGCAGCCAATTATCACGCTGGTTACCTCCCACGCATTGTACTTCGAGTACGTCACGATATTCAACCAGCTCATAGACGATCATGTCATTTGGAGGCCATATGCATCATCGAGGTTGTCACTGTGCTAGCATCATTAGAGCTATCCCTAGAGTGCACCCGGGACACCGCCTTTTGGCTCACCCGTCGCCATTTGGCGTACGACGTGTTCACTGAGACATATGTTGTTCATTAGGTCATGCGGCAATTCGGACTTCGGCAGCTCTTCCCGGTTCTCACCGGTGATGTCGTCCCACCACACATCCACTCGTGAGTTCTCGTCCACTTGTTGTTCCAATCCAATAGACATTGTATTTCTGAACTAATGAGTTTGAGATGTTAATATTTTTGTAGGCAAACATGGAAGGGTTTCACGGGACGTGCAGGTTGGGCATAATGCATGTAGTCTTATGCTCAGCAGCAGTCACATGCGTTGGAGGATGTCCATGATGAGGCTACAACATACGACCACGGGACGTACAATAAGTATATCGACTAGTACAACAGATGCTTATATGTTAGAGTTGTGCGTGTCATGGATGACCCTCCGAGGCATGTTGCTACGACGGTAGACACACACCCTAACCAGCCGAACTCTGTTTTTCATTGCTTAGTGAGTAAAACACTCAACATGTCTTCCAACATGTATTAAATAACTAGAGAAAATTATTTAAATAACTAGGCGATGAAAAGAAATGTGCATCATTTGCATACATATCATAAAAGAGTTAACGAGCCAGGTTGGTGATAAACGTCATATGAGGTCATATGACTAATTCGGAGTATGGATCGGAGTGAGACAGTAAGAGTAGGCCCATCCACGGGATGGAAGGGAATAAGAGGGTGCACATCGATGGATGTGTATTCAGCTATACCAGTATATGCTATGTGATGTGCGTTATGAGCATGCATGATGCATTGCATGAATGAGGAGAAAAGAATGCTAAATTAATTTATTTGTATTCATGTATGGTTAATAGAGTTTGATATTTTTGCCATGATTTACTCTTATGTATTGTTTTCATGCTATGATATACTTGCTGAGTTTTGGACTCGCTCTTGTTTGTTTAAATATTTTTTTAGGTACCCTGAGATCGGCATTTGGGAAGAGGTTGTAGCACCAACACTTCACTTGACATTAACATACTTAAACAACTGTGTTCCTAAATTTTATAGTATTAATTTCCAGCTCGTGGATTGTGTTTTGGTTATATCTTAGTTATGTCACGTTAGAGTATTGTGTGGAGTTTATGCCTTATCTTTGTGTTTGTCTTGTTAAGTTTTGTTGGTGGCTTATATTCCTAGCTTGAGATGGAGTTTACTCTCGATGTAGAGTCATTCTTGTTATCTTTTTCTATTGTTCTATGCTATATATATGTTTTAGATGTTGCGTAGAATTCATTTGGAAAGAATTCATGTTGCTGAATTTTATAGTTTGGTTGTTGGTGTCCTAGCTGGATTTAGTCTTTCAAAAGGTTGTTTAGTTGATAATCTTGTTTGGTGTGGTAATATTCTGAGCTTACTAGGTGCCAAAGTGTTACAAGTCACAGGTTCGACAGCCGAGAATGGCGCCGTCAGCCTCATCTCTCTTTTTTTTTGGCAAAGCTTCATGCTTATAATGTGTTGTAAAACTATACCGTCAATCCTCGATCAATCACGATGCACAAATAGAATAGGAAATACAAACATGAAGACATACAATATAAGAAAATAAAAATATTCTTTTTATTAGATTGATTTTCTTTGTAAAAGATGTCTAATATATAATATAAATCAATAAGAAATAAATTCAAATTTATCTCTAATAAAATAAATTAAACCATATTTAAATAATAAGAACTTATAAGAGCATCTCCAGCAAGAGCCCCTAAAACAGGGTCCCTATTTTGGATTTAGGGGCTCCCCCTATTTTTTGAGACCCTGTTTTCAGAGCACAAGTCCAAAGAATGTTCTTAAATCTCAAATTTCCTATTTTATTTTTTCTCCTATTTTGGCATATCCGCTATGTATAATCTTTATTTGACACCACTAAAATTCAATCAAAAATATTTGTAATACATAAAACATAAGCATATTAACATTTACAATTTAAAAACATGAAATTTAAAATTTAAATTTTAAATTTTCAAAACATGATAAAATTTTCGAAGCCTCTCATGTATTTCCCTATCTTCAATAATAGGGGTTGTACTCGTGTCCCTGAGAATTGGGGCTGAGGAGGCAAATTTAGGGGCCTCCTAATTTTAGGGGCTTGAGTTGGGGGCCCCTGGGAATTGGGACTGAGGAGGCAAATTTAGGGGGCCCCTAATTTTAGGGGCTTGAGTTGGGACCCTGCTGGATCTGTTTTTATTACTGCACTCCCTATTTTAATATTTAGGGGCTGATTTAGGGGCTCTGCTGGAGATGCTCTGATCCTTACATGTCTCGGCACGCATCACCGAACGATCTTATCTCCGTCTCAGTGGTCAATAGTGCTACCTCACCACTGACGTCAGCAACATGCATCCTACCTGCACCCTCACCTTGTGGTCTCCTCTTGGTTGTTGCGGACCGACCGCACTAGGTACACCTACGCGCGTCGTGGAGCCAGCAGCCAGTGCCACAATTCGCTTTCCTCTTCCACAGCCGCAAGAACAGGAACACCGCTCACGCCTCATTTCGTATTAGCGGGATGCAGGGGCGGAAGCCGCGGAAGTAAGTCTAGCTGTCCTGGATAAAAAAAATAGTATGAGCACGAGATCCCCATCCTGGAAAGCTGGGATTTGACCGAACGGCTGCAGGAAAGCATGAGCACCAGATCAGTTTAGTATTCGCTAGCGCTTCGCATGCCTTGTAGAGACTGACTAGGCATGGGGTGCTCATGCTCATACTATTTTTTTTATCCCAGTCTTCCGAAACTTGCTGCAGTCTTCCGAAACTTGCTGCAGAGAGGCTAGCTTCTGTTTTCTTTGGCTGGAGTATGGCCTCATAATGCGATGGACTAGTTAAATGTGGACGCTAGCCGTTAATTAATTTCTGGTGAAATATTTACATTGTGATGTTTATAGACTAGTAACCAAATGATTAGCATATCAAAAACTGGCATACAAGAAATGCTTTCTAGAAGTTATTTACAGACCAACAGAGCCTTAGTAAACAAAGCGAAAGTACGGTTGGATCTTGTGATATTTGCGCTGCTTATGATCTGGCTTAAAACTAGTTCAAATTGTCGCTGGAGTTTTGGTCTAGTTGGATGAACATAGTAGGACAGTTTTTTTTTCACGAATTCCTCTCAGAACAGTTCAAAGCATAGTTACTGGATTCGCTTCCCTGCGATTCGTGAACCGGGATCCGTGTTCACAGTTGAAAGGAGAAAAAAATAGAGAGAGATGCGAGGGAGGCTGGCGGAAGGTCTTATGTAAGTGGGCAAACACCGAACGTTTTTAACCTGTATTCCGTTTGTCATATGCGCTTGCTCTTGCTGTGCTAATATATGCTCCCAGCCTTACTTTTAGCATCTTTTCAGAGTCACGAGCAATTGCGAAGTATGTGCTTCGCAAATACAAGACAGATGAAGTTGACCTATTGAGGGAAGGTAATCTGAAAGAAGCTGCGATGGTGGATGTATGGACAGAGGTAGAGACACACCAGTACCACCCAGCCCTCTCACCTATTGTGTACGAGTGCCTCATATTCCCGGTCATGCACGGCACACCCACCAACCAGCAGGTTGTAGACGACAGCTTGGAGAAGCTAAAGAAGGTGCTTGAGATCTACGAAGCGCATCTATCCAAGTACAAGTATTTGGCCGGAGATTTCGTCAGCTTCGCGGACCTCAACCATTTCACATACACCTACTACTTCATGGCGACGCCTCATGCGTCGCTCTTCGACTCGTACTCTCATGTGAAGGCGTGGTGGGAGAGGCTGATGTCGAGACCATCAATTCAGAGGCTCAGCGCAAACATGGCTATAGTGACCTAGTTACAGGGAGGAGAGCTTGGATATTCTGGACCTCATCCCTGATCTGTATTCTACTTTTTGCTTGCAACTTAGTTTGCATTCGTTTCAATAAAGTATTATCGCCAGAATTGCACGACTGTGCAATTTGGCGGTCGAGTATAGGTTTGATACTGTCGTGGTTTGGTTGTGAACTCTTTTTAGTGGAACTATGTTTCAGATTGCTTCCGGTCTGTGTCCAAAATCATTTGTTACTATGTCCTGTAGCACCAAGCACATCCCAGTGCAGTATCTTCCCCTTATGGGTACAAATAGTTTCCACCGCATCATCTAGAAGACATCATCTGGAAGACATGACCTGCGTTAGATCGTTCTGGGCCATTTGCACACTTTCTTTTCACTTCAAATTTAGATATGTTCTGGGTCACGGAAGCATCGTTATGTGATACGTGATGTTTTCTGTGTTCTATTACCGTGATAGCTCGTCAGCATTTTCTAGCATTTTTTTTATAATTTTCTAGCATTTTCTAGATTTGCAATATTAATTATAGAATAATGCCAAAAAAAATAAATCTAGAGATATAAAACTTCCAATATGTTGTCTCTAATTTTTCATAATTTTCTCAGTATTTTTTATAACCATCAAGCAATTTTTAGAATTACCAAATAATAATAAAATTAATTACATTATATATTAATAACATAATAATGCTAAGAAAACAAATTCAGAACTTTCAATATGTCATCTATAAATTTTAGAATTTTCTAGCATTTTTTATAATTTTCATTAATTATCAAGCAATTTTCTGAATTACTAAATAACAAAAAAATTAATTTCATTATATATTAGTCATGGAATAATGCTAGAAAAATGAATCTAGAGGTATGGAGTTTCCAATGTGTGCTAAGACTAAGATTCGATAAAATTCTAGAAGCACATGGACCTAAAAATTCAACTTGTAGGATTTAATATAAATTTTCTGATTTTTTTAACTAATTTTTGGAATTACGGTTTAAATTGCAAAATAAATCTTCTTTTCATTTTCACTTATTTTTCGATGGAAAAGTAGGTGGGCTTTTTGGCCTGTGGGCCATGCAGCGCTCAGCCCATTCAACCTAAAACAGGGGGTAGCTTGGTTTAAAACCTTAGTCGTCGGCCTGCTTATGCCTTTGAGGCGGGGGCGGGGTGCACAATAGGTGCAACACGTGTGGACAACCGCAGGCGCTATGGCGACCGATGGGCGATCTGGGCACTAGCGCGGGCGCCGAAGGTGCGGGGTCGTCAACGACGGCTCGGAGGCCATGGAGCGCGGGTCATCGATGACGCACGAATCGGGCGCTTGGCGATGATGGGCCGATGCGTTAGGTGCTCAGTCGCCGCTAGATGCCAGTGAGGCGTTGCCAGACGCCGATGCGTCGCCAGTTGGACATGGGCAGGGCCAGCGGGGTCATCGGGCCAGTGTGGTGCAGCCGCCAACATGGCGCGGCGCAGGCGGTTTGCAAATTGCAAAGGGGAAAGCCTGCGATATGGTGGCGTGACGTGCAAGCGCGCGATGGTGACCAAGTGATGTGTCTGGTGGGCTCGAGCCGTCGCATGCATGGCGGGGGCGACGTCGGTTTCGGGCACGGGTCGTGGGTGCGAACAGCCGAGAATGGCGACGTCAGCCTCGTTCGTCCCTTTTATATTTGATGAACAGTACCACTTAGAAACCTAAATTTTATGATTAGATTAAACAAGTAATATATAATTTAGAAGAAATTAATCTGTAGGATTTAAGTAGTTTTTCGGATGCGATTAATTTATGTAGCTCAAACTTAATATGTAGGATTTGTAGTAGATTTAATCGCGTGTTACCGGTTGAATTTAACACAGTATAGATTGATACAGGCAGACAATCTTAATTGACCTTAGCAAAGCTTCGTGCTTATATCGTGTTGTAAAACTATGCCATCCATCCTTGATCAATCACGACACATCAATAAAATAATATGTATGATTTGGTATATCTGTAGCTTCACTACCGTGGTTTTCGTTACACTTCTTATGTATATCACGCCGGAAAGAAGGTTATTGAGATAAAAATTGTATTTTTTATTAGTCAATTTCTTTACTATAATGTATTTTTTTATTAGAGATTTGGTAGAGGTTGAGGAGTAATTTGAGTAGAGGTGGATAAAGATTAAAGACAGAGCACATAGTTCACCGTTTCTAATTTTTACTAATATATAAATATAAATTAGTGATGATAGTCTATTCTTACTTCTCTTAGAGTGTGTTTGGTTGATGAAATTAGGTTGAATGGAATGAGATGGTCTTGTACAATTTGGTTCTATTATTTTGGGTGAATAGAATGGTTCAGCATTTACAGGGAATATTTCTCAAATTTGTATCATTTGGTCTAAGATGAGATGGTTTCATTCAAGCAATCAAACACATGAATAACTTTTTTAAACCATCTCATACATGTACCATTTGGTATAAGCAACCAAACACACCTTTATGGACCATAGAATAAAAAAGAAATAAATCATATTTCTCTTTACGTCCACATTCACTCCCCTAGTGAGATTATTACTAACTCTTCCTACCTATGACAACCCAAGAATATGATTTATGTTTGTAAATACGAGATATAATTTAATTATGGGGAGTGTTTCTTGTTTTTTTTTCTTAATATAAATTGTTGAACTATAAGTAAACTGTCCGTCTTTCCTCATCAGCTTAAACTTTTGGGTGAACTGGTTGATGCATGCAACTCAATATGGTATCAGAGCTAAGAGATCTTGAGTTCAAAACCTAGTTGGTGCAACTAAAAAAATAATAATTGCAATCTATTTCTATTTCACATCTAAGGCCTGAGGGAGCAATATAAATTATACAAATCTTAAAAGTAAGCGAAGAGATAAATAATTATTATATATCTTTTATTTGTGCAACGTAAAAAGATAGAAACTTTTCTTTAATTAACGCATGCAGTGACGAGCATTGCCCACCCCACCGTACCACACAGCTAGTTTGACAGTTTCTTTCGCACACGCAAAACATCCATCTCTGTCACTTCCGGGCGCGCAGCGAAATGGCGCCGGTGAAGGTGTTCGGGTCACCGGCGTTCACGAACGTGGCGCGGGTGCTGGTGTGCCTGGAGGAGGTCGGCGCCGACTACGACGTCGTCAACATCGACGTCCAGGCCAAGGAGCACCAGAACCCCGACCACCTCGCCAGAAATGTACCTTCCCAGTTTACTTGGTTTATACATGCCTGATTTTCTCTCTAGTCAGTCTCTACTAGGCATGCGAAGCGCTAGCGAAAACTGATCTGGTGGTTGTGGACGAGTGCTTGTTTGGCTGGGCGAGCAACACTCACCCAGCCCGATCGCGTTCGACCGGCTCGACGTGGGCGCGTCGAGCGAGTGCGTGCGTGTGTGTATGTGTGTGAGATGTACGAGCGTGTATGTAGCTCCTCTCTTGTTCTTTCTTCTGTAAAAATTCCAAAACTGATCTGGTGCTCTTGCTTTCCTGCAGCCGTTCGGTCAAATCCCAGCTTTCCAGATGGGGATATCGGCCTCTTCGGTACGTACGCTTCATTTACCTTGGAATTGGATTACTCGTCCTTCGAACTTGCTGCAGAGAGGCTAGCTCTGTTTTCTTTGGCTGGAGTACGGCCTCATAATGGGATGGACTAGTTAAATGTGGACGTTAGCCGTTAATTAATTTCTAGTGAAATATTTACATTGTGATGTTAATAGACTAGTAACCAAATGATTAGCATATCAAAAACTGGCATACAAGAAATGCTTTCTAGAAGTTATTTACAGACCAACAGAGCCTCAGTAAACAAAGCGTAAGTACGGTTGGATCTTGTGATATTTGCGCTGCTTATGATCTGGATTAAAACTAGTTCAAATTGTCGCTGGAGTTTTGGCCTAGTTGGATGAACATAGTAGGACGGTTTTTTTTCACGAATCCCTCTCAGAACAGTTCAAAGTGTTAGTTATATCTAAGCGCTAAGTCTAAATCATCATTATCTAGCCTAGGTCATGATCACAAGAGCAATGCAGAATAGAAATCACAAACCCAATGAAGTAGAAACCATTAGGGGAAGGCTGCTTGGTTGGTGTCGGTGAGGAGGTTACAGTGAGGGATGACACCGTGATCTTCACGGCGATGGCGGTGGCCTTCGGTAGCTTAAGCGCCTTAATCTTAGATCGGTAGATTTTCGTGTTCGGGAGAGATTGGACTCACAATTGATGATTTCAACCAAGAGAGCCGGTCTTTCCCCTTTTATTTGGCGCTCAGTACCGGGACCGAAACCAAAACAGTTTAGTGCGCTCCCGATTACAGCGCGTACGTTAGTGTGCTGTCATTAGATCCGAATTTCTCAGACTGTTAGTTAGGTCACTTGAGATCACCATTAACATTCTCCCACTTGATCGAAAGGCTAATAACATAAGTACATTTTCAACTGAACAGCACACCAAGATAAAGTATTACATCAGTTAATAAAATCACCGCTGAAACCCCAGTATCTATAGTGTACGATTCTATCTAAATGGAATAATTACTTATTCTTAACGGGAATTGGTTTGTTCTTATGATCCTTATTTCCAGAATCAGAGGCTTCCTAATAAACCCATGCCAGCAACATGCTCTCGAAAGAAACTGGGTGGTAAGCCTTTAATAAGCGGATCCGCAAGCATAGACTTAGTACTTATATGTTTGACATCAATTGTTTGATCCTAGATTCTATCTTTCACAACATAATACTTAATGTCAATGTGTTTGGCGGCACCACTTGACTTGTTATTACTCGAATAGAAAACTGGGCATTATTATCGTAGTATATATGAAGTGGTTTAGAAATACTATCAACCACTTTTAATCCGGGAATAAAGTTCTTAAGCTATACTGCCTGCCCGATAGCCGGATAACATGCTACAAACTCAGCCTGCATCGTTGATGATGCAGTAAGTGATTGTTTGGAGCTTTTCCACGAAATGACTCCTCCCACAAGTGTGACGATATAACCTGACGTGGATTTCTTAGTATTTTTACACAACCTGCAAAGTTAGCTTCTGAATAACCCACAACCTCAAAGGCATCAAACTTCTTATATGTGAGCAGGAAATGCTTAGTGCCCTACAAATAACGCAAGACTTTCTTAATGGCTTTCCAGTGGTCCAACCCTGGATTTGATTGATATCTGCCAAGCATCCCGGTTACGAATGCTAAATCAGGGTGAGTACAAACTTGAGCATACATAATGCTTTCGACAGCTGAAGCGTAAGGAATCCCCTTCATCTGATCAGTTTCTAATTGATTCCTTGGACATTAGAATGTTTCAAAATTATCGCCCTTAACAATAGGAGCAGGTGTGACAGAACAGTTATGCATATTATATCTCTTAAGCACTCTGTCAATATATGCCTTTTGGGATAGGTCTAATATCCCTTTGGATCTATCTCGATGAATCTCAATGCCCAAAACATAAGAGGCATCACCAAGATCCTTCATGTCAAAATTAGCGGAAAGAAATATTTTGGTCTCATACAGCATATCCTTATCGTTGCTAGCCAACAATATATCACCCACATAAAGTACTAAGTGAATTTGCTTTCCTTAATCTTAATGTATATGCAATTGTCCAGTTCATTTTCTTTAAAACCAAAATTTCTTATGGTCTCATCGAACTTAAGATACCATTTCCTAGACGTCTGTTTTAGTCCATAGATGGATTTCTTAAGTCGACATCCCATATGTGCCTTGCCTTCCACGACAAAACCTTCCAGTTGAGCCATTTAAACATTCTCATGCAAGTCACCATTAAGGAACGTAGTTTTAACATCCATCTTATGTAGCTCAAAATCATAATGAGCAACAAGCGCCATGACAATTCTTAGCGAATCTTTCTTTCAGATGGGAGAGAAAGTATCATTATAATCAATCCCCTCTCTTTGTGCAAACCATTTCGCTAAAAGCCTTGCCTTGAATCTTTCGATATTTCCCTTAGAGTCATGCTTAGTTTTGTAGACCCATCTACAGCCTACTGTTTTGACTTCATCAGGAATTTCTACTAGATCCCATACGTTATTAATGCTCATAGACTTTATTTCATCCTGCATGGCCTCAAGCCACTTGGATGAATCCTTAGTCATCATAGCCTCGTTAAATCATGTGGGATCATCTACCTTTCCTATGTCACATACATCTTCATTCATGTATACAACATAATCATTAGGGATGGTTGATCTTCTTTCCCGCTATGATCTCCTTAATGGTTCATTAGTTATCACAGAGGAGAATTTGTTGAGGCTTATCATTAGGTGTTGTACTGTTGATACCCGAATCCTCATGTGGGGGCTCAACTCCAGGATTCTCAGCTGGAGGTATAATTATATGAGGTACAGGAACAATAGTCTCTTGGATTATCGGAAATGGTACATAAGTTTGAACCCACTCAAGATCTATCTTCCCAGCATTTGAGCTCCCACTGATTTCATCATTCTCAAACTACAGCATAACGGGTTTCCACAAATTTAGTAATATGATCTGGACAATAGAATCGATATACCTTAGATCTTTCAGGATATCCAATAAAATGGCAACTTATTGTCTTAGGATCTAATTTCCTAATGTGGATTAAAAATTTTAGCTTCAGCGGGACAGCCCCACACACGTAAATACTTTAAGCTCGGTTTCCTTCCAGTCCATAATTCATAAGGGGTTTTAGAGACTGACTTACTGGGAACCCGATTTAATATGTGTGCAGCTGTCTTTAGTGCTTCCATCCACAAACCAGTTGGTAAACTGGAGTAACTCATCATGCTACACATTATATCCATAAGGGTGCGGTTGCGCCTTTCAGCTACTCCATTTTGCTGAGGTTCACCGGGTGTGGAATATTGGGCCACTATGCCATTTTCCGAAAGAAACTTAGCGAATGGATCGGGAATTTGTCCAAAAGGAGCATGTCTACCATAATATTCTCCTCCACGATCTGATCTCACTACCTTAATTTTTAAGTTATGTTGATTTTTGACTTCAGCCTTAAATATTTTGAACTTATCAAGTGATTCAGATCGATCATGAATGGGAAAAATATAATCATAATGGGAGAAATCATCAGTGAATGTGATAAATGAGTTATACCCATCTACTGAAGTTACAGGAAAATATCCACATATATCAGTGTGGATTAATTCTAAGATTCATGTGCTTCGTATGGCTCCTTTCTTAATTTATTTTACATATTTTCCCTTAATGCAATCAATACAATAATCTGAGTCAGAGAAGTCTAGAGGGTGGAGTATCTCTTCCTTAATGAGACGTTCCATTCTCCCATTCGAAATGTGACCTAAACGACAGTGCCATGATTTTGATGAAGTCTCATCACCTAGACTTCTCTTTTGCTTATTGGTGGCATCACATACATTCATTGATACATAAGATTCAAAGAGATGAAACACATAGAGTTTGTCTCATCGAATCGCGAGATAAACATCATTAGAATTAAAGCTTACAATGCATTTATTATTCGCAAAGATATAAGTGTATCCATCATTATTTAATAAAGAAACTGAAATAAGGTTTCTCCTCATACTAGGAACAGAAACAACATTGTTCAAAAGAAGAGTAAAACCACTATCTAATGCTAATGATAGTGTGCTAACGGCTTCAACTTCAGCATCATTTCCATTAGCGACTCTAAGGCTTCGCCCTCCTCACGGTAAGGAATCGCTACAATGAATTAGAAATGTGCGCAGTGGCACCTGAGTCAATCCAACAGGTATTAGGGGAATAATTAGCATAAAGGGATTCATCAACAAAGGAAATTTCATCATTACCCTTTTTAGCAAGCTATTTCATAAAGCCCACATAGTCCTTCTGAATGTGCCCACTGGATTTGCAGAACCGACAAATGAACACATCAGAAGAAGAAGAGTTATGTGCAATAGGGGCCTTTTTCTTTGGCTTTGACTTGTTTGATTCAGCCTTGGGAGAGAAATGCATCTTCTTTTTAGACTTATAGTCTCCTTGGAACTTTCTTTTGCCATGACTGCAATGGAAAATATGGTCTTTTTTCAGCTTTGATCCTCTCCTCCTCCTGGACACACATGGCGATCAGCTTACTCATGGTCCACTGTTCCTTCTAAGTGTTGTAATTGATTTTAAAAATGTTATACTCAGAAGAAAGGGAGGTCATAATGAAGTGGACTAAAAAGCCATCAGAAATAGCCATGTCTATGCCTTTAAGTTTAGCAGCCATATTAGTCATCATCATGATATGCTCACGAACACTACTGGAACCATCATATTTAATTGTGAGCATCTTCATGATTAAAGTACTAGCATACACTTTTGAGAAACCCTTGAATTGCTCATCGACTGAGGCCAAGTACTGCTTAGCGTTGTCGGATTCAGGGATTGCTCCCCTTATTCCAACAGATATGGTGCTCTTCATAATCATTAAGGACATGCTCCCACTTTTCCGCTGTTAAGTCATAGAGTTTCTTTTTCTCAGCGAAACTCTCATCATTAGCGGAAGGAGCTACAGGAGCGTCCTCACGTAATGCATAGTCCAAGTCCATGACTCCAAGGACAATCTGAATTCTTTCCTTCCAAGAGGGAAAGTTTATCCCAGTCAGATGCTCAATGCTGCTCAAATAAGCGGCAACATTAGTGTTGTTCATGGCTGAATCAAGAAAATAGAATATAATTGGTAAACATTAGAGAAAATAAATGTTTTGCATGAAATTAACCCTACGTTGGTCTGATTAATAACATGCTAATGACAGAAAATAACAGTTCTAATTCGCATCACCGTTGGGCAGAAATGAAAAAGAACTAAATTATCTTATGGGTGACATATGCTCATAAACAACGTTGGTCAGAATATGATCATGGCCATGACATAATCCCAGTTTTAAACATTAAATAAAAATCTCTAATTAAAACTTCTCGTTGGTTCCATTTTAAATAGAGACAATACTTAGACATAAACATCATCATCACATTGATCATCATATCAATTTGATCTGCTCAAAATTAATCATAAAACTAAACGCTGTAATAATGCTCAGAAATAATTATGAAATTAATAAAAACTAATGCCTAGGAAAAATAGTAGGACACTAATTATTGCTAAATTAAAAGACATAATGCAACAAATACTAAATGAGTTAGTAAATTGCTAAAATAGTAAAAGGCTCAAAACAGTAGGGAAAACCGACCTGGCATGCCAGCCAGCCCAAAAACGCAGTAGCCCAGTGAGGCAAGCTCGACCCAGAAAACGCACGCAAGATAGCCCAAAGGGCAGCGCACCCTAGTCCGCACGAAGGAGATCATCCGTTGTTGAACGCAATGGACGGCTGAGATGATTCCGAGCCTGAACAAAACGAGCGCCTAGCCATAAAAACCCTAACCCTAACTCTTTCTTCGTCCTCTCCGCCCGGGAAAAAAAAGCGACGGTGCTCACAAGGGCAAAAAGTCGGCGACCAAGCGATCGAAGCGACGAACGGCCCGACGGTGCGCGCTAGGCGGTGAACGCTCGGGGTCGCTTCTACGGGCAAGGAAAGCGCACACGCGGGCGGGAGCAGAGGCCGCGTGGGTCCGGCCAGGAGGGATGGGGGTCCTGGCCACTATGCCACACGAGGTTGCATCGTGGGCGAGACGAAGGCCTGTGACGGCGATTGTGGGCGAGAGCGGCGGCGACCAAGCGAACCGGATTGAGGGTAAGTCCGAAAACCCCTCTAGGCATTAGGTTTCTTGATTGATTTGGGGATTAGGTTTCGGGATTTTGGGGATTAGGGTTTGGTTCGATCTTCTCCCCTACTTCTAAGTGTTGAATTGACCCAAATCAGGACTAATCTGAGACAATCAAGTGCTAAACCGACACAAGAACTTATCCGGGCTTAAAAAAAGAACTAATTGGAACATGTTTAGGCTAGGGTGCTCTGATAAGAAATGTTAGTTATATCTAAGTGCTAAGTCTAAGTCATCATTATCTAGCCTAGGTCATGATCACAAGAGTAATGCGGAATAGAAATCACAAACCCGGTGAAGTAGAAACCATTAGGGGAAGGTTGCTCGGTTGGTGTCGATGAGGAGGTTGCAGTGAGGGATGGCACCGTGATCTTCACGGCGATGGCAGTGGCCTTCGGTAGCTTAAACGCCTTAATCTTATATCGGTAGATTTTCGTGTTCGGGAGAGATTGGACTCACAATTGATGATTTCAACCAAGAGAGCCAGTCTTTCCCCTTTTATTTGGCGCTCAGTACCGGGACCGAAACCAAAACAGTTTAGTGCGCTCCTGATTACAGCGCGTACATTAGTGTGGTGTCATTAGATCCGAATTTCTCGGACTGTTAGTTAGGTCACTTGAGATCACCACTAACACAAATCATAGTTACCGGATTCGCTTCCTTGGGAATCATGAACCGGGATCCGTGTTCACAGTGGAAGCAGTGGAAATCGGAAGACAAAGGGGCGAACGGAGAACCCAAATCTCGTATCGTAACTCGGACAAAATGTTTCTGGTAACTACAGTTGAAAGGGGAAAAAATAGAGAGATATGCGAGGGAGGCTAGCAGAGGGTCTTACATAAGTGGGCAAACACCGAACATTTTTAAGAATGTTTGTAACGAACTGTAACACCCCGTCATTTAATATGCCCGAATGCTACCAAACATAGACTAAGCAACCTCTAAATACCACAATTACAAGTAAATTACAGCAAAGGCACAATGCTAAAAACCAAAATTTCGGCAACATCTCCTTTGTTTTAACAAGAATTGAAGGAACCATAATAGCATAGCAATATAAGGCAATATGAGAGACATCTAAAATAGCAATAATTAAAGGTATGACGACCAAATAGGTCTAATTCCAACCATTCAATGCCTCCATGAGCCAAACGAACGAAAAGACTCTCAAAACGCAAAGCTAAACCATAAAGCATTAAGCATCACTCTAGTTTATTGTCAAAACCCAATTGAACGAATTGTGGGACAATTGAGTGAAGCTACGTGTAGAAGTGTGACTATTTCCCTCCCCCTCATGCCGATCTCAAGGTACCTAAAATAACAAGAAAGCACAAGCGTGAGTTCAACACTCAGCAAGCATATTGCAATGGTACACAAAAACAATTACATGGCTTCAACCACTCATATCATGTCTATCATCTCATTCATGATCACATATCAATATCATCATCATTATGTATGCAATGCAATGCTCATGTCTCCTTGGAAACTCATACCGGTATGGTTGAGTACACACCCGTCGGTATGCACCCTCTCCCCCCTTCCATCCCGAAGATGGAGGGTGCCTACTCCTCGCTTTCGTTCACCGCGGTGAATGGAATCACGATGTAGGACTTACTCATTGGTTCTCCGGAATATTCATAACTTTCTCACCGACCTTCCCCGGATTAGTTATGACTTTCTCACCGCCCGGGCCATGTAACATGCCATGTATGCAAACATGCCAACATCATAAATAACTTGTACACTAACACATAGCATCATAACATAATGAACATATTCATCATATCATTGGCAATCATTAAGGCATGGCATATGAACATATCATGTATTCAAATTCAATCTCAACCAATCTAGCAACTACAACCCGCTACCCATTCCAATACACTTGCCTCAACCACGGGCGTCTAATTGGCGAGAAGTAGAAGGCACTCCCGGGGTCACACCACCTGCACAAAGGTACCACACACTCACAAACATGTCCACAAAATAGTAGGCAAACCCTCTTCTAACCCGACATCGCAAACTACTCGCTAAACCCAAAAACAGAGGTTCTGTCCCATCGGGACAGCAGCCTTCCAAAAGGCATAACTCGGGTTCTAAGACTCCGAATCGAATAAACGAGAACATCATCGCGTAGCTTAGGAAATTTCCTAACTTTTTCTAAGTATACAGAAAGACTGATTCGGACTCTAAAGTTGTTTAATCTACAAAATACCGTGATCTGCTCCAATCACGTCACAGATTTTAATACGTTCGGTAAAACGGTCATAACTTTCAAACGGCTGGGCGGAATTGGACGTTCTTTATACCCACTGAAAGGTATTGAAATTATCTACAACGTCTTCAACAGCCGTCTGACCAAATTCCGACTCTAAATTGGCGAAAACCCAAACCCTAGGTCGACTGCTCATGGTGCCCGAAACAGAGAACGTGACAAACTCAAGATTCCATCTAATCTACTCAATTCGAGCACCACCGATGGATCTAAAAACAATATAATACCCCTTAGAACAGATCCTAGACCAACCCCAAGGATCCCCGTGGCCATACCTTCGCCCGACGACCTAAAACCCAACGGATCTCCTCCCGGTTCGCGCGATCTCCTTCCTCGCTCCAATTCCGCCGGATCTCCTCGTCGCGGAGCGCTCCAACGGATGGATCTTCGAGGTGTTGAGGTGGAGAACTCCCCTAGGGGCAGCAAGGGAGGTGGAGAGGTGGTGGAGCAATGGGGAGCAATGGGGGAGGTGGAGGCGCCACAAGGAGGAGGTGGAGAGGCGTGGGGGGGCGGCTAGGGCACTTGGGGGCGCAAGGGGCAAGGGTGGGGGTGCAATAAAGGGCAGGGGGAGGCCCCCAACCAGGACTCCTACTCTCAATTGGACTCAAACTCCATCCCACCAAAGCCCACGACCCCTTCTCTTAGGCCCAAAACTCCCCGGAAAGGCCCAAACTCCCGGAAACGCTATTAACCTCCATACCTTATGGTTTTAACCTTAATTTCACATTTCATAATGTTTTTGACCCCAACAGTCACATTATATAAGGTTACGTCACTCCGTGGTGTCACACGAACGTTTTTAACCTGTATTCTATTTGTCATATGCGCTTTCGAGCCTTACTTTTAGCATCTTTTCATAGTCACGAGCAATTGCGAAGTATGTGCTTCGCAAATACAAGATAGATGAAGTTGACCTATGGAGGGAAGGTATAATCTAAAAGAATCTACGATGGTGGAGGTATGGACAAAGGTCAAGACACACCAGTACAATTCTCCATGTTCTTTACTAACTTTGGCATGTAGCACTACTTGTGCAGCCAATTTTCATGCCAGTTAGCTCCCACGCATTGTACTCCGAGTAGGTCATGATATTCAACCAGCTTATAGATGATCGTGTCATCTGGAGGCCATATACATCACGGAGGTTGTCACTTTGCTAGCATCATTGGAGATGTCCCTGTAGTGCACCCGGGACACTGCCTTTTGGCTCACCCGTCGCCATCTGGCATACGACATGTTCACTGAGACATACGCTGTTCATTAGGTCATGCGACAATTCAGACTCTGGCAGCTCTTCCCAATTCTCACCGATGATGTCATCCCACCGCACATCCACGCACGACTTCTCGTCTATTTCTTGTTCCAATCCAATAGACATTGTATTTCTGAACTAATGAAGTTGAGATGTTAATATTTTTTGCAGGCAAACATGGAAGGGTTTCACGGGACGTGCAGGTTGGGCACAATACATACAGTCTTATGCTCAGCAATGGTCACATGCGTTGGAGGATGTCCATGATGAGGCTACACCATACGACCACAAGACATACGATGAGTACATCGATTGGTACAACACATGCTTATATGTTCGAGTTGTTCGTGTCATGGATGACCCTTTGAGGCACGCTTTCTGACGGCAAGCACGTACCCTAACCAGTCGAAATCTGCTTTTCATTGCTTAGTGAGTAAAACACTCATCATGTCTTCCAATTCAAAATTCATACATTGTTTGCGGTTGCATTTATTATAACATCTTTCTGTTTGTACTCAGAGTGACCTTGCTAGGGAGGCTTATGAGGAGATTACATGTCGGACCCCAGAAAAACAACTCCAAAACTCCTCTGCTTATTTTGTACCAGTCGAGGAATTAATAGTACACACAGTAGAAATGAAACCATAGCATATCCATCGTTCTTTATTAATAATGAATATTCAGAATTACAAAATAAATGGCACGCAGGCCTGCAAATAGATAAACGACTAAATAATAACAGCGGAATTGAAGAACAATAAATAGAGCCCAATTTATTTGCCACAGGCAATCGACTGGGGGCACGGCCTAGTCCAACTGGTCCTCACCATCGTGATATTCCTCCTCTGAAGCAGCAGATTAAGCAAGGGTGAGTACTAGCGTACTCAGCAAATCACACCGAGAAATGCAGTATAAATGTACGAGCAATCAAAGGAGGGCAATATGGTTTATTTAAGCGTAAAGCAACAGTTTAATAAATATTATAAGCATTTTAAAAGGCATACTTTATCATGAAAATCAAATCTATACAATTTTCTTTAACTCAGAAATCTCTCCTGGAATTGGCTAAGTTTTACCCATGATGGACTCCCTCCATCCAACATCATTTCTAGAAACCAAATTTTAATTTACTAAAATCTAATCTGAGAATGGCTTGCTCGGCATGCCCATAACCGCGGGTGCAACTAATCGATTAGTTTGACACTCTGCAGAGGTTGTACAACTTTACCCACAAGACATAATATTTCCCCTTGTGTCAGCACACTTCCTTTGGTGAGTGACAGAGAAAATTATGACAAGGCCCCTATAATAATTCATACATGTAGTCATGCCCGCTAAAGTTTCACCGCTGAAAGAATCCCTTTATTCAGAAGCCCCCTCTTGCGCCATAGTAGCAGCATCACGCTTTCACCACACCACACCACTACCCCCATATGGTATGACTGTCCATGAAATGATTTAATATGGCTAGCCAGGTCCGTCCCATTCCAGACTCGTGGTAGTACGGTTAGGCTTTACATACAGCGAAACTCAGATCGGTCCTTAATTGACTAGGCGAGACTTTCCACAAACCCAATATGATAACCACACCACTTTCCAATCCTTTCTCGCCCGATCTAAGTCATTTTCCTTTTAAACATACTAGTCTCCACATTAATACTAACATTGATCACTATAAGTTTACATTTAATCATGACATCATTTTGGCATAAAGTTCCCCAAAACTTCCTAAGTTCAGTTCTAAGCATGTCTAAGCAATGTCTAAATATTACCATAGTCATAGTTTATATTTTTCCTAAGGTTACAAAGGGTATCGGAATTTAAATGTCAAAGGTGGCATATCAATTTTGGATTTAGCTATCATTTAGGACTAGGTCGGAAATTAGTGGCTATAACAAATAAGCATGCAATAATTTAAAATTCAACATACAAGTTCACAAACTGGGAGCAACATGGTCAAGGGCGTGTTACTTGCCTGGTTCGACGAGTTGCTGCTCGAATTTGTAGCTCGGGAACTCCTCGGACTCTCCGTAATCTATGCGTAAAAAGCACCCAAATTCAAATAAAATCCAAATAAATTCAAATTGAATTTCAAACTAGCTCTAAACTAAAGTTTAAGATTTTAGATGAATTTAAGAAGAAAAACGGAGCCAAACGGAGTTCGAACGGGTGAAAACGGGCTCCCAGAAGTTTAAAAACAATTAAAACGGGATTTTTCTAGAATTTTGAATTATTTTTAAAAAGAAAATCCAAATTTACTGCGTCATACTGACGTCAGCAACCATTTTCGGAATTTGGAATTATTTTTAAAAGAAAACCGATTTATGACATTAGCGCTGACGTCATAAAGGATTTTTAAAATCCATTTTTTTTAAAGGCTGACAGGTGGGGCCGGTCCGGGCGTGGACCGCATCGACGCTGCCGCGGCGACACGCACGACGGCTGGCGCGTATGAGGCGGCGAGGCGGGCAGCGTGAGGCGGCTGGCCGGCCGGGCGGAGTGGAGGAGGCGAAGAGACCGGCGCGGGCGAAGCGGTATGGGACGGCGAGGCCGAGGGGTAGCGGGGGCGGCGGGGAGCTTCAGCGGCAATCGGGCTCGGCAGCGGCGGCCAAGCGGAGGGAGGAGGCGGCGGCCTTGCGAGGGAGAGGCACGAGAGAGTCCCGGGGCTTTATAGAGGGCGGCGCGTGGCGATGCAACGCATGAAGCAGCGGCAGCGGCGACAGTTGGCGGCGGCCAGACGCGGAAGGGCGAGGCGGCGGTTGGCGGCGGCGGGGAAGAGTAGGGCGTCACATTACATCTCTTAGGTCTCAAGTCGGCTTCGGAGACACGTTGGAGCTCACCATAGATCATCTTAGATGGGCGTTGGACAGTTTGTGTGAGAAGATGAGGCGCATTATTCAGCTTAAATTATGCAGGAGACCAGGTGAGGACGATGTGCTTTAGGGTCAAGTACGTTTCCTCAACGTTATGTGGTCAATATGTCCACCACAACACAGCTGGAACAGCGCATGTGCACACCCCACCTCCTGCAGATATCCCTGGGGCTATAGTTGGTACCGTCCCACATTCTATGCCCACATGTTTCTAGGTAAATGTTGCGGTACTATTTCATATATAACGTATGTCTATAAATTTTTTAAATAGTTTTAATGTTGTCATGTATATAACCTCTATTATAGAGGAAGAGATTGGAGGCCAACCGGCTGCCCCACGTGGCAGCCTCCTTTTTTGCGAAAAACTCCTTCGGTTCTTCAAAATTACGAATAGGTCCCTGTACGATTTTATGTGTTAGTAAAATATATTTTCCGATTTGCGTTTAGGTCCCTGGTTTGTCGTTTTACAGGGAGAACCTCCCGTTAAATACGAATCGCGAACAAATCCTTTCCTAATTTTTCAAACTAGCAAACAGGTCCAAAATTATAGCAAATAGGTCCCCGCGGTTTACGTTCGGGTCCTTTCTCCGTTTTGCCCGAAAAAAATATTTTAGTGTTTCGTTTTTTCTCCAGAGCATGCAGAAAATATTTTCGTTGGCCGTTTTTCCATAATTTCTTCTATAGCAGATGATGCATACCACGACGATGATGCCATCCACTATGGACACAGCGGCCCCAACGCTCACGTTGACGGCATCACCGACGATTAGATCGTTGACCTCCAAGTGTGGTACAGAGGGTTTGACGCCTGCACCTCAGCATCAATATTGGTGATGGTGAACATCCTCAAGTCGTCATCTCTTGAGGAGAAAGAGGGACTCTAATATCATGTAAAAAAACATAGACGGCGAGCGATAAATTGATCTAGCTCAACTCAACTGAAGGAGTCTGATCAATATTTATATCCATCGGAATATTGTCTACAACCGGTTTGTTACAAGTTGTTCAAAGAATATATTCTATACAATATCTATACCATGCACAATAATTAACAGAGTTGATATATCCTATGATATTTTTAATGGACTTTATTATAGTAGTATTTCTCGAAGAAGTGTATAATTTCGATGGTAGGAGCAAGGTTTCAAATTTCGTTTTCTGTATATATCTGAGAGGTGGCTGAAATCTCGACGAGATATCGAATTTCAAATAAAATCCAAACGAAATCTAAAAACTAAATTTCAAATCTGATCATTTTTCAATTAGAATTTTTGAGATTTCGACCGAAATAACCGAGATTTTGGTCAAATTGAACCCACCAAATAATGATAAAAAAAAACACGTTCAAAAATCTTGAAATTTTTTGTGATGGTCTTTGTCGGTGTTTCGTGCACCGGCAATACGAATTTGTGGTCGGATGGGGTCGCGCGCTCCCTCTTCCCGAATGGTCGACTCAAGGAGCCAGGTGATGTATACTGGTTCGGGCTGAACGTCCCTACTCTAGTTCGTTCGGTGTGGGTGTATTGATCTTTGGGCGATGAACGAGAGGTATACAAGCGAGGCAGGGAGTCGGTCGACCGATCCCTCGGTGTTTTTGCTAGGGAGTTGCGGCTACCTAGAAGACTGTTTTTTCCATCGCCCCTCCCTCTCGGGCCCTGCCTCTCCTTATATAGACGGAGGAGGCAGGTTACACAGGAGTTTGGGAAAACCACGAGGAAGGGGGCCTGTGCGTCTCGAAGTCTGGTTTCTGTCTTGTCCGATCGACCCCTGCCCGTCCTGAGGCAGGGTTGGTGGCCCTGCGATGAATGGTCCTGCGTAGTGCTGTCTGGATGACGTATCGCGTGGTGCTCCTGTCAGCCTCGGTGGCTTTAATGGCGCTTGACTTTGCCTTGGCCTCGGGAGTGGGCGTATTCTTCTGCGGTGTGCCAGGCGATGGGACGGGGGCTTGACTTCTTCGGTGGCTCCTCGGCGATCTTGGCAAGGAGCCGCCGCCTAATGCACGGCCGGGGCCCAGCTGCGCACAAAGCGGTATCGACACCGGCGTGGGTCCTGCTGGCTCGTGCGCAGGTGGAGCTTGCTGACCGCGAGCTTCAACACTAGACGGTCGGAGCCCGCCAACCGTCTAGGGTCGGTCCTGCACAGGTCGGGGTTCGCTCTCCACGGCCCAAGTACTTTTCGGCAGTGCTGGGCCTTCGCCGCGGTTGGTCAGCCCGTTCGCGTTTCGGTGATGGGGTACCCGCAGTGCGGGTACTCGTCGGTAGCCCGAGCCCGGCGGGTCGGAGAGCCGGTCGAGGGTTTAGCTTGATCGGACTCTGGCGAGGCTCGTCGTTAAGTGGGCCTTTAGAGTCGGTTGAAGCGAGCGCCGCGTTTACCTTCGTCGGTTTGAGCGTCGTGCTCGCGTGCGAGCTACTATCGGGCAATCCGAGTGGAACCTTGGCGATCTCCTCGAGGGGATCGTTTCCAGCCAGGCGTAGCTCGGCGTGGGCGTCCGACCGCTGCGGGCGTTCCATAAAACCTTTCCTTACTCATCCGGGTCGGGCTGCCGGGTCGTCTGGCCGACCGAGCGCGCGGCCGCCACTCATCGATGAGCTCCGCGAGAGTGTGAGGTATGGTCTCGACGCGGACGCGATGATTGGGTCGTCCGCCGACCCATCTAGAGGCCCTCTGGGGCTCACCGCGACCGCCCCTCGCTCTTTTTACGTGTTGGGGCGGCTTTCATTCCATTGGCCGATTCGCCTTCGTAACCCTCGGCGCGGTGCGGGCCTCGGGCACGAGCCCGTAGGCTGCTTGCTCTGCCGAGGCGGCGCCTGATGGGCCGTTTTCATACCTTTCTTGGCATGGGCGCCCTGGCCCGTTGCGGCCGGCGAGTCTGCGATCTTTGCGGGCGTCTTGTGTGGCGGCGATCTGTCGGAAGCGATTAATGCTCAGTGGGATTTAAATGGGCTGCGGCACGTTACCGGAGTAGTGGGCGTGGTGGCAGGCTGACGGTTGGCGACTGCGTCGGTCCGTGTGAGGACGCGTCGGTTGGGTGCGGAGGCGCGCTTGTTCCCGCTAGGCGCCTATAAAGGAAGGAGCGGGCGGCGTGGAGGGAGCGAAGCCTTCTGCTTGCGTCCTCTGCAAAAAAGAGAAGGAGAGAAAACGCAAGGAAAGAAGAAAAGCTTCCTGCTTCGTCGCTGAGCGCGTCGACCTTGAGGCGGTTGGGAGCGACGTTGCTGCTGACCGAAGCGACGAAGAAGTCGACGCATTCATGGCCCGGGTGGATCCGTGCGCCCAAGAGATTGCCCGCCGAATCTCGCCGCGAGAAATCCTCCATCGGAAGGAGGGAGATGATTAGTTTCCCTATTTTTTGCTTTTTTGTAGTGCATGTAATGAACATGATTGCCCTAATCGAGTTCGACGTGTCGGGTTGCTTTAAGTTATTTTGCCCGTCTACCCCGTGCTTCCTCTGTGAATTTGGGCAATCTTACGACCGTAGCTACAGGGCCGCGAGGTGCCCTGAAAGCGTAGGTGTTGCTTCAACTCCGTCCGAAGAGATTACGGGATAGGACAAGCTATCTCGAGCGATGGCTTTGTGGAGGAGAGGTGCCTAGGTCGGACCGCCTCCTTCGCGAAGCTTGCGCTTGATGGGTTGGAACGCTGACCTGAGTGGGGGTGCTTCGACCGTCCCTAGCGTCTCTTGCTCGGAGGACTTGTTTTCCCCATGAGTGCTACTTGAAGCCGTGGCAGCGGGCGTAGGCCGTAGTACTTTGGGCGGGAGAAATAGCCACGAGGTAGATAGCTCGGTCGGTCGGAGTACGGCTTAGGTTAGCGACTCGTACGCTTCGGTCTGCCCTGATTGATCAAGCTATCTTCTGCTCGGGCAACTTCCTTATGCGAAATGCTACTCGGGAGCCGTAGCCGCTGGGGCTTAAGTTGTAGCATTTGGTTCGAGGAGGTTGCCACGAGGGAGATTGTTTGATCGGTCGACTGGCCGACCTAAATCGAAGGTTTCCATCCGACCGCTTGGCCCTTTGCTCAAGTAGCCTCCTTTGCGCAAAGTGCTACCTCGGGCCGTGGCAGCGGGGCGTGGGCTGTAGCATTTTGGGTTTGAAGAGGTTACTATGAGGAGGGTAGCCCTGGTCGGAGTGGTTACGATCATTGATCTAGGTCGGCCCGACCCTGAGGTCGCAGGGCAGCCCAGTGGTGCGCGGGGACCGAGGGTGCGTCGCCACGCGATCGCTTGAGCCCAGCGGCGGCGTGTGATATTTTGAAAAAGGATTTTAAGTTTTGGAGATAAGGGCGGATTAACTCGCTGGGGACCGTGGCCGCTTCGAATCGGTGTTGGGCGCTTCGTCTTCCGCGCCGTCGCGTGACCCCAAGGCGCTTCGTCTTCCTCGCCTCCCGCACTGTTTGGCTATAAAAGGAGAGGCGCCGGTGCGCCCGTTACTTTGGCAAGGACCGCCACCAAACGAACTTTCTCTGCGCGCCATGGCGGACCGCAACACTCAGCCCCGCGAGGAAGTGGTCGCCCATCAGGCCTGGCTGCAGGAGGTGGCGGAGGCTGAGGCTGAGGCTGTTCGTGAGGATGTACGGCGAGTTGGCGTCCTCGTCGTGGGCGTTCCCCGACTTCGGGAAGTGAGGGCGCCGCTGGTGCGGGCGGTGGTCGAGGGACGTCGCGCGGAGTTCGGCTGGCGGGGCGCACACCAAGATCGTGACGGGCGGTTCGTTCTTGGTTGGGGCGATGTTCCTCCATAAATAAATAAAGCGCTTCTTTGCTCCCTGTTTCTTTTTTTCTTCTTCGAGAATTTTGCGCTTGCGATTTTCCCATATCCGTAGTCTTTTGGGACCGCAACGGATCCGGTGTAGGTTGGAGGCGGGACTTTATGTGTGTTTGTTACCGGAATGGGACGGCCCGACCAATTGTAGGTCGGTTGTCCTTGTATTCGAGGTCTTTGCGACGGGCAGAGTACTACTTCGGGACCTCGGCTTTCGGGGCGGAGGTCGCAGCACTTGCGGTAGGCCAAAGACGAGAGAGAGAGAGAGAGAGAGAGAGAGCACTCGGTCGGTCGTCCGAGGGCTGTGGCTTCCTTTGCTCAAGTATTTGTCGAGTGGTAACAAAGAGGGGAGAGGTTGACTATGAATAGAACTTTCTCAGCTTCTCTATATTCCATGCATTAGTCACGAGATTCCCTTCAGTGTCCTTGAGGCGGAAGGTGCCGGGTCGAAGGACTTCGGCGACGGTGAAAGGCCCCTCCCAGGGCGGAGAGAGCTTGTGCCTGTCCTTCGCGGATTGGACTTGACGCAGCACCAAGTCGCCGACTTCGAATGAGCGGCCGCGAACCCGTCGGCTGTGGTAGCGACGCAACGCCTGCTGATATTTAGCCGACCGTAAGACCGCGACATCTCGAGCCTCATCGAGTTGGTCGAGGTCATCCTGCTGTTCCTCGGTCCCCCATGCGCTGTTGTAGTTCTGCACTCTTGGCGCACCGTACTCAAGGTCGGTCGGGAGGACAGCCTCCGCTCCGAACACCAAGAAGAAAGGTGTGAACCCGGTCGACCGGGTTGGTGTGGTTCGTAGACTCCAAAGAACGGGTGGTAGCTCGGTGGCCCACCGTCCCGCGAATTTCTTCAGTCGACTGAAGATTCGCGGCTTGAGTCCTTGGAGGATCATGCCGTTGGCTCGCTCGGCCTGGCCGTTGGCCTGGGGGTGTGCCACTGCCGCCCAGTCGACTCGGATATTAAAGTTGTCGCAGAACTCGAGGAACTCCTTCCCTGTGGAATCGCGTCCCGTGGTCGGTGATGATGGAGTTGGGCACCCCGAAGCGGTAGACAATATCGCGGAAGAAGCCTGCTGCCTGCGCCGATGTGATCTTTGCCAACGGGTTGGCTTCGATCCACTTTGTGAACTTGTCCACGGCGACGAGTAAGTGAGTGAAGCCCCCGGGCGCCTTCTTGAAGGGCCCGACCAGATCGAGCCCCCAAACCGCGAAGGGCCACGTGATGGGGATTGTCTGCAGGGCTTGCGCAGGAAGGTGCGTCTTCCTGGTGAATAATTGGCACCCTTCGCCAGTCGCGGACGATTTGGGTCGCATACGCTACGGCGATCGACGATGAAAGCCTTGTCGGAAGGCTTTTCCTACCAGGGACCGTGGCGCGTGCATGGTGCCCGCACACCCGTCGTGGATGTCCAACGAAGGCGCTTCCTTGGTCGGTCGGTGAACGCACGAAGGATTCGGGACGGGCTCCATTTGTAGAGGGCGTCTTCGACCAGGACGAAAGACTTAGCCCGCCGGCGAGGCGCCGTGCCTCGGTGGTATCGGCGGGAGCAACCCGTTCGATCAATCGATCGACAAGCGGTTGCCTCGATCGGTTTCGACGCCAGACGCTAAGTCCGACCCAGGCGGAGTGAGCATCCGGCCAGAAGATCGGCGGGAGCGCCCGTCTTCGAAGTCGGTGGTGCCCTCGATACTTGGGTCCAGCGGATCGATGGTCAGCCGAGGTCGGAAGCTTGAAGATTCGAGGGAACCGGCCCCTTTCCGGAGGCGAGGTTGGCGAGGGAGTCGGCTTCACCGTTATAGCGTCGGTAGCTGTGATGGAGCTCGAAGCCCTTGAACTTCTCTTCGAGCTTGCGGACCTCCAGGCAGTAGGCGGCCATCCGAGCGTCACGGGGCTCGGTGGCTTTCATCACTTGGTCGACGACCAGCTTGGAGTCGCCGTGAACGTAGAGCCGTCGTGCGCCCAGGTCGGCGGCGATCCGAAGGCCATTGACGAGCGCGCCTTCCTATTTGGCGGTGAGGGCGGCCCCGACCCGCACGATCTTGGTGGGGTCTTCGGGATCAACAGCGACCTCCTTCGTATCCTCCGCGGACTTGAAGGAGCTAGGCCCCGACTGGCTGGAGTCGGGGGCGGATTCGGGGGCCTTCTCCTGGAGCTGGGCGAGCTCGGCGGAAGTGACGACCGCTGAAGCCACCATGCCGCTTCGCGATTGTAGGCTTTGGAAGGATGTGGCCACGGTGATGACACCCTGCGGCCCTGGCATCTTCAGCTTGAGATAGGTGTAGTTGGGGACAGCCATGAACTTCGCGTAGCAAGGCCGTCCCAGGATGGCGTGGTAGGAGCCGGGAAAGTCCACAACCTCGAAGGTGAGGTTCTCGGTGCGGAAGTTGTCCAGGCTCCCAAAGGTGACGGGCAGGCCGACTTGTCCGAGGGGGTGGGCCTGTTGACCTGGGACGACGCCGTGGAAAGGCGCCCTGCTTGGCCGGAGGGCGGAGCGAGGGACCCCCAGGGCATCCAGGGTCTCAACATACATGATGTTGAGACTGCTGCCGCCGTCCATGAGCACCTTGGTCAGGCGCTTCGTCCCCACGATGGGGTCGACGACGAGCGGGTAGCGTCCCGAGTGCGGGATATGGTCGGGATGGTCGGTCCGATCGAAGGCGATCAGGCACTCCGACCACCTTAAGTAGGAGGGCACGGCGGGGGTAGCCGTGTGAACCTCTCGGTGGGCGAGCTTCAACCGTCGCTTGTCGGCATAGCACTCTGCCCCTCCGAAGATCATGAGGCAGCCGTCGAGCTGTGGGAACTCATCGGCTGGCTCATCGCCCTTCGCCCCGGCATCGGGTGCCGGGTCACGCTTCTTCCCCTTACCCCGCGATGTCGTGGGGTTTCCGGAGAGAAACCGCTTCAAGACTTCGCAGTCCCGATACATGTGTTTGACGGGATAGTCGTGGTTCGGGCACGGACTATCCATCAGTTTCTCGAATTGGTCGCGCGTCTGCCGGGCCTGCTGTTTGGCCGGTCGGTTGGCAGCGGCGACCATTCGGCCTTCGCGGCCCTGCTTCCCCTTCCGCTTCCTTTTGTCAGGACGGTCGGAGGGGGCGCTGGCCCCGAGGCTGGCTGTTTTGTGGGCCGTCTTCCTTTCGAAGATGGCCCCCACGGCCTCCTCGCCGGAGGCATGATTGGTGGCGATGTCGAGGAGCTCCTTGGTGGTCCGGGGTTTCGCACAACCCAGCTTGTGGACCAGGGCCTCGCACGTGGTGCCGTAGATGAACGCCCCGACGACGTCGGCGTCACGGATGTCGGGGAGCTCGTTGCACTGTTGGGAGAAGCGGCGGATGTAGTCCCGGAGGGTTTCCCCCGGCTGCTGCTTGCAGCTCTTCAGGTCCCAGGAGTTGCCAGGGCGTTTGTAGGTGCCCTGGAAGTTCCCGACGAAAAGGTTCGTCAGGTCGGCCCAGCTGCCGATGGTGTCTGCGGGCAGGTACTCGAGCCAGGCTCGAGCTGAGTCCGCAAGGTAGATGGGGAGATACTGGATGACGAAGGAGTCATCCGTCGCTCCCCCAGCTCGGCAGGCGAGCCGATAGTCTTCTAGCCAGACACTGGGGTTGGTGGCCCCTGTGTATTTGGCTATGTTAGTCGGGGCCTGGAACCTGGTCGGGAAGTCGGCGTTGCGGATGAGGCGGGTGAACGCACGCGGCCCGGGACCGTCGAATCCCGGGTCGGGATGGTTGCGTCGCCCGCTATCGGCGACCTGCGAGGGCGCTGCTGCCTCGGTAGCTCTCCTTCGCGCCTCGAGGGTGGTGCGAAGATCATACTTGTCCCCCAGGCGGTGGCGCAACGGGGTGTATGATGCCTGGGGGAGCTCGTGGAGCGGGGCCGTCTTGGCTGGGCTCCGTCGGCCCTGTGAGGGGGAGTGGCCCAGGCGGCCCGAAGTGGCGCCCGTCCGTCGGGAGCCGGAGCCTTGGGCGTGCTGAACGACAAAGACGTTCTACGATCCGGAGGTTACGATAGGTGGCCTTGGCCACGGCTCATGGCTCGGGCAGCCCTCGAGCAAAGATCGCCGCCGCAGCAATGTTACGGTTGGCGTGAGGTAAGAACGGAAGGTCATTCGCCTCTCACCTAATGCCGATAGACTGACACGCCACAGCTGTGGCCACGGGAGGCGAGTGGTGGGTCAAGCTGACGGCGCTCCAGCTCGGCCTGGAGCTTGTCGAGTTCGGCCTTTCGGGCCTCTAGCTCTCGCCGCATTGCCGAAGGTCGGCGAAGCGTTAGAGGTCTTGTCGCGTCGTCTTCCGCCGGGATTCCTCCCGCGCGCTTCGTCGCGGGAGGAGGGTCCCTAGGGTAGCGGGGGTGGAGGACGGTTCCGCCGCGCCCGTCATGTTGCACTCGCGGGAATACGCCCTGCGAGGGGGATACTCTTTGTCGGAGCTAGAGCCGTGGCTGGAGGAATCCGCCCGGCCAGTCGTGGAGAGAAGCGGCCACAGTCGGCCATGGCCACGAAGTTGAGAGCCCGTGGAGGGTGGAACCACCGCTTCGCCGCGGCTTCGTGGCGGCGTCGCGAGAGCGATCTTGCCGTAGCGGCAGGGCCCGCTGCGTGGCCCATCGCGGGGCCTTGAGGCGGAGGTTCTTGAGGACATCGGCAGCGGCATCGAGCTTCGGGCGGCGCTGGTCCCGACGGCGGGAATGAGGAGAAGCTCTCCGCCGTGGTGACGATGAAGTCGAGGGCGCCGAAGCGGATCTAGCCCCTCGACATCGGCGAATCGTAGTGGGAGGAGGCCATCAGGGAGGAGAATGGGAACCCGAAGATGAGGATGTCGGTGAAGACGCGCGAGAGCCCCTACCGGCGCGCGCCAACTGCCGGGCGTTGCACCGGCAATACGAATTTGTGGTCGGATGGGTCGCGCGCTCCCTCTCCCGAATGGTCGACTCAAGGAGCCAGGTGATGTATCTTGGTTCGGGCTGAACGTCCCTACTCGATTCGTTCGGTGTGGGTGTATTGATCTTTGGGCGATGAACGAGAGGTATACAAGCGAGGCAGGAGTCGGTCGACCGATCCTCGGTGTTTTGCTAGGGAGTTGCGGCTACCTAGAAGACTGTTTTTCCATCGCCTCCTTCTGGCCCCGCCTCCTTAGATAGACGGAGGAGGCAGGTTACACAGGAGTTTGGGAAAACCACGAGGAAGGGGGCCTGTGCGTCTCGAAGTCTGGTTTCTGTCTTGTCCGATCGACCCCTGCCCGTCCTGAGGCAGGGTTGGTGGCTCTGCGATGAATGGTCTTGCGTAGTCTTTATGCCTGGATGACGTATCGCGTGGTGCTCTGCCGGCCTCGGTGGCTTTAATGGCGCTTGACTTTGCCTTGACCTCGGAGTGGGCGTATTCTTCTGCGGTGTGCCAGGCGATGGGGCGGGGCTTGACTTCTTCGGTGGCTCCTCGGCGATCTTGGGAAGGAGCCGAAATGCCCTTACCTGCCCAGGCCGGGGGCCCAGCTGCGCACAAGGCGGTATCTAACACCGGCGTGGAGTCCTGGCGGCTCGTCTTGCAGTGGAGCTTGCGATCGCGAAGCTTCAACACTAGACGCCGGAGCCCGCCGACCGTCTAGGGTCGATCTACGCACAGTCGGGTTCGCTCTCCACGGCCCAAGTACTTTTCGACAGTGCTGGGCCTTCGCCGCGGTTGGTCAGCCCGTTCGCGTTTCCGGGCTGATGGGGGTACCCACGGTACGGGTACTCGTCAGTCTGAACCCTAAATTCAATCAAATTCGGCCCACAAAAATGAAAATCCGATAAATATTCCCGAGATTGGATATTCTGGATCTCATCCCTGATCTGTATGCTACTTTTTGTTTGGAACTTAGTTTGCATTCGTTTCAATAAATTACTATCGCCAGAATTGCACGACTGTGCAATTTGGCAGTCGAGTATAGGTTTGATAATGTCTTGGTTTGATTGTGAACTCTTTCAGTGGAAACTATGTTTCAGATTGCTTCCAGTCTGTGTCCTAAATGGCTCGTTAGTACCAAATCATTTGTTACCATGTCCTGGAGTACCGAGCACATGCCAGTGCAGCATCTTCACCTTATGGGTACAAATAGTTTCCACTGCATCATCTAGAAGACATGACTGCGATAGATCTCTCTGGGCCTTGCACACTTTCTTTTCACTTCAAATCTTGATCTGTTCTATATCACAGAAGCATCGACGTTTTAAGTGTTCCTCTATCTTGGTAGTTCTAACACCGCACATGAGTTACCATGATGTCTAAGCTCGATTGCAAGGGATACTGTGGTGACCAAGCTCGCGTCGTGACCAAGCTCGCGTCTAGATTTGCAATATTAATTATGAAATATTGCTAAGAAATTAGATTCAAAGATATAAAACTCCTAATATGTTATCTCTAGTTTTTCAGATTTTTCTTAGCATTTGTCATAGTTTCTAGTAATTGCCAAGCAATTTTCAGAATTACCAAATAATAGAAAAATTAATTTTAGTGTATATTAATAATAGAATAATGCTAGGAAAACAAATACAGAGTATAACGATTTCAATATGCCATCTATAATTTTTAGAATTTTCTAGTATTTTTCATAATTTTCGTTTAATTACCAAGTAATTTTCATAATTGCCAAATAAAAAAAAATTAATTCTAGTACATATTAGTCATGAAATAATGCTAGAAAAATAAATACATAGGTGTGGAGCCTCTAATGTATGCTAAGATTAAGGTTCGATAAATTTTTAGAAGCACATGGACCTAAAAATTCAATTTTTAGAATTTAACATAAATTTTCAGAATTTCTTACCATTTTTTGAAATTACAGAGAATTCTAGGAATTAAATTGCAAAATTAACCTTTTTCATTTTCACTTTTATTTTTTGATGAAAAATTTTGGCCCGTGGATCGTGGAACGCTTGGCCCATTCAGCCTAAAATAGTGGGGCAGTTAGGGTTAAAACTCTAGTTGCCGGCCTGCTCATGCCTCTAAGGTCAGGTGCACAACATGCGTGACATGCGTTGGCGGCCATGGGCGTTGTGGCGACCGGCGGGCGATCTACAGGCGGGTCGTCACAGGGGCGCAGGCGCAAGTACTATGAACACCAAAGACGGGGGTCGGCGGCGTGGGGTCATCGTTGGCGGCCGCAGGTCGTGGAGTGTGGGCCATTGACGATAAGCGAACGGTCGCTTGGCGATGATGTGTTGGTGCATCGGGTGCTCGATCACCTCCAAATGCTAATGCGGGAGTTACGGGTGCCTTCGTGCTCGGGCACGCAGGTCACCCACCGCCAGACGCCGATGAGGGCCAGTGCGGGCGTCGCCAGACATCGATGTGTGGCTAGCTGGGCGTGGGTAGGGTTGACGGGGTCATCGGGCCAACTCAAGTAGGTGGGTCGGTGCGGGCGATTTGCAGCAGGTCGACCTGCGATATGGCGGCACAACGTGCAAGCGCGCGATGGCACAGGCGATGTGGTCTAACACGTAGGGCTTGGGCCATCGCTGCGTGCACAGCGGGGGCGATGCGGGCTTCAAGCACGAGTCACATGTTCGACAGTCGAGAAAGGCAACATCAGCCTCGTCTCCCTTTTTTTAGGCAAAGCTTCATGCTTATAGTGTGTTGTAAAACTATATTATCCATCCTGACCAATTACGACACACCAATAGAATATGAAATACGAACATGAAGCACACACTATAAAAGAATAAAACTGTTCTCTTTATTAGATTAATTTTCTCCGTATAAAAGATGTCTAAGTATATAATATAGATTAATAAAAGATAGATGTAAACTTACCTTTAATAATATAAAATTCAACCATATTTAAATAATAAGGACTTATAATAATCCTTACATGTCTCGGCACGCATCACCGAACGACCTTATCTCCGTTTCAGTGGTCAATAGTGCTACCTCATCATTGACGTCAGCGAGCTTGCATCCTACCTGCACCCTCACCCTGTGGTCTCCACTTGCTTGTTGCAGACTGACCGCACTACGTACACCTAGACGCGTCGTGGAGCCAGCAGCCAGTGCCACAAATTTGCTTACCCTTTCCACAGCCGCAAGAACAGGAACACCGCTCACGCCACCAGCATCTGGAACTGGAATCTATCTTATATTATATACTTAGACATCTCAGGCACTTCCCTTCGGTCCCCAAATTTCTTCACGAACAGATCTAGGTGCTCGCGGATTTCCTTCGAACGGAATTTGAAGAGATAGAAAGGGATTCTCTTTCCAATCCCTTCACAAATTCTCTTGAGGGGAAGCTGTTGGAGATGGTAGGAAATAAAAGGAATGAATATAAAGAAGGGAATAGGGAAGGGAATAGAATGAAGGGCCTAGTAGCTTCATTTCTTTGAATTACGAATATATTCTAAGAATTTGCAAAACGGTCTTTTGCGATTTTTTTTAGACAAGATAAATTTTTCCGAATACGTGTTTCGGACCCTCGCTCGTTACTTTACGAAAAAAGCCTCCCGTTAAATACAAATCGCGAACAAACCCTTTCTACTTTTTCGTGATAACGGTGAGATCTAAAAATATAACAAACAGATCCTCAGTTTTTACATCCAGGTCCTTTCTACGTTTTTCCCTGAAAAAATATTTTCGTCATCAGAAATATGTGTACTTTTCTTTCAACGCAATATCTAATATTTCTAGAGCCTTCAAAAATTTTAAAAATACATTTAGGTATATTTTTTCTCCGGAAAAAAAAACACAAAATCATTTTTTGTTCACACGCTCAGCGTGCTCCGCGCTTTTTGGCCTAGTATGGCATATTAGCAGGAAGTACCTCATTTTACACGGATAAAAAAACTTTATTAAATACGATTTCATTGTTGTCGTGGTTTATTTTGTGCAGTATCTGTAGGATCGATATAGACTAATATAGCAATCAGAGGGGGGTGAATGATTGCGCGGAAGCTAAATTAAATTTTTTAGTGATTATCAAAACACCCCTAAACAATATATAAAATTTTGCTTCGTTTTTACGCGAAAAACAGATTGATAGTCATTCGGTAAATCACAAATTTTCGGAAATCCAACCGTCCAATTGACATGAAATTTTTACTGTAGAAACTAGATTCAATTTAGAAACTAACCCAATAAGAATCGACTCAATCGGATCTACGGATCAAAAGTTATAAGCTTCGCAAACTAACTGTATCGATAATGACGCGAATTGATTAAACCCCAATTTCAAGATTAAACAAAATCTACAAGGAATTAACCAATCAAACATTGTAGATCGATAACTTGATGTCCTAGGAAGGTTTAGAATAGATCAAATCAAAATTATCATAATAAAACAATAAATCACTCAATTAATAATTCGTGCGTACTGTAGCTTTGATTTACTGTAGCACCAAATCACCGATCCTTGTTCTGTTGTTGCTTGCTCCCGTGTCCTGTTTCTATAGTCTTCGGTTTTCTCTTCACATGAAGTCACGGTTGCCGCTCTGTTGCATGTTCTGGTCTTGAGAAAAACAACGTGCTGTCACCTCTCCTTTTGGTTCGGCTGGTGGACACGACGAATAATTTTCTCCGTCTGCCTCTGTTTCCACCGAAGCGCCGGCCTCTCTGCCAAGAGTTCTAAAGCGCCGCTATTTTTTTTTCGGAAAAAACTAAAAGCGGTATACCGCTGCAACGGTATACCTCTCAAACTTCATGAAACTTATGATTTTTTGCACTGAAACTCATGAAACTTAGCATTAAAACTGATAAAACATGAAATCGATGAAACTAAACATCGAAACTCATAAAACCAACACTGAAACTGATAAGTTTCATAAGTTTCATGGCTATACCGTTGCAACGGTATACCGTTCCCTAGTCACTCTCTTTTTTTTAGTGTACTTGCTCCGCCGTTCTTCTTTTCTTCCGCCAAATAGCGTGACGACGAAAACTATATTTATTTCTTTCGCCAAACTCCGAATAAAAGAGTACAAACTCCTCATCCAAAGATCATATAAACAGAGACAACCCCTTCTATTTATAAGAAAACCATAGACGAAGTTCGCATGCATGTCTACTTGGCCCAACATGACTTAATACATGCAAACTACCTCAAAACGATTACAACTGCACGCGTACGGCCCACCTTCCATACTCACGTGACTAACTAGCCTCTATGTACATCGTTCTTTAGCCCGAACGTCCCGCATGACATCCTCGACCACTAGGACCTCGATTCCTCCCTGAACCTAATTCCTAACCTCAGTTCCTCCATGAACCTAGTTTCGGTCCCGTCATCGACCACGTTTGCCCTCGAGCAACACCTGCACATAAACAATCCACAAAATAATATTCCAAACACAAGTCCATAACTTGACTCAAGATCAGTCCATGTAACCACTCACACGAGCGATTGCTTCAAGCAGAACAATTACCATGCTATCACAAGTATATCAATTAATCATCTGAATAACACATGCATGTGCACCGCACATGCACCACACATGCCATGAGCACGATCACTTTGCAATACCAAATTCATCACCAAACCAATTTTTCATCACATGATTTCACAATCTCCCCCTTGATGAAAACATTGGCAACACCACGTAGAACTGAATATTGGCATTCACCTCACAAGAAAAAAAATTTAAATCAAATAGTTTAAAATCAAAAGCTAAAGTGAAAAACAGAAAATCTCCCTCTTTGACAAATATGCAAAGTGAAAAACTTCCCTAGGTGAAATAAGAAAAATCTCCTCGGTTTCATCGTATTATCTAGTCCAACTTTATTTGGATCTATACAGTAAATCTGCTATCGAATTTAATTTACCATACATCTTGGATTTCATCATTTTATTTGCATTACACTTATACCGCGTATCATAGAGGAAGGGGTGGTGTTGAGATAAATATTATATTTTTTTATTTATTAATTAATTAATTATATGTTTTTTATTTTTTTATTATAGATTAGCTAGAGGCGGAGTAACGTGAGGAGAGATGGATAAAGAATAACGAGGCGAGGCAAAGAATTCACTGCTGCTGAAGGAGTCACGACTAACGAGCACTTATAAAGAGGGCGCAGCGGCATTGTCCACCCCACCGTACCACGCAGCTAGCTCGACGGTATCTTTCGCACACGCTCTCGCTTGCGGGAGCGCAGAGAAATGGCGCCGGTGAAGGTGTTCGGGCCGGCGATGTCGACGAGCGTGGCGCGGGTGCTGGTGTGCCTGGAGGAGGTCGGCGCCGAGTACGAGCTCGTTGACATCGACTTCAGGGCCAAGGAGCACAAGAGCCCCGACCACCTCGCCAGAAATGTACCTCTCCCGTTTACATGCCTGATTTTATCTCCTAGTCAGTCTCTACTAGGCATGTGAAAACTGATCTGGTGCTCTTGCTTTCCTGCAGCCGTTCGGTCAAATCCCAGCTTTCCAGGATGGGGATCTCGTCCTCTTCGGTACGTATGCTTCAGTTACCTTGGATTAATACTCGTCCTTCGAACTTGCTGCAGAGAGGCAAGCTCTGTTTTCTTTGGCTGGAGTATGGCCTCATAATGGGATGGGCTAGTTAAATGTGGACGTTAGCCGTTAATTAATTCCTGGTGAAATTTTTACATTGTGATGTTAATAGGCTAGTAAACAAAGCGTAAGTACGGTTGGATCTTGTGATATTTGCGCTGCTTATGATCTGGATCAAAAGTCAAAACTAGTTCAAATTGTCGCTGGAGTTTTGGTCAAGTTGGATGAACATAGTAGGACGCCTTTTTTTTTTCACGAATCCCTCTCAAAACAGCTTAAAGCATAGTTACCAGATTTGCTTCCTCGCGAATCGAGAACTGGGATTTCGTAGTGGAAGCATCGAAAATCGGATGACAAAAGGGGCGGACAGAGGACTCAAATCTTGTATCGCGACTAGGACAAAATGTTTCTTGTAACTATAGTTGAAAGGAGAAAATAATAGAGAGATATGGGAGAGAGGCTGGCGGAGGGTCTTACATAAGTAGGCAAACACCGAACGTTTTTAATGAAAGAACGTTTTTAACCTGTATTCCGTTTGTCATATGCGCTTGCTGTGCTAATATATGCTCCCAGCCTTACTTTTAGCATGTTTTCAGAGTCACGAGCAATTGCGAAGTATGTGCTTCGCAAATACAAGACAGATGAAGTTGACCTATTGAGGGAAGGTAATTTGAAAGAAGCTGCGATGGTGGAGGTATGGACAGAGGTCGAGACACACCAGTACAATCCAGCCCTCTCACCTATTGTGTACGAGTGCCTCATATTCCCAGTCATGCACGGCACACCCACCAACCAGCAGGTTGTAGACGACAGCTTGGAGAAGCTGAAGAAGGTGCTTGAGATCTACGAAGCGCATCTATCCAAGCACAAGTATTTGGCCGGAGATTTCGTCAGCTTCGCGGACCTCAACCATTTCCCATACACCTACTACTTCATGGCGACGCCTCATGCGTCGCTCTTCGACTCGTACCCTCATGTGAAGGCGTGGTGGGAGAGCCTGATGTCGAGACCATCAATTCAGAGGCTCAGCGCAAACATGGCTCTAGTGACCTAGTTACAGGGAGGAGAGCTTGCATATTCTGGATCTCATCCCTGATCTGTATGGTGTTTTTTTGCTTGCAACTTAGTTTGCATTCGTTTCAATAAAATACTATCGCCAGAATTGCACGACTGTGCAATTTGGCGGTCGAGTATAGGTTTGATACTGTCGTGGTTTGGTTGTGAACTCTTTTTAGTGGAACTATGTTTCAGATTGCTTCCGGTCTGTGTCCAAAATCATTTGTTACTATGTCCTGTAGCACCAAGCACATCCCAGTGCAGTATCTTCCCCTTATGGGTACAAATAGTTTCCACCGCATCATCTAGAAGACATCATCTGGAAGACATGACCTGCGTTAGATCGTTCTGGGCCATTTGCACACTTTCTTTTCACTTCAAATTTAGATATGTTCTGGGTCACGGAAGCATCGTTATGTGATACGTGATGTTTTCTGTGTTCTATTACCGTGATAGCTCGTCAGCATTTTCTAGCATTTTTTTTATAATTTTCTAGCATTTTCTAGATTTGCAATATTAATTATAGAATAATGCCAAAAAAAATAAATCTAGAGATATAAAACTTCCAATATGTTGTCTCTAATTTTTCATAATTTTCTCAGTATTTTTTATAACCATCAAGCAATTTTTAGAATTACCAAATAATAATAAAATTAATTACATTATATATTAATAACATAATAATGCTAAGAAAACAAATTCAGAACTTTCAATATGTCATCTATAAATTTTAGAATTTTCTAGCATTTTTTATAATTTTCATTAATTATCAAGCAATTTTCTGAATTACTAAATAACAAAAAAATTAATTTCATTATATATTAGTCATGGAATAATGCTAGAAAAATGAATCTAGAGGTATGGAGTTTCCAATGTGTGCTAAGACTAAGATTCGATAAAATTCTAGAAGCACATGGACCTAAAAATTCAACTTGTAGGATTTAATATAAATTTTCTGATTTTTTTAACTAATTTTTGGAATTACGGTTTAAATTGCAAAATAAATCTTCTTTTCATTTTCACTTATTTTTCGATGGAAAAGTAGGTGGGCTTTTTGGCCTGTGGGCCATGCAGCGCTCAGCCCATTCAACCTAAAACAGGGGGTAGCTTGGTTTAAAACCTTAGTCGTCGGCCTGCTTATGCCTTTGAGGCGGGGGCGGGGTGCACAATAGGTGCAACACGTGTGGACAACCGCAGGCGCTATGGCGACCGATGGGCGATCTGGGCACTAGCGCGGGCGCCGAAGGTGCGGGGTCGTCAACGACGGCTCGGAGGCCATGGAGCGCGGGTCATCGATGACGCACGAATCGGGCGCTTGGCGATGATGGGCCGATGCGTTAGGTGCTCAGTCGCCGCTAGATGCCAGTGAGGCGTTGCCAGACGCCGATGCGTCGCCAGTTGGACATGGGCAGGGCCAGCGGGGTCATCGGGCCAGTGTGGTGCAGCCGCCAACATGGCGCGGCGCAGGCGGTTTGCAAATTGCAACGGGGAAAGCCTGCGATATGGTGGCGTGACGTGCAAGCGCGCGATGGTGACCAAGTGATGTGTCTGGTGGGCTCTACTGCTCTAGCCGTCGCATGCATGGCGGGGGCGACGTCGGTTTCGGGCACGGGTCGTGGGTGCGAACAGCCGAGAATGGCGACGTCAGCCTCGTTCGTCCCTTTTATATTTGATGAACAGTACCACTTAGAAACCTAAATTTTATGATTAGATTAAACAAGTAATATATAATTTAGAAGAAATTAATCTGTAGGATTTAAGTAGTTTTTCGGATGCGATTAATTTATGTAGCTCAAACTTAATATGTAGGATTTGTAGTAGATTTAATCGCGTGTTACCGGTTGAATTCAACACAGTATAGATTGATACAGGCAGACAATCTTAATTGACCTTAGCAAAGCTTCGTGCTTATATCGTGTTGTAAAACTATGCCATCCATCCTTGATCAATCACGACACATCAATAAAATAATATGTATGATTTGGTATATCTGTAGCTTCACTACCGTGGTTTTCGTTACACTTCTTATGTATATCACGCCGGAAAGAAGGTTATTGAGATAAAAATTGTATTTTTTATTAGTCAATTTCTTTACTATAATGTATTTTTTTATTAGAGATTTGGTAGAGGTTGAGGAGTAATTTGAGTAGAGGTGGATAAAGATTAAAGACAGAGCACATAGTTCACCGTTTCTAATTTTTACTAATATATAAATATAAATTAGTGATGATAGTCTATTCTTACTTCTCTTAGAGTGTGTTTGGTTGATGAAATTAGGTTGAATGGAATGAGATGGTCTTGTACAATTTGGTTCTATTATTTTGGGTGAATAGAATGGTTCAGCATTTACAGGGAATATTTCTCAAATTTGTATCATTTGGTCTAAGATGAGATGGTTTCATTCAAGCAATCAAACACATGAATAACTTTTTTAAACCATCTCATACATGTACCATTTGGTATAAGCAACCAAACACACCTTTATGGACCATAGAATAAAAAAGAAATAAATCATATTTCTCTTTACGTCCACATTCACTCCCCTAGTGAGATTATTACTAACTCTTCCTACCTATGACAACCCAAGAATATGATTTATGTTTGTAAATACGAGATATAATTTAATTATGGGGAGTGTTTCTTGTTTTTTTTTCTTAATATAAATTGTTGAACTATAAGTAAACTGTCCGTCTTTCCTCATCAGCTTAAACTTTTGGGTGAACTGGTTGATGCATGCAACTCAATATGGTATCAGAGCTAAGAGATCTTGAGTTCAAAACCTAGTTGGTGCAACTAAAAAAATAATAATTGCAATCTATTTCTATTTCACATCTAAGGCCTGAGGGAGCAATATAAATTATACAAATCTTAAAAGTAAACGAAGAGATAAATAATTATTATATATCTTTTATTTGTGCAACGTAAAAAAGATAGAAACTTTTTCTTTAATTAACGCATGCAGTGACGAGCATTGCCCACCCCACCGTACCACACAGCTAGTTTGACAGTTTCTTTCGCACACGCAAAACATCCATCTCTGTCACTTCCGGGCGCGCAGCGAAATGGCGCCGGTGAAGGTGTTCGGGTCACCGGCGTTCACGAACGTGGCGCGGGTGCTGGTGTGCCTGGAGGAGGTCGGCGCCGACTACGACGTCGTCAACATCGACGTCCAGGCCAAGGAGCACCAGAACCCCGACCACCTCGCCAGAAATGTACCTTCCCAGTTTACTTGGTTTATACATGCCTGATTTTCTCTCCTAGTCAGTCTCTACTAGGCATGCGAAGCGCTAGCGAAAACTGATCTGGTGGTTGTGGACGAGTGCTTGTTTGGCTGGGCGAGCAACACTCACCCAGCCCGATCGCGTTCGACCGGCTCGACGTGGGCGCGTCGAGCGAGTGCGTGCGTGTGTGTATGTGTGTGAGATGTACGAGCGTGTATGTAGCTCCTCTCTTGTTCTTTCTTCTGTAAAAATTCCAAAACTGATCTGGTGCTCTTGCTTTCCTGCAGCCGTTCGGTCAAATCCCAGCTTTCCAGATGGGGATATCGGCCTCTTCGGTACGTACGCTTCATTTACCTTGGAATTGGATTACTCGTCCTTCGAACTTGCTGCAGAGAGGCTAGCTCTGTTTTCTTTGGCTGGAGTACGGCCTCATAATGGGATGGACTAGTTAAATGTGGACGTTAGCCGTTAATTAATTTCTAGTGAAATATTTACATTGTGATGTTAATAGACTAGTAACCAAATGATTAGCATATCAAAAACTGGCATACAAGAAATGCTTTCTAGAAGTTATTTACAGACCAACAGAGCCTCAGTAAACAAAGCGTAAGTACGGTTGGATCTTGTGATATTTGCGCTGCTTATGATCTGGATTAAAACTAGTTCAAATTGTCGCTGGAGTTTTGGCCTAGTTGGATGAACATAGTAGGACGGTTTTTTTTCACGAATCCCTCTCAGAACAGTTCAAAGTGTTAGTTATATCTAAGCGCTAAGTCTAAATCATCATTATCTAGCCTAGGTCATGATCACAAGAGCAATGCAGAATAGAAATCACAAACCCAATGAAGTAGAAACCATTAGGGGAAGGCTGCTTGGTTGGTGTCGGTGAGGAGGTTACAGTGAGGGATGACACCGTGATCTTCACGGCGATGGCGGTGGCCTTCGGTAGCTTAAGCGCCTTAATCTTAGATCGGTAGATTTTCGTGTTCGGGAGAGATTGGACTCACAATTGATGATTTCAACCAAGAGAGCCGGTCTTTCCCCTTTTATTTGGCGCTCAGTACCGGGACCGAAACCAAAACAGTTTAGTGCGCTCCCGATTACAGCGCGTACGTTAGTGTGCTGTCATTAGATCCGAATTTCTCAGACTGTTAGTTAGGTCACTTGAGATCACCATTAACATTCTCCCACTTGATCGAAAGGCTAATAACATAAGTACATTTTCAACTGAACAAAGACACCAAGATAAAGTATTACATCGCTTAATAAAATCACCGCTGAAACCCCAGTATCTATAGTGTACGATTCTATCTAAATGGAATAATTACTTATTCTTAACGGGAATTGGTTTGTTCTTATGATCCTTATTTCCAGAATCAGAGGCTTCCTAATAAACCCATGCCAGCAACATGCTCTCGAAAGAAACTGGGTGGTAAGCCTTTAATAAGCGGATCCGCAAGCATAGACTTAGTACTTATATGTTTGACATCAATTGTTTGATCCTAGATTCTATCTTTCACAACATAATACTTAATGTCAATGTGTTTGGCGGCACCACTTGACTTGTTATTACTCGAATAGAAAACTGGGCATTATTATCGTAGTATATATGAAGTGGTTTAGAAATACTATCAACCACTTTTAATCCGGGAATAAAGTTCTTAAGCTATACTGCCTGCCCGATAGCCGGATAACATGCTACAAACTCAGCCTGCATCGTTGATGATGCAGTAAGTGATTGTTTGGAGCTTTTCCACGAAATGACTCCTCCCACAAGTGTGACGATATAACCTGACGTGGATTTCTTAGTATTTTTACACAACCTGCAAAGTTAGCTTCTGAATAACCCACAACCTCAAAGGCATCAAACTTCTTATATGTGAGCAGGAAATGCTTAGTGCCCTACAAATAACGCAAGACTTTCTTAATGGCTTTCCAGTGGTCCAACCCTGGATTTGATTGATATCTGCCAAGCATCCCGGTTACGAATGCTAAATCAGGGTGAGTACAAACTTGAGCATACATAATGCTTTCGACAGCTGAAGCGTAAGGAATCCCCTTCATCTGATCAGTTTCTAATTGATTCCTTGGACATTAGAATGTTTCAAAATTATCGCCCTTAACAATAGGAGCAGGTGTGACAGAACAGTTATGCATATTATATCTCTTAAGCACTCTGTCAATATATGCCTTTTGGGATAGGTCTAATATCCCTTTGGATCTATCTCGATGAATCTCAATGCCCAAAACATAAGAGGCATCACCAAGATCCTTCATGTCAAAATTAGCGGAAAGAAATATTTTGGTCTCATACAGCATATCCTTATCGTTGCTAGCCAACAATATATCACCCACATAAAGTACTAAGTGAATTTGCTTTCCTTAATCTTAATGTATATGCAATTGTCCAGTTCATTTTCTTTAAAACCAAAATTTCTTATGGTCTCATCGAACTTAAGATACCATTTCCTAGACGTCTGTTTTAGTCCATAGATGGATTTCTTAAGTCGACATCCCATATGTGCCTTGCCTTCCACGACAAAACCTTCCAGTTGAGCCATTTAAACATTCTCATGCAAGTCACCATTAAGGAACGTAGTTTTAACATCCATCTTATGTAGCTCAAAATCATAATGAGCAACAAGCGCCATGACAATTCTTAGCGAATCTTTCTTTCAGATGGGAGAGAAAGTATCATTATAATCAATCCCCTCTCTTTGTGCAAACCATTTCGCTAAAAGCCTTGCCTTGAATCTTTCGATATTTCCCTTAGAGTCATGCTTAGTTTTGTAGACCCATCTACAGCCTACTGTTTTGACTCCATCAGGAATTTCTACTAGATCCCATACGTTATTAATGCTCATAGACTTTATTTCATCCTGCATGGCCTCAAGCCACTTGGATGAATCCTTAGTCATCATAGCCTCGTTAAATCATGTGGGATCATCTACCTTTCCTATGTCACATACATCTTCATTCATGTATACAACATAATCATTAGGGATGGTTGATCTTCTTTCCCGCTATGATCTCCTTAATGGTTCATTAGTTATCACAGGAGGCTGTTGAGGCTTATCATTAGGTGCTGTACTGTTGATACCCGAATCCTCATGTGGGGGCTCAACTCCAGGATTCTCAGCTGGAGGTATAATTATATGAGGTACAGGAACAATAGTCTCTTGGATTATCGGAAATGGTACATAAGTTTGAACCCACTCAAGATCTATCTTCCCAGCATTTGAGCTCCCACTGATTTCATCATTCTCAAACTACAGCATAACGGGTTTCCACAAATTTAGTAATATGATCTGGACAATAGAATCGATATACCTTAGATCTTTCAGGATATCCAATAAAATGGCAACTTATTGTCTTAGGATCTAATTTCCTAATGTGGATTAAAAATTTTAGCTTCAATGGACAGCCCCACACACGTAAATACTTTAAGCTCGGTTTCCTTCCAGTCCATAATTCATAAGGGGTTTTAGAGACTGACTTACTGGGAACCCGATTTAATATGTGTGCAGCTGTCTTTAGTGCTTCCATCCACAAACCAGTTGGTAAACTGGAGTAACTCATCATGCTACACATTATATCCATAAGGGTGCGGTTGCGCCTTTCAGCTACTCCATTTTGCTGAGGTTCACCGGGTGTGGAATATTGGGCCACTATGCCATTTTCTCCGAAAGAAACTTAGCGAATGGATCGGGAATTTGTCCAAAAGGAGCATGTCTACCATAATATTCTCCTCCACGATCTGATCTCACTACCTTAATTTTTAAGTTATGTTGATTTTTGACTTCAGCCTTAAATATTTTGAACTTATCAAGTGATTCAGATCGATCATGAATGGGAAAAATATAATCATAATGGGAGAAATCATCAGTGAATGTGATAAATGAGTTATACCCATCTACTGAAGTTACAGGAAAATATCCACATATATCAGTGTGGATTAATTCTAAGATTCATGTGCTTCGTATGGCTCCTTTCTTAATTTATTTTACATATTTTCCCTTAATGCAATCAATACAATAATCTGAGTCAGAGAAGTCTAGAGGGTGGAGTATCTCTTCCTTAATGAGACGTTCCATTCTCCCATTCGAAATGTGACCTAAACGACAGTGCCATGATTTTGATGAAGTCTCATCACCTAGACTTCTCTTTTGCTTATTGGTGGCATCACATACATTCATTGATACATAAGATTCAAAGAGATGAAACACATAGAGTTTGTCTCATCGAATCGCGAGATAAACATCATTAGAATTAAAGCTTACAATGCATTTATTATTCGCAAAGATATAAGTGTATCCATCATTATTTAATAAAGAAACTGAAATAAGGTTTCTCCTCATACTAGGAACAGAAACAACATTGTTCAAAAGAAGAGTAAAACCACTATCTAATGCTAATGATAGTGTGCTAACGGCTTCAACTTCAGCATCATTTCCATTAGCGACTCTAAGGCTTCGCCCTCCTCACGGTAAGGAATCGCTACAATGAATTAGAAATGTGCGCAGTGGCACCTGAGTCAATCCAACAGGTATTAGGGGAATAATTAGCATAAAGGGATTCATCAACAAAGGAAATTTCATCATTACCCTTTTTAGCAAGCTATTTCATAAAGCCCACATAGTCCTTCTGAATGTGCCCACTGGATTTGCAGAACCGACAAATGAACACATCAGAAGAAGAAGAGTTATGTGCAATAGGGGCCTTTTTCTTTGGCTTTGACTTGTTTGATTCAGCCTTGGGAGAGAAATGCATCTTCTTTTTAGACTTATAGTCTCCTTGGAACTTTCTTTTGCCATGACTGCAATGGAAAATATGGTCTTTTTTCAGCTTTGATCCTCTCCTCCTCCTGGACACACATGGCGATCAGCTTACTCATGGTCCACTGTTCCTTCTAAGTGTTGTAATTGATTTTAAAAATGTTATACTCAGAAGAAAGGGAGGTCATAATGAAGTGGACTAAAAAGCCATCAGAAATAGCCATGTCTATGCCTTTAAGTTTAGCAGCCATATTAGTCATCATCATGATATGCTCACGAACACTACTGGAACCATCATATTTAATTGTGAGCATCTTCATGATTAAAGTACTAGCATACACTTTTGAGAAACCCTTGAATTGCTCATCGACTGAGGCCAAGTACTGCTTAGCGTTGTCGGATTCAGGGATTGCTCCCCTTATTCCAACAGATATGGTGCTCTTCATAATCATTAAGGACATGCTCCCACTTTTCCGCTGTTAAGTCATAGAGTTTCTTTTTCTCAGCGAAACTCTCATCATTAGCGGAAGGAGCTACAGGAGCGTCCTCACGTAATGCATAGTCCAAGTCCATGACTCCAAGGACAATCTGAATTCTTTCCTTCCAAGAGGGAAAGTTTATCCCAGTCAGATGCTCAATGCTGCTCAAATAAGCGGCAACATTAGTGTTGTTCATGGCTGAATCAAGAAAATAGAATATAATTGGTAAACATTAGAGAAAATAAATGTTTTGCATGAAATTAACCCTACGTTGGTCTGATTAATAACATGCTAATGACAGAAAATAACAGTTCTAATTCGCATCACCGTTGGGCAGAAATGAAAAAGAACTAAATTATCTTATGGGTGACATATGCTCATAAACAACGTTGGTCAGAATATGATCATGGCCATGACATAATCCCAGTTTTAAACATTAAATAAAAATCTCTAATTAAAACTTCTCGTTGGTTCCATTTTAAATAGAGACAATACTTAGACATAAACATCATCATCACATTGATCATCATATCAATTTGATCTCGCTTCAAAATTAATCATAAAACTAAACGCCGTAATAATGCTCGTAAATAATTATGAAATTAATAAAACTAATGCCTAGGAAAAATAGTAGGACACTAATTATTGCTAAATTAAAAGACATAATGCAACAAATACTAAATGAGTTAGTAAATTGCTAAAATAGTAAAAGGCTCAAAACAGTAGGGAAAACCGACCTGGCATGCCACCAAATTTCAAAAACGCAGAGAGCCCAGTGAGGCAAGCTCGACCCAGAAAACGCACGCAAGATAGCCCAAAGGGCAGCGCACCCTAGTCCGCACGAAGGAGATCATCCGTTGTTGAACGCAATGGACGGCTGAGATGATTCCGAGCCTGAACAAAACGAGCGCCTAGCCATAAAAACCCTAACCCTAACTCTTTCTTCGTCCTCTCCGCCCGGGAAAAAAAAGCGACGGTGCTCACAAGGGCAAAAAGTCGGCGACCAAGCGATCGAAGCGACGAACGGCCCGACGGTGCGCGCTAGGCGGTGAACGCTCGGGGTCGCTTCTACGGGCAAGGAAAGCGCACACGCGGGCGGGAGCAGAGGCCGCGTGGGTCCGGCCAGGAGGGATGGGGGTCCTGGCCACTATGCCACACGAGGTTGCATCGTGGGCGAGACGAAGGCCTATGACGGCGATTGTGGGCGAGAGCGGCGGCGACCAAGCGAACCGGATTGAGGGTAAGTCCGAAAACCCCTCTAGGCATTAGGTTTCTTGATTGATTTGGGGATTAGGTTTCGGGATTTTGGGGATTAGGGTTTGGTTCGATCTTCTCCCCTACTTCTAAGTGTTGAATTGACCCAAATCAGGACTAATCTGAGACAATCAAGTGCTAAACCGACACAAGAACTTATCCGGGCTTAAAAAAAGAACTAATTGGAACATGTTTAGGCTAGGGTGCTCTGATAAGAAATGTTAGTTATATCTAAGTGCTAAGTCTAAGTCATCATTATCTAGCCTAGGTCATGATCACAAGAGTAATGCGGAATAGAAATCACAAACCCGGTGAAGTAGAAACCATTAGGGGAAGGTTGCTCGGTTGGTGTCGATGAGGAGGTTGCAGTGAGGGATGGCACCGTGATCTTCACGGCGATGGCAGTGGCCTTCGGTAGCTTAAACGCCTTAATCTTATATCGGTAGATTTTCGTGTTCGGGAGAGATTGGACTCACAATTGATGATTTCAACCAAGAGAGCCAGTCTTTCCCCTTTTATTTGGCGCTCAGTACCGGGACCGAAACCAAAACAGTTTAGTGCGCTCCTGATTACAGCGCGTACATTAGTGTGGTGTCATTAGATCCAAATTTCTCGGACTGTTAGTTAGGTCACTTGAGATCACCACTAACACAAATCATAGTTACCGGATTCGCTTCCTTGGGAATCATGAACCGGGATCCGTGTTCACAGTGGAAGCAGTGGAAATCGGAAGACAAAGGGGCGAACGGAGAACCCAAATCTCGTATCGTAACTCGGACAAAATGTTTCTGGTAACTACAGTTGAAAGGGGAAAAAATAGAGAGATATGCGAGGGAGGCTAGCAGAGGGTCTTACATAAGTGGGCAAACACCGAACATTTTTAAGAATGTTTGTAACGAACTGTAACACCCCGTCATTTAATATGCCCGAATGCTACCAAACATAGACTAAGCAACCTCTAAATACCACAATTACAAGTAAATTACAGCAAAGGCACAATGCTAAAAACCAAAATTTCGGCAACATCTCCTTTGTTTTAACAAGAATTGAAGGAACCATAATAGCATAGCAATATAAGGCAATATGAGAGACATCTAAAATAGCAATAATTAAAGGTATGACGACCAAATAGGTCTAATTCCAACCATTCAATGCCTCCATGAGCCAAACGAACGAAAAGACTCTCAAAACGCAAAGCTAAACCATAAAGCATTAAGCATCACTCTAGTTTATTGTCAAAACCCAATTGAACGAATTGTGGGACAATTGAGTGAAGCTACGTGTAGAAGTGTGACTATTTCCCTCCCCCTCATGCCGATCTCAAGGTACCTAAAATAACAAGAAAGCACAAGCGTGAGTTCAACACTCAGCAAGCATATTGCAATGGTACACAAAAACAATTACATGGCTTCAACCACTCATATCATGTCTATCATCTCATTCATGATCACATATCAATATCATCATCATTATGTATGCAATGCAATGCTCATGTCTCCTTGGAAACTCATACCGGTATGGTTGAGTACACACCCGTCGGTATGCACCCTCTCCCCCCTTCCATCCCGAAGATGGAGGGTGCCTACTCCTCGCTTTCGTTCACCGCGGTGAATGGAATCACGATGTAGGACTTACTCATTGGTTCTCCGGAATATTCATAACTTTCTCACCGACCTTCCCCGGATTAGTTATGACTTTCTCACCGCCCGGGCCATGTAACATGCCATGTATGCAAACATGCCAACATCATAAATAACTTGTACACTAACACATAGCATCATAACATAATGAACATATTCATCATATCATTGGCAATCATTAAGGCATGGCATATGAACATATCATGTATTCAAATTCAATCTCAACCAATCTAGCAACTACAACCCGCTACCCATTCCAATACACTTGCCTCAACCACGGGCGTCTAATTGGCGAGAAGTAGAAGGCACTCCCGGGGTCACACCACCTGCACAAAGGTACCACACACTCACAAACATGTCCACAAAATAGTAGGCAAACCCTCTTCTAACCCGACATCGCAAACTACTCGCTAAACCCAAAAACAGAGGTTCTGTCCCATCGGGACAGCAGCCTTCCAAAAGGCATAACTCGGGTTCTAAGACTCCGAATCGAATAAACGAGAACATCATCGCGTAGCTTAGGAAATTTCCTAACTTTTTCTAAGTATACAGAAAGACTGATTCGGACTCTAAAGTTGTTTAATCTACAAAATACCGTGATCTGCTCCAATCACGTCACAGATTTTAATACGTTCGGTAAAACGGTCATAACTTTCAAACGGCTGGGCGGAATTGGACGTTCTTTATACCCACTGAAAGGTATTGAAATTATCTACAACGTCTTCAACAGCCGTACGACCAAATTCCGACTCTAAATTGGCGAAAACCCAAACCCTAGGTCGACTGCTCATGGTGCCCGAAACAGAGAACGTGACAAACTCAAGATTCCATCTAATCTACTCAATTCGAGCACCACCGATGGATCTAAAAACAATATAATACCCCTTAGAACAGATCCTAGACCAACCCCAAGGATCCCCGTGGCCATACCTTCGCCCGACGACCTAAAACCCAACGGATCTCCTCCCGGTTCGCGCGATCTCCTTCCTCGCTCCAATTCCGCCGGATCTCCTCGTCGCGGAGCGCTCCAACGGATGGATCTTCGAGGTGTTGAGGTGGAGAACTCCCCTAGGGGCAGCAAGGGAGGTGGAGAGGTGGTGGAGCAATGGGGAGCAATGGGGGAGGTGGAGGCGCCACAAGGAGGAGGTGGAGAGGCGTGGGGGGGCGGCTAGGGCACTTGGGGGCGCAAGGGGCAAGGGTGGGGGTGCAATAAAGGGCAGGGGGAGGCCCCCAACCAGGACTCCTACTCTCAATTGGACTCAAACTCCATCCCACCAAAGCCCACGACCCCTTCTCTTAGGCCCAAAACTCCCCGGAAAGGCCCAAACTCCCGGAAACGCTATTAACCTCCATACCTTATGGTTTTAACCTTAATTTCACATTTCATAATGTTTTTGACCCCAACAGTCACATTATATAAGGTTACGTCACTCCGTGGTGTCACACGAACGTTTTTAACCTGTATTCTATTTGTCATATGCGCTTTCGAGCCTTACTTTTAGCATCTTTTCATAGTCACGAGCAATTGCGAAGTATGTGCTTCGCAAATACAAGATAGATGAAGTTGACCTATGGAGGGAAGGTATAATCTAAAAGAATCTACGATGGTGGAGGTATGGACAAAGGTCAAGACACACCAGTACAATTCTCCATGTTCTTTACTAACTTTGGCATGTAGCACTACTTGTGCAGCCAATTTTCATGCCAGTTAGCTCCCACGCATTGTACTCCGAGTAGGTCATGATATTCAACCAGCTTATAGATGATCGTGTCATCTGGAGGCCATATACATCACGGAGGTTGTCACTTTGCTAGCATCATTGGAGATGTCCCTGTAGTGCACCCGGGACACTGCCTTTTGGCTCACCCGTCGCCATCTGGCATACGACATGTTCACTGAGACATACGCTGTTCATTAGGTCATGCGACAATTCAGACTCTGGCAGCTCTTCCCAATTCTCACCGATGATGTCATCCCACCGCACATCCACGCACGACTTCTCGTCTATTTCTTGTTCCAATCCAATAGACATTGTATTTCTGAACTAATGAAGTTGAGATGTTAATATTTTTTGCAGGCAAACATGGAAGGGTTTCACGGGACGTGCAGGTTGGGCACAATACATACAGTCTTATGCTCAGCAATGGTCACATGCGTTGGAGGATGTCCATGATGAGGCTACACCATACGACCACAAGACATACGATGAGTACATCGATTGGTACAACACATGCTTATATGTTCGAGTTGTTCGTGTCATGGATGACCCTTTGAGGCACGCTGCTACGACGGCAAGCACGTACCCTAACCAGTCGAAATCTGCTTTTCATTGCTTAGTGAGTAAAACACTCATCATGTCTTCCAATTCAAAATTCATACATTGTTTGCGGTTGCATTTATTATAACATCTTTCTGTTTGTACTCAGAGTGACCTTGCTAGGGAGGCTTATGAGGAGATTACATGTCGGACCCCAGAAAAACAACTCCAAAACTCCTCTGCTTATTTTGTACCAGTCGAGGAATTAATAGTACACACAGTAGAAATGAAACCATAGCATATCCATCGTTCTTTATTAATAATGAATATTCAGAATTACAAAATAAATGGCACGCAGGCCTGCAAATAGATAAACGACTAAATAATAACAGCGGAATTGAAGAACAATAAATAGAGCCCAATTTATTTGCCACAGGCAATCGACTGGGGGCACGGCCTAGTCCAACTGGTCCTCACCATCGTGATATTCCTCCTCCAAGCAAATAGACAGCAAGGGTGAGTACTAGCGTACTAAGCAAATCACACCGAGAAATGCAGTATAAATGTACGAGCAATCAAAGGAGGGCAATATGGTTTATTTAAGCGTAAAGCAACAGTTTAATAAATATTATAAGCATTTTAAAAGGCATACTTTATCATGAAAATCAAATCTATACAATTTTCTTTAACTCAGAAATCTCTCCTGAATTGGCTAAGTTTTACCCATGATGGACTCCCTCCATCCAACATCATTTCTAGAAACCAAATTTTAATTTACTAAAATCTAATCTGAGAATGGCTTGCTCGGCATGCCCATAACCGCGGGTGCAACTAATCGATTAGTTTGACACTCTGCAGAGGTTGTACAACTTTACCCACAAGACATAATATTTCCCCTTGTGTCAGCACACTTCCTTTGGTGAGTGACAGAGAAAATTATGACAAGGCCCCTATAATAATTCATACATGTAGTCATGCCCGCTAAAGTTTCACCGCTGAAAGAATCCCTTTATTCAGAAGCCCCCTCTTGCGCCATAGTAGCAGCATCACGCTTTCACCACACCACACCACTACCCCCATATGGTATGACTGTCCATGAAATGATTTAATATGGCTAGCCAGGTCCGTCCCATTCCAGACTCGTGGTAGTACGGTTAGGCTTTACATACAGCGAAACTCAGATCGGTCCTTAATTGACTAGGCGAGACTTTCCACAAACCCAATATGATAACCACACCACTTTCCAATCCTTTCTCGCCCGATCTAAGTCATTTTCCTTTTAAACATACTAGTCTCCACATTAATACTAACATTGATCACTATAAGTTTACATTTAATCATGACATCATTTTGGCATAAAGTTCCCCAAAACTTCCTAAGTTCAGTTCTAAGCATGTCTAAGCAATGTCTAAATATTACCATAGTCATAGTTTATATTTTTCCTAAGGTTACAAAGGGTATCGGAATTTAAATGTCAAAGGTGGCATATCAATTTTGGATTTAGCTATCATTTAGGACTAGGTCGGAAATTAGTGGCTATAACAAATAAGCATGCAATAATTTAAAATTCAACATACAAGTTCACAAACTGGGAGCAACATGGTCAAGGGCGTGTTACTTGCCTGGTTCGACGAGTTGCTGCTCGAATTTGTAGCTCGGGAACTCCTCGGACTCTCCGTAATCTATGCGTAAAAAGCACCCAAATTCAAATAAAATCCAAATAAATTCAAATTGAATTTCAAACTAGCTCTAAACTAAAGTTTAAGATTTTAGATGAATTTAAGAAGAAAAACGGAGCCAAACGGAGTTCGAACGGGTGAAAACGGGCTCCCAGAAGTTTAAAAACAATTAAAACGGGATTTTTCTAGAATTTTGAATTATTTTTAAAAAGAAAATCCAAATTTACTGCGTCATACTGACGTCAGCAACCATTTTCGGAATTTGGAATTATTTTTAAAAGAAAACCGATTTATGACATTAGCGCTGACGTCATAAAGGATTTTTAAAATCCATTTTTTTTAAAGGCTGACAGGTGGGGCCGGTCCGGCGTGGACCGCATCGACGCTGCTGGTGCATCGGGCAAGACACGCACAGACGCGCTGGCGCGCCAGGGCGAGGCGGCAGGTCGGCAACGGGCGGCGCCGTGGCAATATGGCGGCGGCACAAGCGGAGTGGAGGAGGGCGGCAGGCGACCGGCGTGGGCGGCCGGTTGGCGGGACGGCGAGGCCGGAGGGGTAGCGGGGGCGGCGGGGGAGCTCGGCGACGATCGGGCTCGGCGCGGCCGGCGAGGCGAGGAGGAGGCGGCGAAGGCCATGGGAGGGGAGAGGCACGAGAGAGGGGGTCCCGGGGCTTTATAGGGGAGGGCGGCGCAGGCGATGCAACGGCATGAAAACGCGCGGCAACAAGGGCGATTGGCGGGCGGCAAGGACGCGGGAAGGGCGGAGGCGGCGGTTGGCGGCGGCGGGGAAGAGTAGGGCGTCACATTACATCTCTTAGGTCTCAAGTCGGCTTCGGAGACACGTTGGAGCTCACCATAGATCATCTTAGATGGGCGTTGGACAGTTTGTGTGAGAAGATGAGGCGCATTATTCAGCTTAAATTATGCAGGAGACCAGGTGAGGACGATGTGCTTTAGGGTCAAGTACGTTTCCTCAACGTTATGTGGTCAATATGTCCACCACAACACAGCTGGAACAGCGCATGTGCACACCCCACCTCCTGCAGATATCCCTGGGGCTATAGTTGGTACCGTCCCACATTCTATGCCCACATGTTTCTAGGTAAATGTTGCGGTACTATTTCATATATAACGTATGTCTATAAATTTTTTAAATAGTTTTAATGTTGTCATGTATATAACCTCTATTATAGAGGAAGAGATTGGAGGCCAACCGGCTGCCCCACGTGGCAGCCTCCTTTTTTGCGAAAAACTCCTTCGGTTCTTCAAAATTACGAATAGGTCCCTGTACGATTTTATGTGTTAGTAAAATATATTTTCCGATTTGCGTTTAGGTCCCTGGTTTGTCGTTTTACAGGGAGAACCTCCCGTTAAATACGAATCGCGAACAAATCCTTTCCTAATTTTTCAAACTAGCAAACAGGTCCAAAATTATAGCAAATAGGTCCCCGCGGTTTACGTTCGGGTCCTTTCTCCGTTTTGCCCGAAAAAAATATTTTAGTGTTTCGTTTTTTCTCCAGAGCATGCAGAAAATATTTTCGTTGGCCGTTTTTCCATAATTTCTTCTATAGCAGATGATGCATACCACGACGATGATGCCATCCACTATGGACACAGCGGCCCCAACGCTCACGTTGACGGCATCACCGACGATTAGATCGTTGACCTCCAAGTGTGGTACAGAGGGTTTGACGCCTGCACCTCAGCATCAATATTGGTGATGGTGAACATCCTCAAGTCGTCATCTCTTGAGGAGAAAGAGGGACTCTAATATCATGTAAAAAAACATAGACGGCGAGCGATAAATTGATCTAGCTCAACTCAACTGAAGGAGTCTGATCAATATTTATATCCATCGGAATATTGTCTACAACCGGTTTGTTACAAGTTGTTCAAAGAATATATTCTATACAATATCTATACCATGCACAATAATTAACAGAGTTGATATATCCTATGATATTTTTAATGGACTTTATTATAGTAGTATTTCTCGAAGAAGTGTATAATTTCGATGGTAGGAGCAAGGTTTCAAATTTCGTTTTCTGTATATATCTGAGAGGTGGCTGAAATCTCGACGAGATATCGGAATTTCAAATAAAATCCAAACGAAATCTAAAAACTAAATTTCAAATCTGATCATTTTTCAATTAGAATTTTTGAGATTTCGACCGAAATAACCGAGATTTTGGTCAAATTGAACCCACCAAATAATGATAAAAAAAAAACACGTTCAAAAATCTTGAAATTTTTTGTGATGGTCTTTGTCGGTGTTTCGTGCACCGGCAATACGAATTTGTGGTCGGATGGGGTCGCGCGCTCCCTCTTCCCGAATGGTCGACTCAAGGAGCCAGGTGATGTATACTGGTTCGGGCTGAACGTCCCTACTCTAGTTCGTTCGGTGTGGGTGTATTGATCTTTGGGCGATGAACGAGAGGTATACAAGCGAGGCAGGGAGTCGGTCGACCGATCCCTCGGTGTTTTTGCTAGGGAGTTGCGGCTACCTAGAAGACTGTTTTTTCCATCGCCCCTCCCTCTCGGGCCCTGCCTCTCCTTATATAGACGGAGGAGGCAGGTTACACGGGAGTTTGGGAAAACCACGAGGAAGGGGGCCTGTGCGTCTCGAAGTCTGGTTTCGCCTTGTCCGATCGACTCGCCTCGCCCCGAGGCAGGGGTTGGTGGCCCCGCGATGAATGGTCCTGCGTAGGCCGCCTGGATGACGATCGCGTGGTGCTCCCGCCGCCACCTCGGTGGCTTTAATGGCGCTTGACTTTGCCTTGGCCTCGGAGTGGGCGATTCTTCGCGGTGTGCCAGGCGATGGGACGGGGCTTGACTTCTTCGGTGGCTCCTCCGACAGCCTTGGCAAGGAGCCGTCGCCTGCACGGACGCCGTGGACGCCGCGCACAAGGCATTGCCTCGACACCGGCGTGGTCTCCGCCGGCTCGTGGCGCAGTGGAGCTTGCTGACCGCGAAGCTTCAACACTAGACGGCCGGAGCCCGCCAACCGCCTAGGGTCGGTCCCGACAGTCGGGTTCGCTCTCCACGGCCCAAGTACTTTTCGGCGGCCGGGCCTTCGCCGTTGGTCACCCGCTCGCTTCAGTCGATGGGGTACCTACTGACGGTACGGCATTGCCAAGAGCCCCCGAGCCCCGAGCGGTCGGAGAGCCGGCCAGGGGTTTAGCCTGGGCCGGACTCGCAGCTACGCTGCTCGTGGGCCTTTAGAGTCGGTTGAGCGAACGACGCTTACCTTCGTCGGTTTGAACGCCGTGCTCGTGGCGAAGCTACTATCGGGCAATCCGAGTGGAACCTTGGCGATCTCCCTCGAGGGGATCGCTTTCCAAGCGACGAGCTCCCGGCGTGGCGTCCGACCCGGCTGCGGGCGTTCCATAAAATCCTTTCCTTACTCATCCCGGTCGGGCTGCCGGGTCGCCCGGCCGACCGAGCGCTACCGCCGCCACTCATCGATGAGCTCCGCGAGAGTGTGAGGTATGGTCTCTGACGCGACCGCAGTGATTGGGTCGCCCGCCGACCCATCTAGAGGCCCTCTGGGGCTCACCGCGACCCGCCGCTCTTTTACGTGTTGGGGCGGCTTTCATTCCACTGGCCGGATTCGCCCTTTCAGAACCCTCAAAGACGGTGCCGGCCTCGCACGAGCCCGTAGGTCGCTTGCTCGCTGAGGCCGGCGCCCAAAGGGGCCGCTTTTTCATACCTTTCTTGGCATGGGGCGCCCTGGCCCGCTGCACGGGCGGTGCGATGTCGCGCGGCGGGCGCGAGGCGGCCGTTTCTGGTCGGAGCGCTTAATGCTCGCGGATTTAAATGGGCTGCGGCACGTTACCGGAGTAGTGGGCGTGGTGGCAGGCTGACGGTTGGCGACTGCGTCGGTCCGCGTGAGGACGCGTCGGTTGGGTGCGGAGGCGCGCTTGTTCCCGCTAGGCGCCTATAAAGGAAGGAGCGGGCGGCGTGGAGGGAGCGAAGCCTTCTGCTTGCGTCCTCTGCAAAAAAGAGAAGGAGAGAAAACGCAAGGAAAGAAGAAAAGCTTCCTGCTTCCGCCGAAAGGCCGACCTTGAGGCGGTTGGGAGCGGCGTTGCTGACCAAGCGACGAAGAAGTCGACGATTCATGGCCCGGTGGATCCGTGCGCCTAAGAGATTGCCCGCCGAATCTCGCCATGAAATCCTCCATCGGAAGGAGGAGATGATTAGTTTCCTATTTTTGCTTTTTGTAGTGCATGTAATGAACATGATTGCCCTAATCGAGTTCGACGTGTCGGGTTGCTTTAAGTTATTTTGCCCGCCTACCCTGCGTGCTTCCTCTGTGAATTTGGGCAATCTTACGATCAGAGCTACAGGGCCGCGGGGTGCCCTGAAAGCGTAGGTGTTGCTTCAACTCCGTCCGAAGAGATTACGGGATAGGACAAGCTATCTCGAGCGATGGCTTTGTGGAGGAGAGGTGCCTAGGTCGGACCGCCTCCTTCGCGAAGCTTGCGCTTGATGGGTTGGAACGCTGACCTGAGTGGGGGTGCTTCGACCGTCCCTAGCGTCTCTTGCTCGGAGGACTTGTTTCCCCCCGCAGAGTGCTACTGGCCGTGAGTCAGCGCGGAGGCGTAGGCCGTAGTACTTTGGGCCGGGAGAAATAGCCACGAGGTAGATAGCTCGGTCGGTCGGAGTACGGCTTAGGTTAGCGACTCGTACGCTTCGGTCTGCCCTGATTGATCAAGCTATCTTCTGCTCGGGCAACTTCCTTATGCGAAATGCTACTCGGGAGCCGTAGCCGCTGGGGCTTAAGTTGTAGCATTTGGTTCGAGGAGGTTGCCACGAGGGAGATTGTTTGATCGGTCGACTGGCCGACCTAAATCGAAAGGCTCCATCCGACCGCCCTTGGCCCTTTGCTCAAGTAGCCTCCCTTTTGCGCAAAGTGCTACCTCGAGCCGAGCGGGGGCGTGGGCTGTAGCATTTTGGGTTTGAAGAGGTTACTATGAGGAGGGTAGCCCGGTCGGAGTGGTTACCAGTCATTGATCTAGGTCGCTGACCCCTGAGGTCGCAGGGCAGCCCCCGAGTGGTGCGCGGGATCGAGGGTGCACGCCACGCATCGCTTGAGCTCGCGGGCAGCGTGGTGATATTTTTGAAAAAGGATTTTAAGTTTTGGAGATAAGGGCGGATTAACTCGCCTGGGACCGTCCGCTGGAATCGGTGTTGGGCGCCGTCTTCCGCGCGCCGTCGCGTGACCCTGCTGGCGCTGCCTTCCTCGCCTCCCGCACTGCTTGGCTATAAAGGAGAGGCGCCGCGCGCCGTTACTTTGGCAAGGACCGCCACCAAACGAACTTTCTCTGCGCGCCATGGCGGACCGCAACACTCACCCGCGAGGAAGTGGTCGCCATCAGGCCTGGCTGCGGGAGGTGGCGGAGGCTGAGGCTGAGGCTGTTCGCGAGGACGTACGGCGAGTCGGTATCCTCGTCGTGGGCGTTCCTCGACTTCGGGAAGTGAGGGCGCCGCTGGTGCGGGCGGTGGTGGAGGCACGCCGCGCGGAGCTCGGCTGGCAGGGCGCGCACCAAGATCGTAACGGGCGGTTCGCTCTTGGTTGGGGCGATGTTCCTCCATAGATAAATAAAGTGCTGCTTTGCTCCCTGTTTCTTTTTCCTTCTTCGAGGACTTTGCGCTATGATTTGCCCATATCCGTAGTCTTTCGGGACCGTAACGGATCCGGCGTAGGTTGGAGGCGGGACTTTATGTGTGTTTGTTACCGGAATGGGACGGCCCGACCAACTGTAGGTCGGTTGTCCTTGTATTCGAGGTCTTTGCGACGGGCAGAGTACTACTTCGGGACCTCGGCTTTCGGGGCGGAGGTCGCAGTACTTGCGGTAGGCCAAAGACGAGAGAGAGAGAGAGAGAGAGAGCACTCGGTCGGTCGTCCGAGGGCTGCGGCTTCCTTTGCTCAAGTATTTGTCGAGTGGTAACAAAGAGGGGAGAGGTTGACTATGAATAGAACTTTCTCAGCTTCTCTATATTCCATGCATTAGTCACGAGATTCCCTTCAGTGTCCTTGAGGCGGAAGGTGCCGGGTCGGAGGACTTCGGCGACGGTGAAAGGCCCCTCCCAGGGCGGAGAGAGCTTGTGCCTGTCCTTCGCGGATTGGACTTGACGCAGCACCAAGTCGCCGACTTCGAATGAGCGGCCGCGAACCCGTCGGCTGTGGTAGCGACGCAACGCCTGCTGATATTTAGCCGACCGTAAGACCGCGACATCTCGAGCCTCATCGAGTTGGTCGAGGTCATCCTGCTGTTCCTCGGTCCCCCATGCGCTGTTGTAGTTCTGCACTCTTGGCGCACCGTACTCAAGGTCGGTCGGGAGGACAGCCTCCGCTCCGAACACCAAGAAGAAAGGTGTGAACCCGGTCGACCGGGTTGGTGTGGTTCGTAGACTCCAAAGAACGGGTGGTAGCTCGGTGGCCCACCGTCCCGCGAATTTCTTCAGTCGACTGAAGATTCGCGGCTTGAGTCCTTGGAGGATCATGCCGTTGGCTCGCTCGGCCTGGCCGTTGGCCTGGGGGTGTGCCACTGCCGCCCAGTCGACTCGGATATTAAAGTTGTCGCAGAACTCGAGGAACTCCTTCCCTGTGAACTGCGTCCCGTTGTCGGTGATGATGGAGTTGGGCACCCCGAAGCGGTAGACAATATCGCGGAAGAAGCCTGCTGCCTGCGCCGATGTGATCTTTGCCAACGGGTTGGCTTCGATCCACTTTGTGAACTTGTCCACGGCGACGAGTAAGTGAGTGAAGCCCCCGGGCGCCTTCTTGAAGGGCCCGACCAGATCGAGCCCCCAAACCGCGAAGGGCCACGTGATGGGGATTGTCTGCAGGGCTTGCGCAGGAAGGTGCGTCTGCCTGGTGAAGAATTGGCACCCTTCGCAGGTGCGGACGATTTGGGTCGCATCTGCTACGGCGGTCGGCCAGTAGAAGCCTTGTCGGAAGGCTTTTCCTACCAGGGACCGTGGCGCGGCATGGTGCCCGCACACCCCGTCGTGGATGTCCAACAGAAGGCGCTTCCCTTGGTCGGTCGGAACGCACTTCTGAAGGATTCCGGACGGGCTCCTTTTGTAGAGGGCGTCTTCGACCAGGACGAAAGACTTAGCCCGCCGGGCGAGGCGCCGTGCCTCGGTGGTATCGGCGGGGAGCAACCCGTTCGTCAATCGATCGACAAACGGTTGCCTCCAGTCGGTTTCGACGCTCAGGACGCCCAAGTCCGACCCAGGCGGGTGAGCATCTGGCCGAAGATCGGCGGGAGCGCCTGCCTTCTGGGTCGGTGGTGCCCTCAAGATTTGGGTCCAACCGGATCGATGGGTCACGAGGTCGGAAACGAAGATTCCAGGGGAACCGGCCCTTTCCGGAGGCGAGGTTGGCGAGGAGTCGGCTTCACCGTTATAGCGTCGGCTTGTGATGGAGCTCGAAGCCCTTGAATTTCTCTTCGAGCTTGCGGACCTCCAGGCAGTAGGCGGCCATCCGAGCGTCACTGGGCTCGGTGGCTTTCATCAATTGGTCGACGACCAGCTTGGAGTCGCCGTGAACGTAGAGCCGTCGTGCGCCCAGGTCGGCGGCGATCCGAAGGCCATTGACGAGCGCGCCTTCCTATTTGGCGGTGAGGGCGGCCCCGACCCGCACGATCTTGGTGGGGTCTTCGGGATCAACAGCGACCTCCTTCGTATCCTCCGCGGACTTGAAGGAGCTAGGCCCCGACTGGCTGGAGTCGGGGGCGGATTCGGGGGCCTTCTCCTGGAGCTGGGCGAGCTCGCGGAAGTGACGATCGCCGGCTACCGCACGCTTCGCCATAGCTGTAGGCGTAGCCGAAGGATGTGGCCACGGTGATGACACCCTGCGGCCCTGGCATCTTCAGCTTGAGATAGGTGTAGTTGGGGACAGCCATGAACTTCGCGTAGCAAGGCCGTCCCAGGATGGCGTGGTAGGAGCCGGGAAAGTCCACAACCTCGAAGGTGAGGTTCTCGGTGCGGAAGTTGTCCAGGCTCCCAAAGGTGACGGGCAGGCCGACTTGTCCGAGGGGGTGGGCCTGTTGACCTGGGACGACGCCGTGGAAAGGCGCCCTGCTTGGCCGGAGGGCGGAGCGAGGGACCCCCAGGGCATCCAGGGTCTCAACATACATGATGTTGAGACTGCTGCCGCCGTCCATGAGCACCTTGGTCAGCGCCGCCCCACGATGGGGTCGACGACGAAGCGGTAGCGCCCCGAAAAGTGGATATGGTCGGGATGGTCGGTCCGATCAAGGCGATCAGGCACTCCGACCACCTTAAGTAGGAGGGCACGGCGGGGGTAGCCGTGTGAACCTCTCGGTGGGCGAGCTTCAACCGTCGCTTGTCGGCATAGCACTCTGCCCCTCCGAAGATCATGAGGCAGCCGTCGAGCTGTGGGAACTCATCGGCTGGCTCATCGCCCTTCGCCCCGGCATCGGGTGCCGGGTCACGCTTCTTCCCCTTACCCCGCGATGTCGTGGGGTTTCCGGAGAGAAACCGCTTCAAGACTTCGCAGTCCCGATACATGTGTTTGACGGGATAGTCGTGGTTCGGGCACGGACTATCCATCGGGCCGAATTGGTCGCGCGCCTGGCCGCCTGCTTGGCTTGGCCGGCTTGGCCGGCGATTATTCGGCCATGCGCCCTCGCTTCCCTTCCGCTTCCTTTTGTCGATGGCCGAGGGGGCGCCGCCCCGAGGTCGGGCTGCTTTTGTGGGCCGTCTTCCTTTCAAGATGGTTCCCACGGCCTCGCCGGAGGCATGATTGGTGGCGATGTCGAGGAGCTCCTTGGTGGTCTGGGGTTTCGCACAACCCAGCTTGTGGACCAGGGCCTCGCACGTGGTGCCAGATGAACGCCGACGACGCCGGCGCCACGGATGTCGGGGAGCTCGTTGCACTGTTGGGAGAAGCGGCGGATGTAGTCCCGGAGGGTTTCCCCCGGCTGCTGCTTGCAGCTCTTCAGGTCCCAGGAGTTGCCAGGGCGTTTGTAGGTGCCCTGGAAGTTCCCGACGAAAAGGTTCGCCAGTCGGCCCACCGCCAATGGTGTCTGGCGGGCAGTACTCGAGCCAGGCTCGAGCTGAGTCCGCAAGGTAGATGGGGAGATATCGGATGACGAAGGAGTCATCCGTCGCTCCCCAGCTTCGGCAAAGCAGCCGATAGTCTTCTAGCCGACATCGGGTTGGTGGCCCCGTGTATTTGGCTATGTTAGTCGGGCCTGGAACCTGGTCGGGAAGTCGGCGCGGCGGATGAGGTGGGTGAACGACGCGCCCGGACCGTCGAATCCCGGTCGGGATGGTTGCGTCGCCCGCTATCGGCGACCGCGAGGGCGCCGCCGCCTCTGTAGCTCTCCTTCGCGCCGAGGGTGGTGCGAAGATCATACTGGTCCCCCAGGCGGTGGCGCAACGGGGTGTAAGATGCCTGGGGGAGCTCAGGGAGCGGGGCCGTCTTGGCTGGGCTCCGTCGGCCTTGAGAGGGGGAGTGGCCCAGGCGGCCCGAAGTGGCGCCCGTTCGTCGGGAGCCGGAGCCTTGGGCGTGGCCGAACGACAAAGACGTTCTACGATCCGGAGGTTCGATAGGTGGCCTTGGCTTCGGCTCGCTGGCTCGGGCAGCCTCAGCAAAGATCGCCGCCGCAGCAATGTTCTGGTTGGCGTGAGGTAAGAACGGAAGGTCATTCGTCTCCTCACCAATCGGCTGATAGACTGACGCTGAAGCGCCAAGGCCGGAGGCGAGTGGTGGGTCAGGCTGACGGCGCTCCAGCTCGGCCTGGAGCTTGTCGAGTTCGGCCTTTCGGGCCTCTAGCTCCTCGCACTGTTGCCGAAGGTCGGCGAAGCGTTGTAGGTGCTGTGCGTCGTCTTCCCGCCGGGATTCCTCCCGCCGCGCTTCGTCGCGCGGGAGGAGGGTCCCTAGGGTAGCGGGGGTGGAGGACGGTTCCGCCGCGCCCGTCATGTTGCACTCGCGGGAATACGCCCTGCGAGGGGGATACTCTTTGTCGGAGCTAGAGCCGTGGCTGGAGGAATCCGCCAGCAGGTCGTGGAGAGAAGCCGGCGCGTAGCCGGCCATGGCCACGAGTTGAGAGCCCGTGGAGGGTGGAACCACCGCTCGCCGCAGCTCGTAGGCGGCGTCGCCAGGAGCAAAGGTTTGCCACATGACGGCCCGCCGCGTGAAGGCGGGGGCCTTGAGGCGGAGGTTGCTGAGGACATCAGCAACGGCATCCAGGCTTGCGGACGGCGCCTGGTCCCGGACGGCGGCGGGAATGAGGAGAAGCTCTCCCGCCGTGGTGACGATGAAGTCGAGGGCGCCGAAGCGGATCTAGCCCCTCGACATCGGCGAATCGTAGTGGGAGGAGGCCATCAGGGAGGAGAATGGGAACCCGAAGATGAGGATGTCGGTGAAGACGCGCGAGAGCCCCTACCTGGCGCGCCAACTGTCGGCGTTTCGTGCACCGGCAATACGAATTTGTGGTCGGATGGGGTCGCGCGCTCCCTCTCCCCGAATGGTCGACTCAAGGAGCCAGGTGATGTATACTGGTTCGGGCTGAACGTCCCTACTCCAGTTCGTTCGGTATGGGTGTATTGATCTTTGGGCGATGAACGAGAGGTATACAAACGAGGCAGGGAGTCGGCCGACCGATCCCTCAGTGTTTTTGCTAGGGAGTTGCGGCTACCTAGAAGACTGTTTTTTTCCATCGCCCCTCCCTCTCGGGCCCTGCCTCTCCTTATATAGACGGAGGAGGCAGGTTACACAGGAGTTTGGGAAAACCACGAGGAAGGGGGCCTGTGCGTCTCGAAGTCTGGTTTCTGTCTTGTCCGATCGACCCCTGCCCGTCCTGAGGCAGGGTTGGTGGCTCTGCGATGAATGGTCTTGCGTAGTGCTGTCTGGATGACGTATCGCGTGGTGCTCCTGTCAGCCTCGGTGGCTTTAATGGCGCTTGACTTTGCCTTGACCTCGGGAGTGGGCGTATTCTTCTGCGGTGTGCCAGGCGATGGGACGGGGGCTTGACTTCTTCGGTGGCTCCTCTGACAGTCTTGGGAAGGAGCCGTCTGCCCTGGTACGGACGCCGGGGGACGCTGCGCACAAGGCAGCTGTCTGACACCGGCGTGGGTCCTGCTGGCTCGTGCGCAGGTGGAGCTTGCTGACCGCGAGCTTCAACACTAGACGGTCGGAGCCCGCCGACCGTCTAGGGTCGGTCCTGCACAGGTCGGGGTTCGCTCTCCACGGCCCAAGTACTTTTCGACAGTGCTGGGCCTTCGCCGCGGTTGGTCAGCCCGTTCGCGTTTCCGGGCTGATGGGGGTACCCACGGTACGGGTACTCGTCAGTCTGAACCCTAAATTCAATCAAATTCGGCCCACAAAAATGAAAATCCGATAAATATTCCCGAGATTGGATATTCTGGATCTCATCCCTGATCTGTATGCTACTTTTTGTTTGGAACTTAGTTTGCATTCGTTTCAATAAATTACTATCGCCAGAATTGCACGACTGTGCAATTTGGCAGTCGAGTATAGGTTTGATAATGTCTTGGTTTGATTGTGAACTCTTTCAGTGGAAACTATGTTTCAGATTGCTTCCAGTCTGTGTCCTAAATGGCTCGTTAGTACCAAATCATTTGTTACCATGTCCTGGAGTACCGAGCACATGCCAGTGCAGCATCTTCACCTTATGGGTACAAATAGTTTCCACTGCATCATCTAGAAGACATGACTGCGATAGATCTCTCTGGGCCTTGCACACTTTCTTTTCACTTCAAATCTTGATCTGTTCTATATCACAGAAGCATCGACGTTTTAAGTGTTCCTCTATCTTGGTAGTTCTAACACCGCACATGAGTTACCATGATGTCTAAGCTCGATTGCAAGGGATACTGTGGTGACCAAGCTCGCGTCGTGACCAAGCTCGCGTCTAGATTTGCAATATTAATTATGAAATATTGCTAAGAAATTAGATTCAAAGATATAAAACTCCTAATATGTTATCTCTAGTTTTTCAGATTTTTCTTAGCATTTGTCATAGTTTCTAGTAATTGCCAAGCAATTTTCAGAATTACCAAATAATAGAAAAATTAATTTTAGTGTATATTAATAATAGAATAATGCTAGGAAAACAAATACAGAGTATAACGATTTCAATATGCCATCTATAATTTTTAGAATTTTCTAGTATTTTTCATAATTTTCGTTTAATTACCAAGTAATTTTCATAATTGCCAAATAAAAAAAAATTAATTCTAGTACATATTAGTCATGAAATAATGCTAGAAAAATAAATACATAGGTGTGGAGCCTCTAATGTATGCTAAGATTAAGGTTCGATAAATTTTTAGAAGCACATGGACCTAAAAATTCAATTTTTAGAATTTAACATAAATTTTCAGAATTTCTTACCATTTTTTGAAATTACAGAGAATTCTAGGAATTAAATTGCAAAATTAACCTTTTTCATTTTCACTTTTATTTTTTGATGAAAAATTTTGGCCCGTGGATCGTGGAACGCTTGGCCCATTCAGCCTAAAATAGTGGGGCAGTTAGGGTTAAAACTCTAGTTGCCGGCCTGCTCATGCCTCTAAGGTCAGGTGCACAACATGCGTGACATGCGTTGGCGGCCATGGGCGTTGTGGCGACCGGCGGGCGATCTACAGGCGGGTCGTCACAGGGGCGCAGGCGCAAGTACTATGAACACCAGCATGGGGGTCGAAGGCGTGGGGTCATCGTTGGCGGCACAGAGGTCGTGGAGTGTGGGCCATTGACGATAAGCGAACGGTCGCTTGGCGATGATGTGTTGGTGCATCGGGTGCTCGATCACCTCCAAATGCTAATGCGGGAGTTACGGGTGCCTTCGTGCTCGGGCACGCAGGTCACCCACCGCCAGACGCCGATGAGGGCCAGTGCGGGCGTCGCCAGACATCGATGTGTGGCTAGCTGGGCGTGGGTAGGGTTGACGGGGTCATCGGGCCAACTCAAGTAGGTGGGTCGGTGCGGGCGATTTGCAGCAGGTCGACCTGCGATATGGCGGCACAACGTGCAAGCGCGCGATGGCACAGGCGATGTGGTCTAACACGTAGGGCTTGGGCCACTGCGTGCACAGCGGGGGCGATGCGGGCTTCAAGCACGAGTCACATGTTCGACAGTCGAGAAAGGCAACATCAGCCTCGTCTCCCTTTTTTTAGGCAAAGCTTCATGCTTATAGTGTGTTGTAAAACTATATTATCCATCCTGACCAATTACGACACACCAATAGAATATGAAATACGAACATGAAGCACACACTATAAAAGAATAAAACTGTTCTCTTTATTAGATTAATTTTCTCCGTATAAAAGATGTCTAAGTATATAATATAGATTAATAAAAGATAGATGTAAACTTACCTTTACTAATATAAAATTCAACCATATTTAAATAATAAGGACTTATAATAATCCTTACATGTCTCGGCACGCATCACCGAACGACCTTATCTCCGTTTCAGTGGTCAATAGTGCTACCTCATCATTGACGTCAGCGAGCTTGCATCCTACCTGCACCCTCACCCTGTGGTCTCCACTTGCTTGTTGCAGACTGACCGCACTACGTACACCTAGACGCGTCGTGGAGCCAGCAGCCAGTGCCACAAATTTGCTTACCCTTTCCACAGCCGCAAGAACAGGAACACCGCTCACGCCACCAGCATCTGGAACTGGAATCTATCTTATATTATATACTTAGACATCTCAGGCACTTCCCTTCGGTCCCCAAATTTCTTCACGAACAGATCTAGGTGCTCGCGGATTTCCTTCGAACGGAATTTGAAGAGATAGAAAGGGATTCTCTTTCCAATCCCTTCACAAATTCTCTTGAGGGGAAGCTGTTGGAGATGGTAGGAAATAAAAGGAATGAATATAAAGAAGGGAATAGGGAAGGGAATAGAATGAAGGGCCTAGTAGCTTCATTTCTTTGAATTACGAATATATTCTAAGAATTTGCAAAACGGTCTTTTGCGATTTTTTTTAGACAAGATAAATTTTTCCGAATACGTGTTTCGGACCCTCGCTCGTTACTTTACGAAAAAAGCCTCCCGTTAAATACAAATCGCGAACAAACCCTTTCTACTTTTTCGTGATAACGGTGAGATCTAAAAATATAACAAACAGATCCTCAGTTTTTACATCCAGGTCCTTTCTACGTTTTTCCCTGAAAAAATATTTTCGTCATCAGAAATATGTGTACTTTTCTTTCAACGCAATATCTAATATTTCTAGAGCCTTCAAAAATTTTAAAAATACATTTAGGTATATTTTTTCTCCGGAAAAAAAAACACAAAATCATTTTTTGTTCACACGCTCAGCGTGCTCCGCGCTTTTTGGCCTAGTATGGCATATTAGCAGGAAGTACCTCATTTTACACGGATAAAAAAACTTTATTAAATACGATTTCATTGTTGTCGTGGTTTATTTTGTGCAGTATCTGTAGGATCGATATAGACTAATATAGCAATCAGAGGGGGGTGAATGATTGCGCGGAAGCTAAATTAAATTTTTTAGTGATTATCAAAACACCCCTAAACAATATATAAAATTTTGCTTCGTTTTTACGCGAAAAACAGATTGATAGTCATTCGGTAAATCACAAATTTTCGGAAATCCAACCGTCCAATTGACATGAAATTTTTACTGTAGAAACTAGATTCAATTTAGAAACTAACCCAATAAGAATCGACTCAATCGGATCTACGGATCAAAAGTTATAAGCTTCGCAAACTAACTGTATCGATAATGACGCGAATTGATTAAACCCCAATTTCAAGATTAAACAAAATCTACAAGGAATTAACCAATCAAACATTGTAGATCGATAACTTGATGTCCTAGGAAGGTTTAGAATAGATCAAATCAAAATTATCATAATAAAACAATAAATCACTCAATTAATAATTCGTGCGTACTGTAGCTTTGATTTACTGTAGCACCAAATCACCGATCCTTGTTCTGTTGTTGCTTGCTCCCGTGTCCTGTTTCTATAGTCTTCGGTTTTCTCTTCACATGAAGTCACGGTTGCCGCTCTGTTGCATGTTCTGGTCTTGAGAAAAACAACGTGCTGTCACCTCTCCTTTTGGTTCGGCTGGTGGACACGACGAATAATTTTCTCCGTCTGCCTCTGTTTCCACCGAAGCGCCGGCCTCTCTGCCAAGAGTTCTAAAGCGCCGCTATTTTTTTTTCGGAAAAACTAAAAAACGGTATACCGTTGCAACGGTATACCTCTGAAACTCATGAAACTTATGATTTTTTGCACTGAAACTCATGAAACTTAGCATTAAAAACTGATAAAACATGAAACTGATGAAACTAAACACTGAAACTCATAAAACCAACACTGAAACTGATAAGTTTCATAAGTTTCATGGCTATACCGTTGCAACGGTATACCGTTCCCTAGTCACTCTCTTTTTTTTCGTGTACTTGCGCCGCCGTTCTTCTTTTCTTCCGCCAAATAGCGTGACGACGAAAACTATTTTTATTTCTTTCGCCAAACTCCGAATAAAAGAGTACAAACCCTCATCCAGCATCATATAAACAGGAGACAACCCCTTCTATTTATAAGAAAACCATAGACGAGTTCGCATGCATGTCTACTTGGCCCAACATGACTTAATACATGCAAACTACCTCAAAACGATTACAACTGCACGCGTACGGCCCACCTTCCATACTCACGTGACTAACTAGCCTCTATGTACATCGTTCTTTAGCCCGAACGTCCCGCATGACATCCTCGACCACTAGGACCTCGATTCCTCCCTGAACCTAATTCCTAACCTCAGTTCCTCCATGAACCTAGTTTCGGTCCCGTCATCGACCACGTTTGCCCTCGAGCAACACCTGCACATAAACAATCCACAAAATAATATTCCAAACACAAGTCCATAACTTGACTCAAGATCAGTCCATGTAACCACTCACACGAGCGATTGCTTCAAGCAGAACAATTACCATGCTATCACAAGTATATCAATTAATCATCTGAAATAACACATGCATGTGCACCGCACATGCACCACACATGCCATGAGCACGATCACTTTGCAATACCAAATTCATCACCAAACCAATTTTTCATCACATGATTTCACAATCTCCCCCTTGATGAAAACATTGGCAACACCACGTAGAACTGAATATTGGCATTCACCTCACAAGAAAAAAAATTTAAATCAAATAGTTTAAAATCAAAAGCTAAAGTGAAAAACAGAAAATCTCCCTCTTTGACAAATATGCAAAGTGAAAAACTTCCCTAGGTGAAATAAGAAAAATCTCCTCGGTTTCATCGTATTATCTAGTCCAACTTTATTTGGATCTATACAGTAAATCTGCTATCGAATTTAATTTACCATACATCTTGGATTTCATCATTTTATTTGCATTACACTTATACCGCGTATCATAGAGGAAGGGGTGGTGTTGAGATAAATATTATATTTTTTTATTAATTAATTAATTAATTATATGTTTTTTATTTTTTTATTATAGATTAGCTAGAGGCGGAGTAACGTGAGGAGAGATGGATAAAGAATAACGAGGCGAGGCAAAGAATTCACTGCTGCTGAAGGAGTCACGACTAACGAGCACTTATAAAGAGGGCGCAGCGGCATTGTCCACCCCACCGTACCACGCAGCTAGCTCGACGGTATCTTTCGCACACGCTCTCGCTTGCGGGAGCGCAGAGAAATGGCGCCGGTGAAGGTGTTCGGGCCGGCGATGTCGACGAGCGTGGCGCGGGTGCTGGTGTGCCTGGAGGAGGTCGGCGCCGAGTACGAGCTCGTTGACATCGACTTCAGGGCCAAGGAGCACAAGAGCCCCGACCACCTCGCCAGAAATGTACCTCTCCCGTTTACATGCCTGATTTTATCTCCTAGTCAGTCTCTACTAGGCATGTGAAAACTGATCTGGTGCTCTTGCTTTCCTGCAGCCGTTCGGTCAAATCCCAGCTTTCCAGGATGGGGATCTCGTCCTCTTCGGTACGTATGCTTCAGTTACCTTGGATTAATACTCGTCCTTCGAACTTGCTGCAGAGAGGCAAGCTCTGTTTTCTTTGGCTGGAGTATGGCCTCATAATGGGATGGGCTAGTTAAATGTGGACGTTAGCCGTTAATTAATTCCTGGTGAAATTTTTACATTGTGATGTTAATAGGCTAGTAAACAAAGCGTAAGTACGGTTGGATCTTGTGATATTTGCGCTGCTTATGATCTGGATCAAAAGTCAAAACTAGTTCAAATTGTCGCTGGAGTTTTGGTCAAGTTGGATGAACATAGTAGGACGCCTTTTTTTCACGAATCCCTCTCAAAACAGCTTAAAGCATAGTTACCAGATTTGCTTCCTCGCGAATCGAGAACTGGGATTTCGTAGTGGAAGCATCGAAAATCGGATGACAAAAGGGGCGGACAGAGGACTCAAATCTTGTATCGCGACTAGGACAAAATGTTTCTTGTAACTATAGTTGAAAGGAGAAAATAATAGAGAGATATGGGAGAGAGGCTGGCGGAGGGTCTTACATAAGTAGGCAAACACCGAACGTTTTTAATGAAAGAACGTTTTTAACCTGTATTCCGTTTGTCATATGCGCTTGCTGTGCTAATATATGCTCCCAGCCTTACTTTTAGCATGTTTTCAGAGTCACGAGCAATTGCGAAGTATAGCTTCTGCAAATACAAGACAGATGAAGTTGACCTATTGAGGGAAGGTAATTTGAAAGAAGCTGCGATGGTGGAGGTATGGACAGAGGTCGAGACACACCAGTACAATCCAGCCCTCTCACCTATTGTGTACGAGTGCCTCATATTCCCAGTCATGCACGGCACACCCACCAACCAGCAGGTTGTAGACGACAGCTTGGAGAAGCTGAAGAAGGTGCTTGAGATCTACGAAGCGCATCTATCCAAGCACAAGTATTTGGCCGGAGATTTCGTCAGCTTCGCGGACCTCAACCATTTCCCATACACCTACTACTTCATGGCGACGCCTCATGCGTCGCTCTTCGACTCGTACCCTCATGTGAAGGCGTGGTGGGAGAGCCTGATGTCGAGACCATCAATTCAGAGGCTCAGCGCAAACATGGCTCTAGTGACCTAGTTACAGGGAGGAGAGCTTGCATATTCTGGATCTCATCCCTGATCTGTATGGTGTTTTTTTGCTTGCAACTTAGTTTGCATTCGTTTCAATAAAATACTATCGCCAGAATTGCACGACTGTGCAATTTGGCGGTCGAGTATAGGTTTGATAATGTCATGGTTTGGTTGTGAACTCTTTTAGTGGAACTATGTTTCAGATTGCTTCCGGTCTGTGTCCTAAATGGCTCGTTAGTCCAAAATCATTTGTCGCTATGTCCTGGAGTACCAAGCACATCATGCACATGCTAGTGCAGTATCTTCCCCTTATGGGTACAAATAGTTTCCACCGCATCATTTAGAAGACATGACCTGCCATAGATCTTTCTGGGCCCTTTGCACACTTTCTTTTCGCTTCAAATTTAGCTATGTTCTCGATCACAGAAGCATCGGTATGTGATACGTGATGTTTTCCGTGTTCTTTTACCGCGGTAGTTAGTCAGCATCACACACGAGTTACCGCAGTGTCTGAGCTAGATAGCAAGGGATACTGTGGTTAGGGATGAAAACGGATCGGATAGTTCCGACCGATCCGGATAATTTTCGGATACAGATTCTGTCGGATCGGATATTTCTCGGATAGTATCAGATCGGATACGGATACGGATTTTTTTGTCGGATACAGATACGGATTCAGTAGCTCACAATCCGTTGGATACGGATACAGATTCGGATAATCCAGATAGTGATGGATTGGATATCTAGATATACATGTGGGCTGGGCCAAGCTACTCTTTTGGCCCAAAAAGGTTACTAAATTTTAACTTGTTTTCTAATTTAATTAATCCATAAATCAAGTTTCAATTATGAAAATTAGCAAACTAGCTCCAAAAATTATGAATTGTTTTGATAAAATTCCCAACATAGTCTATAATTTTTTAATAAATTATTTTTAAAAGTTTATCATATTTTAAATTTTCTAAAAAATTTAAAAAATGTTGTCTTTAATAGGAAAATATTTTAAATAAGTAGCTAAAATGCATAAAACTCATAAAATACATAATTTATTATTTTAAATATAATTTAACAAATAATACAAATCTTTGGGTCATTACATGTAAGTGTTATATATGTTTTCTAGACATATGGTAATTAAGTATTATTAAACTTTTTATATGTTCTATATTTGTTTCCATTTGTATCTTTGAACAAGCATCACCTTTATTTTGTGTTTTGATTTACATGTATGATGAATTAGTCGTATGTACGTGATGAACTAAGTCTTACATAATTTTGTTTGCAACATGGTATCTAACTATTGTCTAAGTGAATGAAAATGCTTATATTTATTCAATTTTCAATAATGTTTTAATCAAATCAACTAGTTATGTATTTTCATTGTTTTTTTATGTACAATCTAAGGGATTATCATGTTCTGATAAATATTCGTAACCGTATCCGATTCGATTCGTATTCAATTCGTATCTGTATTCGACATTATCCGTATTCGTATCCAGACTATCCGTATTCGTAACCGTATCCGATTCGATTCGTATTCAATTCGTATCTGTATTCGACATTATCCGTATTCGTATCCAGACTATCCGTATTCGTATCCGAATCCGAGAAAAAAAATATGAAAACAAATATGGTAGAGCCATTATCCGTTTGTATCCGATCCGTTTTCACCCCTAACTGTGGTGCACAAGCTCGGGTCTAGATTTGCAATATTAATTATGGAATACCAAGAAAATAAACCCAGAGATATAAAATTTTCAATATGTTATCTCTAATTTTTTAGAATTTTCTTAGCATTTTTCATAATTTTTTTTGTAATCACCAAGTAATTTTTAGAATTACCAAATAATAAAAAAATTAATTACATTATATATTAACAACAGAATAATGCTAGGAAAACAATTTCAGAATACGACGCTTTCAATATGTCATTTAGAATTTTTTAGAATTTTTTAGATTTTTCTATTAATTATCAAGCAATTTTCAGAATTACTAAATCACAGAAAAATTAATTTCATTATATATTAGTCATGGAATAATGCTAGAAAAATAAATCTAGAGGTATGAAGTTTCCAATATGTGCTAAGACTAAGGTTCGATAAATTTCTAGAAGCACATGAATCTAAAAAAAATCAATTTCTAGGATTTAACATAAATTTTCTGAATTCCTTAACTATTTTTTGGAATTACAGAGAACTCTAGGTTTTAAATTGCAAAATTAACCTTTTTTCATTTTTATTTATTTTTCGATAGAAAAGTAGGTGGGCTTTTTGGTCTGTGGGCTATGCAGCGCTCAACCCACTCAACCTAAAACAGTGGGGCAGCTAGGTTTAAAACCCAAGTCGTCGGTTTGCTCATGCCTTTGAGGCGGGGTGCACAACAGGTGCGACACGTGTGGGCAGCCGCAGGCGCTATAGCGACCGACGGGCGATCTAAGGCGGCCGGTGAACAATCGATGGGTGATCGGCAGGCGGCGTCGTTACGAGGGCACGGGTGCGGGCACTATGGGCACCAGCGCAAGCTCCGAAGGTGCGGGGTCATCAGCGACGGTGCAGAGGCCGTGGAGCATGGGTCATCAATGACGCATGGATCGGGGGCTTGGCGACGATGGGCCAATGCGTCGGGTGCTCGGTCGCCGCCAGATGCCAGTGAGGGCTAGCGCGGCGCTGCAGGCGCTGCCAGATGCCGATGCGTGGCCAGTTGGATGTGGGTAGGGCCAGTGGGGTCATCGAGCTAGTGCGGCGTGGACGGTTTGCAACGAGGACAGCCTGCGATATGGTGGCGCGATGTGCAAGTGCGCGATGGCACAAGCGATGTGTCTGGTGGGCTCGAGCTGTCGCATGCACGACGTGGGTGGCATCGGTTTCGGGCACAGTCGTGGGTGCGAACAGCCGAGAATGGCGGCGTCAGCCTCGTGCCTCCCTTTTTTATTTGATGGACGGTACCACTTAAAAACCTAAATTTTGTGATTAGATTAAACAAGTAATATGTACTTTAAAAGAAATTAGATGCGATTAATTTATGTAGCTCAAACTTAATATGTAGGGTTTATAGTAGATTTAATCGCGTGTTGCCCGTCGAATTCGATACAGTATAGATCGATACAGGTAAACGATCTCAATTGGCCTTGGCAAAGCTTCGTGCTTATATCGTGTTGTAAAACTATGCCATCCATCCTTGATCAATCACAACACATCAATAGAATAGTTTGAAGCGTGCCAGTCAATTTGACCTGGAATTGACAAGGTAAAAGTCGTGAGTCAATCGGAGCCGATAAATAAACGATTATCGGCTTAACACCGGTCGGCCAAAAGCCGATTAGGAGATAACTGGAGTAACCGATTACGGCTAATCCGAGGGTAAAGGCAGATCGGCTTTGAGAGGCGATACGCAACAACACAAAGCAAATCGAACCTGGGCGAAATCGGCGGAATCAACAAATTGGCGACGCGCAACTCTTTATTGATCTCGTCGACTTACAGAGGAAAGATAACAAGACTAGAAAAAACAACGAAAAAGAACTGTAAAAGTAGATGTGTAATTGTGTTGGATTGATTATCCGTTGTTCCTCGCAAACTGCTCCTTATATAACCCTTAGCCGATCCGAGTCCCTTTTGGATACGGTAACCGAATCCACATCGGTCACGACTCTGTTTATAGTAACCGAATCCGTATTTACCCCTATCCAATTTCCCTTTTCTGCGACTGGATCCGTATTGGTCACATCTCAATCTTCAGATGCCATAGTCACCGAATATTCCATGTTACTCTATACCTTCCATGCATGTCGAATTTTGGTGCAAACATATGCCCCCCATTTTTGGAAGATAACTTGTTATCTTTCAAAAATTGTATCGGCTTTTCTTCTCAATCGGCTTGTGAGAGAAATCTTTTTCGATAACTGCCCCATTAATGGCGCGTAAAAACCTCGGTGTGCTTTCAATGTTCAAATTGTTCCCGCCTGTTCACCTTTTTTCACCGTAGTATAAATATGTACGTCCCCCAACGGTCATTCTCACGCCTTCACGCTCTCGAATCAATGGCAATCGGCTTCCTCTCCCTTCTTCTGACCATCTTTTGAGTCGGCTGAATGGATTCCTCTCAGGTACTCATCCCAATCCCTAATAGTGACGATCAATTATACCTAGGACCGGTAGGCAGTATAGAAGCCGATGCAGTTATTAATCAGGAGATCCCTCGTCATGCCTTATTGGCTGCTGGTTACAACGTAGAGGGATGGGGCAAGAGTTTTTGGGCTTGGCCGACTCCACTGAAAGGATGGAGGTCTTGGTATATCAGAGTCTCGTCCTAGAAGAGAGCAGAGTGTGACAGAATGGGAATAGCATCCAGAAGCCAACGAGCCCTTAGTGGCCACGGCCTGTTACTTTTTGTCGGACTCTTTCAATGCCTTTCTCTTTCCAACCGGCCCCATCGGTCTGACTCTCCTAGATATGGCCCAGCTATGCTGCCTTAGATCTGATGGGGAGCAGATATTGGCTTTCAGCGACAAGCCTAGATACAAGCTTATCCAAAAGAAGGGCGAGGGATGGCGAAAATATATTCAGGATAATAACAAGGTCAACAGGCCCGTGTCGGATGAGGAGCACGTCGCCTTCCTTAATCTGTGGTTGGACAGATATTTGTTTTGCGGAGCTTCTCTTGGGCCAACACAGGTCTACCAACTCATAGCAGAGCAGCTAGTAGAGGGTCGTCGGCTCGCTCTGGGAAAGATTCATCTCTTTATTTTTACCTGACTATCATGAGCCGACGATAGTTCACAACATTTCAAGCGAGGAAGATAGCTCTTCAGGCTATACTAATTCGTCGATAGCTGTAGAGGTATTACCTATATGTATACACATTCCTTGTGAAACAATGTCCTTGCACCACTGTCTTATTGGCTAATCGGTCTTCATTCTATTCTTCTGTAGGCTCAATCGTCAAAGAGGATGGGCAGCAAGAGGGCGGCCTCATCGGCTCCTTCCGGGAGTGTCCAGTCGACCAGAAGGCCTCATCAGTCGATAGGCCTTACATGTTATGCGTTCGGCAATCTGGGTGTCAATAGCCCTTCTCTATCTGACATTGAGAAGCAGCAGCCTCCAACTAGTAAGCACTCTGACCGAGAGCCTTCATCCTTTTGTTATGACCTGTCTTACCCGATCCATCTTTTTCAGAAAAAGCTACCAGAAAATACAAGGTGATCGTGAAGAGGCTGGCCTAGGCTACAAAGCAGAGTGTTGAAACTTCCCCTGGTGGATCGGCTACTAAGGTACGCCATTTTGCATCAAATTTCCCTTGTATCTCCCGCACCTAACTTTGCTTATTTTTTCAGCAGCAATCGCCATCGGCCCAAGTGGCCAATATTTTAGCCGATATACAGGGGGCCTTTGCTATCCCACTGCCGTCGACTCCAACGACTGCCGTGGCGCCTTCTTCTCCGATTTCGATGGCGGACCCAGCCGATTTGTTGGGCTTCTCTCTGGACGATCTGAAGGATCCAGAGGTATTGGCCACCGACGACTACCTAGCTGATATCTGCAGAATCATTGATGCGTCGGCTGTGGTTACTTAAGGGCCGGGCATGCAGGAGCGGCTCAATCGCCTATTCCACGAAGTGATGCAGCCCGAAGCCCAACTCCTAGCCGATACCCAACCGCTCCAGACCGCTATGGCCGCCGTTCAAGCCGATCTCCCTCCTGAAGTTATGAGAGCGCTTCTGGACGTTTGCCATCTTAACGATCGGAGGGAGGAGGTGAAGGTGGAAAAGTCCAGGATTGCCCAGAGGGAAGCATAATAAGCCGACCAAAAGCCTCTGGACGACCTGGTGGCCGATGCCAAGCTGCAGAAGGAGTTTGATGAAGGTGTTGCCGCCCTTAAGCTGGTGAAGGGCGAAATTCAAGAGCTAGAATCGGCCAAGCAATCGCTCGAGGACCAGTTGGCTAAAATTGGTAAACAACTTGCCGACTGCCAAGTGCGTGCCACTGAATCGACTTCTTTCTGTCGGACCAAAAACGGCGGATTGGTGAAGTGTTTGCGAAGGTCAAGCAGCAGTCGGCCAAGGTAGTCGCTGTCCCGGGCAATGCCAAAGCTGATCAGTAAATCGTAGACGATGTCCAAGTGACTATCGGGAAGGTGGAGGCGGCACTATCAGGTCTTGGGGCTACCCTGCCCGGGTCCGGGCTGTAATAGTTAGACTGAACAGTACTGCTTGCATGCCAAAGGGTCTTGTTTTGTGACGATGTCTGAATGTTTGGATGCCCTGCTCTTGTGATCGTAAACTTGCTATTATCGTTGGCTATGTGACCGATTTCTATGATGTAAATACTTTTGCATGTTCTAATCGGCTTTTATCTCGAGCGCATTTATTCTCAATGATCTGATGCGCCTTTTGCCCCGATCCACACGCTGGGGTAGTACTCCTTTAGGTATTTTCCGTTGATTGCCTTTGGTAGTATCAATCCTTCGAGCGTTTCCAGTATATACGAGTTGCCGTCGACTGGCCGATTTATTTTATACGGCCCTTCCCACGTTGGAGACCATTTATTGAATCAACTGTCCTTAGATCCGATCGGCAATACAGTTTTCCAAACTAAATCGACCTCACTAAAAGATTTTGGTATAACCTTTTTGTTGTATGATCTGGCAACTCTTGCATTATTCCTTTTAAGCCGGTCCAGCGTGATCAGCCTTAATTTCGATACATCATCCAAATTATCAACCATTAGATGCCTATATTCGTCGGCTGATAGGCTATCTTGCTTGGCCACTCTAACCGAATCGATGTTAATCTCTACGGGTAAGACGGCTTCGTGTCCATATACCAACTGGAAAGGAGACAACTTAGTCAATCCATGGCAAGCTAGCCGATATGCCCACAAAGCCTCCGATAGCGTTGAGTGCCAATTCCTCGGCTTTTTCTCAATCTTTCTTTTTATCAATTTTATTAAGGTTTTATTCCACGACTCGGCTTGTCCATTAGCCTGAGCGTAATAGGGTGAAGAATTGAGCAATTTGATACCTAGATTTTTTGCAAAGTTCTGGAACTCATTAGACATAAATACTGTCCCTTGATCGGTTGTGATTGTCTGTGAGATACCAAATCTATGGATGATATGTTCATTAACAAAGCCGATCACTTCGGTACTAGTGACCTTCTTGAGTGGTACGGCTTCTACCCATTTTGAAAAGTAGTCTATTGCAGCAAGAATAAACTAATGACCTTTGCTGGACGGTGGGAATATTTGGTCGATTACATCTATTCCCCATCCCCTGAACAGCCATGGTTTGATGATTGGATGCAAAGCCGATGCTGGCATAGATTGCACGTTGCTGAACTTTTGACATGTTTGGCATCCTTTGTAGTATTTGAAGCAATCTTCCAGCATTGTCGGCCAAAAGTATCTTGTTCGCCTCAGCATCCATTTCATTTTATGAGCCGGTTGGTGAGACCCACAAATCCCTTCATGGACTTCTCCCATTGCTACCTTAGCTTCTTCGGTTCCAAGACTTCTTAACAGTAAACCTTCCATTGTTCAGAAATATAGTGTTTCTTCCAGTACAACATATTTCAAAGCTTTCTGCTGAACTTTTCGTTCAGTCGACTTAGATGGATCTAACAAGTACTCTCTTATTTTTGTTCTCCAATCGATAGGATGGATGCACATAACTGCTTTATCGACTGACTCAGTCGTCCCATGTCGGCTATGGCTTTTATATCCTGACGCTTGTTGTGCTAACAAGTTAGTCTTATCGTTCATTTCCCTTGGAATATGTTATATAGAAAATGTGGTGAACGATTCAATAATTTGAAGGCATTGCAACAAGTATTGCATTAGTATTCCATCGTTGCACCGGAATTCTCCTTTAATCTACTGTACTATCAACAATGAGTCCCCAAAGACCCTTACGTTGCTTACCCCGATGCTTTCCAACAGTTGCAACCCCCTGAGCAATGCTTCATATTCGGCCTGATTATTGGAACATCGGCTGTTAAGCTGATACGCGAATTCGAATATTTGCCCCTTTGGGGAGATTAATATTATGTCGATGCCTTCGCCTCCTTGGCATACCGACCCGTCAAAATACAATTGCCAAGGAGCAACATCGACCATTCCAGTTAGGGTGCTACTCCCTGTAATGAAATCGGCTACATCCTGTCCTTTGACGGCTTTAGCCGATTCGTAAGTTAGGTCGAACTCAGTCAAGGCGTATGGCCATTTACCAAGTCGTCCTCGCAGAATTGGCGCAGATAGGATGTATTTATGACGTCGGTTTTGCATACCACAGCACACATCGATGCCAAAATATAGTGTCTTAACTTTGTGCATGCAAAGTATAGGGACATGCATAATTTCTCTACAATGGAGTACTTGACTTCAGCGTCGAGTAGTCATCGGCTTAAGTAAAAAATGACTTGTTCCTTTGCATCGGCTTCTTGGGTTAAAACGGCTCCAATAGTCTCCCCTTCAGCCGATATATATAGCTTAAATGGGATTCCTTTCTTTGGCGCCACCAAGACCGGAGGATTCACCAGGTATCTTTTTATATCTTCGAAGGCCTTCTGCTGATTGGTTCCCACACAAACTCTTGGTTATCTTTAAGTTTTAGTAACGGGGTGAAAGCTTGAATTCGCCCGGACAAGTTTGAAATAAAGCGTCGTAGATAATTAATCTTGCCGACCAATTTCTGCAGCTCATTTTTGTTTGTCGACGGTTTGGCATCGGCTATGGCTTGTATTTTTGCTTTGTCAACCTCGATCCCTCTCTCATGCACCATGAACCCGAGAAACTGTCCAGCCGATACTCCGAAAGCACATTTGAGAGGGTTCATCTTCAGCCCATGCACTCTTGTCTTTTTGAACACTTTCTCTAAATCGGCTAAATGTTGCCAATCGTCTTTTGATTTTACAACGACATTGTCTATATAGATTTTGATAATATGGCCGATTAGATTGTGAAAGATGAGATTCATAGCATGTTGGTACGTGGTGCCAGCGTTTTTTAAGCCGAATGTCATGACAATCCATTCGTAGAGCCCTAAAGCACCCGGGCATCTGAAGGCTATTTTGGGTATATCGGCTTCTACCATGAGTATTTGATTGTACCTGGCGTTCCCATCGAGGAAACTTATAATCTTATTTTCAGATGCAGCATCGATAAGCATATCGGCTATTGGCATCGAATATTCATCTTTTGGCGTGGCTTTATTTAAATCTCTAAAGTCTATGCACACTCGGAGTTTACTGTTTTTCTTTTTTACTGAAATGATGTTCGAGACCCACTCAGCGTATCGGCAAGGCCTGATAAACTTGGCCTCCATTAATCGTTCTATTTCTTCCTTTATGGTATCGTGCAAAGTTGGATTAAATTGCCATGGAATTTGTTTAAATGGCCGATATCCGGACTTTATAGGTAGCCGATGTTCTACTGAAAGACCGAGATGGCGATCAGAGGGGGGGTGAATGATCCCAAATAAAATTATCCCCTACTCAACGTACTCCAAAAAATCCCGCAAAGAAACTCGGTGCTCCTCAAAATCGCAAAACCCGCAAACTCGGGAACGACTAGACAACTATGTGTATCCCTAGCTTACATGGATGAGAACCATGAATCATGTGAGGGATTTTTAAATCACAATCCTGGTTGTCAAGTGTCCAAAGCAAAGGGGGATCAATTCAAATATTTCTTTTCTAAAAGAGATCAAGCCAAAACACAAAAGCCTCTTTTAGAAAAGCAAAAACAGATTTTTCAGGAATTGTCCTCACTTAGAGCAGGTGTATGGTGGACTTCTGTTGCTCCAAAAAATTTGGAAATTTTTCAACCTGTGAGCATATCAGTCTTGAAGAACTCCACCAAAAATTACCACAAAAATCCTTATACAAAAATAAGGAAAACTCAAGAACTACGAACAGTCAAGATCTTCAATCAGGAAATTTGGGGCTCGTTTTTCACCTCACAGCTCCCAAACGGTGAACCCAGTGGACTCCAACAATTTTCCACAGATTGAGATATGAGTCAAGCACCTTCTCCAACAAGAATAAATCAAAAAGGATTTTGCTAGATTTTTCTAAAAATCGAAGACTGACTGCTGCGCGAAGAACAAGTTCAGGACAGATTTGCAATCGTGATAGAAACTTGATCTCTAGTCTATCATATGGTGCAAGAAAGATGTAAAACCAACTGATCACCCTCAAGAAATCCTTGATAAACATCATTTAGAAGGAGAGGAGCAAATCCAAATTGCGAGAAAGTAAATTGCGAGAATTTACATGCGGGAAAGTAAATGCTTAATTTAAATTGCGTAAAGTAAAGACATAATGTAAATGCGGAATTTAAATTCACAAGAATGTAAAGAAAATCTTTGTATTTTCTGGTTGGAAGGTTTACAAAGCCTCACTTCATGTGGGCAAAGCTCAAATGAGCAACTCAAACCTTCAAGTGAGGGAGGACACCCCTCCCCCTCTATTTATACTTCTCTAGGGCCACCTACCACCCTTGGATGAGTCCCAAACCCTAGGGCACTCCACCATGGGCTAGGATTAACCCTCTCATTTCACTCCACACATGGGCTTTACATGGGCCACATTGGCCATACATCGGTTTTAAACAAAACCCGATCAACCCGATGAAACGGGCCTTCATCCGTCGGACTTGACCGCTCAGTTTCTTCCTCTTCGAGCCTCCAACCCAAACCGGAAACCTTGAGCCACCACAAGTCCATTTCCATGAAGTCCAAGTGAACCTGGTTTGAGCCCAACCATCTCGTCGGCATCCTTGACTGCTCCGGACCTCGGTTCTCCCAACATAGTCCCGGTACTCACCAACGACCATAGCTGCCTCAAGAACCTGTACCACAAGGAACAAATCATTTTGCACATACCTTTTTCTTCCTGCATGTTAGTCCACAATTTATCATTAATTCAAACATGCAATACCGAGTCAAATCAAACTCAAACCTGAGCACACCTTGCTCAAATAAAGTCAAATACTCATCACAAACATGGATAGACCTCCACATGGTCCTTCATCGACAAGCTGTCGGCTTAAAACAGGCATCTCATAGTACTCCCATGCGAAACAGTCTCTGTATTTTCTAAGTAATTCGATCAATTTTGCCTTGTAATCTGATCCTAACTTTGCACTCACAAAAGTTGGTCTTTTCTTATCGGCTTCACCTATATTGACATCTTCGAGCAAATTGGCAGAGGTGAACCCTTGTCCCCTTCTCTCTTATTGGAATTCTTCAATGGCTTCTTCGTACTCTTCTTGCCGATAGCTTCTCATTTTTTCTTGTAGCTTTGCTACTGTTTTGGACTCCATCTTCTCACTATTTCATTTGCCCGATCAAATGTGCCTGGCTTGACACTGATCGGTACAAAACCTGATCTACCGATGCAAATGAAATATCATCCAAAACTTTGCCTGATATGCATTCAGCCTTTTCATGCTGCCAATTAGCTTCAGGACTGGCCATGGCAATGTGAGCCGATGTATCAGCTGATACGACTTCCACTTCATCATCGTTCCATTGCACAAGTTTCTGATGCATAGTTGACGGTATGCAGCAGTTAGCATGGATCCAATCCCGTCTAAGGAGTACGCTGTAATTTCCTTTAGCTTCAATGACGAAGAACACAGTCGGCAAAGTTTTGCTGCTGATTGTTAACTCCACGACCATGACTCCTTTCGCTTCAGTGGGATCGCTTGTGAAATCGTTTAGCACCATGTTTGTTTTGATCAAATCTTCGTTGGCTTTACCCAACTTCTTAAAGGTGCTTAATGGCATCAAATTCACTGTAGCTCCGCCATCTACCAACATCCTTGATATTGGTCGGCCATTGATGTGTCCTTTAAGGTACAACAGCTTCAAATGCCGATGCACATCCCGTGGTTTTTCAAACACAGCGTCTCGTGCACCAAGACACAACTGAGCAAATGTATCTTGGGCCGATTCAGTCTGCTTACGAACTCAACAAAGAAGCATGAACACCATGTTTATATCCATAGGGGGAGTATCATCCCGGATCATTGGCGATCCCGATTCGACCGACTCGTCTGAGTCATCGTCTTCGGCTTGACTCTTCTTCCTCCATTCTTGCTTCACGGCCGGTCTCAGTCGTAACTCATTGAAAACCCGATCCCTTTCTTTTTCTTCTTCAGCTTCCCTCCTTTCCTGCGTCTTTAGCCGTTGGAGCCGCCTGCGCTATGATTTGCTGAGGCCTGAAGGACACCATCTCGGTTTGGGTTCAATCGGCTTTCATATCTTTCCAACCAGATTACTTGTCTCACCGTTGGATTCCGATTTGGAAGTACTGTCAGACATTGGTGCTTCCGGGGCATCGGAGGACTCGCCCTTTTCTGACGCCGACAGCCCCTCATGGATCGGCTTCTTGTTTCCTTGTCCCAATCGGTCATGCACCGGTCTGGACAACCTATCCCTGACCGACGGTCTTGGCCAGTTCCTAACAGGATGTTGCATAGGACATGACCGTACTGTGGGTAAAGTCATTACTTTTTCCCAGCAAAACTGCCAGAAGGGACATTGCTAATGAGCTTCTACTTCGTTCCTTGGCCGATAGGATCTAACTGGTCGATGGTTGTACTGCCTCTGTCGGTGACTTATCCTTTCGTACTTTTCTAGTAGCTGTGAAAAGGTAGGTTTGGGTTTGGTATTTGGTTTCCTTGGAGGGGATTTCTCGGCTTTGTACCATTTTCCAACTCCCAATTCTCCCTTTGGTCGTTCGACTTCTATTTGTATTGAGCCGATTATTATTTGCACCGTTTCGTCCCCGTTGGCTTTCGGTCGGACATCGACTTTTTGTATCGGCTCAGTATCCTCCTCCATGGGCTCTTTCCCTTTGCGTGAACATTGAACCATGTTGATGGCAAAAGGATTCACGTCTACCTGCATGGTCGATTCTTTCGCAAACTTCAATCGTCCATCTTCAATAGCCTATTGTATTTGCTGCCGAAAAGTATTACAATCGTTAGTATTATGTGAAAAGGAGTGATGCCACTTACAATATCTTCGTTTTTTGATCTCATCAGCCGACGGAATAACATGTCCTTCAGGTAACCGTATTAGCTTTTCTTGTAGTAATAAGTCAAATATCTGATCACATTTGGACACGTTGAAAGCATATTTTACTTCTGTTTTGTTTTTGGTTGGCTTAAGCCATGAGAAAACAAGTGATTTTTTGGAACCCTTGGTCCACTCGGCTATGTTTACTTCTGCTTCTTCATCCTCGGAGGTATCGCTTGAATTATACTCAACCATGTTTACTTTAGCTTTTTCACTACCATTTAACCTAAATTTGTCTTTAAATCCTTTATTCTCTGCATATCGGCTTTCTTGTGTCGATACACGGTGAAGCAGATGACCCAAGTCGGAGAATTCTTGCCTTGCAAATTTCTCCCTTAATGGCGGGATCAATCCTTGAAATGCTAGGTTCGCCAACTGGTCATCGGGTAGTGTGACACTAAAGCATCTATTCTGCAAGAGCTCCAAAAACCAAGAAATCTCTCAAAAAGCTCAATATTACTCATGATCCAAATGCAAGGACAATTGTTCAACATGATCATGAGAAAGCATTTTTTTCAATTCTCTAAGATGTCTTTTCTACGTTTTCTCCCCCTTTTGGCAATATAGGCATCAAGAGAACAATTTTTGGATGAAATGCAAACTAGAAGAGCTTTGAGGATTATGCAAGTGACCACTTAGACAAAGTATGACACCAAGCTACTCAAGTTCAGATTATGTCATCCTAAGTCATATCCAATGGCATGTTTCAATTTTTGCTAAGTAGCTCAAAAGAAGTTATATTACTTTGGCATGATTTCAACAATAGCAACACTTAGCGTAACTTCAAGACTAGAAGCAAAGCCAACCAAACGAGCAAATGGATATACTAGAGTTCAACCTAGTCAACACTTTGGGAAACTACAAGTCCATAAGAGAAGCCTCATGCTCAATCATCTCTTTAAATGCAAATTTTTAGATTAAAGCTCATAAAGCGGTATGAGAGAGTTAGGCTTAGTGAAGCACATCCTCGACTAGGAGCCATCGACAAAGGCCTCCTAAGCTTCACTCTCCTCCACAAACCTTTCAGGGTTTAGAGAGTTTATCCTAGAGAAACACAACCTCGATTAGGAGCCATCAACATAGGTCTCCTAGGCATCACTCTCTTCCTCTAGTTCTTTTTGCATTTTTCGGTGTATTGACTCAAGCCATGAGCAACCATCTCAAGCAAGAAGCTTAAAAGAGTGGTTTTGGTCATACACACTTCATTCCAAGTTCATCCCAAGTGCAATGGGAAGCAGTCTCGTGAATGAATAGTGTTGAGTTCAATTTTGCACAAAAGAGTCAATTTATATTTTCAGCACTTAGATTCATGAGCATTGTTGAGGATTCTAGAATGAAACAATGTGGCTAACCCAAGTTGCTCTAGGGATTCTAATAGAAACCCACTATTTCAATAAGCATGGCATAAGCATCTAGTGAAGAAGTATAGCAAGTAAAAGCCAAGTTTCATCAAGTTTTCAGGAAAGCTTAATTTTAAAATGTTGGCTAGTTTCATATGATATACCAAATTGGATATGACCTAGATTAGCAAATATCTTCAGAAAAGTAGCTAGGTGCAACATATCTCAATTTTATCAATTGCATATAGACAAAGCTCGTAAATGAAAAACAAGTCTATATGCAATGCAAAAGAATCAATTCCAAGCTCCCCCTCAACAAGTGAGTCGATTAAGCACAAAATCTGATTGAAGTTGAGTTATTAGCAATTTTATATTCAAAAAGACGAATTGAACTCAACTGAAACCAGAAAGACAGAAATGAGGAGAAGGAATCAAGAAACTGACAAATGGGTAGTTTAGGAGCATAGATAACATGAAGAGAAACACTAACACTCAGACTCGCTCTCACCTTCCCCATATGACTTATATAGGAAAGCTACATCTCCAACTCTAACCCAGGAGCAAACACAGACCCTATCTACCCAGGGGGCCCAACACCTGCTAGACCTAAAAGACTGTGAGTGAGCTCAACCGAGAAGAAGAGAGGAATAACACCCTAAAGCATAAGGTGAGAGGTCCATGCCGAGGCATGCCAGAAGTCTAGGTGAAGTGGACTCAACCAAATGAAAATCATCCCAAAGATACCCAGAAAGAGGAAATGCTGAATATACATATAAACAAATAATACAAACCAGCTCCCCCTCAAGATATGACATATGGGCTCATAATCCCAAGCTCTCCTCTCAGGGCAACAAACCTGGAGCTATCTAAAGGCTTGGTGAAAATGTCAGCCAACTGGTGGTCACTCTCCACAAACTGGAGCACTATGTCACCCTTCTCCACATGGTCTCTAAGGAAGTGATAGCGAATGTCAATGTGCTTGATCCGAGAGTGCTGCACTGGGTTCTTAACAATGTGAATGGCAGACGTGTTATCACAGAAAAGTGGAACACAATCTGCTACTAACCCAAAGTCCCACAAGGTCGATCTCATCCAGAGAACACAGCTACAAAGAATCGGTTGCAGCAACATACTCGGCCTCAGCGGTGGACTGTGCAACACCGGACTGCTTCCTAGACGACCAAGAAACAAGAGAAGTGCCAATGAATTGGCAAGTGCCAGAAGTGCTCTTCCTATCTATCCTCCAGCCGGTAAAGTCTGCATCGGAGAAGGCTCTTAGAGATAGACAGGAGGAAGAAGAGTACCAGATACCATAGTCAATGGTAGCTCGAAGGTACCTAAAGATGCGCTTCACCGCCTGACGGTGAGAGACGCGGGGAGAAGCCTGAAACCGAGCACAAAGACATACAGAAAAATGTATGTCAGGTCTCGAGGCAGTGAGGTACAAAAGGGAGCCGATCATGCTCCGAAACTCCTTCTGATCAACTGGCTCACCATCCTCGTCAGGCTCGAGGACAGCAGTGGTGGCCATAGGAGTCATGGATCGGCTTTCCATCGACATGTCAAAGCGCTCAGAGGTCTCGAGTATACTTGCCTTGATGCAAGAATGTACCCTCCCGAGTCTGCTTAATCTGGAAGCCAAGGAAGTAGCTCAACTCGCCCATCATGCTCATCTCGAACTCAGTACTCATCACATCTGAGAACTGAGTAACGAGCGAATGCGAGGAACCACCGAAAATGATGTCGTCGACATAGATTTGGACTAGGAGAAAGTCTGAATCAGAATGTCTCGATTTAACAGTCTTGTCCACTTGACCCATATGAAAACCATGACTCAAGAGGTAGGACTTAAGCCTCTCATACCAAGCTCGTGGAGCTTGCTTAATTCCATACAAAGCTTTGGAAATCTTGAAGACATGGTTTGGGTACTTTGGGTTCTCAAATCCTGGAGGCTGTCTGACATACACCTCTTCCTCAATGAATCCATTGAGGAATGCACTCTTGACATCCATTTGAAAAAGCTTGAAGTCCTTGGATGCCGCAAATGCGAGCAGGATCCGGATGGCCTCTAGTCTGGCTACAGGGGCAAAAGTCTCCTCGAAGTCGAGACCCTCGACCTGAGAGAAACCCTGAGCGACTATCCTAGCCTTGTTTCGAACTACAACCCCATCCTCACTCTGCTTGTTTTTGAACACCCATTTGGTCCCAATGATGTTGTGACCAGAAGGAGGCTCGACAAGCTTCCAAACTTTGTTCCTCTCGAAGTTTTCAAGTTCCTCATGCATGGCATTAATCCATGACTCATTAGATAATGCATGAGAAACATCCTTCGGCTCGAAAGAGGCAACAAAGGCAGAGTGGAGGCAGAAAGTGGACAGAGCTGACTTAGAGCGAGTGACTCGCTCAAACAGATCTCCAATGATCCAGTCGTGGATGAGCCTCGCTGAATGTGGCGGGAGGTCGAAGCGAAGTGACCTCTACTCCTCGCGTGGGAGAAGTAGGAACAGGGCCACTAGCCGAAGAGTCTCGAGGGTAAGGGCTGATCTCCCGAGGTGCGAGATATGGAAATGGGACGCACCTCGGGAGCAGGAATGGTGACTGGATCAGGCAAGGCGCCTTCATCTCCGTCATCAACTTCCTCTGAGAAGATAGACTGGGAAAGAGGAGAAGAGCCTGAAATGTCTGGTCTAGCACCGGGACTAGCCTCATCAAAGGTCACCTCACAGGTCTCTATGATCCTACCCAAGTCTACAGCCCAAATCCTATAGCTGCGGGCAGAAGTCAAGTAACCCAGAAAGATTCCGTCAGCTGAGCGTGACTCAAAATTATCTAGGTTCCCAGACTTCAAGAAGAAGCACTTGCAACCGAAAACACAAAAATGAGACACACTGGGCTTTCGCCCATATCTCAACTCATAAGAAGTGCGGTGCAAGTGTGCCCTAAGAAAAACTCTGTTGGCAACATGGCATGCCGTAGCTACAGCCTCAGCCCAAAACTTCCTAGGAGTACTGTACTCGTCTAGCATCGTCCTGGCAATCTCAACCAGGGTCCTGTTCTTCCTTTCCACTACGCCATTTTGCTGAGGGACGTATGGAGAGGAGAACTGATGCTCTAAGCCTAACTCCTCACAGAAGCTGCTAAAGTAGGAGTTCTTGAACTCCGTGCCATTGTCACCATGGATAACTCGTAAGGCACCTGTCAATTGTCCAAAGCAAAGAGGGATCAATTCAAATACTTCTTTTCTAAAAGAGATCAAGCCAAAACACAAAAGCCTCTTTTAGAAAAGCAAAAATAGATTTTTCAGGAATTGTCCTCACTTAGAGCAGGTGGATGGTGGACTTCTGTTGCTCCAAAATTTTTGGGAATTTTTCACCCTGTGAGAATATCAGTCTTGAAGCACTCCAACAAAAATCACCACAAAAATACTTATACAAAAATCATGAAAAATCAAGAACTACGAATAGTCAGGATCTTCAATCAGGAAATTTGGGTCTTGGTTTTCACCTCACAGCTCCCAAACGGTGCACCCAATGGACTCCAAAATTTTTTCACAGATGGAGATATGACTCAAGAACCTTCTCCAACAAGAATCAATCAAAAAGGATTTTCCTAGATTTTTCTAAAAATCGAAGACTGACTGCTGCGCGAAGAACAAGTTCAGGACAGATTTGCAATCGTGATAGAAACTTGATCTCTAGTCTATCCTAGGGTGCAAGAAAGATGTAAAACCAAATGAGCACCCTCAAGAAATCCTTGATAAACAGCATTTAGAAGGAGAGGAGCAAATCCAAATTGTGAGAAAGTAAATTGCGAGAATTTACATGCGGGAAAGTAAATGCTGAATTTAAATTGCGTAAAGTAAAGACATAATGTAAATGCGGAATTTAAATTCACAAGAATGTAAAGAAAATTTTTGTATTTTCTGGTTGGAAAGTTTACAAAGCCTCACTTCATGTGGGCAAAGCTCAAATGAGCAACTCAAACCTTCAAGTGAGGGAGGACACCCCTCCCCCTCTGTTTATACTACTCTAGGGCCACCTACCACCCTTGGATGAGTCCCAAACCCTAGGGAACTCCATCAAGGGCTAGGATTAACCCTCTCATTTCACTCCACACATGGGCTTTACATGGGCCACATTGGCCATACATCGGATTTAAACAAAACCCGATCAACCCGATGCAACGGGCCTTCATCCGCCGGACTTGACCGCTCAGTTTCCTCCTCTTCGAGCCTCCAACCCGAACTGGAAACCTTGAGCCACCTCAAGTCTATTTCCATGACGTCCAAGTGAACCTGGTTTGAGCCCAACCATCTCGTCGGCATCCTTGACCGCTCCGAACCTCGGTTCTCCCAACCTAGTCCCGGTACTCACCAACGACCATAGATGCCTCAAGAACCTGTACCACAAGGAACAAACCATTTTGCACATACTACAATGCACATACCTTTTTCTTCCTGCATGTTAGTCCACAATTTATCATTAATTCAAACATGCAATACCGAGTTAAATCAAAATCAAACCTGAGCACACCTTGCTCAAATAAAGTCAAATACTCATCACAAATATAGATGGACCTCCACATGGTCCTTCATCGACAAGTTGTCGGCTTAAACCAGGCATCTCATAGTACTCCCATGCGAAACAGTCTCTGTATTTTCTAAGTAATTCGATCAATTTTGCCTTGTAATCTGATCCTAACTTTGCACTCACAAAAGTTGGTCTTTTCTTATCGGCTTCACCTATATTGACTTCTTCGAGCAAATCGGCAGAGGTGAACCCTTGTCCTCTTCTCTCTTCTTGGAATTCTTCAATGGCTTCTTCGTACTCTTCTTGCCGATAGCTTCTCATTTTTTCTTGTAGCTTTGCTACTGTTTTGGACTCCATCTTCTCACTATTTCATTTGCTCGATCAAATGTGCCTGGCTTGACACTGATCGGTACAAAACCTGATCTACCGATGCAAATGAAATCGCAATCATCCAAAACTTTGCCTGATATGCATTCAGCCTCTTCATGCTGCCAGTTAGCTTCAGGATTGGCCATGGCAATGTGAGCCGATGTATCAGCTGATACGACTTCCACTTCATCGTCGTTCCATTGCACAAGTTTCTGATGCATAGTTGATGGTATGCAGCAGTTAGCATGGATCCAATCCCGTCTAAGGAGTACGCTGTAATTTCCTTTAGCTTCAATGACGAAGAACACAGTCGGCAAAGTTTTGCTGCTGATTGTTAAGTCCACGACCATAACTCCTTTCGCTTCAGTGGGATCGCCTGTGAAATCGTTTAGCACCATGTTTGTTTTGATCAAATCTTCGTCGGCTTTACCCAACTTCTTAAAGGTGCTTAATGGCATCAAATTCACTGTAGCTCCGCCATCTACCAACATCCTTGATATTGGTCGGCCATTGATGTGTCCTTTAAGGTACAACAGCTTCAAATGCCGATGCACATCCCGTGGTTTTTCAAACATAGCGTCTCGTGCACCAAGACACAACTGAGCAAATGTATCTTGGGCCGATTCAGTCTCGGTTCTAAACTCAGCCGGTAGCATGAACACCATGTTTATATCCATAGGGGGAGTATCATCCCGGATCATTGGCGATCCCGATTCAACCGACTCGTCTGAGTCATCGTCTTTGGCTTGACTCTTCTTCCTCCATTCTTGCTTCACGACCGGTCTCAGTCGTAACTCATTGAAAACCCGATCCCTTTCTTTTTCTTCTTCAGCTTCCCTCCTTTCCTGCGTCTTTAACCTTTGGAGCCGCCTGCGCTGTGATTTGCTGAGGTCTGAAGGACACCATCTCGGTTTGGGTTCAATCGGCTTTCATATCTTTCCAACCAGATTACTTGTCTCACCGTTGGATTCCGATTTGGAAGTACTGTCAGACATTGGTGCTTTCGGGGCATCGGAGGACTCGCCCTTTTCTGACGCCGACAGCCTCTCATGGATCGGCTTCTTGTTTCCTGGTCCCAATCGGTCATGCACCGGTCTGGACAACCTATCCCTGGCCGACGGTCTTGGCCAGTTCCTGACAGGATGTTGCATAGGACATGACCGTACTGTGGGTAAAGTCATTCCTTTTTCCCGGCAAAAGTGCCAGAAGGGACATTGTTAATGAGCTTCTTCTTCGTTCCTTGGCCGATAGGATCTAACTGGTCGATGGTTGTACTGCCTCTGTCGGTGACTTATCCTTTCGTACTTTTCTAGTAGCTGTGAAAAGGTAGGTTTGGGTTTGGTATTTGGTTTCCTTGGAGGGGATTTCTCGGCTTTGTACCATTTTCCAACTCCCAATTCTCCCTTCGGTCGTTCGACTTCTATTTGTACTGAGCCAATTATTATTTGCACCGTTTCGTCCCCGTTGGCTTTCGGTCGGACATCGACTTTTTGTATTGGCTCAGTATCCTCCTCCATGGGCTCTTTCCCTTTGCGTGAACATTGAACCATGTTGATGGCAAAAGGATTCACGTCTACCTGCATGGTCGATTCTTTCGCAAACTTCAATCGTCCATCTTCAATAGCCGATTGTATTTGCTGCCGAAAAGTATTACAATCGTTAGTATTATGCGAAAAGGAGTGATGCCACTTACAATATCTTCGTTTTTTGATCTCATCAGCCGACGGAATAACATGTCCTTCAGGTAACCGTATTAGCTTTTCTTGTAGTAATAAGTCAAATATCTGATCACATTTGGACACGTTGAAAGCATATTTTAATTCTGTTTTGTTTTTGGTTGGCTTAAGCCATGAGAAAACAAGTGATTTTTTGGAACCCTTGGTCCACTCGGCTATGTTTACTTCTGCTTCTTCATCCTCGGAGGTATCGCTTGAATTATACTCAACTATGTTTACTTTAGGTTTTTCACTACCATTTAACCTAAATTTGTCTTTAAATCCTTTATTCTCTGCATATCGGCTTTCTTGTGTCGATACACGGTGAAGCAGATGACCCAAGTCGGAGAATTCTTGCCCTGCAAATTTCTCCCTTAATGGCGGGATCAATCCTTGAAATGCTAGGTTCGCCAACTGGTCATCGGGTAGTGTGACACTAAAGCATCTATTCTGCACATCCCTAAACCTCCTAATGTAATCGTAGACAGATTCACCGTTTTTCTGTCGGACCGAGCTCAAATAAGAAATTCTAAGCTCAGTGGTCCCAGAAAAGAAATACTCATGAAATCGGCTCTCCAAATTGTTCCAAAGATGGTCCGAATTTAGGGGCAAATTAGTGAACCAAGTGAAAGGTGCCCGTAACAAGGACAGAGGAAACAATCTAATTCTCAATCCGTCGGACTGTGCTGCTTCCCCGCACTAGGCTATGAATCGTCCGACGTGTTCGAGTGTAGTAACAGAATCATCCCTCGAAAACTTGGCAAAATCTGGGATTCTATAATTATGTGGATAGGGCATGCGATCGATGTAATCAGGATATGGTTTCCTATAGCCGATTATCCTTTCTTTGGGCTGTAGACCAAACTGTTCTCTCAACACAGCAGAAATTTGTTCAGCCCAATTAACGTTATCGGCTTGTGCAGCTATAGGGCCTTGCCAATTACCGTAATTTGTATCCTTCCCCCCGAGTGTAAACTCGGGCTGTCGGCCACTACGCATCGGCTGATGTCGAGGTAACTGATCGTAACCATCGTTCCTTATAGCCGATGCCTCAGGCATAGGTACAAACGGGTCGGTGTATGATACTACTTTATGTGGGGCCAGCTCTCTTGGAGGGATTGCCCCTTGGGCCTGATGTGTCCTATCTATTTCGGTCGGCTTGTTAGCTGATTGAATGAACATACTGGTCGATGGTGCAAGATGACTTATGGTTAGTTTTGCCGCATCGGTATATGCGTGGTAATGCAACATTCCACTCGATCGGCTATTTGGTGATGCTATGGTGGGCTGAGTCGGCATTGCAGGTAGGGCTGAAGCCGACACTTTCACCGTACTAGTGTTTTTTGCTATTGAATAAACAGGGTACGACGGGAGAGGTTTTACTGGATCCAACAGGCTCCTCGACACAGCTAATTCCTGAGCAATTGTTTTTACGCTGTTTTCGATCATCGGCTTTAATGTGGTGACCAGAGCCGATGATTGATTGATCAGTGCATGATGTACAGATTGCTCGATCATATTAGATAATTTGGCTTGAGCTGGCATATATCGGCTTACCAGATCAATGGGGTTGTTGCCGATAGGGTTGATAGTTGGGAGTGCAGTCTTTTGAGTGACACCCCGCCGGGTCTTTTGGTAGCACTTCAGCATCATCTCTTCCAGCGCGTTTTTCCGATCTTCAATCTCCTTTTGCTGTTCGGGAGTCAAATCAGCCAATGTAGGCGCGATTATTGCGTCTGGGTCGATATCGGCTGTCGTTGTGGATTTTCCAGTTGACGTCATGTCAATCTTCTTTGATATCCCACAGGGTGTGCCAAAATATGTTCGCGCTAAAAACTTGAAGTGGGGTTCTTAGCCTCGAACACACAAAACAAACGCCGGGTTTGAAGTGTGCCAGTCAATTTGACCTGGAATTGACAAGGTAAAAGTCATGAGTCAATCGGAGCTGATAAATAAACGATTATCGGCTTAACACCGGACGGCCAAAAGACGATCAAGAGATAACTGGAGTAACCGATTACAGCTAATCCGAGGGTAAAGGTAGATCGGCTTTGAGAGGCGATACGCAACAACACAAAGCAAATCGAACCTAGGCGAAATTGGCGGGATCAACAAATTGGCGATACACAACTATTTATTGATCTCGTCGACTTACAGAGGAAAGATTACATGACTCAAAAAACAACGAAAAAGAACTATAAAAGTAGATGTGTAATTGTGTTGGATTGATTCTCCGTTGTTCCTCGCAAACTGCTCCTTATATATCACACGAAGAATAATCTTGACTATGGCCTTGTCAGTGAGGTCGGTACTTCCAAGTCCCTTAGCTTGATTCACCAAAACCATCAAGCGGTTGAATATCTTCGTGTATGACTCTCCTTCTTCCAAAGTGAATCGGCTTAGTTCACTAATGATGAGCTCAATCTTGGACTCACGGACACTTGACACGCCTTCATGTGTTACCATGAGTCTTTCTCAAATGGCCTTGGCGTCCTCAAGTCCATAAACACGGTTGAACTCACTGTCACTTAAAGCATTGAATAAGGCATTGACGGCCAAATCATTGAAGTGTTGAGCTTTCTTTTCTTCGGGAGTGAGCTTGTTAGGATCCGCGGCTTTGAAACCTGTCTCAACAATCTCCCAAATGCACGGGTGAAGTGATCTCAAGTGCATATTCATCTTATGTTTCCACGCGGCATAGCGAGTACCATCAAAGTGAGGTGCTCTACCGGATGACACGGAGACATAATATGAAGAGCTTGAGATTCCAAGGGTAGGATAATCATAAGGAATTTCAACCCCTTTACCGGAACCCGTGGCCTTATCTTGGTCATGGGTTTTGGTAACCTTCTCTTTTTCCGACATCTCAAATTCTCCAAGCGGTTAAGCCAAAACTATGGAGATTTGGCTCTGATACCAATTGAAAGGATCAGAGATGTAGCCTAGAGGGGGGGGTGAATAGGCGAATTAAAACTTTTCAGCGGAAACAATTTTTCCCGAGTGGGTAAACCCAGATTATCTGATTAGAGTCCGGATACTCCAAGTTGTTCGGACTATCCGGAGTTAAGAGGTGGATACTCTGGGCTTGGGTGCTCGAGATGAGATTTCAAATCTCCTCAAATTTTGAACAAACTACTTGAATACAAAGTAGTTAAACACTGCTAGGTACCTTAAGCAAGCGTAGATCTAGAGCCAAACACAATAGTGAAGTAGATCGAAGCTCTTAAAGATTCAACACCAAACCACCTTTACCCAAAAGAGAGCAAACACACGGAGACAATGAATTTTACTCGAAGTTCGAATTCTTGAAGGGAATCCTACGTCTCCGTTGTGGAAGCACAAAGCCTTGGTCCCTCTTGACCAATGTCCACCCGGTGTTGCACCAAGCACTCGCCGGTTTCTCCTTGTCTCTTTCCTTTCGGGGCGAGATGAACCCTCACAAACTTCCGGGGCTCATCACAAGTGAGATTGGAGGCTCCCGGCGACTCCTCGTAGTCTAGGAGCCCTTCAAACTACAAGAGTAATAAACACGCCGTGAAATCATCTTGGAGGATGAACTTGTGCTCAAGAATGAAGAATGCAAGAGCAAAGCACTTGAATCCCCTTCTTACTTCTAACAATCCAAATCAATCTCAAGATTCAAATGGAGAAGGGGGCTAGAGCTCAAGAAGTATGAGTGAGAGGTTGAGAGCTGAAAAATGTTGGAATGGAGCTATATCTCCCAGTTGGAGTGGAGTGAAGGCTTATATATGGAGCTCCAAAATCCAACCGTTGTGAGAGGCTGAGCACAATCTGGAGTATCTGAACTAAGACCCGGATAGTCCGGATTGGTAAATTCGCAACCCTAACCGAGAGCCTTAACCCGGAGTGTCTTGACTCAAACCTGGATACTCTGGACTCAACCCGGATACTCCAGACTCAAGTCCGGATAATTCGGCCTGACTGGCTCGGTCAGCTGGGAGACAAACAGGGAAAATGCAAGTGTATTTGTGGTTTTGCAATGCAATTTTCATTCATTGAGCACAAAGCTATCCTACGAGTAATTTCCCGTCGTATCCCCCTTAATAGTACTGCCATCCTTAGACTCAAAATAAATAGAAACAATACATCTAAAGTCTTGATGACATCTCCACAAATTAAAATATACGAGGGGGTGTCTCATCGCTTTCTTATCTTGATAAATCCTTGATCCCTGCATAACATCTTACTTAAACTATTAGTCCTATCTAATTGTGTTTTCATTAATCACTGAAACTATCACAGGAGCCTAGATGCACTTTCAATGCCGGAGGCTGATCCAAGGGTTCTCGGATTGTTAGGCCACCAGTCGGGCCGCTAGCTGAAGGCTGGGCGCTCGAAGGCCCCTCAGTCATAGGCCCCTTCCCCTTCTACGCGCTCGGCTCCTCGGCAGAAGGACTGGAGGGCCTCTTCAGACCTGCCCCGGGGTACGGAGGGTACTCGGGGAGCGGAGCAGCAGAGAAGAAGGCCGTTCAATCCTGCAGAAAGACAATCAGTCAGCAAATGATCACAGTAAAGCAGTATTGTTATAACACGAACTAAGGATCCAAGATTACTAGGGGAGGGGGACTCCCCGCGCAGAAGAACTTTGGACACCCCCTGGAGTCGAGCGGGGCGTTTGGAGCGAAGAAGTCGCTCACTCGCCGGTAGAGTAGCTCATCTGAAACCCGCTCGGGCTTCTCCCGAGTGGGGTCGGATCCCTTGAGGTATTTGAATCCCAAGCGGATTCGCTCCTTGAGAGGCTACACTCGACGAATGATGAAGCTGGCGGCGATCCTGACCCCGTGCAAACCACTCTCCTTCAGCCCATTGATTATGCCCAAGAGATCTTTGACCTGATCCATATCGCAATCTGGGGGTGGCGAAGTCTAGGAAGGTGCAACCACAGGCTTTTTCCCAAAAAAAGGAGGAAGAGAAGGATCGAGATTGGCGCAATAGAACCATTCCCGATGCCAACCCTTGTTGGAAGTCCTAAAGAGAATGGTGAAGTAGGATTTCTTCAAGCCATCCCAGAGTTGAAAGCCGGCACCCCCGATCACTATAGTTGTACTCTTACTCGCGAAAGGTTTGAGGAGGAAAAGATGGCGAAAAAGGCTTAAATGAGGGCTAATGCCAATGTATGCCTCACAAAGATGGACAAAGATAGAGATTTGGAGAATGGAATTGGGATTCAGGTGAACCAACTCATTTCCATAAAAGTGAAGAAGGCCACACAAAAAGGGACTGGCGGGTAGGCTAAATCCGCACTAGAAAAAAAACTCGAAAACGACTATCTCCTCTGGGTGGGGAGTAGGAGAGCACTCACCCGCTGCCGGGAGCACACTGACCAGAACCGTCACCGGAAGTATCCCGTTGGCGGCCAACGCCTCCAAGCGTCCCTCCGTGGACACTGAGATAGCCCAATTCTTGGACGCAGGTGGTGCATCGACATCTACGGAAGAAGGGGACGATATCCTAGGTGTGATGGAGGAGCAAGAATAATGGCGCTACAGCAGAAAGCCCTAGCAAGAAGAGCGCGGCGTGAAGAACGAAGACGAAGAAGATGGGGGTGCAAATAGGAATTGTGGCCCCTCACCTATGCCAAAGGCCATATTTGCGCGCGAAGTGGCGCCAGGTTTCCGCCTCTAAGCGGGAAAAGTGTCTCAGTTTCTGCGGAGCGATTCGGACCCAAAGCTGTGTTGCTAGTGGAGGTTTAACTTTGATTTCGAGTCCGACCCCAATTAATGCTGCAGAGCTACTACTAAAGCTTCGTCACCAGGTGTATATCGCCAGTGCCGGGCCAGGCCGTGATGTGTCCCATGTTGGACAATGAGCCAGGTATCGTGACGAAGAGGGTATGGTGGCCGTTCAACTAAGAGCTTATATTACTTTGGAGCGTCCCGAGACGAGGCTGATCTCTAGTATCCTAATGGATACAGGTTTTGGTGCGCCCTAAATTGGGCTGATTGCCAACGTCCTAATGGATACAGTTTTTGGTGCGCCTCAAATTGGGCTGATCACCAATATCCTAATGGATATAGCTGCGGTGCGCCCCAAGGTGGGCTGAACACCAAAATGCCAGTAATCACATTGGGTATCACCTGTGACATGCCCCATGTAGGGTCAATCGCCGGTTACCGCAAGACGGAACCGGATGTCATGAATTGATTTTTCGTAATCGGCTCTAGGGGTATGCCCCATGATGGGCTATCAGCTGTGCATCATGGCAGCAGATACAAGTACCACTTGACTAAGATTTGCTCGAACTATGGTGCACTCTGGAATGAGCTGGTCACTAGAATCCTAAGTGGCAACATTAAGAGGCACTCGACGTTCCCGACTAGGGGGCTCCTATCGAGTTCTTTGCAATCTCCTAGCCTACAACAGAGCACTCGGTGCCAAGAGAAGACCAGTCAGGGAGCAAGGCTGAGAAACTGGAAGCACTCGGCGTGAATCACGGCTCAGTTGGCCACAACCTGAGAGATGGCAACTCAATTGCGAAGTACTCGGGGGCTACTTTGGAGTATGTGGACCCCGGGTACCCACATGATAGGCCGTAGGGGCCCACCAAGAGGGGGCGATCTAGGACGATCGTGGGGGATCAGGACTCTTACCGTCGTATCTCACAAAGGAGGAATAATAGATGATAACTAATCATCGTTAGGGAAGATACGATCATATCCTAGAGATAAGAAATCTCCACCTTGTAACCAAAAAGGAATCCATCTTGTAACCAACTCGGCTCCCTCTCCCCTTACCTATATAAAGGGGGTGGAGAATACTAGGCAAAAACACGCACAAGCAAGCATACTTCTCATAATCCCAGAACACAGGACTAGGGTATGACCTCCACCGCTGAGGGCCTGAACCTGTCTAATCCCTTGTCCTATGTTACCATTGAGTTCCGATCCAGTGCATAGCCCCATATAGATTATTGCCGACAACAAATGTCGACACTGCTGATAGAAATTCTTTCATCATTCGAGATCTCAGAAGAATCCGCTCTCCTAGTGCGACGGTATGCACTGCTAGTTGGAGGAAAGGAATGGAATACCTTCAATAGCATGCTTGTCAAAGAATACCTCAACAAATACATCACTCCCTACTCTAAGTATGGGTTCATTGATGAGGACGCGTGGTGGTGTTTTGTTGAGATGAAGATGACGGACGAATTTGTGCATCAAAGTGCACACAAGGCCCTGCAGGCAAGGAATACCCACCCCCACAGAATCGGCACCACTGGCTACGTGGGTAAGAGGGTGCAATGGGAGAGGGAGGACAAGGAAGCCTCTGCACCATTTGCATCGGTCATAGACCAGCGCGTCAGAGATTGGCTAAGAGCAAGGTCAAGTGCCACGTCTTTCGCAGCCATCTCCTTTAAAAACCACGTGAATGAGGAAGTCTACCAATGCCTAGTAAGATATCGAACTACCAATTTTGTACGTAATTGGTCCATAACTTCATAAGTGAAATAACTAATTGGGATCCTGTAGGTAGTGTTGAGTACATAATCATTCGATGGCTCTTTTTTTGCCAGATAGGGAGAAAGATGCACTATCCATGGCCTTGGGAAATAAGGAATACCCTGGTCACACACGACGCAAAGGGGTTTTTGTTCCCTAGAAAATTGAATTCCCTAACGACTCCGATAAATGCTGAAGAGAGAAGAGAACCAAAATCGAGCATGAATCACAACTTCTAAAGAATATGAGGCTAGGTCAAGAGAAGAATTCAATGATAGGATAAGAAGCCACAAGGAAAGTCTCACTAATCAAGAAAGAGTTCGTGCGCAAGCCCCATACATATGTGCGCAATTCAGCCCTACTACCCGTAAGAGCAGCTGTGCATCCACCACTCACATAAATGAACACGGCGGCAATTTTCCTATCTGTGATATTACGGTACTAATATATATCTCTTGAATGCTCCATAGATATAGCTATTGGACATATTAGTTAATTGTGTACCATTGTGTAGGAGGCAACGTGGTGCAATCTCCAAGTGAGAATTGCTAATGGCTCCCTTCCTCTTACAGTTGCTTAAGGGATCGCGTATCCATCCACTGAAGGGGCGATGATGCACAATACCCTAGTAGCTCCAGGTTTCACGAAGGTCAATGTGGATCGGGTATATGTTAGTTCCAAGATCGTCGAGTTACAGAAGCCGCCAAACAACAAGATCATGACACTAGGGGATACCATTGGCGCATTTATCCAATGGCCCAGTAGCGACATCTCCTTAGCTGCCCAATATTCCCTGGAACTACCTCAACTATCTGAGTCACCTGTTGCACCTGATCAATAGGCCCTCAAATCGGCTACCTTACCCCCTATTGCACCTAATCAGCAGGACTGTGACTAGTTTACTGCTCATTCGTCTCCTGTGAGGACTCTCTACAGTATAAAGAAAGGCAAGGGAAAATCAAAATAGATCACGAAGACACTTGACTATCTGATTGCCCCATTGGCTTGGTTATACAAGCTAGGAGAGCCTTTAGTAATGGGAGATCGCCAAAATGCACTTTGTATGGCTTGCATTAGATTGCATGCCTGGTACATGGAACAAGCTACCAAGCCAGTGCAAGAATGTATAACGAGTATCACGGTCAGCTTCAAGCGTAAGCATCTATTCAACGAGTCATCAAAGGGCTTCTTCGTGGTCGACTGTCAAGACTTGTTCTATCTCTATAACCTCAACACTCTCGATGCCGTGCTCTTGAGATGCTGGACATTGTTAGTTTGTGCTATCATAGACTACATTTGTCTAATAGTGATAGATGTCCACCAATATATAATTCGCCTTTGTATATATAGAAACATGATACTCAAAGTGACAAGGAACAAACAATCGGTGGGTTTCCTCAACCCACATATAGTCTCAAAGCAAACAATAGACGAAGATATAAACATAATCGAAGAGTACATGAAACAGGTATTGCTGGCTCAAAAATATAAATATTTCATACTTTTACCTCATAGCCCAGGGTAAGTGCTACACTACTTGCTATACTTTGATTTGTACTATGCACACAACTTAGTTTTGTTTATTGACCATGGTGACATACCTATGTAGGTTTTATTGGGTTCTAATTGTAATTTATCCAGCCACGAACTGGGTTATTTACCTTGGTTCCTTACAGAGCGACAGCCACAACTTGAATCCTATCGTGAATTACTCAGTAGGTAATCACGTTTCCTCCATAGATAACATGGTCATGTAAGTTGTTCCAGGTGTACATTCCTCCTGAAATAGCTGAAGCTAACCTTTTGCAGTTACGTAGGTCGTTCAAAGTGTACAATGACGGGGCAAAGGTGCAGCATGATTTTAAGTTTCCGGTATCCTCTATACACCATAATCCTATATCAAACTCTATAATAATAACTCTGAAACTAACCTATTCTGTATTTGCAGTACCACCAGCAGAGAAAGGGAAATAACCTATGTGAATTTGACGTTTGCCACAACATGCAACTCGTCGCTACAGAAAAGACCAATGAGGATGTAATTGCGTTGAAAGAGACCGATTTGAGCAAAATTCAAGGAAATCTTTGTTTCTTTCTACTCAATGAAGTCATAAATAAAAAAGACGAGTTCCACTCTGCCTAATTGCTGGAGTTATGTTTCTTCTGAATTGCTACTTGGGTTCATTTATGAAACTTGTGTTGTGGATTTGTAAATTGTGGTTGTGCAATCAATTAATTGGTTAATAAAATTGAGTTACATTGGTTAACATATCTGACTTTATTTCTGAAATGGATGTGCCGTACGTGCTGTGTGTAATTGAGTTAATTACTGAAATGTATTTAATCTATACATGCTTGTGATGATCTGTAATATATTTGTTTTCAGAGGGCATGGCTAGAATTTTATAAGGCTAGCCAATAAACAGAAACAATTCCATTTGTACAAAAGCACATCACATATAATTCCTATTTAGAACAGTCCATGATATTACTGTTATCATAGATGGTTCTAATGTAGACCGTCAGTAATCTCTACTATATAAAGTGAGAGTTTCTTCCCACGTCATTTCATCAAAATTACCAGTTATGCCATTCTTTAATTACCCACCTCTTTAATTAACCACTCCAGGTGTGAATGGGAGACAGCACACAAGACCATTCTTTAATTACCCCTCTTTAATTAATTAACTACTCCAGGCGCAAGAAACGAAGCGTCAGAACGCTTCATTTACATAGAAATATAGAAATATTGTTTCAATAGTGTCCTATTGTATAAGGTATTATTTGCACAACATATTTTCTTGTTTCATGTTATCGTAATAGCAGGACAGCCGTTCAAAATGTAGATACCGTTGCAACGCACGGGCACCTTACTAGTAACATTAATATCACAGACGGTTTTAAATAGGAACCATCTGTGATAAAAGATTATCACTAACGGTTATTATTTAGAACTCTTTGTGATGTCTATTTTCTCAGACAGGTCAAAAACTGTCTTTGATGGTCTCTTTTCATTATTAATCCTATCGAATATCTAAATATGGGATATACACGCGCAACGGATAGTCAAAAGATCATATCGTATACTCCCAACATCTAGAACCCTATTTCTGTGGGATAGGATATTTGCAAAAGGAGTATCTCTATATCTAGAAGGATTCGATTGTGCTCCCGTAACGAGGAGACCAGCTCGAGTACGCCAGATAACAAGGGAGGTTAGTTACCTTACGTGGATCTCGGGAACGAGAACCCCCGGTCAGGTACGACATGGAGTCCCTATCCGATGACATCTCCAGAAGATGGCGCACCCAACTATAAAAACAGAGAGATCAAACGGAGCAGGGGGATCCCACACGAACAAGAGAGAAGAAGCTGAAGGAGAGCGTCTGCTAGGCCATAGTCGAGAGATTAGATCTAGCTTAGTTTTCCCGTCCCGATTGTAACCAGAGTTAAGAACCCCCTGATCTGTACTCCACATTCATTGATCTGATAGTGCAAAACCACAGGAGTAGGGTATTACTCGACCGTGAGGCCCAAACCTGTCTAATTTGTGCATTGCCTGTTCTGTTGATCCTGCGATCCCCGAAGGTACCCGTTTACAAATTTATCGTCGATTTCATAACCTTCGACAAATCCATTGTTACTAACAGCTTATAAAACCGTCTATAATAACGTTTGTGAACCATCTATAATAAAATTTTCTGTATTAGTAAGAGCACTTGAGGGGCACAAGCCCACAAGTCCACCAAACTTATCAAAAGCAGAAGCTAGTTTTAGTCCACCGTACGTTACCTCGCAGCAACGAGCCAAAAAACTGCTACACAAGTCTGGCAGTGTGACAGTCTAAAGATGTCCCACTTTTGAGTAAGTTGGCCCTATATATAAACCAAGGAACAGTGGGGCACTGCACGATGCCTAGTACTGAAACGTGTAGACATCATCTTCTTCCTCCTCTTCTTCTCACCCGGTAGCTAGCAGCAAACATGTCGATGCCGGTGAAGGTGTTCGGGCCGCCGGGGTTCGCGAACGTGTCCCGGGTGCTGGTGTGCCTGGAGGAGGTCGGCGCCAAGTACAAGATCGTCAACGTCAACGTTGTTGCCGGCGAGCACAAGAGCCCCAAGCACCTCCTCCGAAATGTAACCTCGACTTCTAAGTTCATTCTCTGCTCACATGTCTTTCTTTTTCTCCGATCATCATCAGCCGCAGCAGCTTTTAGACATGATGTAGGGAGCCGTGGTCGTAGCTGGTTTCGTTAACTTGTATGTTGTGTTTTCTCTCTCAGCCGTTTGGGAAAATACCGGCTTTCCAGGATGGGGATCTCGTACTCTTCGGTAAGCTTCACTTGCTTTCTTCTACCTTGTAGAGATTTCCACCGACCTGCACTACAAGAATCGAGATTATTTTCGTCGGTCTTTTCCAAGCCGACGATTATGGTTAAAATTATCGTCGGTTTAAATTTGGCCGACGAAAATTTCTGCAGTGGCTAGTTCTACTGGTGCGGCACACATGTCATGTAGCTAAACTCCACGGTTCAAGTTTTGATATAAAACTTGCAAATATTTTTAATTTCAAAGTACTCAAACTCTCCGAACGAAGCTGTGATTACTTGGCTAAGGTGGGGTTTGCAGTTTTCTAGGAGAATTGGTAAAAGGGATAGTTAGGTGTGAAGTACTGTGGAGGCCGCCAAATAGGAAAGGAAACTGTTCGCAAGTATTGTTGTTGGCAGATCAATGTCAAACAAAAAAGAAAAAAAAAACCAGCACTGCAACACTTTTGGACAAGTGGTTAATTAGCATCAGCCAAACTATACATATTACGGTTTCTAGAGTTACGCAGACTAGCTAGAGTCTAGGCCAGGATAAGTGGTTACCAACATACCATCCCTAAACAATGTATAGGGGTGTTTGAGAGCCACCCACCAAATTCTTGAGTTGGTGGGTGAGTGATTCTACTTCACCAAATTCGTGGAGCTGTGGGAATATTAAGAGTGTTTAGGTGGATCATCTTGTTTACATTTTAGAATAAAATTATAAACTTAAGTCACTTTATTTTAGTCTACAAGTTTCAGCTCTGAGGTGGAGCTGGGACCTGGAGCTCTGCCAAACAGGGCCATAATACGATGCATAGACCACAGGTAACTCTTACTGTGATTGCTTTTAATTGTGTTTAACTCCTGCAATCTCAGAGTCACGTGCCATTGCAAAGTACATGCTTCGCAAACACAAGACAGACAAAATTGACTTACTAAGGGAAGGAAATATGGAAGAAGCAGCCATGGTAGACATGTGGACAGAGGTTGAGGCGCACCACTATAGCCCGGCCATCATGCCTATTGTGTACGAGTGCCTTATATTCCCTCGCCTGCATGGTACTCCGACCAACCAAAAGGTTGTGGACGAGAGCATGGAGAAGCTCAGGAAGGTGCTCGAGGTTTACGAGGCCCATCTATCCAAGCACGAGTACTTGGCCGGAGATTTCATCAGCTTCGCGGATCTCAACCATTTCTCATACACTTTCTACTTCATGGCGACGCCTTACGCGTCTCTGTTCGACTCGTACCCTCATGTAAAGGCGTGGTGGGAGAAGCTGTTGTCCAGGCCGTCCATTAAGAAGCTCACCGAAAACATACCTACACAGTTTTAGTTTTAGTTATGTACAACTTATTTTCGGGCCAGACTCTCGATCTCTCGTGTATTGCATGCGATTCATGGTCGCAGCTTAGTACGCACTTTATTCCAAAATTGTAAACCGGATGCAGAATATATATAGAGAATTGCACACGCGTGCAATCTGAAGTTGGAGTATGTCAATTTGGTGTCCCCTAAGGCGTCTTTGTTTTGACTCTGTACCCTCATGCGCGCCTGTTGTGCATCCGGATATTTTCTTTAGCAACCATCATCCAAATTCCTGGCTATTAGATTTACTTTCAGATCAATGCACGCCCCCCCTTAATTCGAGATGGGTTGATCCTATAAATGTGTGTTTTGATCGTACGGTCCAAAGTTTGGATGTTTTTTGAGACAAAAACATCCGGATGATGCCTATACACTCCCGAGTACCAAACATATGCGGATCAAATCACACCTTAGCATGCAGATACATCCACCCTAGTTGATTATTTTTGTATTCAAAATCCCGTCAAAAAATAGTTTTGATTCAAGCAATCTGGCCGTATCTCTGTCTCTTACTACCTTCCGTATCTATCATCTGGTAGTAATTACCAATTCACCAAAATCAGCTATAAAATGATCACGTACCCCCCGTTCGATTCTCTTTACACCAAACAGAAGCGATATTCACCGGCTTCCATTGCTAGACCCCCAGAGTTCCCTCCCATGGACCAGGAGAGCCTCCTCCGGCGGAACATCGCCAAGCTCAAGGAGGAGCTGCGCATCCAAGAGCGCATCGACAGGGAGGACGAGATTAAGCTCATCATCCACGACGTCATCGTCGGCCAACAGAGCCTGGACGGTTTGTCCCCCAAGATGGTCAGAGACCTCGAGTTGGTGGTGGATAAGCGCCTTCAGGACGTCAGAAGCCGCATCGAGCAACTTCGCTCGGATGCGCTGCCTGTTGCGGAGGTGCCGGTGGTTGCACCTAACTCTGCTGCTGGTGTGGGCATGGACGGCGAGCCCCGTCATGGGCAGGCGTCGACGGCAGCAGCGGCAGAGGAGTCCGACTCCCTACCACCGAGGACCTAATCCATGCCTGCCAGGAGGAGCCTTGGCGTTGCTTGGCCTCCGAAGCCTTGCTTAAAGGCGGTGTAAAAGGACTTCGATTTGCTGCATGCATGCAAGCCTACCCACTGGTGCATGGCAATTTATCCCATGCTTCCAGTGTTTGGTTGTCTGTACCAAATGGTATATGTATAAAATGATTCAAGAAAAAATGTATTCCTATGTTTAGTTGCTTGAATGGAATCATCTTATCCTAGACTAAGTGATACAAATTTGAGGAATATTCCTTCTAAATGCTCAAGCATTCCATTCACCCAAAATAATGGAACCAAATGATACAAGACCATCCGATCCCATCGACCAAACACACTCTTAGAGCAACTCCAATAGCTTCCCTTCTTCCGTTCCCTACCCGAAAAAATGGGAATAATTGATGATTTGTCCCGAAGTTCATGTGCAATTGATCATTTTCTCCATGATATCTCATTGACATGTGAATTCTAGGGCTACATGTTAGTGAGACACACAGGGTAAATAATCAATTGCACATAAACTTCTAAGCAAATGATCAAATACCTGAAAAAATGAGGAATCCGTACCATTGAGGAGCAAAACCTTTGAGCCAACAGCTTCCCGATCGCATTCCCGATTTTCAGGTAATGGAGATAGATTCCCGATTTCTCAGGAACCTCTCTCCGTTCCCCATCGCCTGGGAGGCAATGCGCGCTCGCTCCCGCGCCCGCCAGGACCGTCGAGGGCGTCCAGGCCCCAAGCGTCGACCTGGCGGCGGTATTCGCTGCTTTGTTCGTGATGGTAGCTCTCGTGGGGGTCATGGCCAGCGGTGAGATCGTCCACCAGGATGACGAGGCCCCCAAGATTCCTGGCTGCTCCAACAACTTCGTCCTAGTAGCTTGATTCAGAAGAGCAGTTTCAGATCATACGGATGGGTTCTGGCAGCCGCCTCCCCGATGGTGGGCAGGCGGGTAGACGTGGCCAACCTCCTCTCCCTCGACGACGACGACCTCGTGGGCGTGCTTCGCGGCAGCAAGGACGGCAACGCCCTCGAGCAGGCCTGTGTCGGCGCCCGAATGCTGCGGTCCGCCAGCCGCTCTGAGTCCGGTGACCTCGAGCTCCAATTGAAAGGTCTGGTCTCTCCGGCCCTGTTGAAATTCGCTTCATATCGTGCTCAGCGCTTGTCGTGTGGTGAAAATGATTGTGTGCTCAAGTTCCGTGTGAAAGATTTAGAGAAACGTAGCCGATCCCACTGTTAATTTGGGTGCTTGAGGTTGAATCTTGCATAAAAGTCGAGAATCTCTCTCTGTTACTGAGTAAATATTAGGGCATTTTGCTTTCGTAACTTCATTCAAATCATCAGTAGGAAAATTATTTGGATGATGAATTGATTGGAAAGTCTCTTCTTGGTGAACTGGCTATTGCCATAATTAGCAGTATGCTGTCCAGTGCAATAGAAAGTTCCTTTTTTAGTGGATTGATATTCATGATTATGTAATATCTGGTATTCGAGCAGAAATCGATAATTGTAGTTCATTGCTCAATTTAGAATTTTGGATACTGTCTAACAATAAAAATAAAGAAATTAGGAGAAAATGCTATTGCTAGATATATAGTGGGACATGCTTGTCTAATATATAAATTCAAATACATGCTTGTCTAACAATAAAAACAAAGAAATTAGGACATGCTTGTCTAATATATAAATTCAAATACAGATTTCTTAGCTAGACATGCTATTTACTTATTTTCACTTTATAAAGCCGAAGTTACTATGACCTTTTGTTCGCCTTTTAACTGCTATCGCAGTCATTGAAGTGCTTCACATTCATGTGCGATCAATGTATATCACCAGTTGTTTTTTGCATTAAGATAAGATTAACATGGTGCCTCTAATAGCACCAGTTGTTTTTTTTTTTTTGCATTAAGATAAGATTAAAATGCTCCAAATAGTTAGCGACTGCCGACTAGTCACCTACCTTTCAGAGCTTTTGCAGGTTAGAGGCCTCTGTACTTCAGTATGAAGCAATGTTCTGAATAGCAGTTAGCGAGTGATCACCCTACCTTTAAGCACTTCTACAGTTAGTGGCCTTGATATATTTATTATAAGTGTTTGATATGCATATTGTTTGGGCTACCTTGAGCACTTTATCCAGCACTTATGCGGCTATAGTGGCTGGCTGGCTGCTATTTAGAATGCTGGTTCTGTGCAAAAATTGTTGATTCCTAGTTTCCACATAACCCTGGCATGAATGAACTGAAACGTCATATTTTTTACAAGATGTTCAGGTTGCAATTATGAACTCAGAAACCAAACAAGTCTCATGTCCCAAACCTTCTACAAGATGCAGGTTGCAACTATGAACTCAGAAACCAAACAAGTCTCATGTCCCAAACCAAAATGAACTCGATATGGCCTTAATTTCATCGCCACTTATTGCATAAAGTTTTAGCCTTATATTCCACAGGAGAAGTATGTGCATCAGACTCTTACATGTGGTGTTTTTATGTTTATGGAACTACTCAGTGATGGATGATTGGTTGAATACAAAATCGTTTCCCCATTTATCATGAACTCAGGCTACAATTTTCAATGCCACAATTCGAACCTCTTGATATGTAATGTATGTTATGTCTGCTGCTATGTTGTTCTGAAATAAATCTTCTTTTGTCCAAGTAGTATGATGTGCATCATCCTTACGCTTCAGAAATATATGAAATTTAGCTTCAGTCTTGTCTGCGGTCTTCCATGCTCACAGACTTTCTATTTTTTTTTTTGGGTCCAGATGTCTGATGACATACTTATCCATTAGTTTTTGATCCAACTGACCTTGCCTTTGGCCTTCCTACAGCTTCTCTTTATTAGCTATTTTCTTTGCTTATATAGTGCTTCTTGTAGGTTTATTGATCTGTTTTTATCTGGTCATAGTTCCACTGGTCAAGACTATTATGAAATCTAAGGATGGTGGACCTCCCACTCCCACCAATGCAAAGAATGCAGCTCATCCAGTTGTTTCTAATGACATCCTGTTCTTCCTATCTTGACAAACAGATCAGCGGGTCTGTTGCCAATTTGAGTTTGATTTGATGCACAGATCACTGACATTAGTGTGAGAAGCCAAGTCTCCCTTGTATTAGCTCTAGCTAATTCGCGATGTTAATGATGTACATTGTACAAGATGTGTAATGTTAGCTCAGTTATTTCGTTGGATGTGGTTTCCACCTTTTTGTTGACGTTGATTCTCACATGTATGGGTGTATCTGCTTTGCTGCATTTAACAGAGCAAGTTGGTAGTGATCAATTGCCATTGTCGAGTTATATCATATATTTGCTCATCTTCTATACAGTGGAAGGAGCATATACAAGCAGGAAATTACGAGAGGATCAATTGTATGTATAGTGATAGATCTATAACCTGTAAAAGAGATTGTATGTTGCAATTATTTCATTCTTCGTATGGATTGTTCATATGACGGTTATAAAATATCATTATAATATAGGAGGGACAAAATAGATATTGAGATTTAGGGAATACTGTTGGAGAGAGAAGAGATATAGGGAATGAATTTTTTTAGGGAATTCTGTATATGGAGATATACAGATCTAAATTTAAGGAACGCTGTTGGAGATGGCCTTAGTTTATTCGCTTAATTGGACATTGCTCGTGGCAGTACTATGTCCAGGGTCCTGTGCTCCTGTCAGGTAGCTTAAGGCCCTCCCTGTTCCTATAAAATTCCTTTGTTCCAACGGGGCCTAGTATCTTTCTTACCATTCTGTGGTATGGTCATTGTAATCGACACCAATGGTCTGATGCAGTCCTTTATTATTATTAAAGGAATACATGGCTTCCATTTTAATTAGTTCCTTTTGATTGTTGCCTATTTCTTGTGTTGCACTACTATGTATTCCAACGCGTATATAGGTAGCCGCTCAGGGCTGTAAAAAAATTTTTAGGCTCGCAAGCGAATCAAGTTCAGTTCGTTTTTGGTTTTATTCGAACTCGGTTATAATTCAAAACAACACAAACACAAGTTTGATCCCGAGTTTACAAGCTTCACCGAGCCGAACTTGAATAACTCGCGAGTTTGATAAATTTACAAATCACTTGTTAAATATTACTATATGTTAATTATTACCAAATTTACTCGAGCCGAGTTGGAACTTGAATATTTTTAGAGCACTGTTTCTATGCTTTCCCTCCCAATACAAGCTATACAAATCTTGAAGCAAGCAAAAGGGTAATTAATCACCATCTACCATTCATTCATGCTTTAATATTTGTGCAACTTTTAAAAAGAAAAGTATAGAAGCACTTCTCATATTTTTATTGTTGAAAAATAGTGCGTATTGAATTTTTTTGGTTACCGAGCTTACTTGAGTTGAGGTCGAGTCTAGGTCTAGGTTTGGACCCCAACTCGAGCTCATCTTGAGCTTTTAGCGAGCTCGAGCCTGAGAGGCCAGACTTGCTTGAGCTTGGCTTGTTTACAGGCCTAGTTACATGCATGCGATATACACAGACACACTAGTTATGTATGCCACGCAACTAGGGGTGAAAACGGATCGGATACAGACGGATAATACCTCTACCATATTTGTTTTTATATTTTTTTTCTCGGATGCGGATACGGATACGGATCGTCCGGATACGAATACAAATAATGTCGAATACAGATATGGATCGAATATGAATCGAATCAGATATGGTTACGAATATTTATCGGAACATGATAATCCCTACATAAAAAATCAATGAAAACACATAACTAGTTGATTTGATCAAAACAATATTGAAAATTTAAAAAATTTAAACATTTTCATTCACTTAGACAATAATTAGATACCATGTTACAAACAAAATTATGTAAGACTTAGTTCATCAGCACGTACGATTAGTTCATCATACTTGTAGTTTATCTTAACTATTATAAGAATGAGTTGGTGGTGATGGTGAGTCTGCTAGACCATTTTTGGATCAGAACAATAGGGGCCCAAGGCCTAGTAGGTGAGGAATTCTGTAGCTATTTGCTGTTAGTCCAGCCTTATTTGCATTTCATTGTATTCCTTTGTTTAGTGATTCTTCAGTAACGGATCTCAAATAAGTGATAGCTCACGTTTTAAATTCTCATTTTTTGTTTTTAAGAGTTTAGAACTTGTGGTGTCATTATCTATTTGAGATCCGTTGCAACGCACGGGCACTTTACTAGTAAAACATAAAATGAAGGTGATCCTTCCGCAAAGATATCAATGGAAGCAAACATAGAACAAACTAAAAGTTTGATAATACTTAACTACCATGTCTCCAGAAAACATATATAACCCTTATATATAATGACCCAAAATTTGTATTCTTTGTTAAATTATGTTTAAAATAATAAATTATATATTTTATGAGTTTTTATGCATTTTAGCTACTTATTTAAAATATTTTCCTATTAAAGACAACAATTTTGAATTTTTTTAGAAAATTTAAAATCTGATAAAATCTTGAAAATAATTTTTTAAATTATAGACTATGTTAGGAATTTTTTCAAAAAATGTCATAATTTTTGGAGCTAGTTTACCAATTTTAATAATTGAAACTTTATTTATAGATTAATTAAATTAGAAAGTGATTTATAATTTAGAAACATTTTTAGGCCAAAAGATTAGCTTGGCCTAGCCCACATAATTTAGAAATATTTTTAGGCCAAAAGATTAGCTTGGCCCAGCCCACATGTATATCCGGATATCCGACCCATCACTATCCGGATTATCCGAATCCATATCCGTATCCGACGGATAGTGAGCTACCGAATCCGTATCCGACAAAAAAAATCCATATCCGTATCTGATCCGATACTATTCGACAAATATCTGATCCGACAGAATCCATATCCGAAAATTATCCGTATCGATTGGAAATTATTCGATCCGTTTTCACCCCTACGCACAACACCTTGATGCAGTGATGTCGGGACCCCGAATTTGCAAATCCGGACCCTCTGTGTATTCAGCACTAGTCCAGGAACACGCTAGTGCACACAGTCTTAACATCGGTAAATATCACAATCATACCACTCGATACTAAATAAGTACTTTATTTAAATAACCAAACTGGTTACTCGACCTTATGGTCAAGTCACAAATGTACGCCTCGCAGGACGATACTTATTAAAAGAGAAATAGTAGCAGCGGAAAATCAAATAAGGTAACATCGTGGCGCCATCCAGTATACCACAGGCAACTGACTGGGCTCGCTCCCTAAGTAGACGGATCCTCTTGGAGCTCCTCCTCCAAAGCTGGCGTAGTCTCCTCTTCAACTGGTGTTGTGTTGAGGCAAGGGTGAGTACTTGGTACTCAGCAAGTCATGCACAGAATGCAGGCTAATATACTATATGCATGGCTTGGTACAAAGGAATAACTCAAGGTATATTTGCAGTAAAAAGCATTGGACAAGTAATATAAGTAGATTCGAAAGCAGTAGAAACAAGTAAAGTATAAATAACCTTTCGAGAAGTTTAACAACCATCTTCCCATCCTAAACCACATTTCCTTCAACATCATTATTAATCCAACCCAACCTTTCAATCCAAAGTTATTTTTGAGAAAATCTAACCCTTGACTGTAATTCCCGAGCGATGTCCAATACCGCGGACACGGCTATTCGAATAGATTCTAAACTCTGCAGAGGTTATGCACTTTACCCACAAGATACAGTCAAACACCACAAAGGCGAAGTTCCTCAGAATAAAGTCTTTCGGAGACTTCTAACAATACAAGTGGTCCTCCCGGTTATTAAGCACTAACCCTTCCCTTCGCTAAGGCGAAGTCTAGGCCAATCAACTGTTAGATGGGTACTGGCCTCGGCCAGACGCTCCCCGTACAACTTACACAAAGGGTGTAGTTGACCTCCTGAGGTCCCACAGTGCGTTATTAGCAACTTAGTCAACTAGGTCCGTCCCATTACTGAGACATGTGGTTGCACGTTAGACCCAGTTCAAAGGCTTGCAAGGTTAAGTCCTTAGGGTGACCAGGGCAAGACTACCCAAGAACCAAATCAACACTCCCAATGCCACAACCGCCCACTGATTACTCTTGCCACATGCCCTGGCCGAAATCGTTTTATCAAACCCCGCTTGATTACCATGCACCACGTGCTATCAACATCACATGATACCTTTCCAAAACAGGTTCAATATATCATTAAGTCAATATTAACATTTGATTATCCAAAATCATGTTATGAGCACGTGTGAGTCTAAGCAAAGATACTACAACGGTCTAAACCCATGTTGGCAATTTAATAATGTCCAACTAGTAATCCACAACTAGGGTGACAAGGGTCATGGCACATACTTAAATAATCAAGGTGTCATACTGACAAATTGGTACCTATCTAATCCCCATGTTTAAACAAAGTATTTTTCTAATTGAACTAGCATGCAATAGTTTAAATCAAAATAGATTTCGAAATAGGATCAACATGGTCAAAGCACAACTTGCCTTCAAAAAGTACTTGTTCTTGGTCTTGAGTTGGATCCTGAGTCAATACTTCTCCTTCGAATCCTTCCAGCACTTCAACGTCTACTCGTAAAGCGTGCAAATAGCAAATACACAAATAAACAATAGGCAAAAAGTGTCCAAACATCCAAATAAAATCCATAAACAGAGAGAACATAATTTTATGAGTTTTTAGAAACTGGAATCGTCAAATTTGGAGTTAAGACGCAAAAGTTATGATTATTTAAAGTTTAAATAATCATTTAAATAATTTTACAGAGAAAAACTTTAGTCCAAAAATTAAATAAAATTTATATTTAGGTAGATCTCAATTTTATACAAATTTAGAAATTTGAATCACTCAAATCGGAGTTGAAACGCAAAAGTTATAAGTGTTTGAAGTTTGAATCAAAATCTGAAATCATTATTTCGAATTAACAAATCATTTTCTTTTTCGGAAATTAATTATTGCGTCAGCATGGACACGTGGACCAATCGGGTGACGACGCGTGGCCTCGGGTCCACGGACCCGGCGCACGGTCTCGGCTCGGTCCACCGTGGGCTCGGCCCACGGCCACGGCCGACAGCGGGCGCTCGACACACGGGCCCAGCGTGTCGGCGTACACGCACGCTGCCAGCGTGACGGCGCTGACCGCGATGGTCAGTCTTCCCGACACGTGGCGCAATCTCGGCCGTTGATTTGAAAATCAACGGCCCAGATTAGATCTGGCTAACGCGCTTGAAAACAACTCCACTGATCTGGACCGTTCGATCTTGATCGGACGGTCAAGATCCAATCTATTGCTATGAACGTGGTTCAATCTAAGCCGTTGGATCTAGATCTAACGGTTGAGATTAGATCCGGAGATTAACACGTGATTCTTTACCGTGGGTGGCGTGGCGAATCTGGACCGTGCGATGAAGATCCGGCGGTGGAGAAGCTTCGCGGTTCACGATGTCCACGCGAGCTCCGGCGGCCGGCGTTGAGAACGAAGACCACACCGACGGCGTTCGCACGCCCGGCGAAGTGGGTGGTCCTTCGGGGCGTCTCAAGCGGGGACTCGGATCTGGGCTCCTTCGGCGGAAGACGACGGACGGCGGAGCAGCGCAAACCGCGGCGGACACCTCCTCCAACTACTGGCGAGCTCAGACGGCAAGCAGCGACGGCCGGCGAGATGGCTCGGGGACACGGTGCGCACGGAGGAGGGCAACCTCGGGGCGTGACCCGGGCTTTAAATAGCCTCGGCGTTCGTGCCCGAGACGGAAACCTAGTTCTCCACGGCGGCGGGCGCGGCGGCGGAGTCCGGCTCGGACTCGGGCGGAGACGATGACGCACAGCCGTCCACGTGGCACGATCAACGGAGATCGATTAGGTTTTGGAGTTGGTTTGGTCGAGTCACGTGGCTCGGGTCGGACTCGAACTCGAGTCTGACTCGGGCTCGGTGGGATGAACAGTACAAACCCACTCGCATTTTCCAGCGATTTAATATTTAAAATAATTCCCGGTAATTCATTTAATTCATTAAAAATAGCAAAATACTCAGAAAAATTCCAGAAAAATTCTAGAAAATATTTTGGACTCAAATAAAATATTTCCAACAAAATTTTATTTGCAAAATTAAATTCTTTAATTATTTCAAAATGGAATAAATTCAAATAAATTCCAAATAAATCCAAATAAATTCCAGAAAATTCCAAAAATTCACCAAAGTGCCAAATCACACATGAATTTAAGAAAAGAAAAATTTTGGGGTGTTACAAGTGATTCGGCGAGGCTTTACACGATTACATCATGAGAAAACAAAATGCAAAATGCATGGAGAGTGAAAGTATTTGCGGAATCACGTGGTGTTTTTTCAAAAGGGGTATGATTGTGCCCGGAAGCAATTTTCTAGAATCGTGAGGATCTATCTGCAAAAGGGATCGATCTGGAATCGGTTGTGAATTTGCGGAACCAAGAGTTTCTTGTTGCAAAAAGACCGGTGGGAAGACCTTAATGTTATTTCGGATTTCTTTGAGGACCTTTTTGTGATGGAGTTGTGAATTCATGGAATCAAAAGGTTGTTCTTGCAAAAAAAACTAATGGAAAGATCTCAACGAAATTCAAAATTTCTTTGATGATCTTCTCGCGGAGAGTGCCATGTGGGCTACCTTGCTCCCAAGGAATAATATAGGTAGTATGTAGGAATTTTTCGAATTTGATACAAGATTTGACATGTATTTACAAAATGATACACCACTTTTCCGTATTTACAAAAAAACCCACTCATACTCGGAATTTGAAATTCCAGTTATGCATACCCAGAAGTTCAAATTTTGTGTATGGCGTGTTTGGTTTCCCAGGTCTCGAGTATTGCATATTTGCCCCATATCCGGTTTTTGAAAAACCAGGTATGGGGTATATTTTTTTTGTTAGTCAAAATAGTGCTAAAATAAGCAAAAAAAATTCCCCATACCGTGTAAGGGGAAGATTTTTTTTTGTTAGTCAAAACAGTGCTAAAATAAGCAAATATATATATATATACACCCATACCCGATTTTTGATAGTCAAAACTGTGCTAAAATAAAAAAAATACCCCATACCTGGTTTTTCAAAAATCAGATATGGGGCAAATACGCGATACCCAAGATCTGGGAAACCGAATACGCCATACCCGAAATTTGAAATTCCAGGTATGCATAATCGGAATTTCAAATTCCGAGTATGAGTGGGTTTTTATAAATACGCGAAAGTGTTGTATCGCTTTGTAAATACGGGTCAAATCTTGTATCAAATATGAAAATTTTGGTAGTACTTAGTGTCGTAGTTTTTTGGAGGCCAGCATAAAAGGTATTGTAGATCCTCTAGTATTCACTAGTTTGGGCATAGCTAATGCACGCATGCGCGGTCGGAACTACTCCTGTCAGAGCGGAGGGCAAGAAAAAAAACTTTCGAATTTGACCTTTCAGTTTTAGATTCAAACTTTCAAATTCAACTTTTACTTTTCAATTTAAACTTTGAACTTTTCACCCAAATTTAAACTTTCACCTTTGAAATGTTAATTAGCTTTAAACCGAATTTGAAAAGGCACTACTACAAAATAGTACATAAGTGACACCCTATTTATGACGTTTTTTTTGGACTCGTCTCAAATAGAATTATCAGTAGAGATTTCAAAATACAAAATGATGAAAGACTATTTGTGGAAAATTTTGTTTGGAACCACCACTAATAATTCATTATTTGAGGGTACTTCGTGTGCCAATACATGCGCGAAATCTTAGATTCTACAATAATAGACAATGATGTAGAGGTTTATTATGCTAACATCACACATTGATTCGCACCACTCAATTTCTATATACATACTCTGAGATTTATTTTTCCTAATTATAGCGCCTCAAGTTGCATTCAAGGACAGTTTGCCTACTTCATCGTGAAGGAAATCATCAACAAAAACGATGAGTTTTATGATAAAGGCAACAACGATCTAGTCATCCATACTCATCTTACACGTCATGCATCTCCAACTAACACTTAATGCTCGTAGGCTTGTAGTTTAGAAAACTTCATTACCCCGTTTGGTACCTTCTGCTACACGACCATGTCTTTCGGTCTTAGGAATGCTGGAGCAACCTTCCAGCGTATCATGCAGAAAACCTTCTCAAAACAAATAGGTCGTAATCTGGAGGTCTATGTGGATGACATAGTGGTCAAAAGTACGCTCGCCTTGGGTCATGTTTCCGACCTCGAGGAGACCTTTTGTAACCTCAACAAACATCGAATAAAGCTTAATCCAGAAAAATTTGTATTCGGTGTGAGGGCAGGCAAGGTGCTTGGCTACATGGTTGGACCGCAAGGTATCAGGGCAAACCTGGAAAAGATTGAAGCCACCGAGAACATGCGCCTGCCTACCTGCGTGAAGGAGGTCCAAGCCTTGACTAGGCGAATGGCGGCTTTAAGTCGTTTCATTTCCCGATTAGGCGAGCGAGGGTTGCCTTTCTTCAAAGCACTTCGCAAGCATGATGGTTTCACTTGGACAGAGGAAGCAAACTGCTCTTTTGAAGAGCTGAAGCAGTACCTGTCCAGACCACCCATCTTAACCACACCAAAATCAAGGGAGGCCTTACTGTTGTATTTGGTGGCAACCCCGCAGGCAGTAAGTGCCGTCCTGACAGTGGAAAAGGATGGAGTGCAGCGACCAATTTACTACGTCAGCAAAGTCTTGCATGGATCGAAGGAGCATTACCTCGAGGTCCAGAAGCATTTGTACTAATTGCTCGTAGCCTCTAGGAAATTGTGACACTATTTTCAAGCCCACAAAATTGTGGTTTCGACCAACTTTCCACTTAGGGAGATATTAAGAAACCAAGACGCTAGTGGCCGAATTGCAAAATGAGCCATGGAACTCGCCGAGTTCGAGATTGAATTCTCAAGTCGAATGGCGATCAAGTCCCAGGTCTTAGCGGACTTCGTGGTAGAGTGGACAAATCCCGTGCCACCTACTGCCTAGCTCGACAGACCTGAAGAAGATCGTTGGACCATGTACTTCGACGGATCTCGAGCGTATGAATGCTCGAGGGCTGGAGTGGTGCTAGTCTCCCCTTAAGGAGAGCAACCCCTGTATGCCGCCCAACTGCATTTTGCCGCGACCAACAACGCGGTAGAATACGAAGGCCTCTTGGTAGGACTACAGGCATGTAAAGCGCTCGGAGTCCAACGCCTTACCGTAAAAGGCGATTCATAGTTAGTCGTTAATTAGGTCAACAAGAAGTATTAGTGTTCTGATAACACAATGGCGATTTACCTAATTGAAGTAAGGAAGATGGAGAAGTACTTCAAGAATTTCGAGGTACTCTACATTCCCATGAAGGACAATTCCCTAGCCGATCAACTTTCAAAGACCGGTTCCTCTCAAGTTCCTGCTCCAGCAGGGGTGCTCGTCGAGCACTTACACAAGCCCTCCATTCCCTCTGTAGAGGAAGCGCTAGAGGTGTGCGGTAACGTCTCTCTTCTCGAGCATGGTGTGAATTGGATGATGCCATTCGTTCAATATCTCGCGCATGGGACGCTGCCCATGGAAGAAGCCGAGCGTTCTCTGCTTATAAGGTGATCATCTCCTTACAAGTTGATCGAAGGCGCCTTATACCGCAAAGGAGCACTAGGAGTCCTCTCCAAGTGCATCTCTCAAGAAGAGGGCAAATACCTTCTTAGAGATATCCATGAAGGAATGGGTGGAGCTCACTCGTCTTTCAGAACGTTGGTGAGCAAGGCCTTCCAATTGCATTACTATTGGCCAATAGCCTTAGCCAATGCTCACTCGATCGTAACCTCTTGCCGAGCATACCAGTTTTATGCTCGTAAAGTCCATCACCCGGTATATGTGCTTCAAGCCATTACTTTATCATGGCCATTCTTGGTCTAGGGGGTCAACATACTTGGACCTTTTCCCCGAAGCTAGAAGGGCCGCAAGTACTTGCTCGTGGCTATCGACACTTTCACTAAGTGGATCGAAGCTAAGCCCGTGTCAACCATTTCGGTCTAGGCGGCCAAGAGGTTTTTTCGCAATATGTGGTGATGCATTTTGCCATTCCCAATCACCTCATCATGGATAATGGCACTCAGTTCACCAGTGAACTATTTTAGGCCTATTACGAAGACATTGGGATGAAGGTCTGCTTTGCCTCTGTAGCACATCCACAGAACAACGGAGCGACCGAGCGAGCAAATAGACAAATAATCCAAGGAATTAAAAAGAGGGTTTTCAAAAACCTCAACCAACACAGACAAGCCTAAGTGGACGAGCTTCCTTCTATCGTTTGGTCAGTTCGCACTAAGACAAGCCGAGCTACGGGAGAAACTCCCTTTTAGCTTGTCTACGGTGCGGAGGTCATTTTGCCTGTCGAAATCGTGTTTGGTTCCCCAAGGGTGCACCTGGTCGATGACATTGACCAGGAAGGCAAGCATCTTCTGGACCTAGACCTCGTCGAGGCAACATGCGAATGAGCTTTGCTACGATCTGCGGTTTACCTACATGCTCTTCATAGGCACGCGGCTAAATCGGTTCGATCAAGGACCCTGCAAGCTGGCGATCTTGTCCCACATTGGGTTTAGGATTTGTCAAAAGCTAACAAGATGACCCCCAGGTGGGAGGGTCCTTACACGGTTGTTTTAGCAACACGCCCACGGGCTGTTCGCCTAGTGATGGAGGATGGTCGAGAGATCGCCAGCACCTGGAGCATCGACCAATTATGTAAATTTTTTGTCTAGCTCGTTTTATTACTGCACGTTCTATGCAATTTTCAACGAATATTTCTCAATAAAATTCGGTTCTTTCGCCCTCGTGATTTCTATTCTTCCCAATATTTTGTGAATGTCTCTGAAGTCCCTGCCCATTGGTAAGCCGACTCAGCTTCTCTCAAGGGCACACTCTCCTCCTCATGATCTTGATGATAGGATGAGCACGCGTGGGCAAGAACATTCGCTCTAATCACATTTTTCTAAGGTTTGGCTAACATGCGCAAGAACGACCAAAGCGCAACGGCCAGCGTCGGATCACTAAACTCACCCCCAGAGGCCTCAGTCTACATAAGCTGATTATTTTTCGTAGTAGCACTTCACTGCAGGTCACAATCGCTTACAAACACCCTTTCAGCTGGTCCAGAGCTCTAGTTCGATCCACACATGCTCGGTCGTTGTGCACGCTGTTGAGCAACCGCATGACTTTCTCATCCTTGCCGAAACCATGATCACAACTTAGGAGCATGGGTCATGACGCTCAGGGGGTGGGGACAAGGCCGCACTCGTATTTCTCTCTTGGCCTGACCCGTGCTCGCAATTTGGAGAAATGGTGTTGGATCGTTAAAGTGAAAGGCATACACGATTTTTCTAACTCTCCTATGAACGAGCTCATGCTCGCAACATAGGTGCACGACCTTCATTCATAGTGGGGGCTTAGTAGGGAACGAACTACCGTGTTTTTTCCAAAAAAAAAACATGTGTGCTCGCTCATGTTCATTTCGCCCTTTACTATTCAAGTATATATTTTCTTTGTTCGATCTGCTCATTCCGCTTTGTTTGTTTTTGTCCAGGACATTCATCAACAACAAGCATGGAATGGCCAGAGTAAAAAGGAGACAAAAGTACAAAAAAGACAAGCCATCTCATTTGAAGATTCTCTTCATTCATACGAAAGCTAAGTTACATGAAGATATATTACAGAAGAGCTATCTCGCGGCACGCTTCGCGTCCTAGAGTTTAGCGAGTTCCCCCCTCACTGTGTCGAGTTCCGACTCGAGGTCGAGGACTCACCGCCGAGCCGTGCGTCCCTCGGCAGCCCCTTGGCGGAGTTGCTCCGCCTCGTCTCTGTGCTGCTTGGCCGATTCAGTGGCCTCCAGCATAGCTTTGTGTAGCTCGTCGACCTTCTTTTCCAGATCCTCCGCCCTTTTCTCAAGAGCCAACTTAGCCAGCTCGCTCTAGAAAAGGCTCTCTTTGTAGTCCATGGTAAATTCTCCGAGCTTGTGTCGCGCCTCCCCATCTGAAGCCTTTATCTCAGCCAGCTTTCGCTCGAGCTTCGCTATTTTAGCATCTTGCTCAGTGCTATGCCTGGTGAGGGTCTTGGGGTGCACAGTCGCATCCTCGAAGTCAACCATGGTCGCATCGAGCACCTGCAGAGAAAAATGCGTTGGTCCCCACTCATTGCAAAAGGGAAAGACATTAGGAAAAATGAAATCTTACCCAGCGGAGGTGGTCGCGTAAACCCTCTTGGAATTGCTTGAGGACTTCCTCTGACCGAAGGTTTGCAGCTCGGGTTGATCTGAGCCAGTTTTGAAGCAAACCAACATAGATCGGGGTAACTGATAAACCTGATCAACTCTGTGATCCGATCAGATGGGTAAAGGCTACTTCTCCCAAAAAAAGCAATGCGCAACAAGATCGGAGAGGAAGTAAGACCTGGTAGGGTGTAATGCAGCAAAGATCAACAACCGGTGATGCGCAACTTGAATTGATCAACGTGTATTACAAGAAAAAGATTACAAGCTAAGTGTGTACTCCTAATACAAAGGAAGAGAAAAGTATAGATTAGTTTGATGTGTGTGTGTCTGTTCTACATAGCTCGTCTGTCTCCTTTTATAACCCTTAGGCCTAATTGTGTTGGCTTCGGTCTCTTCATCCGCTTCGTATCAGCCTCGAATTCTTCTTTTTCATCCTGGGCATGACCGCATCTGTTTCAGGTCATGTCGGCTCTGGTCTTTCGTTCCGATCCATGTGTTACCATATGATCACAACCTTCTAATTTATCTGTTTACCACCTTTTGCCAACCTGGTTCGTGTCTATCCTTTCGGACTCGTGCCATGATCGCACCCATCTCAGTCGCTCAATTTTTGGTGCTAACATATGCCCCCCATTTTTGGGATATGTATGAAAATGTCCAAAAAATTAACTACCGGTGCTTCAATAGGTTACCATCTTCATCGTTTCTTCTCGTATTTTTATGAAACTGAGAATATCCCTCCTTCCGATTTCCTTCCGTATCAGCACATTGATGATTTGGAGTACGAGCGCCCAGGCTATTGCCGACCGGACAGTCCTGATGACAAATGCTTCAGGCACATCATCTCGCCCGGGATCTTCTCAGTCGGCCTGAGTCTTTTGAGCCGCACCCAGAAGCCCTCATATGAGTACTACCACCCGTCTGTTTGCGCCAGACAGTTGCAACTTGGGTTACCTCCCCCTCAATTAGTATTGTTCAATCGGCTTCATGAGCGACAAGAGCTCAAGTGTCCTGTCGATGTGAGTATTGCGCTCGACCTGGGCAGAGAGCTGCTGATTGATTCTGTTCCTTAGATCGCCCTTGTTAGCCGGACTACTGCGGCCTTTACTCGATGGTGGCAGGAGTGGAGTCGTCATCTCTTCCTTAATCCCCTGGATGTGATGCTCCATCGTTTCGAAGACTCTCGCCCTCTTCCTCCTTCTGTAGAGGTAATTTGTAGGATCACATTTTCTTCTACATGCCCCAACATATCCTTTATTGATCCTTTGGTTGTCCTTTTACTCAGGATATGGAAGACACACAACCGGTTTTATCTGTCAGTGGAAAAGCAATCAAATTTCATGCCACAATTATTGGTCACACAATATTAGCCTCCATTCCCCTTCTCTAAAGGACATCAAGAAACAGGGTCACCGCGGGCATCGGCCCAAACTCAACAAAAAAGGAAATCAACCGATACACTAGGGGGTGACTCTTCATTAAAGACCAAGGTAGCCAGAATGGTCCAGCCGACGCTTCCTCCTGTGGACCCTGTGAGGCCTGGTGAGTGCTCTGCTCCTCCACTGGTTTGTGAGGTGACTTTGCAGACAACCTTTCTCATTTGCCTGTTTCAGCTTTGAAGAAACGGCTCACCGATCGTAAAAAACATGCCATCGTCGTTTTGCCTATTTCTCCAGCAGCCGATGTACCCCCTGAGCCAACTCCCCAGGTGACCGGTTCGTCGGCATACCGATTCTTTTTCCTTTTTCTATGCTGTTATTAATTCTAGTGTTTCAGTATAGTCGATCACAGGGGATGTGGAACTTGGGACCCCACTTGCGGGCACGGCTGCCGATCCTTCAGCCGAAGGTGTTGTTGAAGAGACAGTTGAGATTGCTACCGAGGAGGTGACTGAAATCGCCGTTGTTGGAAATGCTGTCGCAGAAGTTTTTGCGGCTGTTGCCGTGGAGGTAACCGCAGCTGCCTCTATGGGGGTGGCTGAGGTTGCTGTCGCGAAGGTACCGCCACCTTTCACTATGGGCGCGATGGCAGGCCTGTCGGGACCGATGAGTAGCCCTTCTCTCCAAGAGCTCTCTGATGTTGCTCTTCCTCCGAATTCACCTGTAGGAATTGAGGTATATCTTAACATACTCTTTTATAGTATCAAAATTTCTATGCTTATCTGACATTGTTTTTCAGTTATCGGCTAGTTCTCTACTTGGGTTTACTCCAGAAGAGCTTGGCTTTTCCTTTGATTACGACACGGCAGCTGATGTGACTCCTTTGGAGCCTGTAGTCCATCATCCATCCCAAATGGACCAAGGCCTCCCATCTGTATCCCCGCACCAGCGGGACAAGCTGAAACGACTTCACCGGATGCTGGTTCGGTCGGGGCCAGATGTCTTAGAAGCCTACCAGCCGATAGCCGCTCTTCTTTCTAAGGTGGCCTCCTGCCTTTCCGTAGCGAACATGGACAAGTTCAGTGCTCTCCACAGCCTCCTCCCGAAGAAGGACGCTGTCAAGACGGCATTGAAACGTTGGCACCGACGACAAGAGATCTCAAGGGAGCGCGCTGAACTCGACATCTTGGTGGCTACTAGTAAATAGAAGAAAGCTGATTTTGATAATGTAGTATCATCGACTAAGGCCTTAAAGCCATCAAGAGCAACTCTAGCCGATGAAGTTGATCGTTTGAGACAAGCCCTGGCTGAAGCTGAAGCTCATCTATCTGATTTAGACCGTGCCAATGACTCGGCCAAGGCAGATCTACGAGTGTGTCACGCTAATATCTCTGCAACCTTCAAACTCGTTAAGGCCAAGGCCCGGGCTATTGTGCCTGTTCTGGGTAATGAGTCCGATGATGAGGCCTTAGTCTTGAGTGTTTACCAGGCCGCAGAGGCCGCTGCTAATGGGATCCTTCATCTTATTTAAATGATGTAACTGACTGTGTACTTCAGGACCTCCTGCCCTTGAATATACATCATTTTTTTATTAGTGTTCCTAAGGACGACGTGGATCGTTGGCCACGTGACCGTAATCGACTGCATCGGGTTAATTCGGTCTTTCCCGTTTGACTAAGACCTTATCCAGATACTGGGATGGTACTTCTTTATACGGCCCTTCCAAGTTTTCAGTATGTACGAGTTGCCTTGCACCAGCCGATTGATTTTATATGGCCCTTCCAACGTTGGCGACCATTTTCCGTATTGACTATCTTTTGTCCCGATAGGCAGGATAGTTTTCCACACCAGGTCGCCTTCTTCGAATGATTTTGGCACAACTTTTTTATTGTATGCTCTCACTACTCTAGCCTTGTTCCTTTGGATTTGTTCTAGTGTTTTGAACCTCAACTCCATCAAATCCTCTAGGTTATCGGCTAGCACACTTTTGTAAGTTTCAGCCGATAAAGTATCCTGCTTGGCTGTTCTGAGTGAGTTTATGCCAATTTTTATTGGCAGTACTGCCACTTGTCCATACACTAGCTGGTACGGTGACACTTTGGTGACTCCGTGGCATGAGACTCGGTATGCCCATAATGCGTCAACCAATTTCGTGTGCCAACTCCTAGGTTTATCAGTGATTTTCCATTTGATCAGCTTGATTAACGCCTTGTTTGATGATTCCGCTTGTCCATTGGCCTGGGCATAGTATGGCGAGGAGTTTAACATCCTGATCCCCAGATTTCTAGCGAAACCCTGGAATGCTTCGGACATGAACACAGTGCATTGATTGGACATAATGGTTTGTGGGATTCCAAACCGATAAATGATGTGTTCCTATACAAAAGTTATTACTTCGGTACTTGTGACTTTCCTCAATGGGATGGCTTCGACCCATTTGGAAAAATAATCTGTTGCAGCCAAGATGAACTTGTGCCCTTTGCTTGAGGCAGGGTAAATCTGTTCGATTATATCTATGCCCCACTCGCGGAACGGCTAAGGTTTTATTACTGGGTGCAAGGCTGCGGCGGGTGCGTTCTGAATGTTTCCAAACTTCTGGCAATCTTGGTATCCTCTGTAGTATAGGAAACAATCCTCTAGCATTGTTGGCCAGTAATAACCTATGCGTCGTAGTAACCATTTCATCTTATGGGCCGACTGATGTGTTCCACAGATTCCTTCGTGGACTTCTCCCATTGCCGTTTTTGCCTCTTCAGTACTAAGGCACCGTAGTAGAAATCCTTCTAAAGTCCGATAAGATAGGATATTATCGATCATCACATACCTCAGTGCTTGTCTCCTGGTCTTCACATCTATCTCTATAAAGGGATCTGTCAAATAGGCCAAAACTTTTTTGCGCCAATCGGGCGTTGCCACACACATCACCGTTTTCTCAATCTATTCACAATCAATTAGCCGATTGAGGATCTTGTATCTTGATTCTTGCTGCGCCAGCGCATTAGCTCGGCCATTTTCCTCTCGGGGTATGTGGTTGATCGTGAAAGAGCTGAAAACTTCAATCAGTTCATGACACTGCGCTAAGTATTTGGTCAAGACTTCATCGTAGCAGTTGAACTCTCCCCGAATTTGTTGGACCACCAACAGGGAATCGCCATAGGCTTTGACAGAATCCATCCCGATGCTACGTAGTATGCACAACCCTATGATCAAAGCTTCGTACTCTGCCTGATTGTTCCAACATCGGCAGTCTAGTCTGAAAGCGAATTCAAAACTACACCCCCTGGGGGATACCAGTACTACTCCGATACCATCTCCATCTCTGCATATTGACCCATCGAAATAAAGCTGCCAAGGGGCGATGCTTACTAGCTCGCAAGGGGCAGTGTGATTTGTAATGAAATCAGCTACCACTTGTCCTTTCATGGCTTTAGCCGATTCGAATACTAGGTTGAACTCCGTGAGTCTGTAGGCCCACTTCCTGAGTCGACCTCCCATTATAGGGGCGGACAACATATATTTTATAATGTCGGTCTTACATACGACTGTGCACGTAGATGCCAATATGTAATGTCTTAGTTTCGTGCAGGCGAAATAGAGCGACAATCAGAGTTTCTCGACTGGCGGATACCTGGTTTCTGTGTCTATTAGTCGACAGCTTAGGTAGATTATTGCCCGCTCTTTGCCGTCTACTTCCTGCATTAGAACCGCCCCAATCGTCGTTTCCTCTGCCAATATGTATAATCTGAATGGCACTCCTTTTTGTGGCGCTATGAGCACTGGGGGTTTTGACAGATATCTCTTGATACCATCAAATGCCTTTTGCTGGTCCTCTCCCCACATGAATTCTTGGTGTTCTTTTATCCTTAGCAGTGGGGTGAACGCGTTGATCCGACCAGATAAGTTTGAAATAAAATGCCTTAAATAATTGATCTTACCAGTCAACTTCTGCAAGTCCTTCTTGCTCCTTGGCGGTTGCGTATCAGTTATGGCTCTAACTCGCTCTTGGTTTACTTCTATTCCTCTTTCATGCACCATGAACCCGAGGAATTGTCCAACCGATACCCCAAACGCACATTTCAAAGGGTTCATCTTTAAACCGTGCAACTGCATCTTCTTGAATACTTCCTCCAAGTCGGCTAGATGTTGCCGATTTCTTGTTGATTTCACCACCACGTCGTCAATGTATATCTCCACGCTGCAGCCGATTAATTCATGGAACATCAAGTTCATGGCTCTCTGATAAGTGGCTCCAGCATTCTTCAATCCGAACGTCATGACGACCACCTCGAATAACCCTAGTGCCCCGGGACAACGGAAGGTTGTCTTATGAATATCGGCTTCGACCATGAAAATCTGGTTGTATCCTGCATTCCCGTCGAGGAAGATGATGACCTTGTGCGCTGATGCATCATCGATAAGCATATTGACTATAGGCATCGGGTACTCGTCCTTAGGGGTAGTTTTGTTTTTGTCTCTGAAATCAATGCACACCCTACGATTGCCATTTTTCTTTGTTACCAGAACAATATTGGAAACCCATTTAGCATACCAGCACGGTCTGATGAACTTGGCCTTTAACAATCATTTTATTTCTTCTTTAATTTTGTCGTATATCGCCGGGTTGAAACGCCTAGGGGTTTTTTTGAACGGTCGATATTCGGGTTTTATTGGTAGCCGATGTTCGACGAGTTATCGTCTTAGCCTTGGCATCTTATGATACTCCCAAGTGAAGCAGTCCTTATATTATTTTAATAATCTTACAAGTTGTTCTTTATACTGAGAATGCAACCTAGAGTTGATCAAAGTCAGCCTATTCAGATCGCCATCACCTATATCTGCTTCCTCTAGGGGATCAGCCGATGTAAACCCTTGCCCGAGCCTTTCATCATCTTTGAAGTCTCCGATGGTTTCAAGATTATCGGCTGTCTGCCAATAACTTCTTGCTCTTTCTTGTAGTAGCTTCATGATTGGATTGGTTTCCATCGTCGTAAGGCTTCGCTCGTTTGATCGATCGTGCTGGGTCTTACGTTGATCGGGCTGATTCCAGCATCATTGATGCAGACAAAATCGCAATCCTCCAGAACTTTGCGTGAGATACATCTGGCTCCCTCATGTGGCCAATTTTCCTCCGAATTGGCCATGGCAACATGAGCCGATGTATCGACTTCCACTACTTCGATTGCATCACCATTCCACTATATTAGTTGTTGATGCATGGTGGACGGTATGCAGCAATTGGCATGTATCCAATCTCTCCCCAATCGGTTACCATGATGCCTTTAGCCTCTATAGGATCTCCTGTAAAGTCATTCAGAACCATGTTGGTCTTAATGAGATCCTCATCCGACTTACCCAACTTTTTTTCATGTTAAATATGGCATTAAGTTGACTGTTGCGCCTCCATCTACCAACATCCTGGATATCGGCTTGCCATTGATATGCCCCTTTAGGTACAGCGACTTCAATTGCCGATGGTCCTCCTGAGGGTTTCTTGAAGATAGCTTCTTGGGATCCCAGACATAGCTGTGCGTAGGATTCTAGGGTTGCCGTAGCCTAAGCTCTGAACTCGGCTGGTAGAGCGAACACCATGTTGATGTCCATTGGGGGAGGCGTGCCCCCTTGCATTGCCGGTGAGTTTGCGTCGCCTGCTGTGGATGGCTCTTTCGGGATGACTTCCTTCTTGCGCCACTCCTTTTTTATCGTCTTTACAGGGCACAGCTTGTTGAACGTTTTGTCCCTCTGTTCTTCTTCCTCAGCTTCTCGCAGCTCTTGCATCCTGAGGCACTGGAACCAACATCTCTGAGATTTCATCAATCCAGAGGGACACCACCATGGCTTCGGTTCTTTTGGCTGGTGGATTTTCCCAACTAATCCCACCGTATTAGCTTTTTTACCTCTTCCCTGCTTGCGGGCTTCTTCGGAGGTTTCTTCCTGAGTTGGCCCTTTTGGATCCTTCGGGTTAGCCGATCCTGGGCAGTCTGCCTTGCACCCTTCTCCTGTTTGCCCTTGTGCCTAGTTCGGCAGGGAGATCCTCTCGTGAACCTATTTTCTGCGACCCTCCTGGTCGGTCGATTCTGACCCTTTGGCCTTGCGTCCTTCTCCTGGCTGCCCTTGTGTTTATACTAGACTAGAGATCCTATCATAGACTGGCTTCCTGTAGCTCTTCAGGTGCGAACCGAAGCGCTGCCCTGGTGTTGGTCGTGTGTTCTTGGCTCTGCCCCTGGGTAATGCTACATTGGGCAGATATAAGGGGATGGCAATGCTAACCCACATTCCCAGTAGAACTGCCAGAAAGGACATTGCTCATGGGCCCTTCTAGCAGCCATCGGTCGGTGCGCTCCTATCGGTACCTGCTGAAACCTTGTTCGTGCCCTCTGATCTCGCGGTTCGTATTTGGCCAGTAACTGGGCGAAAGTCGGCTCGGTCTTTCGTATTGGTTTTCTTGGTGGTATTGGCCTTTCAGCCTTGAGCCATTTGCCGGCTTCAGGCTTCCCTCTCACCCTGACCATCCTGGAGCATTTTTCTTCTTGATCGACTTCTATTTGAATTGAGCCGATTGTGATCTGCACTGTTTTCTCGTTGTTCACTTTTCTCTTGTCGGCTTTTGTGGCTGATGGAGATAGTGAACGGATCTCATCTCGCACTACACCTTTTCCTTTAGATGAACAACTGACCATGTTGACTGGGAAAGGGTTAGTGTCCACTTGCAGAGCTTGTTCCTATGCAAACTTCAACCGTCCATCTTCTATGGCCGACTGTATCTGTTGATGAAAAATATCGCAATCGTTAGTATTATTTGAGAAGGAATTGTGCCACTTGCAATACCTACGCCTTTTGAGTTCTTTAGCCGATGGTATGACATGTCCCTCAGATAACTGCACTAACTTTTCTTGAAATAACAGATCGAAGATGCGGTCGCATTTGGTAATGTCAAAAGAATATTTGGCTTCCGACTTACATTTAGTAAGTTTGAGCCAGGGGCATAATAAAGGCTTTTTATTGCCCTTAATCCACTCGGCTACATTGATGTCCGTTTCTTCCTCATCGGATGACCCTTCTAACTCGTATTCTACAAGGTTGACTTTGGATTTTTCCTTTTCCCTTACTTTTAAATTTATCTTTAAACCCCTTATTTTTCGTAGAATCGATCTTCTTGAGCCGATATTCTATGTAGAAGGTGGCTAAGGTCGGTAAACTCTTGACCACCGAATTTCTCTCGTAATGTAGGGATCAATCCCTAGAAGGCCAAATCGGCTAGCTGGTTATCGTGCAGGGTGACGCTAAAGCATCGATTTTGCACTCCCGAAACCTTTTGATGTACTCCGCCGCTGATTCCCCGAATTTCTATCGCACAGAGCTTAGATCGGAGTTTCGTAATTCCAAGCTCCCACAAAAGAAATACTCGTGGAATCAGCTTTCCAAATCGGTCCAAGCATTGACCAAATTCGGGGGTAGCATAGTGAACCATGTGAAGGCTGCCCCAGACAAGGATAATGGAAATAATTTTATCCGAATCCCGTCATAGTGTGCGGCCTCCCCGCATTGTACTATGAAGCGTCCGATGTGCTCCATGGTAGTGGTTGCATCATATCCATTGGGATATGGTATCCTGTCGATGTAATCGGGGTATGGTTTCCTATAACCGAGAGTTCGTCCTCTCGGCTGAATGCCGTACTGATCCCGTAAGACAGTTGTGATGGCGTCAGTCTAGTCGGCTCCCCTAGGTGGCGAAATAGATACTGGAAGCACTTGTCGGCTAGGTTCATGCCGATGCCCTCTGAGTGCAAACTCGGGCGGTTCATGGCGATGCCCCCTAAGTGCAAACTCGGGCAGTTCATGGTGATGCCCCCTGAGTGCAAACTCGAGCTAGTTCACCACTCTGGGCTGTAGGTGGCATTGTAGTCATTCGTGGTCGATGATCTGTTGCTTCACAAGTTCCTATAATGGTAAAAAAGTCTCCGAGTACATGACTACTCGGTGGGAATCTTGTTCTAGGGGTGGCTTAGTGTATAAGCCGCTTTTAGTCGGCTATGGCATTGAACCAACGAAGTTCTGGTGTTGTGTCACTACTACAGAACAAGCAATCACTACCTGTTCCGAAACGCTATCACTGCCGGTTATAGGAGCCGACAGTGATTGGTCGGCAGTGATACTCGGGATTATCACTGCCGGTTCCTGAGCCGGCAATGATAATAGATATCTTTGCCGGCTCACACCAAAATCCGGCAGTGATACCTATCTATCACTGCCGGCTCACATAAAATTCGGTAGTGATATCAGTCTATCACTCCCGGCTTACACAAAAAACCGGCAGTGATATATATATATCACTACAGGCCTACACTAAAATCCGGTAGTGATATATATATCACTATCGTTTCTTGGATGAACCGGCAGTGAGGAATTTTTCTCGTATATTTTCTTTGCATTATATAATTTGAGCCAAATATTTTCTTCAATGTGTTGATGTAAAGTATCGTTAAATTATAATTCAAATATGGCAACATGTCCTATGCACAGGGCTTTCCGTGCACACACCGTGCACACCACCTAATAAAAGTGATGAAAAACTCTGGCAAAATTTGCAGATGTACTTCGAAGATGACTCTACCTATGTATAACATTGCATGTTCAAATTCAATACATATGTAGTGATACAAGTGTGTTTATTTTCTCTGTTTTGTAACTTTTCATATGTATTGAATTTGAACTGCAATGTTATACATAGGTAGAGACATCTTTGAAGTACATCCGCAAATTCTTCCAGAGTTTTTCATCACTTTTATTAGGTGGTGTGCACGGTGTGTATACAGGAAGCCCAGCGTGCACAGGATATGTTGCCTTCAAATATATAGTATATAAGGCATCGTTAAATCGTAATTCAAATATATTAAAGCATCACAATATTTAGTTTTTACAATAGTGTTTTTACAACTATAGTGTCAGTACATCTCATCCACTTTGATTTTTCAACGACTCCAGTAGAATTAAAGTTACTCATGGAACTCGCCGTTTGGATTGATGATCTCATCGTGAATGAATCCAGCCATCTGCTCTTGATTTGCTAAAATTTCTGTTAGCAGTAACTTATTGGTTTTCAACCTAGAGCGCTGTTATTGAAGAAAAGAGAAATTAAATTAATGATGATATATATTAAATGAATGAAAAGTAGGGATCAATGTGTAATTATATACCATGGCTTCGTTATAGCCGACACTCTCCGTCACAATTGAATGCATATTTGAACATACATAGTATGCGCATAAATTATTTCTCGGGTCCTGTCTCATGCATGGAAAGTCCGTTATTATTTGGAAATATTTCTTGTAGGGACGATGCCGAGGACTTTTCTTGCAATATCATGTGAATGCCCTGTGAATAATTTTACACATTTCCTGGGCAGCGGATCTTACGAACCGACAGTGATATTTTATCACTGACGGCTGTAGCCCAACCAGAAGTGATATGGCGGCGAGGATTGCCTGTTCTCTAGTAGTGTGTGCCCAGGGGTAGGCTGGACGAACAACCTGTTTTAGCGCCATTCGTGTAAGCATGGTATTGCCCGACCTCACTCGTCCCGAGGTCCCCAGGCAAGATTATGGTCGGCTGTGATGGTGCAGGCATCATCATTGTGGTCGGTGGTTTGCTTTCGACCACCAGCCTTATGCCCTGAGTACTCTATCCGATCGAAAAGACCGAATACGTGCGAAGAGGCTGTGGTGGCTCGAACAGAGATCCGACCATGACAAGCTCTTGTGCTACCTCTTTCATGCTATTTGATATAACAGCCTGAGCTTAGTTACTAGGGCCGATGATTGATTCAACAACATGCAATTTATAGATTGATTAATTATATCTGATAATTCTGCTTGGGCAGGTAAATATCGGCTTACCGTAGCTTCATTGGCGTTGTTGGAGGTGTCTACGCCGAAGGGATTGATAGTTGGCAGCGCCGTCTTCTGCGTGATGCACGCCACGTCTTCTGATAACAGCTTAGCATCATCTGTTCGAACGCTGCCATCTGGTCCTCAATCTCCTTGCGCTGCTCTGGCGTCAAATCGGCCATAGTCGGCGCGATTATTGCGTCAGAGTTGATGTCAACGGCCGCTTTAGACTTTCCTGTTGACGTCATCTTGGCTTCTTCGTGTCCCATCGGGCGTGCCAAAGGTGTGTTGACGCAAAAAAACTTGATGAAGGGTTGATCACCACCAACACACGAGAACGCCGGGTTCAATCTTGGTTTGCGAGCATGCCAGCCGATTTGATCCTACAATCAGCAAGAGAGACCTGTTCCCCAAGGATATCAATCAAGGGACAGATTTGGGGCCTGGTAATGGGTTGATCCAAGCCGGCTTTGAAGCAAACCAACATAGATCGGGGTAACTGTTAAACCTGATTGACTCTGTGAGTCGATCAGATGGGGTAAAGGCTACTTCTCCTGAAAAAGGCGATGAGCTACAAGATCGGAGAGGAAGTAAGACCTGGTAGGGCATAATGCAACAAAGATCAACAACTGGCGATGCACAGCTTGTATTGATCAACATGTATTAGAAGAAAAAGATTACAAGCTAAGTGTCTACTCCTAATGCAAAGGAAGAGAAAAGTATAGATTGGTTTGATGTGTGTGTGTGTGTGTGTCTGTTCTACGTAGCTCATCGGTCTCCTTTTATAACCCTTAGGCCTGATCGTGTTGGCTTCGGTCTCTTCATCTGCTTCGTATCAGCCTTGAATTCTTCTTTTCCATCTGTAACACCCCAATATTTTCTTTTCATGAATTTAAATGAAATTTTGCACTTTTGAGAATTTTTGGAATTTTCTGTAATTATTTGGATTTATTTGGATTTATTTGGATTTAATTTGAATTTATTCCCTTTTGAAATAATTAAATAAATAAAAGTTTCAAATAAATTTTGGTTGGAAATATTTTATTTGAGTCCAAAATGTCTCAAAGTATTTTCCAGAATTTTTATGACTATTTTGCTATTTTTCTCGAATTATTTGAATTACTAGAATTATTTTCAAATATTAAATCGCTGGAAAATACCGAGTGGGTTAGTACTGTTCATCCGACTGAGTCCGACCCGAGTCAGACTCGAGTCTGACTCGAACCGGACTAGCCCGACCCGAGCCCAACCGAACCCTAACGCGCGTGACCGTCGGATCTTGATCCAACGGTCACGATTGCGCAACGTCGCCCAGTCCGAATCCCCATCGGATTCCGCCGCCGCCGCCGCCGCCGAGTGGGCCTCGGTTTCTGCGGATTTCACGGAAGCCGAGACCCCTATTTAATGCGCCGCCACCGCCAACGTGCTCTCCTCTTCCGTGCGCACGTTACTGTAACACCCTACAAATCTAAACTGTCGTACAAGAAAATTTCGACAGCATCTCTCCTAAAATTAGGACAAAACGGAAGCGACAACAAGATTCATAATAACCATTATAAACAGGAATAACATAAAAGCATCAATACTAGAGATAACAAGTCTAAATCAACCAGAAAACAAACATAAACGTAAAACAGCTCCAAAGAGGACATCAACAGGTCTATGATTAATAAAATTTCAGCAAGCTAATGAATTATTAAATACACTAGTTCATGTGATTCGTGATGACCCCGGAGGGTTGATTGTGCTACTAAGCCCACCCTTCAAGCTTACGACTCGCGAGAACTACCTGAAACAACAAAATAACAAGGGGTGAGATTGGGTAATCTCAGCAAGCGGAACAACTTCTAACGAATAACACAGCCACAGTAAAACTAGCATACCAAATTCCTCATGTCCAATACCACATTATAGAGTCCACACAACCTCAGTAAAATGCATATGATTGTGCACATGCTTATGCCATGATCCTCCTCACCGTGCCCTTTCTCAAGAACACACGGTGTTGTACGGCATTTGATCGCCAAGACTTCAAGGCGTCGACAAACTTCCAATGCATGATTATGCAGTTAATGCTTCATGCATAAATACATTCATAACTTCCCACTCTGAATTCACATGCTTGCATACCATCAAATAACATGGATAAAATGCGAACATCATTGAGATAGAATATCTCAACAATTCATCTTGCAAACAACATCTTTCTTCATTCTTACTCATGATTCAAAAGCCAAACAACCACATCACAATGCAGGATAGGATATTGCAATCTCATAAACAAGTAGTTAAACCATGTAGGTGTGCTGCAATTAAGGTTTATATTGAAGACTAAACAAATAGCGAGTTATAGTTTAGCAAGACCGCTTACTTCCACTTGCCTTTACCAACGTGGATGACGAACCTAGTTGCGTCCAGAAGGGGCACCACCTGTACAAGTATTATTTCAGTACATAGCGACATCACAAATGATCACACAACTCGAACACACGCTTCCTAATCCCGTTCCTTCTTAAGCGCCAAAAACCCCAATCTGTCCGGGTCAAACAGCAGCACCCTCTCTTCACAATTTCGTATCTTTTTTTATACAGATCATAAAAATACAAAAAAATTACAGTAGCTAGATATTGACGAGATCTACAACTTTCATGAAGATCACAAATTTCAATTCCACAGTTAAATATGCCTAAACAAACGTCCAACACAGTGGACAAAATCTGTTTCCAGATTCTGTCCGTCATCTTGAAACAGCGATAACTCTCAGACCGATGCCCCAAAAATTCTGAAAAAATTACAGAAGCTATACCTTGACGTTATCTACAACTTTCTAGTTATAGGTTCTTTCAGGAAAAATCGTCTATGCCACATAAAACGCGAAACAATCCGCGCTGCACAATCTCCCCTTCCAAAAACAGCACCACGTGAACATCTACCCTTCTCCCCCATCAAGATCCATCTAAATCACTCACCACCAGATCTAATACACTCCTAATCCCTAGTTAGAACAGGGGTAAAAGATTGGGAATTTTACCTTGAGTTCTCCCTTGAGAACCCACGAAAAACGCGCGATGATTCCCGAAACGGAAATCTGCTCGTCCTCCACGCCTCCACGGATCCTCTTCTCGCTTGCTCCTTCGCGTTTCGCGGTGGATCTTGAGCCACCAAGCAAGGGGAGGAAGAGGAGGGGTGGTGTGGCTGCTAGGGGAGGAAGGGGGGCGCCCTAGGGCTTTAGGGGGGGTGACACCCCTTTTATATGGTGGGCCGGCCCACTAGGGGAAAAGAGAGAGAGGTGGGGAGGGGATTCGCAGCCCAGGCCCAGGTTTTCCTCGGCCCACTGTTTCTAGCCCGACAACTCCAAATTTAATATTAATACGCCGGATAAACTTCAATTATTTCATCCCCCGACAAATTCTTCATTCCTCTCCCGAAACAAAACCAGGAAAAGGAACCCTAGAATCGCTCTAACGCTCTAAGGCATCACATTCTCCCCTCCTTAAAAGGATTCGTCCCCGAATCTACTCCTCTTTGCTACGGAACCTTAAAAAAAAGGAAGGCAAAATGGTAATCAACACTTTACCTTCAGCATCCTCAAAGAGTGTAGGATACTTCTTCCGCATCTGGTCCTCAAGTTCCCAAGTTGCATCCCGCTCATACTAATTGGTCCACAAATCTTTCATTGGACACTAACACGAACTATTCCCCTATTAAATAAAGGACACCTATTAGGTGAATCTGGTATCGATCTGGAATCTCAACTCCCACTTCTCTCTTCAACCCGATCGCGAAACTCCGCATTCCAATCTCAACTCCTCTACCACAGTTCGTTGCATTCTGGACGACGCGAACCATGTGAGACACAACGCTCTAGGTAAGTCTCTACAACAACCCAAACACAAACTCCTATTTCCTACAAGTGATTGATCTTTTACAAAAAGAACCAATATCCACCCTTACCAACGACAGAGATATCCTACTTTACAACCAGGGTCCGTAAATCCGCAGAAACAATAACAACCGAACACAATCACTACGGTTGACACAAACTCGCTCGAACCCAGCGACAAAAGTTCCAAAAAAATTAATGTAATTACCTGCAACTTCCAAGTTGTCCACTACTAAATTAAGCAACCCCACCGAGGAACACATCAATGAAAACAATTCTCCAAAAAAGGTTTGAATTGAGTCATACACAACCTTCCTTTACTCTTCACTTTTAAACTACTTACGATCAGCGACCCACACTAGTTTTCCCTTGTAAGAAGGTTTCGCTTTCACATTCTTCCACCCAAGGACCAGGGCAAGGAGTACAATCCTTGAATATACTCAACCATAACATAAACATTCATTTTCTTACCCCAAGCTTGAACGTAAAAGAAATCTTAATTCTCACTAACACAACGAATCGACAATCACCACCTTTAAACCTCACAACGTATTAAGCGGCTGGTACCTGTGGCCGCATTAAGTACTCACGCCCGAGAGGGCGAGTGGCGTTGAGCCTCTCAGGCGACCGCGTAAAGGCACTCACGCCCTGCAGGGCAGTGGCGTTGAGCCACTCCTCAGGGCGACCGGCAAAGGTGCTCGCCAAGAAGGGCCGGTGGCGTTCGAGCCACTCCTCGGCGACGGCGAAAGTACTCGCCAGAGGCAGTGGCGTGTTCACTCCTCGCAGGCGACAGCCAAGGTGCTCGCCAGGGGGCGAGTGGCGTTGACCCTCCTCGAGGCGACAGCAAAGGTGCTCGCCTAGGGGCAGTGGCGTTGAGCCACTCCTACGGGCGATCAAAGCAAAGGTGCTCGCCAGAGGGCGAGTGGCGTTGAGGCCACTCCTCGGGCGTAGTTCCCAGAAGCAACCCAATCGTACTACAGGCGAAGGGTCAAGGATATTTAATGCGAGACGTGCGCATTAAATGCGAGATGTAAGCGATGGTATGGCGGCGTGTCTTCCCGGTAGCGCATTAATGATGGGTGGCCCGAATCGACATCCCTCTCTGGCGAACTGCGAGGCAGGGTGACGTGCGGGACCCAGGCGAAGTCTAAGTCGGCTAGGGCAGGCATTAAATGTGATGTAAGAGAGTGTGACGGGTGCATTAAATGCACGTAGCAGCGTGTCAGGCGCTTGCTTTACGCAGCTTAGTAAGCCCCATGCGCCCCGACCGGCCAGAGTATAAAGGGAGCTGGTGCATGGGAGAAAGGTTGTTGATCCTTGGTTGGCGAGAACCTCGAGAGGGTCTTCTTCGACCTTGTAAGAACTCTGAAGCGAAGAAACCACCAAGCAGGGACTAGGTTATTACTCCTTTGGAGGGCGAACACAGGTAAAACTTCGACCGTCTTCTTGCTTGCTCCCACATCCGTTCTTCCTGTCTTTGGAGCGGTTGCCACAAAAGCCCGGTCAGAATCTCTCAAGCACCGATCCTAGGGTGCCGTTAACGATAAGCGTGGCGGTGGCGCGCTGAGTAGGGGCTTAGTGGTTAGGGATCGTTCCGTTCTTCCATTCCTTTTGAGGAGTTTGCAAGAATCCGAAGATCATCCGGTATGGCGGAATCTCATCGCCGGTATCGGCGCCCTCGAAAGAAGCGGCGGCCGATCGGCTCCGGTAAGGGAGTCGGGTAGGAGTCACTGCCTGGCGGGAGAAGCGCGAGCAGCGTCAAGCAGGAGTTGACCCGGTTCAATGGCGCTTGCGGTTGGGAAGATACCCCAATGCAAAGCCTTCATGCCGGCTTGATTGCTCTGGATCATCCTCGGTCCAAGCGGCGGAAGCGACACCCAGCCAGCCACTTGGCTCCGAGGACATTGCCGTCTAGTAGACTCGGCCCGGCGATTGCTTTGTGGCAATTCAGCCAGGAGCTTCCGGCGTCCTCCATCAAGGAGTTCGTGTAGTGGATGCACAAGCTTCCGATCGCTCTTTGGCGACCTCTCCCGCGAGGCCGGGATAAAGGAAGGAGTCTTGGTATCGCCCTGCCCTCTCGCAGGGCGATGCACAAGCTTCGCATCTTCGCGTACTCCCATGCCGGAGGAGAACCGCGGGGATCTAAGGGCACGCCTCAATGAGGCGGCTCCGGCGGAGACGATCTGCGTCAAGTTCTCGGGCGTCATCAGGCAACGCGCCCGAACCCCATTGCCCGGTCGATCGAGAAGGAGCTTCCTTCCGACTACGGGGAGAAGTGTAGACTGCCTCCTCGACCCCTTCTCGAGTCGGGGGCTGGTGGGCGACACTACTCCCCATATAATGTTAGTGCGAAGCGTTTTCTCTCCGTCTCATGCCAGGCGTGGCGGAAAAGATTTCGCCCCGCCCATCGAGAAGTATGCGGCACCACCAACCTCAAGAAGAATTCCTGCAGATTTATACGACGGTGGTGCGTCTTTGGAAGTGAGATAGAGTTATGGCCAGCTACTTCCCGATGTCGCAGCGAGCTCCGCCCGCTCTGATTCTTGAACCTTCCTCGGGGGTTGGTACACTCGTGGGAGGAAGCGTGCGACATTTTGTCGCTAACTTTCAGGCTCCTACGCTCAGCGGGTGTGGAGGGCGACCTCCACGCTTTGGAGGCGAGAAGGAGGGAGTCCCTGAGGGGTTCATTCGGCGGTTTAGCCATTGCATAACCACGATCCCGGATCTCCGAGCGGTCGGTTATTATTGCGTTAGGAGGGTTAGGGATCGGAAGATCACGGGAGAAGATGGCTACCCGCTGTGCTACCACTTCCGAGGCTCTTCTCTACGGCTCACAAGTGATGCCCGGCAATGGTATTTCGGAAGAAGTGCGGCAAGGCCCTCAAACCCTGACGAAGCCGGACGTCGAAGTCCTCCGACCGTAAGAAGAACGCCAAGGAGGCCCGTCGCCGAGAGGTTTGGTGGCGATCCGGAAGCCAAGCCTCGGGGCGCTGACGATCGGGGGCGAAGCGAGAGATCGTCGGGACCAGTGAGACAATCGCGAGGACCGCCGTTCTCCCGCCAGCGAACGGCGAGGGCAAGCCGTCTTATGCCCATCCACCGCATACAAATGGGCACGACCTGGAAGATTGCCAGGTTGTGTCCAAGTTGGTGAAGCGACTTAAGCGCGCGAAAAGATCGCGAAGATGATGGCGGCGAAGATGACACCCCAGCGGCTTTCCAACAAGCCGAGCACACGGTGGCATATATTCATGGGGCTCGGCCACCTACTCTTCCAACTCGCGATAAGCTGGCGAGAGTGAGCGGTGTGTGCCACCATGCGAGCAGACAGTCGAATTTCTTGAAGTGGTCGGATCAATCGATCACTTCGGTCAGACCGACCACCCGGCGAACACTCCAGGCCCAAACCATCTCCCGATCGTGGTCGCCTCACGGATCGAGGAATGCGAAAGCTTGGGCGAGTACTTTCGTTGGCGGAGGAAGTGCCATCAACTGCATCGATCGAGCGTATCAAGCACTCAAATACCTTATGAAGCTGCGCCACTTAGCTTTTTATGGAATTGCCCGGGATGAGCCTAATGCCCTGGGACAAGTCCAGCTGCCGTCACGTTGAAGCGCTGAAAACTTCCGGACGGAACTCATCAGCAAGTCGCCGACTTGACCTCCCTTACAATGCCACGCTTGGCCGGCGGCGCTAGTCAAGTTCATGGCGATTCGCATCATGCTTATTTGCCGATGAAGATCCACACAGGCCGAGAGGGCCCAATTGTGGTAAAGGTGGACAAGCTCGAAGCCTTGCGCCTCGGTAAGCAAAGTGCAAGACATTTGGAGCCGCTTTGTTCGGCGTGTACGAAGACCCCTCGGCGCTCCCGGCCAAGGCCAGCGCTTCACGAGTCCCTCGGGTGAGGTGAAGGTGGTCCCGTGGGTGAGAAGGCTCGGGCAAGGCTTGTGAGAATCGGCGCTGATCTCGGCGCCAAATAGAAGGCGCTCGTCACCTTCCTCGGTCTAATCTAGATGTGTTCGCACGGGAACCATACGAAATGACCAGGGTCCTAAGAAGTGTCGAGCACCGATTAACAAACGCCACTGGGCGCACCCGATCCAGAAGGTCGAGGCAAAGGCGCGAGAGCGACAAGAGGCCATTCGGGAAGAAGTGGAGAAGCTATTGCAAGCCGGAGTTGTGCGGGGAAGCCGCCTACACAGTGGTGGCTAACCCGTACTCGTGAAGAAGTCCAATGGGAAGTGGCGAATGTGTATAGACTTCACCGACCTCAATAAAGCCTGCCCTAAGGACCCTTACCCTCGCCAAGGATTGACCTGGGTGTCGATTCTGGCGAGGGTGTGAAGCTCTATGTTTTCCTGAGACGCCTACTCGGGATATCATCAGTTAGAATGGCGCGGAGAAGACGAAGAAAAGACGGCCTTTGTAACCCCTTTTGGTGTATCTTTGTTACGTTCGAATGCCCTTCGGGTTGAAGAATGCCGGATCTACCTACCAATGAGCCATGCATATTGTATTCAAGTCACAAATTGGGAAGAACCTGGAGGTATATGTTGATGACTTGGTGATAAAAGCTAAGGCGATGGGTTGGTTGAAGATCTGGAGGAAACTTTCTCCCGCCTCGGCACTCCGCTTAAAGCTGAATCCCGAGAAGTGCGTGTTCGGGTGTCATCACGGAAAGCTGGCTACAGGTCTCGGTAGCGGGATGAAGCCAACCCGAGACAAGATTGAAGCAATAGAACGAATGAAGCCACTGTCCCGGCTCAGCGACTTGATGCCTAGTGTCGCCCGCCTCTCAGTAGTTCATAGCAGTTTGGGGAGAAAAGTCTCCCATTGTTCAAGGCGATGAAGAAGACTAATTCCTTGAGTGGACCCGGAAGCCAGCAGGCATTTGAAGATCTGAAGAAGTATCTCTCTTCGCCTCCTGTCTGGTCGCCCTGAGCACAGGTGGTAGCCGCTTCTCCTTTATGTAGCGGCAAGCCCCTCGTGATGAGCGGAGTGACTAGTAGCTTGAGAGCGAGAGCAGCGTCTGTGGCCGGTCTATTATGTGAGCAAGGTGCTGCATGATGCTGAAACTAGAGTATCCCCAGGCCCGGAAAATGGTGTATCTTGTTGGTGGCATCAAGAAAGGCTGCGACATTATTTCCAAGGAAGGAGATCACTGTGGTCTCCTCGTATCCTCTGCGGAGATCCTTCACAATCGTGAAGTGAAGGTCGATCGCTAAGGGATCTGTCGAGCCGGGGAATTTGGCTTCAAATTTGCCCCCCATCGCTGCTATCAAGAGTCAAGGAGCGGACTTCATTGTTGAATGGACTCGGCAGATGGGGAAGATAAAGAAGTCCCGTGCCCACGCCTTGGGCGCTCCTCTTGATGGATCCTTCGAGGCTCGGCGCGGGGCTGGGTTCCTCCTGGTCTCCCGACCGGGACCCCTCAAATATATAGTCGTCTGGACTTTAAAGCCACCAACAATGTTACTTGAGGAATCTGAAGGATTCTTGGTGGAGCTCCCTGCCGCGACCATCGGCATCACGGCGCCCTCTGATTAAAGGCGATTCTTTCTTGGTCATCAATCGCAAGGAAGGACTTCACTGCTCTGATCCGTCATGGCAGGCTTACACAGCGGAGATTAGAAAGATGGAGAGACACTTTGAAGGGCTAGGGTATACGCACATACCCGGCGCGACAATTATTTAGCTGACGAGCTCGCTCGGCTAGCCTCGACAAGAGCCCCTGCTCGGTCAGTCTTTGAAGAAAGGCTTACGCGGCCGTCCATCTGGCCCCGTCTGCGGTGGGGAGGATGGTGATGCCTTCAGCCCTTACGCCCGGATGGGAAAGCGGCGCTGCCTATCGCAACCCGTTCAGGTGGGGGCGATGGTGGCGCCGACCACGTTGCGAGGAGGAAAAAGTGGCGAGCGGCAGCCAGCGGAGTGCCAGGCGATCACTGCGTAGTCGCCGTGCTTGGCCGAAGGCACATGGATGGACCCGATCCTGGCCTACTGCGGGATCAAGTATGCCCCGACGATGATCGTCGGTAGAAGATAAGCGAAAGGCCGCGCTACACCTGGTAGATGGGGACCTGTCGGCCAGGGGTGGAAACGGAGTTCTTGAAGTGCATCACTCGGGAAGAGGAAGCATTTTGCTTTCGATATCCATGGAGCGTGTCTGGGGAGCCATTTTTCGATCGGAACCTGGTGGGGAAAAGCTTCGCCACGGTTCTATTGGCCAATCGCCCTCGGGATGCTTGCGAGCTGGTGAGGAGATCTGGCGTGCGATTCCGCCTAAGCAAATCCACCAACCAGCCCAAGCTCTACGCAAACCATCCCGCTCTCATGGCCCTTCGATGCAGTGCGGATATCTGAGTCCGTTCGCTGGGCCACGAGAGCTACACTCATCATGCTCGCCGCCATTGACAAGTTCACCAAGTGGGTGGAAGCTGAAGCCGTGAGAACCATTACCGTAGCTGCAGCGGTCTTTTTCTTGCGAGGGATCTTCGCCCGCTTCGGGGTCGCCAACCGTATCATCACCGGCTAATGGCTCCCGGTTTACCGGCGCCGCTTTTACGGACTTTGCGAAGAAATGGGCACGAAGGTCTGCTTGCCTCGTTGCCCATCCAAGAAGCAACGGCCAAGTTGAAGCGAGCCAATGCACCTTAGTCTTTGAAGGAGCCTCAAGACTCGGGCGTTTGATCGGCTTCACCAGCGTGGCTCACGGTGGGTTGAAGAACTCCGGCGATCTTGTAGTCACTCCGGACCACTCCCACCGGGCTACGGAGAGACTCCATTCTTTACGGTTTCACGGAGCGAGGCTGTCCTCCTTCTGCACTGACATTTGGGTCGCTACAAGGCGTCTTCAAGAAGATCAGGAAGAGATGCGCCAAGACAGCGTCAATCTCTGGAAGAAGCCCGGATCGTGCGGCCACTGCGCGCCTTCGGTATCGACAAAGCCTCAGAAGTACCACGCCACCGGGTCGGTGAGAGAACATCGCGATGGGCGACACTGGTCTTGCGAAAGATTGATCGCGGTGGGTTACTCGCTGTCTCCCAGTGGGAGGGCCCCTTTAAGGTGGTCTCGATCCTCGGCGGCGGTCGAGTTGGCCAACCGAGGCGGGGAGGAAGCCAGCGAACTTCATGAGAATATAGAGAACTGCGCGTAAGTTCTACCCTTGAACGGTTGTAAGTTTCAGGTTTTGTTCTCGTGCGGTCGAATCATGCTTTTGCCGACTAGGGGAATGAACGACTGTTCGAAATTAAGTATTAAGTTCCGTTATTTTTACTTGATTACTTCATGCCTTCTAGTTCTGTTTTATGGCAAAGTGTTGAGCGATCACTCTAGTCACTTTCGATCTGAGCGCCCGATGTAAAGCGGGACCACTATGTAAGTGCGAACAGATTGGGCAATTAGTATTTGGTTTGAACTCGGCTCCCGACACGGTCATGACACTCAGGTGTCCCGTAATTTGGCGATTAAACTCTTGCTATCAAAAGCCTACGTCATCACCGTCTTACACTGTGTCCGCTTCGCAGCGAGGCCACAGTGCGTGTTGTTTGCAGGTTGTAAGGCAACAAGAAAAGAATCGCCGGACACAAGGGATACTTTACTCACTTCTTTTTTCCTTCTAAGCCTTAAGCGAGGCTGGTAATGCAAGTTAATCTTGGCGGTCAAGAAGGTGGAAGGCTAAGAAGACAAGTTAAACATTGCTGAATAAGTCTAAAAGTGTCATGTCTATTCCATGAAAGTGCTTTACAAAAGTTGTTGCAGCCGCCAAGTTAAAAGGGCAAAAGGGGAGAAGGGCCCAGTTATCCTATCCTTCTTCCTTCCTCGTCCCGCCATGGCCGCCGCTGCAGGTCTTTCCGCAAGGGGCCCGACGCCCGCTGCTGCCACTCTCTTCTGCTGCGTCCTCCAGCAGGGTTGGCCATCTCCACCGAAAGGCCGACGAGGTCGAAGAAATGCCCCGCACTCGCGCCTCCGCTTCCTCCGCCCGCCTCTCTCTTCAACTCGGACGGGCGCCGCAGGATCAAAGTTGGCGTCCTTGACGCCAAAGACGCCAAAGCGAACCGCGTGCAATGCTCTGCGCGCGTCCCTCCGGTGGACCGGCGGGCGGCGGAAGTCGGGCGGTGAAGTCCGCAATCCGATCCGAGGCGTATATGAGTGCGACGTTTCGCTCCATGGGCGCTTGCCGCACCAACCCCACGAGGCGAGGTCCTCCATCCGGTCAAAGGCGTACCTCAAGATCTCGCAGAGTGTCGCCGATCGATGCGGTGTGTCGGCTACGCCTCGAGCTCTTCCATGAGCTTTCGGCAGGTATGAGCGGCCCTCGCCTCCGCTTCCCCACCAGCCTCCCGCTTCCGCTTTCCATCCGGGTCATAGATCGGCCACCCGCCGGAGGCGGCTAATCTGGCGGCGTCGCTGGCGAATTGCTGCTCGGTTTAAAGGCTGGTGGTGTGGAGTAGAGCCGCCCAAGGCGGCCAAGATGCATGGCCTCACAAGGAACGGAGTCCGGGAGAGATCCGGAGTGGGCAGGGGCTCAAAGAAATTGGTCGCATGCATGATCGCCCGGCTTCTTGTCCTGGCGGATCACCGCTCCGGCCTGGCTACCCCGATCGCCGCCCACAGGAGCTACTGGGTCTGCAGCGGGTGCCTCCCGAACAAGCAAAGCAAGCAAAGGTAAGGCTCCGTCAAGGTTAAAAAGTTTACCGCTTCTTTTGTATGTTTCAAGGATTCAGTATTCCGAGGCCTCGAAACCGAGGCACTCCGAGTGAGAACTACCCTCGAGGCAATCGGCGCTCGGTGGCGCGGGAGGATGCTGCGCGTGCGGTGGTCCGCCACGCAAGCCGGGCGGGTCGCCGCTAATGCGCGGTGGCGGGCGAAGCGATCTTGCGGTGGTCCGCCATCGCAGCGCTGGATCTTGTGTCGCCGCCAGCGGTGCCGGTGGCGCGGCGATGCCGCGCCGAGTGGGTCCGCCAGCGTTGCCGGGCGTGGTCGGTTACTAGCGGTGCCGGTGGCGGCGAGAGGACGCTGGCGCCGCCGGTTCCGCCATCGCAGCGCCGGGCGGTCACCACGGCGGTTGCGGTGGCGACGGAGGTCGCGCCGGTATCCATTTGCCGCCTGGCCGGCGTATCAACGGTGGCGGTGGCGGTGGCGACGCGAGGTCGCCAGACCGGCCGGTTGGCCGCTGGCCGTAGCGCCGGCGTCAGGGTGCCGCCGGATGGCGGTGGCGATGGAGGAAGGCGCGCGGGTCGGGCTGCGCGACTGGGCCTAATAACCGATTCGCGGCGGTGATGGCCAGGCGAAGCGCCGCGACCGTTGATGAAGAGCCCTCACCGGTGTGAGGAAGTCTCAGAGGGCGGGGCTGCGAAGATCCAGGCCGCCGACTAAGCCGGCCCCGATAGCCGTGGCCTACCGGGCGCTCCAGCTGGGGCGATGTCGCTTACAGGCGCTTGTTCCTCCCTGGTCGCCAACGAGGAGTGCGTGATTATCAGGCCCTTGATGGAGCGATGATGGGCGCCCCATGCCTCATCTTGGGCATCGCTTGACGCATCCCCGCCGATCCAGGCCGATGTCGCAGAGAGTGGAAGCGCACTCGGGAAGGCGAACGCCGCCGATCGCCCCGCCCCATCCAGGAAGCGATTCGCGCGCCCGGCTTTCCACCGGTGACACAAGAAGAATAAGAAGAAGGCGATGTTAAAAAAAAAAAAAAAAAAGGAATGATGATGAAGAAGGAAGGCGAAGAGCTTACCTCTCCTGGAACAGAAGTCCCGCGCCCACGCCAGGTAGTGCCAAGTCGGTGTACGGCGCAAAGAGCTAATCCTCCGGGACACGAGTCCTCGAGAACCATGCTCTCCGTCAGCCACTATTCGCGGTAGATCAACCCGAGCCAACATTGCAAGTAGCTCGGGCGTGTCGGGCGACGGAGATACCTGGGGCCGATCAGTTGTCGCCCACGCTCGCCCGGAAGCCCTAGGGCTTCAATGCCGCTGTCGTCTTCAACGTACAACCATTCGTAGGGCGCCACATTTTCCATTGCCGATCGGTTCTCCATTGGAATGTAGCGCCAACGGCCCTGCCTCTAAGTCGCAGATGGCAAAGACCGAGATCTCGGAGCCTGGCCGACGCGTGAGCGAGAAGAAGTAGCGGAAAAGGAGAAGATTGGGCATTACCCCTATAAACATCTCACGAAGTGGGCGAAGACGGAGAGGAGCACAATGGAGTTAGGAGGAAGGTGAATGTTGTGAATGTCGTAGAAGTTGAGGACGGCGATATAGAAGTTCGAGATGGGCGGGACCAAGCCCGCCATCATCGCCTGCAAAGAAGATGACTTCCATTTGGGCGTGGGGAGCGACAGCCCCTACCAGGCATGAGAGCGTCGCGCGATCACCTTGGAGCATTTAGCGGCGGCGTTTTCTTCACGCATTGAAGGAGGAGAACAGCGAGCCTGAGAGGCCATCGAATCAGCTAAGGAAGAAGGGAAGCTAAAGCGTGAAGGAGCAGAGGCGTAGCGAAAACGGGACCTGCCCCGTCGCCGCTTATTTATAAGAATTCAAGGAAGAGCCTCAAGGCGGAAAAAGTCGAAGAGACGCTGCAGTTCGGATCTTGGGGAAAACCAAAGCATTTTTTCGAGGAAGGGCACGCCCCACTAAGCCTCTGAACGGTCGCCGAGATTCACCTCGGGGCCTGGAAAAAAAGAGGCAAGTTTTTAAAGACCAAGCGTGCGTGGGCATTTATGGGCCCCACCCGGAGATTGAACCGCTCGACGAAGAAAAGAATAAAGACACTCCTGGTGGGCCCGGGGCTATCGGCAGATAAACGGGGTACCCACGCACCGCATTAAGTACTCACGCCCCAGAGAGTGTGGCGTTCAGTCACCTCGTATGCACCGCGACAAGTACTCACGCCCAGAGACGTGGCGTTGCCACTCCCCGGGGCGACCAGCAAAGGTGCTCGCCAAAGAGGACTGCATGGCGTTGAGCCACTCGAGGCGACCGGCGAAGGTACTCGCCAGGACAGTGGCGTTCAGGCCACTCCTCGAGGCGACCACCAAGGTGTCGCCAGGGATGTGGCTCCAGTTGAGCCACTCCTCAGTATGACCAGCAAAGGTGCTCGCCTAGGGGAGTATGCGTTCAGCCACTCCGACGACAAATAGTTGCTCGCCCAGGGGCGATGTGGCGTCAGCCACTCCTCGGCGTAGTTCCAAGAAGCAACCCCGCAACTGCGGCTACAGGGCTAAGGGTCAAGGATATTTAATGCGAGACGGCATTAAATGCGGAGATGTGTGGCAAGTGGTATGGCGGGCGTGTCTTCCCCAAAGGCCATTACACGATGGGTGGCCCCGAATCGACATCCCCTCTCTCGGGCGGAGGCCTGACAGGGTGACAGACAAAGTGGACTCAAGGCGAAGTCTAAGTCGGCTAGGACAGGCATTAAATGTGATGTAAGAGAGTGTGACGGGTGCATTAAATGCCTGTAGCGTGTCGACGCTTGCTTTACGCATAAGCTTGTAAGCCCCATGCGCCCACCGGCCGAGTATAAAAGGGAGCTAGGGTGCATGGGAGAAAGGTTGTTGATCCTTGGTTGGCGAGAACCTCGGAGGGTCTTCTTCCTCACCTTGTAAGAACTCAAAGCGAGAAGAAACCACCAAGCGGACTAGGGTTATTACTCCTTTGGAGGGCCCGAACCTGGGTAAAACTCGACCGTCTTCTTGCTTGCTCCCAGCATCCCGTTCTTCCTGTCTTTGGAGCGGTTGCCACAAAAGCCCCCAGTCCGAATCTCTCAAGCACCCGATCCTAGGGTGCCTGTTGGCCAGTAAGCCGACAAAACCAAAGGGCTGAAATTCACATACACGGGAACTCAACTTGGAAGAGGAACTCCATAGAACCAAAACCACCAAAAAAAAAAATTTCTTCGGGGAGAAGCTCTATTCAAAAGAGAAACACCGCGAAAGTCTTCTGCAAATGCATTTCACTTTTACCAAAACAAATCATCTCACTTTTATCCAAGGCCGAGCCATTCAGAAAAAAGAAACCGATCAAGGAATTAAATGCTTCCACACAACCACCATCTCTTTTTCCTTAAAAAGGAACCAAACTCACTTCCCAACAGAAAAAATTGTTTCAACCACGAATATCATTCATGTCACAACCAAAAGAATCGTCTCTTAAACAAAAACTGTCAAACACCTCACACCACAACACAACTCTAGCCCAAAATAGAAATACAAATATTTCCAGATCATGAAGTTCCAAATCTTACATTGGATTAGCTACTTCTTTTGATCAACAATGCAACCGATAACTCGACCTTGAAAACTACGGACAAAGTCAAAGCATACATCCTTGAGCATAAATGTCGCATTCATAACTTAAGCTAGTTTTCTTATCAAAGATGAATGAATGACGATATTTAATAGAATAACATTCCAAAATCTCCACAAATTACTTCAAGGTTAATCATTCTTTTATCCTTGTTTTAAGCCTTGAAATTAACCCACATTTGGCAGAATCATTCTAAGTTTAGGGAAACTCTGAAACACAGCACAAAGAATACTTTGACCGAAAGTATTCAACCCAAATATCAAACAAACAAACCAATCCATATGAATTTTTAAACATAAGTTCAGCATAACTCCCGCCATCTATAGCATTCCACTACCCTTACCATTTAGATTTCAATATTCCCTATTTACTCATTGAGAAGGCCCATCAGTATTTAACAACAACTACACAACAAATTCTTACTCTTATTACCTTTTCCACAATTATAAATAAAGTTCACAGTGCTTATCAAAAACACATCCAACCAACACTACCTCATCAAGATCCCCACGGAGCAGCCTAACCTATATCATCATATTCTAAATTTGAAAGGCAGTGCTTCAACAAGTCTTTCAGCATGATGAACCTATAAATTCCATACCACATACGCGTCAACATCTCGACAATGAAAATTTATTCACCTAAAAGATGACTCAACAAGTAAATATTATCTCAACAAGGCACCAATCATAAATAGAAGTTTAAAACATACATTTATTAAGGACAAAATCACGCGTCATGCTAACTATCCCTGGTTCACTCCATCACAACATGTTACAATTTCCACCATTTTAACAAAGGTTTTCAACAATTAATCTAATCAGTTACCACCACTACTAAGTCATCAATATCAATAATTGGCATAATTGTAAAACAACAACATTGCTTTTATTTACCCTATCCATAGGCTATGACAAACTGTCACTACACAACATACTCCAACTATGTAAAATAGATTGAATAATTTAAGCCATCCAAAGCTCTTATAACAACAACGCTAAATTAAATTTAATTTTTTTTTTAGCTACCCTATACACGGTTATAGCAAAATTGCCACTCCAAGACATACTCCACTTTTTTTAAAGTGAATGAATAGGTGAAATCATCACAAAGCTCTTACGGCAATGGCAAAAACTTATGTCTTCCCAATTGATATCGATACTAGCATTATTGGAACGCATATCGCATACTTCCGAATCTACTAATAGTTTGCAACGTCATAAATATCAACTCTAATCAATTTCCAAGTTAAAGTCACTAGCCAACACGATTAAATTAGAACATCTTTAAAAAACCAGCCTGGTTTCTTTAACAATATCGGTAGTCCACCATTACAATTAAATTGTTCTACCGACCTTATATTAAAATGTCTCTAAATAACCCACTAATTTTCTATTACCTTCACAGTAGTTTACATCATCGTAATGTTCTAACTACGCATCAAGATTTAAAGCTTTAAACATTGTCCATGGTCAAGGACACATTAAAATAATGCAATAAATCCTAAGCATGCACATTAACACATTCAATCATTATCGCTTATAGAGCAATCTACAATACTAGAAGTTTATTTAATCTCAAGCTAAAGATAACAATTACATTTTAATTGATTCAACTCACAAATTAACTTAGAAGTACATCATTCCATAAACCACATTGTTACATACTACGTAACACAGACATAAAATTTCTAAACACCGTCATGGGTCACCTACCCTTGACAAACAGGAGGCAATCCAAAACATTAAAAAAAACAAACACAGTTCTAGATCAAGAAAAAACACCGATAAAAATTCTTCTTTTCGTGCAAGGAAGAAAAGCAAAATCCAAACATAAATGAAAGAGAGCTCGACCCTCAAATGTCCAATCATAGTAGCCAAAACTCTTCAAGAAATCCAAAACCTACACTTTCCACAAAGGAAGACGGATGCAAAAGGGAAGACCAAATGTCCAACTAAAATTTTCCGATAAAGATTCAAACTTAGCTCCATCCAGCTTGATCTCGCAACAGAGAAACTCCAACCCCTTCTTTTTTAAAAAAAAATCGGGAAACAACAACCACGTAAATTTCCTCCCAACGACAGTCCCATCACAATAAATCAGTGCCAAAGCAAAATTGTGACCAAAAGACGCGCAACGTAGAACTCTTCTTCTGTGTCTTCACTCAAAGGAGACAAAACCACAAACCGCCAAAAGGACAAATCAGCGAGTGCTCAAAACTAAGCATTTTCCTCGGTTTCAACCAACCACATACCTAAAAACCAACCAAAACCGATCACAAGACGGTAAAGAACATCCGAAGGAATCCATCACCAACCTCTTCTATTTGACTCCAGTCACTACCCGATCTACGACAGACACGGATAAGTATTCTTTCCCTCTGAGGGTTTAATAGTTCTTCGGTGGTGACTCTACCCGCCACACCACAAACCACAGCCTCACTACAAACAAAAGGTGACCGAAACCCTTCGGCACCACAACCACACTTTATCACAAATGAAGCAACTCAATCAAATCTATCATAAATATAGCATTATACATCATCAAAAGTAGCATTCAACAACAAAGCTTAAATTCAACCTTTAAGCATAAGGCAACGATACCCATACCCTTTCCATCTTGTGCATCCATGTGTGTCAAATTTTAAATTAGTGATTCCACTTACACAAGTTTTAATGTTGCTATCCTATGACAAAATTTTAGTTAAAACCTAGGCCATGTTTCTAAGTTATTCCACATCACATTTTAGTTGTATCCTATAGTATGACACTAAAAATAGACATTCCAAGGACCTACTGACCCGCTCGATACCAATCAGTAACACCCTACAAATCTAAACTGTCAGACAAGAAAATTTCGACAAGATCTCTCCTAAAATTAGGACAAAGCAGGCGACAACAAGATTCATAATAACCATTATAAACAGGAATAACATAAAAGCATCAATACTAGAGATAACAAGTCTAAATCAACCGTAAAACAAACATAAACGTAAAACAGCTCCAAAGAGGACATCAACAGGTCTATGATTAATAAAATTTCAGCAAGCTAATGAATTATTAAATGCACTAGTTCATGTGATTCGTGATGACCCCGGAGGGTTGATTGTGCTACTAAGCCCACCCTTCAAGCTTACGACTCGCGAGAACTACCTGAAAACAACAAAATAACAAGGGGTGAGATTGGGTAATCTCAAAGAAGCGGAACAACTTCTAACGAATAACACAGCCACAGTAAAACTAGCATACCAAATTCCTCATGTCCAATACCACATTATAGAGTCCACACAACCTCAGTAAAATGCATATGATTGTGCACATGCTTATGCCATGATCCTCCTCACCGTGCTCTTTCTCAGGAACACACGGTGTTGTACCGGTACGGTCGCGCACGCTGGCGTCGACAAATTTCCAATGCATGATTATGCAGTTAATGCTTCATGCATAAATACATTCATAACTTCCCACTCTGAATTCACATGCTTGCATACCATCAAATAACATGGATAAAATGCGAACATCATTGAGATAGAATATCTCAACAATTCATCTTGCAAACAACATCTTTCTTCATTCTTACTCATGATTCAAAAGCCAAACAACCACATCACAATGCAGGATAGGATATTGCAATCTCATAAACAAGTAGTTAAACCATGTAGGTGTGCTGCAATTAAGGTTTATATTGAAGACGAAACAAATAGCGAGTTATAGTTTAGCAAGACCGCTACTTCCACTTGCCTTTACCAACGTGGATGACGAACCTAGTTGCGTCCAGAAGGGGCACCACCTGTACAAGTATTATTTCAGTACATAGCGACATCACAAATGATCACACAACTCGAACACACGCTTCCTAATCCCCGTTCCCTTCTTAAGCGCCAAAAACCCCAATCTGTCCGGGTCAAACAGCAGCACCCTCTCTTCACAATTTCGTATCTTTTTTTATACAGATCATAAAAATACAAAAAAATTACAGTATCTAGATATTGACGAGATCTACAACTTTCATGAAGATCACAAATTTCAATTCTACTGTTAAATATGCCTAAACAAACATCCAACACAGTGGACAAAATCTGTTTCCAGATTCTGTCCGTCATCTTGAAACAGCGATAACTCTCAGACCGACGCCCCAAAAATTCTGAAAAAATTACAGAAGCTAGATCTCGACGTTATCTACAACTTTCTAGTTATAGGTTTTTGCATAAAAAATCATTTATGCCACGTAAAACGTGAAACAATCCGCGCTGCACAATCTCCCCTTCCAAAAACAGCACCACGTGAACATCTACCCTTCTCCCCCATCAAGATCCATCTAAATCACTCACCACCAGATCTAATACACTACTAATCCCTAGTTAGAACAGGGGTAAAAGATTGGGAATTTTACCTTGAGTTCTCCCTTGAGAACCCACGAAAAACGCGCGATGATTCCCGAAACGGAAATCTGCTCGTCCTCCACGCCTCCACGGATCCTCTTCTCGCTTGCTCCTTCGCGTTTCGCGGTGGATCTTGAGCCACCAAGCAAGGGGAGGAAGAGGAGGGGTGGTGTGGCTGCTAGGGGAGGAAGGGGGGCACCCTAGGGCTTTAGGGGGGGGGTGACACCCCTTTTATATGGTGGGCCGGCCCACTAGGGGAAAAGAGAGAGATGTGGGGAGGGGATTCGCAGCCCAGGCCCAGGTTTTCCTCGGCCCACTGTTTCTAGCCCGACAACTCCAAATTTAATATTAATATGCCGGATAAACTTCAATTATTTCATCCCCCGACAAATTCTTCATTCCTCTCCCGAAACAAAACCAGGAAAAGGAACCCTAGAATCGCTCTTACGCTCTAAGGCATCACAGTTTTGCCCTAGGCCGTTGAGCTCCAGCCGCCGTAACCGCGCCACAAAAGCTCGCCGAAGTTGGAGGAGAGGTCCGCCGTGGTTTTCGCAATTTTCCGCCAACGTCCGCCGTTCTTTGCCGTGGTGGTGCCCAGATCCGGAGTCCTCGCGTCGAGCCGCACCCGCAGAGACCACTCACCTCGCCGGAGTAGCCCCGTAGCGCCGCACCATTGGTCGTCTTCCTCAGTGCCGGCAACCGAGCTCCGCCGTACGCCATCTCCGAACCCGCGAAGCTTCTCCGCCGTAGGATCTTCATCGCACGGCCAGCATTTTTCCACGTCACCCATGAGTAATCTTCCACGTTGCAGTTTAGATCTAATCTCAGCCGTTGGATCTAGATCCGACGCCCTAGATTGAGCCACATAGCCTTGAACCGCACCGTGCTAGGGGTAGATCTCAGCCGTTAGATCTAGATCGTACGGTTAGGGTTCACGCACGTTGTAGAACTAGATTGGATATCGACCGTCCGATCTAAATCGGAGGACAGTGTAGATTGCGCCATGCGTCGAGCGCCGGGTCATGCCACGTCACCCCCAGCGACGCGGTTAAACCCGATCGGATCTCGACCGTTAGATCTAAATCGTACGGTCCAGATCAACCGCGTTGCACCGCAACGTGCGGAATTAGATTTGATCTGGACCGTTGGATTTCAAACCAACGGCCCAGATTACGCCACGTGTTCAGTAGCCGAACCGGTGCGGTCAGCGCGGGCGTCGCCCGGTCGCCGCTGATGTCACGCGACAAATTCAGCAAGGGGCCCGCATGTCAGTGGCTCTGCCCACCGTGCGGTGGTGTCACCTGTGACGTCACGGTGGGGCCCCCGTGTCAGTACCGTGTGGCCGAGCGCGATGACGTCAGCGGTGGCGTCATTCGTGGGGGTCCCATATGTCAGTGAGACATGTACCCGTGGACCGGGTCCACGGTGGACCGAACCCGAGCTGTGGACCAAGTCCATGGACCCACTAACGTCATGCTGACGTCATAAATCGGGTTTTTCAATAGAAAAAAAATGAATTAATTCGGTTTATTCTTTTATTTGAATTTTCAAACTTCAAACGCTTATAACTTTTGCATTTTGACTTCGATTTGGGTGATTCCAATTTCTAAATTTTTATAAAATTGAGCTCTACATAATGGTGAATTTTAGTTAATTTTTGGACATGAGTTTTCTATGTTTATGTTTATTTAATTGATTTTTCAAACTTTAAACGAGTATAACTTTTGTGTTTTAACTCCGATTTGGACGTTTCAAATTTCTAAAAATTTATAAAAATGTGCTCTCTCTGTTTATGAACTTCATTTGAATTATTGGACACTTTATGTCTACTGTTTGATTATTTATTGCTATTGGCACGCGTTACGAGTAGACGTTGAAGTGCCCGAACGCTACGAAGGTGAAGTTTTTACCCAAGAGCTGGCTCAAGACCAAGACCAAGTACTTTTTGAAGGCAAGTTATGCTTTGACCATATTGATCCCATTTTTGAAATTAATTTAATTTAAATTATTGCATGCTAATTTAATTAGAAATTGTTTAAATTATTTCTGGGAGTTAGATAAATGCCAAATTGCAGTGTGACACCTTGACTATTTAATTATGTACCATGAACCCTTGTCACCCTAGTTGAGGAATATGTGGTTGGACATTATTAAATTGCCAACATTGGGTATTTAGATCGTTGTAGTATATTGCTTAGACCTGCTACGTGCACATGACATGATTTTGGACAATCAAATGTTAATATTGACTTAATGATATATTGAACCTGTTTTTGGAGAAGTATCATGTGTTGTGATTGTTGATGGCACGTGATGCATGGTAATCAACTAGGTTTGATAAATAGATTTAGACCGGGGCATGTGGCAAGAATGATATGGCGGGCCATGAGTGGCACCGGGGATGTCGTTTTGGTTCTTCCGGTAGTCTTGCCCTGGTCACCCTAAGGACTTAACCTTGCAAGCCTTTCATCTGAGTCAAACGTGTAACAACATGTCTGTAATGGGATGGACCTAGTTGAGTAAGTTACTAATAACTTGCATGTGGTACCTCGGGGTGTCAACTACACCTTTTGTGTAGCTTGACAGGGGAGCGTACTAGTGCTATGGCATGGTACTTGTCCAACGGTATGTCGGTCCCATACTTCACCTCTGTTAAGGGAAGGGATGGTGTATGACAAAAGCCAGAGAGGCTCACTTGTATAGTTTGCGGTCCCTGAAATGCTTTGTTACGATCACTTGCCTTTGTGGTGTTTGACTGTATCTTGTGGGTAAAGTGCATAACCTCTGCAGAGTGTACAACCTATTCGAATAGCCGAGTCCACGGCATTGGACAATGCTCGGGGATTACAGTCAAGGGTTAGACTTTCATGAAAACAACTTGGACTTGAAAAGTTTGGTTGGGTTTATTGATGACGTTGATGGAAATGTGGATTAGGAAAGGGAGAGTGTTTACTTAACCCCTGGAAAAGCTATTGATATTATCTTTACACTTACTGCTTTCGAATCTACTTATGCTACTTGTTAAATGTTGTTCTACTGCAAATGTACCTGTTAGCCTACCCTTTGTACTAAGCCAAGCATGTAGAATACTAGTTTGCATTCTGTGCATGACTTGCTGAGTACCAAGTACTCACCCTTGCCACAATACAACATCAGTTGAAGAAGAGTCGACGCCAGCTTTGGAGGAAGAATACCAGGAGGAGCCGTCTAACTAGGGAGCAAGCCCAGTCAGTTGCCTGTGGTATACTGGATGGCGCCACGAAATCTACTTTATTCCGCTGTAGTTATTTCTCTTTTAATAAGTCTTCGCCCTGTGAGGCGTATCTTTGTAACTTGACCATAAGGTCGAGCAACCAGTTTGGTTAATTAATTAAAGTACTTTATTGCTATCGAGGTGTATGATTGTGATATTTACCGATGTTGAGACTGTGTGCACTAGCGTGATCCAGGACTAGTGCTGAATACACAGAGGGTCCGGATTTGCAAATTCGGGTCCCGATACCATCCTTGGCACAACCATATCTGTTTCAGGTCGTGTTGGCTCTGGTCTTTTCCTTCCGATCAATGTGTTACCATATGGTCGCAACCTTCTAATTTTTTGTTTACCACCTTATGCCAACCTGGTTTGTGCTGGTCCTTTCAGACTCGTGCCATGATCGCACCCATCTCGGTCGCTAAATTTTGGGTGCTAATAGTACCGCAGAAATCTCAAGTCAAAGATGACATCTTGAATGAGGCTCATCGTACCCCATATACATTTCATCCTGGTGAGACTAAAATGTTTTAGGATTTGAAAAGGAGTTTCTGGTGGAAAAGGATGAGGGTTGATATTGCTCATTATGTATCATCATGCGGGATATTTTGGAAGATGAAGGATGAACATAAACATCCAGCTGGGTTAATGCAACCACTAGAGGTTCCCATGTGGCCATGGCATGACATATCCATGGATTTCGTGGTTGGTCCACCTCATGCTTAGCGAGGAAAGGATGTTATTTGGGTAATAGTGGATGTAAAGGATCGAGCTGGCGATCAAAGGGCGGGTAAATGATACCAAATAAAATTCCCCCCTTAAAATACTCCAAACAACCTCACAAGGAAAATCTGAAAAACCTAAAGATTTTTCTTCAAACCGGTGCTCCTCAAAATCACCAACCCTCCAAAACCCAAAAAATCAGACAACTATGTGTAACTCTAGGTTGCATGGATGAGAACCATGAATCATGTGAGGAATTTTTCAATCACAATCCTAGTTTTTAAGTGTCCAAACAAAAAGGAATCAATTCAAATACTTCTTTTCTAAAAGAGATCAAGCCAAATCACCAAAGTCTCTTTTAGAAAAGCAAAAGCAGATTTTTCAGAAATTGTCCTCAATTGGAACAGGTAGTTGGTGGATTTATATTACTCTAGAATTTTTGGAAAATTTTATCCATATGAACAACTGCGTTGTGAAGCACTCCAACAAAAAGCACCTCAAAAAACCATGTAGAACAATCAGGAAAAATCAAACACCACAGATAGTCAGGAACTTCGATCAGAAAGTTTGGGGCTCGGTTTTCCCCAATTTTTCCATAGATGGATATACGAGTCAAACACCTTTTCCAACAATAATCATCCAAAAAGGATTAATCTAGATTTTTCTAAAAATCCAATACTGACTGCTGTACGAAGAACAAGTTCAGGACAGATTTGCAACTTGATATAAACTTGTCTCTAGTCTATCCTAGGGTGCAAGAGAGATGTAAAACTATATGAGCACCCTGAAGACATCCTAGATCAACAGCATTTAGAAGGAGGGGAGGCAAATCCAAATTGTGAGAAAGTAAATTGCGGGAATTGAAATGCTGAATTTAAGACATAAAGTAAATGCGTAATATAAATTCAAGCATAAATGAAAATGATTTGTATTGTAGGAAGGGAGGTTTACAAAGCCTCACAACAAGGTGGGCAAAGCTCAAAGGAGCATAAAAACCTCTACAACCTTCTTATGAGGAAGGGCACCCCTCCCCCTCTATTTATACTACTCTTGGGCCACCTACCACCCTTGGATGAGTCCTTCAACCCTAGAGCACTCCACCAAGGGCTAGGATTAACCCACTTACACAGTCATACAAGGGCAACCCAAAACCCACACACACAATGGGTTTTTCTTGCATGGTTTTCAAGGCATACTACCTAGACCCGCTATCCTATCAACTAGACCGTGATCTAATGGCCCTCATCGATCCTCGTGGTGTCTAGCTTGTATCATTGCCTTTCCTTATCTTCTTGACTTGCCCGGACTCCATCTCCGATCATCTTCCGGCGATCTTCGACCGACTGGACCTCCAACGCACCTTGCCTTGCCCGGTCATCCTCCGCCTCACCATGACCTAGCACCATCGTCCTGCAACCATCAAAGACAAGGAAACACATCACATAGTATTGTCCAATAATCATCACAAATGCTCACAATTAATCATGTCTCATTCATTAGTTGGTTCTACCGCCAGCCATAGGCCAGTAGTACCATAAGAAGCTAACACAACCCACTAAAGGGCTCAATCAAATTAAATGATATGCCATATTTCCATATCCAAAATATCACACCACAATCTAAAAAAGATCAGTAGGATGTAACTCAGACTAGACTTTCCTTTAGCACTAAAACACACTACACCTTTTACTCAATTATTCTTCTCATAGAAGAGGGTATTAATTTCTAAACTCAACAGAAGTCTAACCTCCTCTTTCCACCACTCTATCATGATTCATCAAACTCAATATGACACAATCATCGTGAGGCACATCCCTTTAACACGCATTTAACCATTTTCACCATTAATATTTGAACAGTCGGCTGGGTTTCCAAACTTGAACCCTAAGGAGTCAAATACCCATAATCCCATCCTTTCTAATTGATTAACCTTTACATGAAAATGATCATAATCGATCAATGTCATCTAAGAACATAGCCCACTTTGGCAATATTTTCCTTCCAATCACAAACCAGGCATACCTCATAACCAAAGACAACTAGCTAGGACAAAAGTTCATGACAAAACATTTTTACATCACAATTTCTATAACCTTCACTACCACCAAACGATACTCCAGGCAAATCATTACCACATCATAACCACTTCTTAAATCATAACGAAAATTCCACACCTAGCCCAAGCTAGGACCGCAGATCATTACCACATCATAATCAGTTCTTCTCCTAGGAGGATCTCGCCCTCACATCCTTTTTACTCAAATAATCAAATCCCAAGAGTATAAATCTTTTATTACACTCAACAATTTACCACAATATTCATCAATTTTTTCTAAGCCCAAATGCAAAGGAAACTTAAGTCCTTTACATAGCACAACTGAGACACCATAAATCATTCCTTTTTTCTAATGCTAGAAGTCAAAAGGAATCTTGTGTCCTTTTAACCACTCAATCCATATCCAACACATTTAACCAAGGCATCAAGCTTTACCTCAGAAGAAAAACTCCAATATAAGAGAAACACCACATAAACTTCATTGTGGCAACTTACTTTCACAAAAGGAACCCTCAAGCCTTTACCAAGGCAAAACATCTCATTTTAACCAAAATCAACAGTTTTGGAAGAGAAAATGTGACACCACGGAGTGTCGTAACCTTAAAAAAGTGAATGTTAAGCTCAAAAACATTATGAAATATGGTATTGGAGGAAAAAAATCATATGTTATGAGGTTTAATTTCGTTTCCGGGCCGTTTCCGGGAGTTTGGGCCTTTCCGGGGGAGTTTGGGCCTAAAAGAGGGGGTTGTGGGCTTTGGTGGGATGGAGAATGAGTCCATTTAGGACTAGGATTCCGTTTGGGCTGGTTATTAGGGGTCCCCCCTGCCCTAGCTTGCGCCCCCACCGGCCTTTGGGCGCCTCCACCACCTCCCCTTGGCCCTAGCCGCCCCACCTCTCCCTCCCCTTTGGCCGTGCGCGCCCCTTGGCCCCCTTTGCTCCCCACCTCTCCACCACCTCTCCTCCAGCCCCTTGCTACCCTAGGGTAGCCTCCCCACCCCTGCACCTCGAAGATCCATCCGTTGGAGCGAGGAGCGAGGAGCGATCCGGGAGGAGATTCGTTGGGTTTTCGGTCTTCGGACGTAGGTATGGCCATGGGAAACCTTGGGGTTGATCTAGGTACTGTTCTAAGGATCATTATCATGTTTTTAGATCAATTGGTGGTGCCGTAATTGAGTAGATTGGATTAGATCTAGAAGTTGCCACGTTCTCTGTTTCGGGCAGCATGAGCAGTCGACCTAGGGTTTGGTTTTTCGCCAATTTAGAGTCGGAATTTGGTCGTACGGATGTTGAAGAAGTTGTAAGTAATTTCAATACCTTTCAATGGGTATAAAGAACTTTAAATTCCGCCTAGCCGTTTGAAAGTTATGCTTGTTTTACCGAGCGTATTAGAATCTGTGACGTGATTGGAACAGATCACGGTATTTTGTAGATTAAACAACTTTAGAGTCCGAATCAGTCTTTCTGTATACTTAGAAAAAGTTAGGAAATTTCCTAAGATATGCGAGGATGTACTCGTTTAATTGATTCGGAGTCCCATAACCCAAGTTACGTCTTTTGGAAGGCTGCTGTCCCGACGGGACAAAATCTCTGTTTTTGGGTTTTGCGAGTAGTTGGCAATGTCGGGGTAGATGAGGGTTTGCGTACTATTTTGTGGACATGATTGTGAGTGGACATGATTGTGAGTGTGTGGTACCTATGTGCAGGTGGTGCGACCCCGGGAGTGCCTTCTACTTCCCGCCAATCCGTTGCCCGTGGTTGAGGCAAGTGTATTGTAATGGATAGCGGTTTGTAGGTTGCTAGTTGAGACTAGATGAACTTGATTATATGATATGATCACTTGCCATGCTTTAATGATTGCCTATGATATGATGAGTATGCTATGATGCCATGTGTTAATGTACAAGTTAATTATGATGTTGGCATATTTGCATACATGGCATGTTACATGGCCCGGGCGGTGAGAAAGTCATAACTAATCCGGGGAAGGTCGGTGAGAAAGTTATGACTATTCCGGAGAGCCAATGAGTAAGTCCTACATCGTGATTCCATTCACCGCGGTTTTGGTTCATCATTGCATTGCGCTTGATTATTTAATGAAGATTATGTCTATGTGTTCTTGATTATATGATGTTGTGTTTATGGTTATGTGATCGGACGGTTGTCTGTCTGTAGCAGCCATGCCGAGGGGTAGAGGCCGTGGTCGCCATGGCCGTGGAGGCCAGGGGCAAGGTTCTCAGGGAGTTGCGGAGTCTTTAGCTGAGGGTAACGTTTCGCTCAATGCTCATGGGCCAGCGCAGGAGGACCTCCCGGCGGCACAGTCAGGGGCGGAGGTACCCGCCGCCAATGCGGATTTAGTCCAGGCTCTGCAAAGGGAGATTCAGGAGCTGCGCCAGCAGTTGCGGGCAGCCCCTGCTGTTGTGCCTCCCCCTGCAGCGGCCCCAGTTGTTGCCCCCGCTGTGCCGGAGCCGAGGATGAGTCTCCGGGAGTGGATGTCCCTCCGTCTTGACACTTTTGACGGAGCGGGCACGCCGATCCAGTCCACAGATTGGCTGAGGTACATGGAGAGGCAGTTTGAGGTCCTAGAGTTGACCTCGGTTCAAAGGGATTGCTTTGTGGCTTTTCAGTTGAAGGGCCAAGCTGATATCTGGTGGGAGGGGGTTCTAGCTGCTAGAGCCCCCGATCTTGGTCGGATCACCTGGGAGGACTTTGTGGCTCGCTTCCGAGCCAAGTTCTACCCAGAGTCTTTCCTTAAGCGGATGGAGCATACTCTTACGACTCTTTCCCAGGAAAAGAGGTCGGTGGCAGAGTATGAGGTGAAGTTCAACAGCGTGGTGCGCTTCGTGCCGGCTGTGGCAGCCGACGATCGGGAGAAGGCAAGGAGATTCCGTAGAGGCCTCAACCAGGAGTTCATAGTTGTCATGGGGGCGACTGTCCCTCGTGACTTCTGCTCCGTGGTGGAGCAGGCGAAGGGCATGGAGCTCGAGTTGGAGCTCTCCTGGGATAGGCAGAACCCGGGTGGTTCAGGGGTTCCTGCGGCCCCAGGCGGGGGCCAGAAGAGGACCTTTGGTGGAGGAGGTTGGTCTTCTCAGTGACCCACCTTCAAGAAGTTCAAGGGGGGATAGGGCTCCTCCTCAGGGGCTAAGATGAGGCCGCCTCAGTTGTCTTCCTCGCAAACAGCTGTTCGTCCTGTGCCCGTGCAGGGCATGATGTGTTTCAAGTGCGGTGGTGAGCATCGTGCTTCAGAGTGTGGTTGGACCGGGAGTTGCAACCACTGTGGCAAGCCTGGCCACATGGGACGAGTCTGCCGGATGAATCCCGGTAGCATCATCAAGTGGAAGATGGTGCCTTCTCCTCCCACTCCAGCGGCGTCTTCCAGAGGTTCGGTGCACATGATGGCTGCTACTGCTTCTCAGCCGCCCTTTGCGTGGGCGCCACCAGCAGCTTACTGGTGCCCGCAGCCGTCTGCTCCTCAGTTGCCTCCTCCGCCCCTAGCTCTGTTGGGGCATCAGCCGGGTGTTGGGGCTCCTACTGTCCTGGCGCCACCAGGAGTGTACGCTTTGCCGACCGCCGAGTCAGCCGGGCATCCAAAGGTGGTTTCAGGTACTCTGCTCGTGGATTCCGTTGATGCCTTTGTTCTGTTTGATTCCGGAGCATCCTATTCTTTTGTGTCGTCTGAGTTTGCTAGTAGAGCTAAGTTGGGAGTTCAGCGGATTTCTGAGTCTGTGTTAGTCAGTTCTCCTGGGGGTTTGATTGCTAGTTCCTTGGTTTGCCCGGGTTGCACCATTGCCATTGATGACGAGGTTTTCTTCGCCAATCTTATGGTGATCCAGTTGGCTCCTTTTGATGTCATTTTGGGCATGGACTGGCTGCATCAGTACCGTGCCAAGATATGTTGTTTCTGGAAGACGGTTGCCTTGCAGGCCCCGTCAGGGATAGAGTTGACCTTTCAGGGTGGTATACCCTCCAGTTCTGTCTTTGCTTTGGCTAGTCTGTTTTTCGATCGCCGTTTGAGGCAGTTGGGTTTCCTCATGGCTATGTCAGAATAGCCATCTTCTTCAGTTTCCATTGAGGAGATTCCTGTAGTGAAGGAGTTTGTTGATGTGTTCCCTGATGAGTTGCCTGGTCTACCTCCCATGAGGAATGTGGAGTTTCGTATTGACCTTGTTCCCGGCACTCGACCTATTTCTATCTCTCCATACCGCTTGGCTCGTCCTTTTCAAGACGAGTTGAAAAAGCAGTTGGAGGATCTGTTGGCCAAGGGCTTTATTCGGCGTAGCGTTTCGCCATGGGGAGCACCCGTTCTCTTCGTCTCGAAAAAGGATGGAAGTTGGCGCATGTGCATTGATTATCGTGCTCTTAATCAAGTGACAGTCAAGAACAAGTATCCTTTGCCTCGCATTGAGGATCTGTTTGACCAACTGAAGGGAGCAAAGTGTTCTCCAAGATTGATCTTCAGTCGGGGTACAATCAGATCCGTGTGAGGGAGCAGGACATTGAGAAGACTGCTTTCTCCACTAGATATGGGCATTATGAATTTAAAGTTATGTCTTTTGGACTAACTAATGCACCTGCTGTCTTTATGGAGGCGATGAATAGTATGCTACACAAGTACCTTGATGAGTTTGTGGTAGTGTTCATCGATGACATTCTGGTTTACTCTAAATCAGAAGAGGAGCATGAGCGGCATTTGAGGCTTGTGCTGAGCACCTTGAGGGAGAATCAGTTCTTTGCTAAGCTAAAAAAGTGCGAGTTCTGGATTTCAGAAGTCGGTTTTCTTGGCCACATCATCAATCTAGAGGGCATATCCGTAGATCCTAGCAAAGTCTCAGCAGTTTTGGATTGGAAGAGGCCTTCCAATGTCAAAGAGGTGCGTAGTTTCCTTGGGTTAGCTGGCTACTATCGGCGTTTTGTGCAGGATTTCTCTATCATTGCCAAGCCACTTTCGCAGCTGACTCAGAAGGGGGTGAAATTTCAGTGGACTGCAGAATGTGAGCACAGTTTCTGCACTTTGAAGGAGAAGTTAGTGACTGCTCCTGTTCTTACCCTTCCCGAGCCGGGGAAGCGCTTCACTGTTTATTCTGATGCTTCTTGTTTGGGACTTGGTTGTGTGCTCATGCAAGATGGCAAGGTGATTGCTTACGCATCGAGGTAGCTGAAAAAGCATGAGCAGAACTATCCCACGCATGATCTTGAGCTAGCCGCTGTGGTGTTTGCATTGAAGATATGGAGGCACTATCTGTATGGTAAGTCTTGTGATATCTTCACTGATCACAAGAGCCTCAAGTACATCTTTACTCAGAAAGATTTGAACTTGAGGCAGAGGAGGTGGCTAGAATTGATAAAGGATTATGACCTCACTATCCAGTACCATCCGGGTAAGGCAAATGTGGTGGCTGACGCTCTCAGTCGCAAGACAATGCCCCCTGTCGTTGATTGTCTTGTTGCTGATTTTGAGCGATTGGGAGTCTCCTACTGCTTTGCAGGGACCGTGCAAGCTGAAACTCAATTGATTCTTGACTCAGTGATTCCCGAGCGTGTGCGGGAGGCACAGCAGCATGACTGTTTGCTCCAGCAGGTGAGGATGCGCTTTGAGGATGGCAAGACTGGAGACTTTATCGTTGATGATGCGGGAGCTTTTAGGTTTCAGGGTCGTCTGTGCGTACCTCAGAAATCCCAAGTGAAAGAGGATATTCTGAAAGAGGCTCATCGCACCCCGTACATGGTCCATCCTGGGGAGACCAAGATGTACAGGGACTTGAAAAAGAATTTCTGGTGGAAAAGGATGAGAGTGGATATTGCCAAGTAGGTGGCGTCTTGTGGGATTTGTCAGAAGATCAAGGCTGAGCATAAGCATCCCGCTAGTCTGTTGCAGCCATTGGAGATTCATGTGTGGCCATGGGATGACATCTCCATGGATTTCGTGGTTGGCCTACCTCATACTCCACGAGGGAAGGATGTTGTTTGGGTTGTGGTGGACCGTCTCAGCAAGTCTGCACATTTTATTCCTATCCGCACTACCAATTCAGCGAGCGATTTGGCTCCCATCTATGTGCGGGAAATTGTGAGACTGCATGGTGTACCCAAGACCATTATTTCTGATCGGGATGCGAAGTTTGTCTCCAAATTCTGGGAGAGTTTGCAGAGTGCTTTGGGTACACAGCTTCGCCTTAGTACTGCTTTCCACCCTCAGACGGATGGGCAGTCTGAGCGTACCATCCAGACTTTGGAGGACATGCTCATGGCCTGTGTGATGGCTTGGAAAGGTAGCTGGGAAGATCATTTGCCATTGGCAGAGTTTGTGTATAATAACAGCTATCATTCCAGCATCCGGGGCTGCTCCTTATGAGGTACTGTATGGCCGGAAGTGCAGATTGCCGCTTTGTTGGGATGCGGTGGGCGAGAGAGCAGTTCTTGGACCGGATTGGTTTCAGCAGACTGTTGATCGCGTGTCGGAGGTTCGGCATAACCTTCTTGCAGTGCAGAGCCGACAGAAAGCTACGCCGATGTGAGGAGGCGAGATTTGGAGTTTGTGGTGGGTGATAGCGTACTCTTGCGAATATCTCCCACTAAGGGTGTGGTTCGATTTGGCTCCAAGGGAAAGCTCAGTCCGAGGTTTGTTGGGCCATTTCCTATCATCTCCCGAGTTGGTAAGCTGGCCTATCGTCTGGAGCTACCAGAATCCATGCAAGGTGTGCATAATGTGTTCCATGTCTCGATGTTGAGGAAATACTTGCATGATCCGGAGTTGGTGGTTCCGTTGGAACCATTAGTGCTTGAGCAGGACCTCACCTTCGAGTCCCGTCCTGTGGAAATTCTGGGGACTTCGGAGCGAGTGATGAAGAACAGGACGCTCAAGTTTGTCAAAGTCTTGTGGTCACATCAGACCGAGAGAGAGGCGACTTGGGAGCTGGAGTCTCGCATGCGCGAGAAGTATCCCGATCTTTTCGCCTCAGGTATGTGATGTGAAACCTAGCTATCTTCGGTTTTGCTGGGTTGCGTTTTGGTGCGTTTTAGATTCGAGGTCGAATCCTGTTGAAGGGGGGAAGAATGTGACACCACGGAGTGTCGTAACCTTACAAAAGTGAATGTTAAGCTCAAAAACATTATGAAATATGGTATTGGAGGTGAAAAACCATATGTTATGAGGTTTAATTTCGTTTCCGGGCCGTTTCAGGGAGTTTGGGCCTTTCCGGGGGAGTTTGGGCCTAAAAGAGGGGGTTGTGGGCTTTGGTGGGATGGAGTATGAGTCCATTTAGGACTAGGATTCCGTCTGGGCTGGTTATTAGGGGTCCCCCCTGCCCTAGCTTGCGCCCCCACCAGCCTTTGGGCGCCTCCACCACCTCCCCTTGGCCCTAGCCGCCCCACCTCCTCTCCCTCCCCTTTGGCCGTGCGCGCCCCTAGGCCCCCTTTGCTCCCCACCTCTCCAACACCTCTCCTCCACCCCCTTGCTGCCCTAGGGTAGCCTCCCCACCCTTGCACCTCGAAGATCCATCCGTTGGAGCGAGGAGCGAGGAGCGAGGAGCGAGGAGCGATCCGGGAGGAGATTCGTTGGGTTTTCGGTCGTCGGGCGAAGGTATGGCCATGGGAAACCTTGGGGTTGATCTAGGTACTGTTCTAAGGATCATTATCATGTTTTTAGATCAATTGGTGGTGCTGGAATTGAGTAGATTGGATTAGATCTAGAAGTTGCCACGTTCTCTGTTTCGGGCAGCATGAGCAGTCGACCTAGGGTTTGGTTTTTCGCCAATTTAGATTCGTAATTTGGTCGTACGGCTGTTGAAGAAGTTGTAGGTAATTTCAATACCTTTCAGTGGGTATAAAGAACATTAAATTCCGCTCAGCCGTTTTAAAGTTATGCTTATTTTACCGAGCGTATTAAAATCTGTGACGTGATTGGAACAGATCACGGTATTTTGTAGATTAAACAACTTTAGAGTCCGAATCAGTCTTTCTGTATACTTAGAAAAAGTTAGGAAATTTCCTAAGCTACGCGAGGATGTACTCGTTTAATTGATTCGGAGTCCCAGAACCCAAGTTACGCCTTTTGGAAGGCTGCTGTCCCGACGGGACAGAACCTCTGTTTTTGGGTTTTGCGAGTAGTTGGCAATGTCGGGGTAGATGAGGGTTTGCGTACTGTTTTGTGGACATGATTATGAGTGTGTGGTACCTATGTGCAGGTGGTGCGACCCCGGGAGTGCCTTCTACTTCCCGCCAATCCGTTGCCCGTGGTTGAGGCAAGTGTATTGTAATGGATAGCGATTTGTAGGTTGCTAGTTGAGACTAGATGAACTTGATTATATGATATGATCACTTGCCATGCTTTAATGATTGCCTATGATATGATGAGTATGCTATGATGCCATGTGTTCATGTACAAGTTAATTATGATGTTGGCATATTTGTATACATGGCATGTTACATGGCCCGGGCGGTGAGAAAGTCATAACTAATCCGGGGAAGGTCGGTGAGAAAGTTATGACTATTCCGGAGAGCCAATGAGTAAGTCCTACATCGTGATTTCATTCACCGTAGTGAACGGAAGCGAGGAGTAGGCACCCTCCATCTTCGGGATGGAAGGGGGAGAGGGTGCATACCGACGGGTGTGCACTCAACCATACCGGTATGAGTTTTCAAGGAGACATGAGCATCGCATTGCATTGCATACATAATAATGATGATAATGATATGTGATCATGAATGAGATGGGTTACATGATGTGAGATATTATTGCTATGTAATTGTTCTTGTTGTACCATTGCAATATGCTTGCTGAGTTTTGAACTCACGCTTGTGTTTTCTTGTTGTTTTAGGTACCATGAGACCGGCATGCGGGGAAGGGAAATAGTCACACGTCCGCACGTAGCTTCACTCCTTTGATTCCACAAGTCATTCAATTAGTTTTTGATAATAAACTGCGTGTGATGATTATTGCTTTAAGGTTTAGCTTTGCTATATGAGAGTTTTATTGTTCGTTTGACTCTTGGAGACATTAAGTGCTTGAAAATAGACTTATATTGTCGTTAAGTCTTTAATTATTGCTGTTTTAGCTGTCTCTCATATTGCCTTATATTGCTTTACTGTGTTGCTCCTTCAAATCATGTTAAAACAAAGGAGATGCTGCCGAAATCTCGGTTTTTAGCATGTGCGCCTTTGCTGGAATTTATGTTTAATTGTGGTATTTAGATGTTGTTTAGCTTATGTTTGGTAGCATTCAGGCATATTAAATGCCGGGGTGTTATAGAAAAACCCAATTCTCAAGTTAAACAGTTGAGTCCACAACCACCACAGATTCTCTCAAAGAGAAAAGGGAAACTCATTCCCAACATAGCTCACTAATGAAACAATCATAAGCCTCACATTACCATTTAACATGCACAACTCATTGTTAATAATGCAATGCACATGAATGCTCTTTTCGCTGCACATACCGGTACTGCCGAGTGCACACCCGTCGGTGTGCACCCTCACGTCCCTTCCATCTCGTGGAAGGTGCCTGCTCTTACTGTCTCGCTCCCATTCACCTCGATGAAGGGGACTACGAGGTAGGACTTTTGCACTCACTACGGGTGAGCACCGAGGCCCACATCAACATGGGACGCCTCGTCTGTTATGAATGCATAATGCAATTGACACAATTGAAATGCAATTACATTCAATACCAACAATTCCATGGCCATAATTCAAATACATCAAACATCAACTACCTCTCGCATCCACACATTATCATTCATACTACCCAAGTCAAACATTTGAATCCGCAAACCTCTTAAAAGAAGGTTCAATTCAACCCCACCCTTACTAATATTCCAATACTCTTAGCCATTCAGGATTTTACATCCACCAAATCCTGGAAAGTCCAACAGGATTGAACTGAGATTTCAAAACCCCAATCTTCTTGTGATTCTCTCCTTTTATTTGTATAATCATCACCAGTCATATTATCATAAAACAATAAATCTTGTCTAACCTATGATAATCAAGGAAAACCACATTCTCACATCTTCAGCACAAATAACTCATTTATTAATTCGTCATAAGACGAGCCATCATCCATACAACTGCCGATACCAATCTTAAACATACCCTTTCAACACTTATTTCGACATAATCAACAACTTCTTGTCGCACAATCCCTAAGTCACCCTTTTACTATCCCCCAATTCATTCAACCAATAAATACTTTTAACAACTCAATACGACCTCCGCTTGGTCATATTTCAATTTCAGATCCCAGACAGACATTTGCCAAGGACCATTTTAACCTTATATACAATACTCCATATACTCCCATTCTTTGATTACACATCAATTAAGTCATCTTGTCAATTCACGGTTTAAGCGACCCCTAAACAACAAAACCAACAATTCCTCACGTCTTTACACCATCCCATTACAATATTTCGCACCGTCACCTTGCTATAATAATTCATCAATCAGAAGATTCTAGACCTTCTCAATCGTCATCCATACTAGTCTCATCAAAACGCAATCTCGTACCTCCAACTAATTTCCATGACTCGTAACACTTCGCATAAAACACTAATCAACCCTCACTTTTAGATCAATTACCATCTCAATTAATCTTTCACTACCAACACCTTACCTTAGTTTGCTCTTTGAACCATCAACAGAATTCGTTTTATCCTCCACAGCAACTTACTTCCTCTCAATAATTCAACTACCCACCACAGACTTAAAGCCTCGAGCATCCTCATGGGTCACTTACCCATCCTTAAGCAAGCCACAGATCTTAAGCATGATCGACACCACTAAACATCTTTCTTTCTAGAAAACCCAATCATAATCGCAGGAGATCTCGATCATCAAATTCCCAAATTTCTGATACACAACTATTCAACAAATCTCAAGGTTTACAACTTCCACGAAGGAAGTCAACTGCAAGGAAATTTCCACGAAAAAGGAAAAACCAAGCGATCCACCACATCTTTTCTGATAAAACCGAAACACCAAAATCCACACGATTTGGGTTTTACACCAAGAAAAACTTCAACACTTTCCTTAAATGGAGAGAACAACAAACGCCATAGTTTTCTCCCCAAAACCGCCCAAGGCAAGCAACAAACCTGCTGCCAGAAACCGCCGAAAGGACAACCGGTAAAGACTCATCACCAACACTTTTCCTTGGTTTCCAACCAACAAAACCGAAGAAACCAAAAGAAACCACAGCTCACATAATCATATTTACTCAATTAGCCCTTAATAAAATAGTAACAATAGATCATGCATAAATAGAGTAGTAGGCATAATAACTTAGCATTCAACACCAAAGCTTAAATACAACATTGAAACGTAATGCGACGATACCCATACCCTTCCTACTGTGCATCTGTGTATCAAGTTTTAAGTTAGTTAACCAATCTATTCCGGATTTTAAAGTTATTGCCCTAAGGCCAAATTTTAAAAGTTAACCCTAAACCATGTTTCTAATTTCACACAGCAAAAATTTAGTTTACTCTAGAGTAAATAACTAAATTTGCATTCCACGAACCTAAAGCCCGCTCTGATACCAACTGTAACACCCCGGTACCCTGTGCCTCGAATGTTACACTCTCCAGCAGCAACAAAGATGACACTAGGGCAAATTTTTAGCAAAAACCAGTAAACGACTAGGAGGTTGCCGAACTTATTAAAAATTTCGGCAGCACCTCCCCTAAAAACTAGACATCCACTCAGCAGACAAGAAAAACAATTTATAACATAATTAACAACAACAATAACATCTAACCATCATAACCCGCTAAGCACATACAAAGGGTCATGGTCTTCGAACAACTATCCATCCTTAACATCAAGAGATAATTATGATGCAACAAAAAGGAACCATCGGCATAAACTCATACAAGAATAGCTTCACCAAACGCATACTACTTCAAGAATCCAACACGTATTAACTAACATCGAGATACATTCTTTCACGCTATAGTTTATATGTGAGTCCTGAAGTAAGTGAGGGTGATCTAAGCCCCAACCCGGTGAGTAGACCTCAGGGTACCTAAAACAACAAAGAGAAACAAGGGTGAGTCCACGACTCACAAGTACATAAAAAGAGCAATAACAAAATCAACATCATAACTAAATAACAAGGAGAAAGAAAGATTTCCATAGCTCAATTAAAACATAAGAAAACCCATCACCATCACCATGCACATCTCATGACACATACCATAATCACAAAATCAGTTGTCATCACACATCATTGCAAACCCTATGCAATGCACTTATGACCCATGCTCACCATGCACATTACATCTCTCATGAATGCATCTCAAAGGCTTATACCGGTACAGCTGGGGGAACACCCGTCGATGTTCCCCCTCTACCTCCATCCCGTAGAGGTACCTACCCCACATTAGGTTTTACACCAGGGCACTCCGGACTAGTCATAACTTTCTCACCGACCTCCCCGGACTAGTTATGACTTACTCACCGACCTAGCCCGTTGAATGCTATGAATGCAAAGGATGCCACGTTTATGTTCATGGCTCAAATGACTTGCGACAACACAGTCAACAAAGCAATTCCATTATGAACCCACTCACCTCATCACAACCACATGTATTAAAAGTAAGCATATGCATAAGATTAACACATGCACCAACATGCTCATAACAGGACAAGAACAACACATGCACCAATATGCTCATAACAGGGCAACTCTTAATAGATAACAGCAATTCAACACACCATACGCAAGAATGATCACTAAACGATAAACAGTGAGTAAAGTATGGGATACTTTTACTATTTAGTGCCGTCGATTCATATTATTAGTCTACCATGCACTTGTCTTTTTACCACGCGACAAGGTGGGATGCGAGCGCAAGACCCCACCTGAAGGTACACCACCTGCAAATAGATAAAATTCCGCTCAAAGCATGCCAACCAAGCAACCGCAAGACTTAACGTGAGCTCGAATCAACAACCCACTTCGAAACCCCGAAAAAACATAAATCTACCCAACGGGGACGAGAGCCTTTCAACGAACAAATCTTTTAATTTGCTTAACCAAATGGAGTGAACTCAGCTCCTAATTACTCATAAGAGGATGCCCTACAGTTATCTCAAATTCAATCAAGCTAGAGATATCCCGAAGGCCTCTAAATTGAGCACTAAACTCCAACTGAAAAACGGAGCGTGCTGAAATTTTCCAATTTCAACACCGCGACTTCTAAATAGCATAACTTTTGATTGGCTCAACGGAATTTCGCATTCTTTTACTCAAAATGACCGTGAGGAGATAACCTACGCGTATATCATAGCCACTCACTCGGCCAAAGCACCCACTATTCCCATATCACAGAAGAACAGAGAAGGTCGACTACGCGACTCACTTCGGACAGATTTCATGGAAAAAGTAATAACTTTTTATTGGTTTAACGAAACTTAGTGATTTCAGTATTCAATGAAAGATAACTCAATTGTATACAATATTTGCAACATCTGGATTAACAGAAAATGGGTCTAAGTCCCCCGAATCGAAGTGCAAACACGGGGACAAAGTCTGCCCAAATCAGAACAGCACTTCCCTCCATCCATGGGCCACTTTCCCACCAAAATTTCTAGATCTAGGAACCCTAGAACTACTCTAACCAGGGCACAGCTCCATTATGGCAGCAAGCAAACCTCTAAAACAAGAAATCTTTGCCTAACCTTGCTTTCAAGGAGGAAGAAGAGGGAGGCTTGCTGCTGCTGTCGGCTGGGAGTGGAGAGGAGGCGCCGGCCACGGGGGAGGGAGGCATCGCCGGATCTGGCCGGAGCGGCGGCATCGCCGGCCACTGCTGCTACTATTGCTGTCCCCAAGGAGGAGGAAGGCCGTGCGCTCGGCCAGGAGGGAGGGAACCACAGGGGGAGGCGCTCGGCAGGGAGAAGGGTTGCTTGGCCTGGATCTGCAGGGAGGCACCATTTCCTGGGGAAGAGATGGGGGGAGGAAGAAGCCATCCCCAAGAACTATCAGCCTGGGAGGAAAATAAGGAGTGGGGCGCCAGGAAAAGAAAAGGAGGAGGAGGGGTAGGGTTAGGTGGGGAATTAGGTGGGGAAGGGAAGATTTTTCAGAAAAACCCCTCCCATACAACCCCATTTAACCCTAGCACACGCCGAGGAAACCACAACCTTGGAAATTACCCACCAAAGGGGCCTATGCTCGCCTGACTGACACGCCAAGTCTTAGAGCAAGTTTGACAGTATTACAAAATCAATGCCATAAATTGTTTTACACAAAACGCGTCGTCAAGGAGCGATCCATTCGAATAATCATTGATGGTAGGAGTTGCAATAACCTAGCCAGCCTGGATATGGTGGACAAGCTAGCACTCTCTACTAGACCACACCCTCAACCCTACCACATTCAATGGTTCACCAACAGCGGCAAACTCAAGGTAACTCATATGGTAAGAGTACATTTCGCTTTAGGTTCCTATCATGATTGTGTTGATTGCGATGTCGTACCTATGCAAGCATGTTCTATGTTATTAGGTAGACCGTGGCAATATGATAAAGATTGTTTACATCATGGTAGAACAAATCAATACTCTTTTGTGCATAAAGAAAAGAAAATTGTGCTACACCCAATGTTGCCTGATGCCATTGTAAAAGATGAAATTGCTAGAGCTAGCAAAGAGAAAAATCGAGAGAATTCTAAGAGTGAAAATCAGACTGCCGCCAAGGGACTTAAACAACATAAAAATAAAGAATCTAACCTTGATTGTGCCAAGCCAAATGAGATTAAGTTGAAAGGTGCTTGTTTTCTTGCGACAAAATCTGATGTGAATGAGTTGGATGTTTGTAGATATACATGCTATGCTTTGGTCTGCAAAGGGACTTTGTTTTCACTAGAGGAGGTGTCTCTCTCTTTGCCTCCTATCGTCGCTAACCTTTTGCAGGAATACGCTGACATCTTCCCAAAGGACATCCCCTCAGGGATACCACCAATTATAGGGATTGAGCACCAAATTGATCTCATTCCAGGGGCATCCTTGCCCAACCGAGCGCCATACAGAACCAACCCTGAAGAGACTAAAGAAATACAATGCCAAGTTCAAGAATTGCTTGATAAAGGGTACGTACGTGAATCTCTTAGTCCTTGTGTTGTTCCAGTCATTTTAGTACCTAAGAAAGATGGCACATGGCGCATGTGTGTGGACTGTAGAGCAATAAATAATATCACCATTAGATATCATCATCCTATTCCTAGGTTAGGCGATATGATTGATGAATTGAGTGGCTCTACTATGTTCTCTAAAGTTGATTTGCGTAGTGGGTACCATCAGATTCGCATGAAGTTAGGAGATGAATGGAAAACAGCCTTTAAAACTAAGTTCGGTTTATATGAATGGTTAGTAATGCCTTTCGGGCTAACTAATGCTCCTAGCACCTTCATGAGAATGATGAATGAGGTTTTACGAGCTTTCATTAGAAAATTTGTGGTGGTTTACTTTGATGACATCTTGACCTATAGCAAAATCTTTAGAGGGCTATCTTGAACATATACGTGTTGTTTTTTATGCTTTACGCGATGCACGCTTATTTGGTAACCTTGAGAAGTGCACCTTTTGCACGGATCGAGTCTCTTTTCTTGGCTATGTTGTTACTCCACAGGGAATTGAAGTTGACCAAGCCAAGGTTGAAGCAATACAGAGTTGGCCGACTCCTAACACGGTCACACAGGTGTGAAGTTTTCTAGGACTCGCTGGGTTCTATCGCCACTTTGTGAATGATTTTAGCACAATCGCCGCACCGTTGAATGAGCTTACCAAGAAGGATGTGCCTTTTGTTTGGGGCGAGGCATAGGACGATGCCTTGAATGTTCTAAAAGCTAAGTTAACACATGCACCCTTACTCCAACTTCTAGATTTTTCTAAGACTTTTGAACTAGAATGTGATGCTAGTGGAATCGGATTGGGTGGTGTTATGTTACAAGAAGGAAAACCTATTGCTTATTTTAGTGAGAAATTGAGTGGGCCAAGTTTGAACTATTCTACTTATGATAAGGAATTATATGCACTAGTTCGAACTTTGGAAACATGGCAACATTATTTATGGCCTAAGGAATTTGTTATACATTCTGATCACGAATCGTTAAAACATATTAGAAGTCAAGCTAAACTGAACCGTAGACATGCAAAGTGGGTTGAATTCATTGAGTCATTTCCTTATGTCATCAAACACAAAAAGGGAAGGGATAATGTCATTGTTGATGCCTTGTCTAGGAGATATACCATGCTCTCACAACTTGATTTCAAAATTTTTGGTTTGGAAACGAGTAAAGAGCAATATGTGCTTGATGATGATTTTAAAGATGTGTTGCTAAATTGTAAAGAGGAAAAAACATGGAACAAATTTGTCTTCAATGATGAGTTTGTGTTCAGAGCAAACAAACTATGCATTTCAGCTAGTTCTGTTCGTTTGTTATTGTTACAGGAAGCGCATGGAGGAGGGTTGATGGGACACTTTGGTGTGAAGAAGACGGAGGACATACTCTCTAGCCATTTCTTTTGGCCCAAGATGAGACGAGACGTGGAAAGTTTCATCGCACGCTGCACTACATGTCAAAAAGCTAAGTCACGACAATCCACATGGATTATACATGCCTTTACCTGTTCCTAGCGTACCTTGGGAGGATATTTCTATGAACTTTGTTTTAGGGCTTCCTAGAACAAAGAAGGGGAGGGATAGTATCTTTGTTGTTGTGGATAGATTTTCTAAAATGGCACACTTCATACCTTGTCACAAAAGCGATGACGCTACCAACATTACCGACTTATTCTTTCTTGAAATTGTTCGCTTACATGGTGTGCCAAACACAATAGTTTCATATCGTGATACTAAATTCTTAAGCCACTTTTGGAGAACTTTGTGGGCTAAATTGGGGACTAAGCTTTTATTTTCTACTACTTGTCATCCCCAAACAGATGGATAAACTGAAGTTGTTAATAGGACTTTATTTACCATGCTTAGGGCTGTTTTGAAAAAGAACATAAAATTGTGGGAAGAATGCTTGCCTCATATTGAGTTTGCTTATAATCGATCCATACATTCTACTACTAAGATGTGTCCTTTTGAGATTGTTTATGGATTTGTGCCGCATGCTCCAATTATTTGTTACCCCTTCCATCTTCGGAGAAATTGAATCTTGATGCTAAACAACGTGCTGATTTGATTATGAAAATGCATGAGACAACTAAAGAAAACATAGAGCGCACGAATGCTAAATATAAACTTGCTGGTAGTAAGGGAATGAAGCATGTAACTTTTGAACCAAGAGATTTAGTTTGCTTGCATTTGAGAAAGGATCGATTTCCTGATTTACGAAAATCTAAGTTGATGCCTCGAGCTGATGGTCCTTTCAAAGTATTGAAAAAGATTAATGATAATGCATACAAGCTTGATTTGCCTGCATAATTTGGGGTTAGTCCCACTTTCAACATTGCCGATTTAACGCCATACTTGGGAGAAGAGGATGAACTTGAGTCGAGGACAACTCAAATGCAAGAAGGGGATGATGATGATGACATCACTGCCATGGATACAGCCAGGATGGATACAGCCACGGCTACACATCCAAGGAAACCCAATGAGGAAATACAAGGACCGACTACTCGAGCTCGCGCACGTCAACTTAATTACCAGGTGAATGCATTCCTCGGGTTACACACAAATAATGTAATGGATGGGATACTATTTAATCCTTGTGATGATTTTAATGTCCTTAGGAACCAAGGGGAAGGACCTCCAATTGACAAGCTTGAAGCTAGTTCATCATGCGCACAACTTCAACTCGGATTCGACCTCTTGGATAGCGCCAAGTTAAAACGACCATAACTTTTAATCCACAAGGTTGTTCAGGGCCTATGAGTACTTGTTTGAAAGGTTTTGTTGTTCTGTTTCCAACGGATCCAGCCTCATCTTCAAATTATATCCGAGTCGATGGGAATCTGCCAAACAAGTGGTGTCACTTTTCCAATCTGAGAAGATTTGGGCTTTGGGCCTTGTAATAGAGTTGTAGTTGGAGTCCTACTATTTTGGACGTGGTTTTCACATCCCTATCTATCATAAATAGCCAGCCACCAGCTCCTTATGGTTTGGGTTTTATTTGATTAGTTTAGCCAAGTGCAAACTTGATCATGCGAGTTGTGCTGGACAGCCACCTTGTCATGATTGTCAATAAGACTCCATCTTTGTTTGCCTTCAACTTTAATCCACAATTTTAGATTGCTTATACTATTGTTCTTGCTTGTTCTTCGGTTGCTTGCAGGAATAGAACCTCATGTTTAGGTTGATCGTGCCCGTGGCAAGATCAATAACCCTTTGGAGTTGGTTTGGCGATTGGTAAGGCGCATCGTCATCGGACGGTGTAGTCGGGTCATCAAAGTCGTCTCCACCCAAATCGATCGTGTGTTTCTCATCGAAAGATGAGAACACCCAACAGCCATCACTGATGAATAAAGTTTTCATGGAATACCTGGATAAGTTTATCGCCATGTTCATAGATGACCTACTTGTTTACTCCAAGACAAGAGAAGAACACGCCGAGCACCTGAGGCTAGTTCTTTAGAAGTTGCGAGAGCAGCAGTTATTTGCTAAGTTTAGCAAATGTGACTTCTGTAAAAGTAAAGTGAAATTTCTTGGACATGTGATGACTGTCGAAGGATTTGCAGTTGATCCTAGCAAAGTAGAAGCAATATTACATTGGGAGTAGCCGAAGATGGTTACTCAGATCCATAGTTTCCTTGGAATGGTGGGATACTACCATCGATTCATTGAAGGATTCTCGACAACTGCTAGACCTCTTACGCAATTGTTGAAGAAGGAGAAGAAGTTTGCATGGATGCCAGAGCGCGAGAAGAACTTCCAAGAGTTGAATAAGCGACTGACATCCGCACCGGTATTGTTATTACCAGATGTGCATCAGAGTTTTGATATTTACTGTGATGCGTCGCGCCAAGGACTTAGATGTGTATTGATGCAAAACGGGAAGGTAGTCGCTAATGCATCAAGGCAGTTAAGGCTACATGAGGAGAACTACCCGACGCATGACTTAGAGTTAGCAGCCGTAGTGCATGCTCTGAAGTTGTGGCATCATTACCTGATTTGGAATAGGTGTGAAGTTTATACGGACCATAAGGGTCTTAAATACATATTCACTCAAGCAGACCTGAATATGAGGCAAAGGAGATGGTTGGAACTGATCAAGGATTATAATGTGGGAATCCATTACCATCCTGGCAAGGCTAATGTAGTAGCCGATGCGTTGAGTCAGAAGAGCCACACCGTGAACATGCTGATAGAAGAGGGACAAGCTGAGCTATGCAAGGAATTTCAGAAGATGAAGCTGGAAGTAGTTCCAGAAGGATTCCTAGCAGCTTTAGAAGTGAAGCCTACTTTGGAAGACCAAATCAGAGAATGTCAGAAGAATGATGACAAGATAATGAGGATTAAGTCCAAGATGTATGAGGGCAAGGCTAAAGCCTTCAAGTTGGATGAGCAGGGTACATTGTGGATCAAAGACTGCATCTGTGTGCTAAACAACAAAGAGCTGAAGCAGTTGATTCTGGAAGAAGCTCATGACTCCAAGTATTCAATTCACCCAGGAAGTGCAAAGATGTATCAGGACCTAAAGGAGAGATTTTGGTGGCCGAGCATGAAGCGTGAAGTTGCCGAGCATGTTATGTTGTGCGACATATGTCAGAGAGTCAAGGCAATGCATCAAAGGCCAGCAGGATTGTTGCAGCCACTAAGGATACCTGAGTGGAAGTGGGAGGAAATTGGTATGGATTTCATTACTGGTTTGCTCAAAACTCAGAGTGGGTATGATTCTATATGGGTCATAGTGGATCGTTTGACAAAGGTTGCACACTTCATACCCATGAAGACCACTTATTCCAGAGACCGATTAGCAGAATTGTATATGTCCAGTATTGTCTGTTTGCATGGAGTACCGAAGAAGATAGTGTCGGACAGAGGTACCCAATTTACCACAAGATTTTGGAATAAGCTGCATGAAGCCATGTGAACCTGTTTGAACTTCAGTACAACATATCATCCACAGACGGACGGACAGACAGAAAAAGTCAACCAGATTTTGGAGGACATGCTGCGAGCTTGTGCTCTCGCATACACAACTTCTTGGGACAAGTGTTTGTCGTATGTCGAGTTCAGCTACAATAATAGTTATTAAGCCAGTCTGCAAATGTCACCCTTTGAGTCATTGTATGGTCGACCCTGTCGAACTCCATTGAATTGGAATGAGACAGGTGAGCGCCATGTCTTTGGACCAGACATTCTTCAAGAAGCTGAAGAACAGATTGCCTTGATCTGAGAAAGGTTGAGGATTGCACAATCAAGACAGAAGAGTTATGCTGATAATCATCGTAGAGATCTGAGTTTTGAATCGAAAGATTTTGTATACCTTAGAGTTACACCTCTCAAAGGAGTTAAGTGGTTTCACGCCCAAGGGAAACTTGCGCCAAGATATGTTGGGCCATTCAAGATTTTGAGCCATAGAGGTAAAGATGCTTATCAGCTAGAATTACCACAATCATTAGCAGGAGTGCATGATGTGTTTCATGTGTCGCAACTGAAGAAGTGATGGAGCCGTGATGGCACTATGGGTGTCCCGATCTTTCGATGAGAAACACACGATCGATTTGTTGGAGTCGACCTTGACGATCCGACTACACCGTACGACGACGATGCGCCTTAGCAATCGCTAAACCAACTTCAGCGGGTTATTGATCTTGCCGTAGGCACGATCAACCTGAACACGAGGTTCACTTCCTGCAAGCAACCGAAGAACAAGCAAGAACAATAGGATAAGCAATCTGAAATTGCGGATAAAACTGGAAGCGAAACAAAGTGGAGTCTTATTGACGATCTTGACAAGGTGGCTGTCCAAAGACAACTTCGCACGATCAAGTTTGCACTTGGCTAAACTAATCAAATAAAACCCAAAACCCTAAGGAGCCGATGTCTGGCTATTTATAAAAGCTAGGGGCGTGGGAATCACGTCCAAAGCAGTAGGATACCAACTGCAACTCTATTACAAGGCCCAAAGCCCAAGTCTTCTCGATTTGGAAAAGTGGCGCCAATTGTTTTGCAGATTCCGTTGACTCGGACGGAATTTGGGGATGGGGTCGGATCCGTTGGAAAGAGGGCGTCGAAACCTTTCAAACCAATACTCATAAACCCCAAACACCCTTGTGGATCAAAAGTTATGGTCATTTTAAGTTGGTGCTGTCCCGGAGGCCGAATCCGAGTATAACTTGTGCACCGGAAGAATTGGCTTCATGCTTGACATTTGGGAGTCCTTCTCCTTGGTTCCTAAGGACAATAAAATCATCACGAGGATTAAATAGCATTCCATTCATTAAATTATCTGTATGCAACCCGAGGAACGCATTCACCTGGTAATTGAATTGTCGTGCCCGAGCTCGAGTAATTGGCCCTTGTATGACATTGTTGGTTTCCATTGGGTTTGTAAGTATGGCCGTATCCATGGTAGCGATGTCCTCATCATCCTCCCCTTCTTGCATTTGAGTCGTCCTCGACTCAAGTTCATCATCCTCTCCCAAGTATGGTTTCAAATCGGCAATGTTGAATGTGGGACTAACCCCAAAATCTGTAGGCAATTCAAGCTTGTATGCATTATCATTAATCTTTGCCAATACTTTGAAAGGACCATCAGCTCGCGGCATCAACTTAGATTTTCTTAATGCAGGAATCGATCTTTTCGCAAATGCAACCAAACTAAATCTCCTGGTTCAAAAGTTACATGTTTCCTTCCCTTACTACCAGCAAGTTTATATTTAGCATTCATGCGTTCTATGTTTTCTTTAGTTGTCTCATGCATTTTCATAATCAAATCAGCACGTTGTTTAGCATCAAGATTCAATTTCTCCGAATATGGTAGAGGTAACAAATCAATTGGAGCATGAGGTACAAATCCATATACAATCTCAAAAGGGCACATCTTAGTAGTAGAATGCATAGACCGATTATAAGCAAACTCAATATGAGGCAAACATTCTTCCCACAATTTAATGTTCTTTTTCAAAACAGCCCTAAGCATAGTAGATAAAGTTCGATTAACGACCTCAGTTTGTCCATCAGTTTGGGGATGACAAGTAGTAGAAAATAAAAGTTTAGTCCCCAATTTAGCCCACAAAGTTCTCCAAAAGTGGCTTAAGAATTTAGTGTCACGATCTGAAACTATTGTGTTAGGTACACCATGTAAGCGAACAATTTCACGAAAGAATAAGTCAACAATGTTGGTAGCGTCATCGCTTTTGTGACAAGGTATGAAGTGTGCCATTTTAGAAAATCTATCCACAACGACAAAGATACTATCCCTCCCTTCTTTGTTCTAGGAGTCCTAAAACAAAGTCCATAGAAATATCCTCCCAAGGCACGTTAGGAACAGGCAGAGGCATGTATAAACCATGGGGATTAAGTCGTGACTTAGCTTTTTGACATGTAGAACAGCGAGCGATGAAACGTTCCACGTCTCGTCTCATCCTGGGCCAAAAGAAATGGCTAGCGAGTATGTCCTCCGTCCTCTTCACACCAAAGTGTCCCATCAATCCTCCTCCATGTGCTTCTGTAGCAATAACAAGCAAACGAGAACTAGCTTGAATTCATAGTTTGTTTGCCCTAAACACAAACCCATTGTTGAGGACAAATTTGTTCCAAGTTTTTCCCTCTTTACAATTGAGCAACACATTGTTAAAATCATTATCATGCACATATTGCTCTTTAATCGTTTCCAAACCAAAAATTTTGAAGTCAAGTTGTGAGAGCATGGTATATCTCCTAGACAAGGCATCAGCAATGACATTATCCTTTCCCTTTTTGTGTTTGATGACATAAGGAAATGACTCAATGAATTCAACCCACTTTGCATGTCTACGGTTAAGTTTAGCTTGACTTCTAATATGTTTTAACGATTCATGATCGAATGTATAACAAATTCCTTGGGCCATAAATAATGTTGCCATGTTTCTAAAGTTCGAACTAGCGATATAACTCCTTATCATAAGTAGAATAAGTCAAACTTGGCCCACTCAATTTCTCACTAAAATAAGCAACAGGTTTTCCTTCTTGCAACAGAACACCACCCAAACCAATTCCACTAGCATCACATTCTAGTTCAAAAGTCTTAGAAAAGTCTGGAAGCTGGAGTAAGGGTGCATGGGTTAACTTAGCTCGAATGTTGAAGGCATCTTCCTGCGGCTTGCCCCAAGCAAAAGGTACACCCTTTTGGTGAGTTCATTCAAAGGTGCGGCGATTGTGCTGAAGTCCTTCACAAAACGACGATAGAATCCAGCAAGTCCTAGGAAACTCGCACTTTGTGTGTGACCGTGTTAGGAGTCGGCCAACTCGGTATTGCTTCAACCTTGGCTTGATCAACTTCAATTCCCTGTGGAGTAACAACATAGCCAAGAAAAGAGACTCGATCCGTGCAAAAGGTGCACTTATCAAGGTTACCAAATAAACGTGCATCGCGTAAAGCATTAAAAACAGCACGTAAATGTCCAAGATGGTCTTCTAAGGATTTGCTGTAGATCAAGATATCATCAAAGTAAACTACCACAAACTTTCCAATGAAAGCACGTAAAACCTCGTTCATCAGTCTCATGAAAGTACTAGGAGCATTAGTCAACCCGAAAGGCATTACTAACCACTCATATAATCCGAACTTAGTTTTAAATGCTGTTTTCCATTCATCTCCTAACTTCATGCGAATCTGGTGATACCCACTACGCAAATCCACTTTAGAGAACATAGTAGAGCCACTTAGTTCATCAAGCATATCGTCTAACCGAGGAATAGGATGGCGATATCTAATGGTGATATTATTAATTGCTCTACAATCCACACACATGCGCCATGTTCCATCTTTCTTAGGTACTAAAATGATTGGTACAGCACAAGGACTAAGAGATTCACGTACGTACCCTTTATCAAGCAATTCGTGAACTTGGCGTTGTATCTCTTGTGTCTCTTCAGGGTTGGTTCTGTAATGTGCTCGGTTGGGCAAGGATGCCCTGGAATGAGATCAATTTGATGCTCAATCCCTCTAATTGGCGGCAGCCCTGAGGGATGTCCTTTGGAAAGATGTCGGTGTATTCCTGCAAAGGTTAGTGACAACAGGAGGCAAAGAGAGGGACATCTCCTCTAGAGAAAACAAAGTTTCTTTGCAGACCAAAGCATAGCATGTATACCTACAAACAGCCAACTCATTCAAATCAGATTTTGTTGCAAGAAAACAAGCACCTTTCAATTTAATCTCATTCGGCTTAGCACAATCAAGGTTAGATTCTTTCTGTTTATGTTGTTCAAGTCCTTTGGTGACAATCTAATTTTCACTCTTAGAATTCTCTCGATTTTTCTCTTTGCTAGATCTAGCAATTTCATCCTTTACAATGGCATCAGGCGACATTGGGTGTAGCACAATTTTCTTTTCTTTATGCACAAAAGAGTATTGATTTGTTCTACCATGATGTAAACAATCCTTATCATATTGCCACGGTCTACCAAATAACATAGAACATGCTTGCATAGGTACGACATCGCAATCAACATAATCATGATAGGAACCTAAAGCGAAATGTACTCTTACCATGCGAGTTACCTTGAGTTTGCCGCTGTTGTTGAACCATTGAATGTGGTAGGGCTGAGGGTGTGGTTTAGTGGAGAGTGCTAGCTTCTCCACCATGTCCATGCTGGCTAGATTATTGCAACTCCCACCATCAATGATTATTCGAATGGATCGCTCCTTGATGACGCCTTTTGTGTAAAACAAGTTGTGGCGTTGATTTGGATCGGCGCGAGCAATCTGAGCACTAAGCACACGTTGTGCAATAATACTCAAATATTGGTCAGCATCACCAGCGCTCACGTGCACCTCGTCGTGCTCGGAATTTGGATCGCCGTCTTCATGTTCAGCGAGCAAAGCATATGTTTCTTCATCAAGATCACTTGCTGAGTCATACTCGCCGTCTTCACGGATTATTAGCACACGCTTGTTCGGACACTCCCTCATCATGTGACCGAAACCCTTGCAGCGATGGCGAACATCTTTAGTGCGTCCGTTGATGCGACCAAGCGACGATGAACTATTTGTAGTAGCTTGTGTGGCATTTTTCGTCGGCGTTGGTCGTGGGGCCGAATTTGCGATGGCGGACGTCGCTCGTTGATGGAAGAGGTCGGCGTGGTAGTACGGCCGGCAGGCTGCAGGGTGCGCGCGGTATCCACGAAGTAGTTCGACACAGAAAAATTAGTCTTTGCCCTCGATTGACGACCCTGCACTTCACGTTCAGCTTTGCAAGCAAGATGGAACAACCGAGTCATCGAATTATAATCCTTATAGTCTAGAATATCCTGGATTTCTCAAGTTAAACCACCTAAGAAACGAGCCATAGAAGCTTCCTCATTCTCAACTAATCCACAACGCAACATGCCAATTTGCAATTCTTGGTAATATTCTTCCACCGAATTCTTACCTTGGTGTAGGCGCTGCAATTTATGCAATAAATCTCTAGCATAGTATGAAGGAACAAATCTATGCCTCATTAGCAATTTCAAAGCTTCCCAAGTGGTGGGTATATTATTTGGATGAGCACGGCAATGTTCTCTCCACCAAACAGAAGCAAAATCAGTGAACTCACTTGTGGCAGCCCTAACTCTTCTATTCTCAGGGAAATCATGGCACGCAAATTTTTGATCAACAAGTAATTCCCAACTAAGGTAACCATCGTGGTCGTATTTACCTTCAAAAAGTGGCATATTGAAATTTACCTTAGGAAAACATCATCTCGTTCTCGTTCCCTTGGTCGTGGAGGATCACGTCGCATACCTTCTTTGATTGAAGCGTGGCCGATGATGGTCACGATCATTGTCGTAATGGACGGGGTTGACCTCCTCCACATCGGTGGTGTCATCATATTCGTGCTCTTCGCTCGTTTCTTCTAAATCTCTGGGGCCTCTCTGTGGAGCTGAATTGTTGCTTGGACGACGGGGTGGTGGATTGAAGCACCAGATGCAAAGAATTGCAAAAGTATCAAGTCTAGCCAAAATAGTAGCAAGAGTAGTGTTAGCAATCCCTTGTGCGGCCTCGAGGATCCGAGACGGTCTTCTTGCATTGACATACGCTCATTAGTGAGCCGTACATCCTCGCTAAGACCATCGGTGGTTTCCCTCGTCATCTTTTGGAAGTGAGCAATGATGCCCTTGGTTCGTGGAGAGTGATGAAGTGAACTCGTCACTGACATGGTTAGTTGATGACAAGGAAACAAAAACCACAAGTATAATGTTCCTATCAACTACTAGGTGGCAAGTCTCTCAAGCGCTCAAGCCTATGACCCAAGTTCTTACAAGTTCTTACAATGCAGCAGGCGTTGTCGGCCGTTGGCGTTGTCAAAGGTTCTCCGAAGTTTGTGTAGAGCGATTGCCAAGGGATCAAACGCACAGACGGGTAGAAAGTGGAGCTTGGACAGGCTTAATTTAGTAGCAAAAGGTTAGCAATAATCCAATCGGTGAATGCAAAATTGAAGAATTGTTCAACGTCTAGTCACTAGTTCTTGACTCTAGGCTAGCAAGGATCGTGACTCAAAAGCTATGATCGGCGACAAGATGATTCCACAAAGATTGAAAGAAAAATCGGTCACGAAAAAATTCGCGAAAGAAGGGAACTATCTCAAAAGACTGGGGATCTTGTGAAAACAGGTTTAGCACATAAAAAATTTTCGGATCTGTTCCAGACTTTTTTTTTTTTTTTTTTTTTGCGGAACGATCCGACTCGTTTTTATTTAAAGTGCTATTCAGGCGGAAGACGATCGTGTGACGATCGGACGGCGGTGGGCGACGATCGGCTATCGGGAGGCGACGATCGAGCGACGATGGGCTATCAGTGGCGACGATCGGGCGACGATGGGCTATCAGTGGCGACGATCAAGCGGCGACGATCGGCGGCGACGATCGGGCGACTAGTGGGCTATCAGTGGGCGACGATCGGAGGCGACGATCGGCGGCGACGATCGGAGGCGACGATCGGCTAACAGAGGGCAACCGGTCGGACGACCAAGTGGCGACGATCAAGCGGCGACGATCGGATGAAAAGAAAACTTCGGTCCGAACACCTTTTTTTCAACGATTCGAGACCGAAAGCGGAAAACAACTTCGAAACCGAACACAACTCGAAACGTGGGATAAAATCGAAGCGAAACAAAGTGGAGTTTTATTGACGATCTTGACAAGGTGGTCGGCCCAAAGACAACTCGCACGATCAAGTTTGCACTTGGCTAAACTAATCAAATAAAACCCAAAACCCTAAGGAGCCGATGTCCGGCTATTTATGAAAGCTAGGCGTGGGAATCACGTCCAAAGCGGTAGGATACCAACTACAACTCTATTACAAGGCCCAAAGCCCAAGTCTTCTCGATTTGGAAAAGTGACGCCAATTGTTTTGCAGATTCCCGTTGACTCGGACGGAATTTGGGGATGGGGTCAGATCCGTTGGAAAGAGGGCGTCGAAACCTTTCAAACCAATACTCATAAACCCCAAACACCCTTGTGGATCAAAAGTTATGGTCATTTTAAGTTGGTGCTGTCCCGGAGGCCGAATCCGAGTATAACTTGTGCACCGGAAGAATTGGCTTCATGCTTGACGTTTGGGAGTCCTTCTCCTTGGTTCCTAAGGACAATAAAATCATCACGAGGATTAAATAGCATTCCATTCATTAAATTATCTGTATGCAACCCGAGGAACGCATTCACCTAGTAATTGAATTGTCGTGCCCGAGCTCGAGTAATTGGCCCTTGTATGACATTGTTGGTTTCCATTGGGTTTGTAAGTATGGCCGTATCCATGGTAGCGATGTCCTCATCAAGAAGTATCTTCGGGTGCCAGATGAGCAAACGCCTTTGGAGTCGATCGAGCTGCAGGAAGATTTGACCTACAGGGAGCACCTTGTGAAGATTTTGAATACAATGGATCGAGAAACGAGAAACAGGTCAACCCGATTCTGCATAGTCCAGTGGAGCAACCATTCCGAGAGTGAAGCGACTTGGGAGCATGAAGAGGAATTACGAAAAGAGTTTCCGAACCTATTCCTTAGTCTCCCCTGAATCTCAGGGTCGAGATTCCGTTAAGGGGGGAGGTTTGTAACATCCCAAATTTGTGTTTTTATTTAATTTATGGAGTTATTTGAATTTTTGGAATTTTCTGGAATTTATTTGGATTTAATTTGAATTAATTAAATATTTAAAATTTTCAAATAAAATTTTGTTGGAAATATTTTATCCGAGTCCAAAATGTCTCAAAGTATTTTCCAGAATTTTTCTGAGCATTTTGCTATTTTTCTCGATTTATTTGAATTTCTAGAAATTATTTCAAACATTAAATCGCTGGAAAAAACCCTACTTGGTCTGTACTGTTGGACCGACCGAGCCACGTTTGTGCCGGACCGAGTCTGACCGAGCCACGTTTGCGCCGGATCGAGCCCGATTGCACCGGACGGAACCAGATCCGCGCCGGACTGAGCCACACCACGCCGGACTAAGCCAGACCCGCACCGGACTAAGCCACACCACACTGGACTGAGCCAGACCCAAGCCGGACTGAGCCACACCGTGCCAGACCGAACCCGACCCAAACCCTAATTCACGTGAACCGTTGGATTTCGATCCGATGGTTGTGATTGTGCCACGTCATCTCTGTTTACGAGTTGGAGAGCACCGTCGCGTTCCACCGTGTGGGCCTAGGGTTCTGATTTCCGCGTGGACGCCGAGGCTATTTAAAACATGAACTGGCCCCCGAAGATTGCCTTGGTAATGCACACGTTTTGCCCTAGGTGCTTTAGCCTCAGCCACCGTCATCTAGGGTTAATTGCTCGCCAAAGTTCGTGGAGCGCTGCCAAGTTCCCTCGTCCCTTTCGGTGTCGTCTGTCGTTTCCCCGCCGTGTTGGTGCCCAGATTTGGGATCCCCGTGACGAGGCGCTTCGAAGAGGACCACTCACCTTGCCGAAGAGCCCCAAAAACACCATTGCCAATGTCATTGTCCCCATCTCCGGTCACCGAGAGCCGCAGCGACATTGCCGGACTTGCGAGCTCCCCCAACCGTCCGATCAAGATCAAACGCCCCAGGTTTGTCCACGTATGCCTTTTGTCTGTATAGTTAGATTAGGTCTTAACTGTTCGATCTAGAATGGATGGCTTAGATTGGGCCACGTCGCGTTAGCACATCGTGAGCACTTAAATAGCACATTGTAGCATGCTTGTTTTGAACCGTAGGATCTAGATCGTGCGGTTTAGATGGACTCATGTAGGTTTGAACTGTGGTGTATCAAGGAAAGATCTCAGCCGTTAGATCTAAATTGAATGGCGTGGATTGAATAGCATGCAGTGGCTAGCAAAATAGAACGCCTATAGCACGTTGTCAGCACGCCTATAGCACGTTGCTAGCACGCCTAAAGCACGTTGCTAGCACGTCAATAGCACGCCAATAGCACGTTGTTAGCACGTTGGATCCGAATCGTCGGATTTAGATCGTACGGTTCGGAGTAGATCGAGTAGTCCAGATTAGATCTTGTCCCAGCCGTTATATTTACTATGGACGGTCTAGATTAGGCCACGTAGGCTCGATAAGTTCGAACCGGTCAGATCCTAGTTTGATCGTGACCGTGAGATCTGGGTTGAACGGTTCAGATTGAATAGCACACCGTGCACGTTGCGTTAGCACGTCACGCGTAGCGGAATAGCACATCGCTCCCCACGTCGGTCTGACGTCATCCGAGCGAGCCCACGCGTCAGTCTCTGTACTGTCCCGTGAGCCGAGTCCACTGTGGACCCGAACCGAGTCGTGGACCAAGACTTTAGACCGGATGACGCAAGCATGATGCAATAAATTGATTTTCCTTTAGAAAAATAATTCGGCTGAAATCCAAAAACCGTGCTGACGTCATATTTCGGATTTTTCAATAGAAAAATAAATTAATTAATTTGGTTTATTCTTTTAATTGATTTTTCAAACTTCAAATGGCTATAACTTTTGCGTTTTAACTCCGATTGAGGTGATTCCAATTTATAAATTTTTATAAAATTGAGCTCTATTTAATGGTGAATTTTAATTAATTTTTGGACATTAGTTTTTCTCTATTTTATTTATTTGTTGTTTATTTATCCGATACGCGTAGACGTTGAACTGCCCGAAGGCTTTGAAGGAGAGGTTTTGACCCAGGAGCAAGTTCAAGACCAGGAACCAGTACTTTTTGAAGGCAAGTTGTGCTTTGACCATGTTGATCCCACTTTTGAAACTATGTTGGTTTAAATTATTGCATGCTAGTTTAATTAAAATGCTTTTGAATAATTTCGGGAATAGTTATGTGACCTACTTGATTATGCCACCTTGTCTATAATAATTGTATGCCATGAATCATTTGTCATCCTAGGATGTGGATTAATAGTTGGACACTAATACTTTGCCAACATGGGTTAATTAGGCCATAATTAGCCAGCTTAGCCATGCAATCATGTTATTGATATAATTTTGAATGTCGAAAATTAATCTTGATTTAATGAGAGATGGAACATGATTTTGGAAATTGCTACATGTGTTGTTGATGATGTTGATGGCATGTGGTGCATGGTAATCAACTTGGTGATTAAATGATTTAGACTGGGGCAAGTGGCAAGATTGTTTTGGTGGGCCAAGTGTGGCACTTGGGAGGTCGCATTTGGTTTTATTGCTTTGGTTACTTGTGAATCCTTGGGTAGTCTTGCCTCGGTCATCCTAAGGACTTAACCTTGCAAGAATTTGAACTGAGTCCAACATACAGCCACAAGTCTGGAATGTGACAGACCTAGCTGAGTGAACTGTAATGTCTAGTCTTTGGTACTATCGTGGTGGTGTGAGGCCGAGTTTATGGGTAGGCTCACATGGCGCAAGAGGGGGGCCCTGAGTGTGGTAACCAGTCCCTTCAGTGTTGAAACCTTAGCGGGCAGTACCGGGTCTAGAAGGAGCTTTGGAAAGGCTTTGTTACGATCACTCGCCTTCGTGGTGTTTGATTGTATCTTGTGGGTAAAGTGTATAACCTTTGCAGAGTGTACAACCAATTCGAATAGTCGAGTCCACGGTATTGGACACTGCTCGGTGATTACAGTCAAGGGTTAGACTTTCATGAAATTGACTTTGGATTCTTGGTATGGAAATGATGAACCTGCTTTAGGTGGACAAATGCTTTATTTGTGAACTGTTTATGAAAGTTATTATTGTTATCACTGTTTTACTGCTTTCAATCTATTATTGTTATTTATGAATGTGCTTTACTGCAAAAGAACCATCTTAGCCTATCCCTTGTATTAAGCCATGCATGTAGAATATTAGACTGCATTCTGTACATGACTTACTGAGTGCTTTAAGTACTCACCCTTGCAACAACAAAACATCAGTTAAAGAAGAATCAACGCCAGCACTGGAGGAGGAGTTCCAGGAGGAGTCGACAAAGTAGGGGGAGGGCCCAGTCAGTTGCCTGTGGCATATTGGTTGGCACGACACGTTTCTTATTTCCGCTGCAACTTTATTTGAGTAAGACTTAAGCCCTACGAGGAGTACTTTTGTAACTTGACCATAAGGTCGAGCAACCAGTTATATTTCCCTTTCAATAAAGTACTTTATTATTTCGTTGAGTATGATTGTGGTATTTACCGATGTTGAGACTGTGTGCACTAGCGTGATCCTGGACTAGTGCTTAATACACAGAGGGTCCGGATTTGCACATTTGGGTTCCGACACCATCTCCATGCAATCTCCAGATTAGATCTCGTTTGTTAGATGTACATCATACGGTTTAGGTTAGATCTAGCAGTACCATGTAGATCCATTTCTAACTGTTGGATCGTAGATGTGCGGTGTAGATTGATCCACGTAAATCTGTCATGTGGCGTATTAGATTAGGTCTTGACCCTTGGATCAAGATCATGCGGTTTAGATTGACCCACGTAGGTTTGAACTGTTGCATAACCAGAGTAGATCTCAGCTGTTAGATCTAGATTGTACGATTAGATTTAATTCTCGTGTTAGCATTAGATTTAATCATAGCCATTCGAACCGTAGCGTGCGGTCCAGATGCTTCCACGTGGTGATGAGGACATCACTACCATGGATACGGCCATACTTACAAACCCAATGGAAACCAACAATGTCATACAAGGGCCAATTACTCGAGCTCGGGCACGACAATTCAATTACCAGGTGAATGCGTTCCTCGGGTTGCATACATTAAATTTAATGAATGGAATGCTATTTAATCCTCGTGATGATTTTATTGTCCTTAGGAACCATGGAGAAGGACTCCCAAACGTCAAGCATGAAGCCAATTCTTCCGGTGCACAAGTTATACTTGGATTCGGCCTCCGGGACAGCACCAACTTAAAACGACCATAACTTTTGATCCACAAGGGTGTTTGGGGTCTATGAGTACTGGTTTGAAAGGTTTCGACGTCCTCTTTCCAACGGATCTGACCCCATCCCCAAATTCCATCCGAGTCAACGGGAATCTGCAAAACAATTGGCGTCACTTTTCCAAATCGAGAAGACTTGGGCTTTGGGCCTTGTAATAGAGTTGTAGTTGGTATCCTACTGCTTTGGACGTGATTCCCACGCCTTTAGCTTTTATAAATAGCCAGACATCGGCTTCTTAGGGTTTTGGGTTTTATTTGATTAGTTTAGCCAAGTGCAAAACTTGATCCTGCGAGTTGTGCTGGACAGCCACCTTGTCAAGATCGTCAATAAGACTCCACTTTGTTTCGCTTCCAGTTTTATCCGCAATTTCAGATTGCTTATCCTATTGTTCTTGCTTGTTCTTCGGTTGCTTGCAGGAAGTGAACCTCGTGTTCAGGTTGATCGTGCCTACGGCAAGATCAATAACCCGCTGAAGTTGGTTTAGCGATTGCTAAGGCGCATCGTCGTCGTACGGTGTAGTCGGATCGTCAAGGTCGACTCCAACGAATCGATCGTGTGTTTCTCATCGAAAGATCGGGACACCCATAGTGCCATCACGGCGCCATCAAGTGGTATCAGAGCAAACCAGGTTGCTCGGTGAGAATTCTTTACCCTAGATTAGTAGATTGATATCTTTCCTATAGTCCAGAGAAACGCCATCAGATTGGATCTCCCCATACCAAAACAATTGAGCCTCGCATTTTCCTTTCCAAAGGCAATCGCGTTATTGAATTTTTGGTTGCATCGTCGTGTCGAGTTGCTGAATTCTAGTCTAGTTCCAGGTCAGAAGAAAATTTTGTCTCCCACAGCGGTTTCGAGTTGTGTTCGGTTTCGAGTTGTGTTCGATTTCGAGTTGTGTTCCGTTTCGGTCCCGAACTGTTGAAAAAAAAAGGTGTTCGGACCGAAGTTTTCTTTTCTTCCAACTAGTCGCCCACTTGGTCGTCCGACCGGTTGCCCTCCTGTTAGCCGATCGTCGCCCCGATCGTCGCCGCCGATCGTCGCCTCCCGATCGTCGCCGATCGTCGCCACTGTTAGCCGATGGTTGCCTCCCGATCGTTGCCTCCGATCGTCGCCTCCCGATCGTCGCCGCCGATCGTCGCCCCGACTGGTCGCCGCCGATCGTCGCCACTGTTAGTCGATCGTCGCTACCGATCGTCGCCCACCGTCGCCATCGCTCGCCCGATCGTTTGCGCCGATCGTCGCCCTCTGTTAGCCGATCGTCGCCCACGCCGCCTCGTGGTCACATTGGTCTTCCGCCTGCATAGCACTTGAAAGAAAAACGAGTCAGATCGTTCCGCAAAAAAAAAAAAAAAAAAACAATTCAGCTCCACAGGGGAGACCCCCAACAGATTTAGAAGAACAGAACGAAGAGCACGAATATGATGACACCACTGATGTGGAGGAGGTCAACCCCATCCATTACGATAATGATCGTAACCATCAACGGCTACGCTTCAATCAGCAAGGTATGCGACGTGATCCTCCACGACCAAGGGAACGAGAACGAGATGATGTTTTCCCTAAGGTAAATTTCAATATGCCACCTTTTGAAGGTAAATATGACCCTGATGGTTACCTTAGTTGGGAATTACTTGTGGATCAAAAATTTGCGTGCCATGATTTCCCTGAGAATAGAAGAGTTAGGGCTGCCACAAGTGAGTTCACTGATTTTGCTTCTGTTTGGTGGAGAGAACATTGCCGTGCTCATCCAAATAATATACCCACCACTTGGGAAGCCTTGAAATTGCTAATGAGGCATAGATTTGTTCCTTCATACTATGCTAGAGATTTATTGAATAAATTGCAGCGCCCTCTGACAAAGAAGGTAAGAATTCGGTGGAAGAATATTACCAAGAATTGCAAATTGGCATGTTGCGTTGTGGATTAATTGAGAATGAGGAAGCTTCTATGGCTCGTTTCTTAGGTGGTTTAACTCGAGAAATCCAGGATATTCTAGACTATAAGGATTATAATTCGATGACTCGGTTGTTCCATCTTGCTTGCAAAGCTGAACGTGAAGTGCGTGGTCGTCAATCGAGGGCCAAGACTAACTTTTCTGCAGGTCGAACTACTTCGTGGACACCACGCACCCCTGCTGCCCTGCCGGCCGTACTACCACGCCGACCTCTTCCATCAACGTAACGGCGTCCACCACCGCAAATTCGGCACCACGACCAACGCCGGCGAAAAGTGCCACACAAGCTACTACAAATAGTTCGGTAGGTAGTAAATGGTCGCATCAACGGACGCACCAAAGATGTTCGGTGCCATCGCTGCAAGGGTTTCGGTCACATGATGAAGGAGTGTCCAAACAAGCGTGTGCTAATAATCCGTGAAGACAATGAGTATGACTCGGCAAGTGATCTTGATGAAGAAACATATGCTTTGCTCGCTGAACATGAAGACGGCGATCCAAATGCCGAGCACGACGAGGTGCACGTGAGCGCCGGGTGATCTTGACCAATATTTGAGTATTATTGCACAACGTGTGCTTAGTGCTCAGATTGCTCGCGCCGATCCAAATCAACGCCACAACTTGTTTTACACAAAAGGCGTCATCAAGGAGCGATCCATTCGAATAATCATTGATGGGGGGAGTTGCAATAATCTAGCCAGCATGGACATGGTGGAGAAGCTAGCACTCTTCACTAGACCACACCCTCAGCCCTACCACATTCAATGGTTCAACAACAATGCAAACTCAAGGTAACTCGCATGGTAAGAGTACATTTCGCTTTAGGTTCCTATCATGATTATGTTGATTGCGATGTCGTACCTATGCAAGCATGTTCTATGTTATTAGGTAGACCGTGGCAATATGATAAGGATTGTTTACATCATGGTAGAACAAATCAATACTCTTTTGTGCATAAAGAAAAGAAAATTGTGCTACACCCAATGTCGCCTGATGCCATTGTAAAGGATGAAATTGCTAGATCTAGCAAAGAGAAAAATCGAGAGAATTCTAAGAGTGAAAATCAGATTGTCGCCAAAGGACTTGAACAACATAAATGTAAAGAATCTAACCTTGATTGTGCCAAGCCGAATGAGATTAAATTGAAAGGTGCTTGTTTTCTTGCAACAAAATCTGATTTGAATGAGTTGGATGTTTGTCGGTATACATGCTATGCTTTGGTCTGCAAAGAAACTTTGTTTTCACTAGACGAGATGTCCCTCTCTTTGCCTCCTGTTGTCACTAACCTTTTGCGAGAATACACCGACATCTTTCCAAAGGACATCCCCTCAGGGCTGCCGCCAATTAGAGGGATTGAGCATCAAATTGATCTCATTCCAGGGCATCCTTGCCCAACCGAGCACCTTACAGAACCAACCCTGAAGAGACACAAGAGATACAACGCCAAGTTCACGAATTGCTTGATAAAGGGTAATGCGACGTGAATCTCTTAGTCCTTGTGCTGTACCACCATTTTAGTACCTAAGAAAGATGGAACATGGCGCATGTGTGTGGATTGTAGAGCAATTAATAATATCACCATTAGATATCGCCATCCTATTCCTCGGTTAGACGATATGCTTGATGAACTAAGTGGCTCTACTATGTTCTCTAAAGTGGATTTGCGTAGTGGGTATCACCAGATTCGCATGAAGTTAGGAGATGAATGGAAAACAGCATTTAAAACTAAGTTCGGATTATATGAGTGGTTAGTAATGCCTTTCGGGTTGACTAATGCTCCTAGCACATTCATGAGACTGATGAACGAGGTTTTACGTGCTTTCATTGGAAAATTTGTGGTAGTTTACTTCGATGATATCTTGATTTATAGCAAATCTTTAGAGGATCATCTTGAACATCTACGTGCTGTTTTTAATGCTTTACGCGATGCACGCTTATTTGGTAACCTTGAGAAGTGCACCTTTTGCACGGATCGAGTATCTTTTCTTGGCTATGTTGTTACTCCACAGGGAATTGAAGTGGACCAAGCCAAGGTTGAAGCAATACTGAGTTGGCCGACTCCTAACACGGTCACACAGTGCGAAGTTTTCTAGGACTTGCTGGATTCTATCGTCGTTTTGTGAAGGACTTCGGCACCATCGCTGCACCCATGAATGAGCTCACCAAGAAGGGTGTACCTTTTGCTTGGGGCAAGTCACAGAAGATGCCTTCAACATTCTCGAAAGCTAAGTTAACCCATGCACCCTTACTCCAGCTTCCAGACTTTTCTAAGACTTTTGAACTAGAATGTGATGCTAGTGGAATTGGTTTGGGTGGTGTTCATTACAAGAAGGAAAACTCGTTGCTTATTTTAGTGAGAAATTGAGTGGGCCAAGTTTGAATTATTCTACTTATGATAAGGAGTTATATGCGCTAGTTCGAACTTTAGAAACATGGCAACATTATTTATGGCCCAAGGAATTTGTTATACATTCGGATCATGAATCGTTAAAACATATTAGAAGTCAAGCTAAACTGAACCGTAGACATGCAAAGTGGGTTGAATTCATTGAGTCATTTCCTTATGTCATCAAACACAAACAGGGAAAGGATAATGTCATTCCTGATGCCTTGTCTAGGAGATATACCATGCTCTCACAACTTGACTTCAAAATTTTTGGTTTGCAAACGATTAAAGAGCAATATGTGCATGATGATGATTTTAAAAATGTGTTGCTCAATTGTAAAGAGGGAAAAACTTGGAACAAATTTGTCCTCAATAATGGGTTTGTGTTTCGAGCAAACAAACTATGTATTCCAGCTAGTTACGTTTCGTTTGTTATTGCTACAGAAGCGCATGGAGGAGGATTGATGGGACACTTTGGTGTGAAAAGGACGGAGGACATACTCGCTAGCCATTTCTTTTGGCCCAGGATGAGACGAGGCGTGGAGCGTTTCATCGCTCGCTGTTCTACATGTCAAAAAGCTAAGTCACGACTTAATCCCCATGGTTTATACATGCCTCTGCTGTTCCTAACGTGCCTTGGGAGGATATTTCTATGGACTTTGTTTTAGGACTCCTAGAACAAAGAAGGGAGGGATAGTATCTTTGTCGTTGTGGATAGATTTTCTAAAATGGCACACTTCATACCTTGTCACAAAAGCGATGACGCTACCAACATTCTTGACTTATTCTTTCGTGAAATTGTTCGCTTACATGGTGTGCGTAACACAATAGTTTCAGATCGTGACACTAAATTCTTAAGCCACTTTTGGAGAACTTTGTGGGCTAAATTGGGGACTAAACTTTTATTTTCTACTACTTGTCATCCCCAAACTGATGGACAAACTGAGGTCGTTAATCGAACTTTATCTACTATGCTTAGGGCTGTTTTGAAAAAGAACATTAAATTGTGGGAAGAATGTTTGCCTCATATTGAGTTTGCTTATAATCGGTCTATGCATTCTACTACTAAGATGTGCCCTTTTGAGATTGCATATGGAGTTGTACCTCATGCTCCAATTGATTTGTTACATCTACCATCTTCGGAGAAATTGAATCTTGATGCTAAACAACGTGCTGATTTGATTATGAAACTGCATGAGACAACTAAAGAAAACATAGAACGCATGAATGCTAAATATAAACTTGCTGGTAGTAAGGGAAGGAAACATGTAACTTTTGAACCCGGCGATTTAGTTTGGTTGCATTTGCGAAAAGATCGATTCCCAGAATTAAGAAAATCTAAGTTGATGCCGCGAGCTGATGGTCCTTTCAAAGTATTGGCAAAGATTAATGATAATGCATACAAGCTTGAATTGCCTGCAGATTTTGGGGTTAGTCCCACATTCAACATTACCGATTTGAAACCATACTTGGGAGAAGATGATAAACTTGAGTCGAGGACGACTCAAATGCAAGAAGGGGAGGATGATGAGGACATCACTACCATGGATACGGCCATACTTACAAACCCAATGGAAACCAACAATGTCATACAAGGGCCAATTACTCGAGCTCGGGCACGACAATTCAATTACCAGGTGAATGCGTTCCTCGGGTTGCATACATTAAATTTAATGAATGGAATGCTATTTAATCCTCGTGATGATTTTATTGTCCTTAGGAACCATGGAGAAGGACTCCCAAACGTCAAGCATGAAGCCAATTCTTCCGGTGCACAAGTTATACTTGGATTCGGCCTCCGGGACAGCACCAACTTAAAATGACCATAACTTTTGATCCACAAGGGTGTTTGGGGTCTATGAGTACTGGTTTGAAAGTTTTCGACGTCCTCTTTCCAACGGATCCGACCCCATCCCCAAATTCCATCCGAGTCAACGGGAATCTGCAGAACAATTGGCGTCACTTTTCCAAATCGAGAAGACTTGGGCTTTGGGCCTTGTAATAGAGTTGTAGTTGGTATCCTACTGCTTTGGACGTGATTCCCACGCCTTTAGCTTTTATAAATAGCCAGACATCGGCTTCTTAGGGTTTTGGGTTTTATTTGATTAGTTTAGCCAAGTGCAAAACTTGATCCTGCGAGTTGTCTTTGGGCCGACCACCTTGTCAAGATCGTCAATAAGACTCCACTTTGTTTCGCTTCCAGTTTTATCCGCAATTTCAGATTGCTTATCCTATTGTTCTTGCTTGTTCTTCGGTTGCTTGCAGGAAGTGAACCTCGTGTTCAGGTTGATCGTGCCTACGGCAAGATCAATAACCCGCTGAAGTTGGTTTAGCGATTGCTAAGGCGCATCGTCGTCGTACGGTGTAGTCGGATCGTCAAGGTCGACTCCAACAAATCGATCGTGTGTTTCTCATCGAAAGATCGGGACACCCATAGTGCCATCACGGCGCCATCACGTGGCAAGCACCGGGACTATCCACGTTGACGCCAAAGCTGCACGGATTAGATCCAATCTCAACCATCCGATCCGAATTGGACAGACCAGATTGGGCCGCGTAGATCCATACACGTGAGTAGGATTGTATCGCAGCCGTCGGATTTTGAAATGACGGGCGAGATTGCTTCGTGGCCAGGCCAATCGCATCGCGCCACGTCAAGCAGAAAACTGAGGCGTCGCCAAGCCACGCCGGTCGTGATGACATCACCCATGACATCATCCGAGCCGAGCCCGCATGTCAGCGGCTCGGGCGAGCACACGATGACGTTAGCCGTGACATCATGATGACATCATTGGTGGGGCCCACCTGTTAGCCGAGTTGAAATGAGCCGTGCTAACGTTAGCATGACGTCACCTCAGGCGGGACCCAGCTATCAGTGGCACGTGGTCCGGTGGACCGAGTCCACTGTGGACCCGAACCAAACCGTGGACTCAATCCATGGACCGGATGACGCAATGCTGACGTCATAAATCGATTTTCCTTTAGAAAATAATTCGGCCAAAATTCAAATTCTGTGCTAACATCAGCTGATGTCATAATTTTTATTTTTTAATAGAAAAATAAATCAAATAATTCGGTTTATTCTTTTTAATTGATTTTCAAACTTCAAACGGCTATAACTTTTGCGTTTTAACTCCGATTGAGCTGATTCTAGTTTCTAAATTTTTGAAAAATTGAGATCTATTTAATGGTGAATTTTATTTAATATTTGGACTTGAGTTGCTCTCTATTTTTATTTATTTGTTGTTTATTTATTTGTTTCGCGTAGACGTTGAATTGCTAGAAGGCTTCGAAGGAGAGGTTCGGACCCAGGAACAAGTCCAAGACCAGGAACATGACCTTCTCCAAGGCAAGTTATGCTTTGACCATATTGATCCCACTTTAGAAATTATGTTGATTTGAATTATTGCATGCTAGTTTATTTAAAAATGGTTTTGAATAATTCGGGAAATAGTTATACGACCTATTTGATGTATGCCACCTTGCCTATAATAATTGTATGGCATGAATCATTTCTCACCCTAGATGATGGAATATTAGTTGGACATTAATAAATTCCAACATATAGTATGCTTAGCCCTGCAACGTGTCGATAACACCGTTTTGAACTATTAAATGTTAAATTTGACTTAATGAGATATGGAACGTATTTATAAAAGATGTGACATGTGTTATTGATGAGGTTGATGGCACATGGTGCATGGTAATCAACTGGGTGGTAAAATGATTTAGACTGATGCAAGTGGCAAGATTATTTCTGGTGGGCCAAGAGTGGCACATGGGAGGTTGTATTTAGTTTTTTGTTGATTTGGATACTTGTGAATTTTTTGGGTAGTCTTGCATTGGTCACCCTAAGGACTTAACCTTGCAAGAATTTGAACTGAGTCTGACATACAGCCGCAAGTCTGGAATGGGATAGACCTAGCTGATTAATTTGTGATGTCTAGTCTTCGGTACTTTCGTGGTGGTGTGGGTCCCGGGTGTACAGGTGGAAACTCACATGGCGCAACAGGGGGCCCTGAGTGTGGTAACCAATCCTTCAGTGTTGAAACCTTAGCAGGCTGTACTGGATCTAGAAGGAACATTGTAAAGGCTTTGTTACGGTCACTCGCCTTGGTGGTGTTTGACTGTATCTTGTGGGTAAAGTGTATAACCTCTGTAGAGTGTACAACCTATTCGAATAGTTGAGTCACGGTATTGGACAATGCTCGGGGATTATAGTCATGGGTTAGAATTCCATAAAAATGAACTTTGGATACTTGGTATGGGAATGAGAAATCTATTTAAGGGTGTTAAATGCTTTACTTAAGAAAGTAATTGTGAAAGTTATTATTATTGTTATTATTTTTTTACTGCTTTCCAATCTATTACTGTTATTTATGAATGTTGCTTATTGCAAAAGAACCCTCTAGCTTGTTGTTGGAATAAGCCATGCATGTAGTTATTTATCTTACATTCTGTGCATGACTTGCTGAGTGCTTTATGTACTCACCCTTTCCACAATACAAACATCAATTGAGGAAGAATCAATGCCAGCATTGGAGGAGTTCTAGGAGGAGCCGACGAACTAGGGGCGAGCCCAGTCTGTTGCCTGTGGCATATTGGTTGGCGCCACGAGTTTATTTATTTTCCGCTGCATGTTTATTTATTTAAGACTTTACCCTGCGAGTCGTACTTTTGTAAGTTAACCATAAGGTTGACTCAGCCGCATTTGATATGATAAAGACTTTATTTGATATTTCGCGGTGTATGATTGTGATATTCATCGATGTTGAGACTGTGTGCACTAGCGTGATCCTAGACTAGTGCTGAAAACACAGAGCGTCCGGATTTGCATATTCGTGTGACATCATAGGATGTGACATTATAGAATATGACATTACGGTATGACTTTATACCGTGTTTTTGGGCTTTTCCGGGTGTTTGGGCCTCTCCGGGGGAGTTTGGGCCTAGTGGGAGCTAGTTTGGGCTTTGGGGGGATGAAGTGGGCCGTTGGTGGAGGAGTTTTTGGCCCATGGGGGGAAATTCCTGCAACTTCATAGGGTTTCCCACCCCTCCCATGCACCCCCAACCCCTCCATGCGCCCCCCACACCCTCCCACACAACCCTAGCCGCCCCCCTCCATCCCTTGCGCCTCCCCTTGCCTCCCCTAGCCACCACCCTCCTCCCCACCTCCTCTAGCCGGCCCTAGGCGTCTTCCACCCCCACCCCTTGTTGCCACGCCCTTCCTCTCTGTTGTCCTCGCCGTTGGGGAGCTCCGCGACGAGAGGATCCGGCGGGATTGGAGCGTGGAAGGAGATCAGGCGACCAAGAGGAGTTTTCGTCGGTTCGTCGGGCTAAGGTATGGTGTTGGGAAATCCTTGGGGTGGATTAGGTGCTGTGTTAGAGGTGTTTTTGATGATTAAAGTTCATGTTTAGGTGCTGCCTCTAGATGAGATTAGGGAGTTTGCTATGATTGTCCCACGTTCTGTCTCGAGCAGATTAGGCGGCCGACCTATGGTTTGAGTTTTTGCAATTTTAGAGTCAGAATTTGATCGTCCGCCTGTTGGGAAAGTTGTAGGTAATTGAATTACCATTAATTGGACACCAAGAACGTTACATTCTGTCTAGCCATTTGAAAGTTATGGCTATTTTACCGAACATGTTCAAAATTGTGACGTTATTGGGACAAATCATGTTGATCTGTAGATTAGGCCATTTTAGATGCCGAATCAGTTTTTCCCAATACTTAGAAAAAGCTAGAAAATTTCCTAAGCTTCAAGAAAATGTACTCTTTTACTTAATTTGGAGTCTTAGAAATCAAGTTATGCTAGTTGGAAGCCCGCTGTCCCGTTGGGACAGATTCTCTATTTTTGGGTTTTAGGGGTAGTTTGCGGAGTCGGGTTAGAGGTTCGATCTTGTACTGTTTTTGTCGGGACCCGAATCTGCAAATCCGGACCCTCTGTGTATTCAGCACTAGTCCAGGAACGCGCTAGTGCACACAGTCTTAACATCGGTAAATATCACAATCATACCATTCGATACCAATAAAGTACTTTAATTAGATAACCAAACTGGTTGCTCGACCTTATGGTCAAGTTACAAATATACGCCTCGCAAGGCGAAACTTATTAAGAGAGAAATAATAGCAGCGGAAAAATAAGATAACATCGTGGCGCCATCCAGTATACCACAGGCAACTGACTGGGCTCGCTCCCTAAGTAGACGGTTCCTCTTGGAGCTCCTCCTCCAAAGCTGGTGCAGACTCCTCTTCAACTGGTGTTGTATTGCGGCAAGGGTGAGTACTTGGTACTCAGCAAGTCATGCACAGAATGCAAGCTAATATACTATATGCATGGCTTGATACAAAGGAATAGCTCAAGGTATATTTGCAGTAAACAGCATTTTAACAAGTAGCATAAGTAAATTCGGAAGGTGAGAAACAAGTAAAGCATAACTAACTTTTCAAGGAGTTTAGTAAACATCTTTCCCCTCCTAATCCACATTTCCATCAACATCTTTATTAAACCAAACCCAACCTTTCAAATCCAAGTTATTTTTCAATAAAGTCTAACCCTTGACTGTAATTCCCGAGCGATGTCCAATACCACGGACACGGCTATTCGAATAGATTGTACACTCTACAGAGGTTATGCACTTTACCCACAAGATACAGTCAAACACCACAAAGGCGAGTTCCCGTAACAAAGTCTTTTGGAAACTTCTAACAATACAAGTGGTCCTCCCCGGTTGTTGCACACTAACCCTTCCCTTAGCTAAGGCGAAGTTTAGGCCAACCAACCGTTAGATGGGTACTGGCGCAGCCCCCAGACGCCTCCCGCACAACTTACACAAAGGGTGTAGTTGACCTCCCGAGGTCCCACAGTGCGTTATTAGCAACTTAATCAACTAGGTCCGTCCCATTCCGACATGTGGTTGCACGTTTGACCCAGTTCAAAGGCTTGCAAGGTTAAGTCCTTAGGGTGACCAGGGCAAGACTACGAAGAACCAAACCAACATTCCGGTGCCACAACCGGCCCACTGATCATTCTTGCCACATGCCCGGTCAAAAGCTATTTATCAAAGCCAGTTGATTACCATGCACCACGTGCCATCAACATCACATGATACCTTTCCAAAACAGGTTCAATATATCATTAAGTCAATATTAACATTTGATTGTCCAAAATCATGTTATGAGCACGTAGCAGGTCTAAGCAATATACTACAATGGTCTAAAACCCATGTTGGCAATTTAATTATGTCCAACTAGTAAACCACAACTAGGGTGACAAGGGGTCATGGCACATATTTAATTAACCAAGGTGTCATACAGCAATTAGGCATTTATCTAATTCCCCAGAATTAAATAAAGTATTTTCTAATTGAACTAGCATGCAATAAGTTAAATCAAAATAGGTTTCAAAATAGGATCAATATGGTCAAAGCATAACTTGCCTTCAAAAAGCACTTGTTCTTGGTCTTGAGTTGGATCCTGAGTCAATACTTCTCCTTCGAATCCTTCCGGCACTTCAACGTCTACTCGTAAAGCGTGCAAATAGCAATACACGAATAAACAATAGGCAAAAAGTGTCCAAACATCCAAATAAAATCCATAAATAGAGAGAACATAATTTTATGAATTTTTAGGAACTGGAATCGCTCAATTCGGAGTTAAAACACAAAAGTTATAGCATTTTGAAGTTTAAATAATCAATTAAATAATATTACAGAGGAAAACTTTAGTCCAAAAATTAAATAAAATTCATAATTAGGTAGATCTCAATTTTATACAAATTTAGAAATTTGAATCACTCAAATCGGAGTTGAAACGCAAAAGTTATAAGCGTTTGAAGTTTGAAACAAAATCTAAAATCATTATTTCGAATTAATAAATCATTTTCTTTTTCGGAAATTAATTATTGCGTCAGCGAGGGCACGTGGCAGTCTTTGATTGGTCGGCTGACGTCAGTCGGTCCATGGGCTCAGCCCACGGTTTGGCTCGGTCTCGGTCCACGGCTCACGTGAGACTGATAGGTGGGGCCACTCGGGTGACGTCATTCTTTGGCGTCGGCGAGACTCGGCCGTTGGCGACAAGTGGGACCACTGTGACGTCATGGGTGACGTCATGGTGCGGTCGCTGACACGCGGGCCCAGGCGTGTCGGTGACTCCACACGCCAGCGTGGCACGGCGGCTCGGCTCCCCGGACACGTGGCACGATCGTGTCCGTTGATTTGAAAATCAACGGCCGCGATTAGATCCAAGGGTTAACACGTTGAAAACTACACGGTGATCGTGGGCCGTTGGATCTTGATCCAACGGTTGAAAATAACCTTAACCCGTAACGTTATCCACGTTACGGATGACGTGGCCGATCGTGGGCCGTTGGATCTTGATCCAACGGTCCAGATCTGATCTAGGTTCTAGGGTCCGAGGGAGAACGTGGGCTTACCGCGACCGTGCGATCCTGATCGGACGGCTGTCCGAGCTCGATGACGGCGATGGCACGCGGCGGCGCTAGCTTGGCCGGGGATGAAGACGATGACCACGACCTCGGCGTTTCGGGCGCGCTCCGGCGAGGTGAGTTGTCCCTACGGGTGCGCCTGGCTTCGGGGGTTCCGGATCCGGTCTTGGACGCGGCGGAGGACGGCGGGCGTCGGCGGAAAACGGCTATGTGGGATGTCAGAGACAGGGGTCCCGCAAGAGGGGCCTACACCCGACTGGGCCTGACAGGCGGAATAGAAAGCCCAAAGCCCAGAAGCACCACGACGGGCCCAGAGGAGACCTTCGACTTGCTCCCCAAGACAACTCCTGATCCTTCAAGGAAGCTTCGCGCCCCGCCCCAACAACCGGCCAGGAACAAAGCATGCACTGACACACGCGAGCTGCGGATCTTTGGAACTCGACAAGGCGGCAGCATGGGTCGGAGAAAGCATAACCACCTCTCCAGGACGTAGAGCGTGAAGGCGGATAAGGACAAGGGACATGTCGTCCAGGCCACCATGTTCAGGGCCCGGTGGCGCCCATCTATCATGTATTCTTCCCCCAGCATATAAAGGGAGGAGGGAGAAACAAGAAAAAGAGGACACACACAATATATCCAAGAACACAGGACTAGGGTATTATCTCCTCCGAGAGAGCCCGAACCTGTCTAAAACAGATTGCCCCCGCATCCTGTGTTACCATCAAGCTCAGATCCCGCACAAATCCCCTAGAATCACAAATCTTATTGCCGGCGAAACAGATCGTCGACAGTTGGCGCGCCAGGTAGGGGGCTTGTGTCAAGATCTTCGTCAAGCTTGATGGCTGCGACGAGCGAAGTCTCCACAGTCTTCCTCCCGGGCCAGGTCTTCCGTTTCGGAAGCCTGACCTTCATCTCCAACGACCTCGGAAGCCTTTCTCTCAATAAGGGAACCGCGCTACAGCGCGGTGAGGTTTCCGGCGATCCATCGTCACGACTTCCGCGCCGATCGGAAGGTCCCCCTGTCTCGTGCCCTAAAGTACCGAGTGGGGATCCAAAGACCCGTTCCAGCCGCAGAGTCGGGCTCGAGGACGCCGAGGCACGAAGGGTGGGGGTTCTCACCGCCAAGCCACTCGGCACCCCCGAGCGCCTAGGTTTGTCTTCTCCAGACTCACCCACCTCAGCGGCCGAGTCAGAAGAAAGCCTAGAGAGCTGCTGGAATTTCCGTAGAGTCTGTGTAATCGAAGGCTCGCGGGCAGATTCGCAGCAGCACTTCAACACGTCAGTCGCCGCCGATTTGGAAGGAGGCCGAGTGATCGAGCCCGACGCTAGCGCGTACTCTCCGGGACCGCGCCCGGGCTGTCAATGAAGACATTCTGCAAGCCAAGATGGGGGACCAGGCTGTTTTCCGTACCCCACAGCAGAATATCGTCGCCTCCAAGACACTCCTGGATACCCTGACCCCTATGCTGGGGGCGGATGATCCAGTTGCCCCGATCATGGCCCAAGTAAAGGCCATGGTGACGGCGGCAGCTATCCAGCATGCCCAAACCGACCCACCGGCGAAGGAGCTGTCACGTGGTCCGGCGAGGACCCAGACAGCCAGCAGCCGGTCAGGCCGGGAAGCCCGCCAGACACATCATGTTCTACCCCGCGGAGACGACTTGCGACACAGCATCAGCCGCGACCTCCGTTCAGACCTCGACGCCAGGCGCCGCGACCGAGAAAGGGAGGAACAACGCCGTCAAGCCGACGAATATGAGCGCTACGGCATCCTTCCGCGAGGCCGCGAAGTACGCCAAGCGCGATCCCCTCCGCGTCGATCACCTCCCAGGGGGTATCGCGGGGTCATCGAAGGGGTTCGTGCGTTTACCCCTCACCTACGCCGAGTGGTTTGGCCTGATGGATTTAATCCTAAAGGCATCACTAGGTTCGACGGCGAGAGGGACCCGGAGGCTTGGCTACAAGTATACGCTCTGGCAGTCAGGGCCGCCGGGGGGGATCAGAAAGTAATGGCAAACTACTTGCCGGTTACCCTCTCGCCCCTGGCCCAAGCATGGCTCACCGGACTCCCAGCGAACTCTATAGATTCCTGGGGAGATCTGTGTGAGCAGTTCATCTCAAATTTCCAAGGCACTTACGAGCGCCCAGGCACCCCTTGGGACCTATACCAGCTACACCAAAGGAGGAACGAATCCCTCCGGGAGTTCGTCAAGCGCTTCATGAACAGGAAAAGCACCGTTCGGGACGTCACAGATGCGATTGTGATAGCTGCCTTCCAGAAAGGAGTCAGCGACCCCGACCTCATCAAGAAGATGTCCCGGAAGCCACCCACGTCGGTCCGGGAGCTGTTCGCCCTAGCGGACCGTTACGCTTCAGCCTCCGAGGCTCTGGCGGAACGGCGTGATGAGGGGAAGGATCAGTCTGAACCCCCTCGGCGGAAAGAAAAGAAGCGCAAGGGCGAAGAGCTGGTGGCAGTCGCTGCACCAACTCATCCTCGCGCTCTCAAAGAGGATGGATATGATAAGGTTATGAACTCACCCTGCCCTTTCCATCCGAAGGGGAGGCATGCCGCCAAGGACTGCTTCACCCTAAAGAGGTTCGCCCGCGAGAGCAAGAGGCAGGCTGGACAAGGTCCGAGTGGTCACGCCGCCGGCAAACCGCCTCTCCCTGAAGCTGAGGAAGACTATCAGGAAGTCGACCTCGAGCTTAACTACATATTCGGGGGTTCGGCCGCATATGAGTCCAAGCGGAAGCAAAAGCTCACCGCTCGGGACATCTGTGCAGTGGAGCCGGAGACCCCCCGATATGTCCGGTGGTCCGAGGTCGCAATAACTTACGACCGCACGGATCACCCAGATCGTGTCCCATTCCCCGGCAGATACCCGCTGGTCTTGGCGCCGGTTGTCCGCGGCATCAAGCTCAAAAGGGTGTTGATTGACGGTGGGAGTGGGCTCAACGTCCTCTTCGTGAAGACACTCGATGATATGGGGATCCCGCGGTCTGACCTCAAACGCGGGTCGTCGCCTTTTCATGGAGTGATACCCGGAACGTCGGCGATACCACTCGGACAAATCACTCTACCAGTCACGTTCGGCGCAAGGGACAACTACGGATCGAGAGCCTTAGCTTCGAGGTGGCAGACTTCGCGACAGCGTATCACGCCATCTTGGGGAGACCAGCGCTGGCCAAGTTCATGGCGGTGCCCCACTACGCGTATCTGATGCTGAAGATGCCGGGTCCGAGTGGTATTATCACTCTACGCGGCGATGTTAAGCAGTCTTTCTCTTGCGACAGGGAGAGCTGCGAAATGGCCGAGTCTCTGGAGGCGCTGGCGGGTCGGGAAAGGATTCGTCAAGAGGCGGATTTCGACAAGCCGGAAGGCAGTATCCCTACCCGCAAACCGCAGAACTCCGGGATCGGCCCCGAGGAAGGCACCAAAAGGATTCTCCTCGACCCGTCCGATCCGGCGCGAGCCGTCTCGATCGGGACAAGGCTCGGGGATGAATAGGAAGACGCGCTCGTCACCTTTCTGCGGGCAAACCAAGACGTCTTTGCCTGGAAGCCGACTGACATGCCCGGGGTCCCCAGGGAGGTGATCGAGCACGCACTGAATGTAAACCAATCCGCCAGGCCCGTCAAGCAAAGGTTACGACGGTTCGCTCAAGATCGTCGAGAAGCCATCAGAGAGGAGATCACAAAGCTGCTAGCCGCAGGTTTCATCAAAGAAGTGTATCATCCCGACTGGTTGGCGAACCCTGTACTCGTCCAGAAGAAGAATAAAAGCTGGCGCATGTGTGTTGATTACACCGACCTCAACAAGGCTTGTCGGAAAGACCCCTTTGGTCTCCCTCGTATTGATCAGGTGGTAGACTCCACTGCCGGATCTCGGCTACTCAGCTTTCTGGACGCCTATTCAGGCTATCATCAAATCCGGCTTCGAGAGGAAGACTGCGAGAAGACTTCGTTTATCACTCCATTCGGAGCATATTGCTATATCACCATGCCGTTCGGGCTCAAGAATGCCGGCGCAACGTACCAGCGCGCCGTGCAGCGGTGTTTTCACCATCAGCTCGGGCGCAATGTGGAAGCTTATGTGGATGATGTGGTAGTGAAAACGCAGACACGAGATAGCCTTACCTCCGACCTGGCCGAGACGTTCGCAAGTCTAAGGGCGTTCCAGATGAGGCTAAACCCCGAGAAATGTGTTTTCGGAGTTTCTTCCGGGAAACTACTCGGGTTCATCGTCTCTCATCGTGGGATCGAGCCGAACCCGGAGAAAATTGGAGCCATCATGAAAATGGCCCCGCCTACCAGCCAAAAGGAGGTCCAAAAGCTCACCGGATGCATGGTAGCGCTCGGCAGGTTTATCTCGCGGTTGGGAGTCCAGGGAATGCCTTTCTTCAAGCTCCTTAAGAAGCAAGATCGCTTTGATTGGACGGCAGAGGCACAGCAGGCCTTCGAAGAACTCAAGGTGTTTCTCTCCACTCCCCCAGTCTTAGTCTCGCCGGCGCCAGGTGAACCTCTTCTGCTCTACATAGCGGCAACATCTCATGTAGTAAGTGCCGTGATAGTTGTGGAGCGGGAGGAATCTGGACACCGCTACGGCTGGCAACGCCTTGATTTATTTTGTCGGTAATCTGGCGAATCCAAGACAAGATATCCTCAAATCCAGGAAGGCTGGCATGCGCCATTTTGATCTCGTCACGGAAGTGAAGCATTATTTCCAAGGACATTCGATTTCGGTAGTCACTTCTTTCCCGTGGGAGAGGTCCTCCGCAATCGGGAAGCTCCGGAAGAATTTCAAAGTGGGCAGCCGAGCTTGGAGCTTTCGACATCTCGTTCAAGCCGCGCACCGTCAAGTCCAGGCTTTGGTGACTTCACGGCCGAGTGGACCGAATCCTGCACTCCTGCAGAAGAAGAGCCAGAATATTGGGTCATGCACTTCGACGGATCTCTCATGCTTGGTGGAGCAGGGGCGGGAATCCTCCTTATCTCGCCTAAGGGCGACAGGTTGAAGTATGTCCTTCGGATTCACTTCCCGGCCTCAAACAATGCCGCGGAGTACGAGGCCCTCATCCATGGGCTTCGTATCGCCACATCACTCGGAATCCGACGGCTGGCGGTTCGAGGCGACTCCCAATTGGTGGTGAATCAAGTACGTATGACTGGTCGTGCGTGGATCGAACATGGCGGCATACCGCCGGCAAGTCCGAATTGGAAGGCAAGTTTGTGATGCGAGCTGGTTCATGTCCTCCGCCGCAACAATGAGGCAGCAGACGAGCTGGCTAAGATGGGAGCCACTCGGGCAGATGTCCCGAGTGATATCTTCGTACAGGATCTTCACGAGCCAACCGTTACAAAACGGCAAAAGCCAAGCGAGGGTCCTGGAACCGGGGTCCTGCTCATCGATCCAGAGTGGACTACCCCGTACCTTGATTACCTCCTGAAGGACAAACTCCCGGAAGCCACCACTCTGGCAGAGCGCGTCTCCCGACAAGCCAAATCCTACGTGGTGGTGGGCGACGAGCTCTTCCGAAAAAGTGCCTCGGTGTCCTCGGCGGTGCATTTCGGACAAGTGGGAAGAGAGCTGCTCCAAGAAATCCATTCGGGATGTGTGGCCATCACGGCATCAAGCGCCTTGGTTGGGAAAGCCTACCGGCGGGGTTTCTTACGCCAACGGCGATAACGGATGCCAAGGAGATAGTTCGAACCTGCGAGGGCTGCCAATTCTATGCAAAGCAGACACACTTGCCAAGACACAGGAGCTACAGACTATACCCATTTCTTGGCCTTTCGCAGTCTGGGGGCTCGACTTAGTGGGCCCGCTCAAGAAGGCTCAAGGCGGTTTCGCTTACCTCTTCGTGGCCATTGACAAGTTCACCAAGTGGATCGAAGCCAAGCCAGTCGTCACTATCACTGCAATTAAGGCCAAGGAGTTCTTCCAGGATATTGTGGTCAGATTCGGAGTGCCCAACCGGATCATCACGGACAACGGCACCCAATTCAGGAGTGAAGAATTCCAAGAATGGTGCGAAGGCGTCGGGATCAAGATCTGCTTCGCCTCGGTGGCTCACCCACGAAGCAATGGGCAGGTTGAGCGAGCTAACGGTCTGGTCCTCCAAGGCCTCAAGGCCAGGATCTTCGACCGCCTCAAACCATACGCTGCTCGATGGGTGAAGGAGCTACCGTCGGTACTGGGACTCGAGAACCACTCCACCGAGCGACCGCCAAACCCCCTTTTTTTCCTGGTCTATGGCGCAGAGGCGGTTCTGCCGACCGAGCTGGGATTCGAATCCCCGAGGGTTCGGAATTACAACGAAGCCGAGTCCGAGGGAAGCCGAATGGTGGAGCTTGATCAACTCAAGGAGGCTCTAACGTTGTCGCCTCCGATCGGCTAAGTACCTCCAGGGACTTCGGCGCTACCACTCTCGCAACGTCAGAAGTAGAACCTTTTCAGAAGGAGATCTGGTCCTGAGGAGGAACCAGAAAAGCGAGCACAAGCTCTCTCCAATTTGGGAAGGTCCGTACATTGTGCAGAAGACGACCCGGCCAGGTGCTTATCGACTCAGACGAGAAGACGGCGAGGTTCTGGCGAATACTTGGAACGCCGAACAACTCCGTCGCTTCTACGCATGAGTTATGTATCCCACTCTTACACATTAAATAAAATAGTGGTCTGTCTTATTTTCTGAAGTTCTGCGTAATGCTAGCCCCGAGTGGTTATTACCCGACTGGTGTAGCGCCTAACCCTGGTTGTGCCGATATAGAATGCACGGAAATAACAAGCCGCGATGAGCACAAAGCCTCGGCGGTTTACACCAGCGCGCACAACGGAACGGGTACAAAGCACTAACCACTCGGGGACTGCAATTCGTAGCATCAGAATCTAACCGAGATTCGCCTGATCGCGAATTTCTAGCCGTCAAAAGCTCGAGCCCCAGCGCCTGCGTTCGGGTAATCGAGCAACCGACTAGAATCGATTGATCGGCGGAACCACTAAACTCGGATTAAACATGATGAGTGCAATTTGGATAAAATTTCGCATTTCATTCCGTAATGTTAATAATTTACATTACTGACTTTCTTTTTTTCTTTTTCTCGCGCTAAAAAAAAAAAAAAAAAAAAAAAACTCTAGTCTTCTTCTTTGGTCTTCTTGGTGCTTCTGGTGCTCATCTTTAGTCTTTAGTCTTTAGTCTTTGGTCTTGGTCTTGCCTTCTTTGGGAGGCCTGGAGGCGAGATCGTTGAGGTTAGACGCGACCCACGCGACCCAAAGCCGCCAGAATCTCGTCCTCAACCACCCACAAGGGTGGTATAAGGCGGACGAGGGCCCTGACGGCAAGGTCGTCGCGGCGATCGCGACCAACCATCTCGAGGATGATCTCCGCCACCTCGTGGAGCCGGCGGCGCCTCCAAAGAAGGTGGCCACGGGCGGCGGCGTCCTCGCCGCTCCTTCCTCCTCCTCCGCCTCGGTGTGGCAAAGTCGAGGTCTTCCCAAGACTCCGCCTCCTCCCAATTGTGCAACATCCGAAGAATCATTGGCGAAAGAATGCCGCGTATGGGCCAACGAACCTCCACGTATTAGACATGGAAGAAAACTGGAAGAGGAAGAAGAAGGACGAGGCAAAGGGGAAACGGGCGATCGCTCATCAGCGGTGACGCCCTATTTATAAGCCACCCCAGCCCCGGAAATCGAAGCGTCTCCAAAGGCAATCAAATGCGCCGCCTCGCAATCAACGAGGCGCGAAAAACAAAGCGGCAGTACGAATACCAAAGAAGATCAGCGCATTGAACAAAATCAAGGAGAATTTCACCAGACACGTGTCGTAAGCAGTTCAAGCTCGTTCGGCTTTCTCGCTCAATTATACCAAATTGAGCGAAAAAGCCAGGGGGCTGGAGAGCTAGCAAGCGATGCAAGCCTGGGGGCTAAACCACTCAGCCAGGTGGCCACAACGTAAGTCCCGACGCTCGAGAGCTGCACGCCAGCCTCTCGGAAAAGCGTGTCTGGGGCAAGAAAGCCACGGGCCAAGGCCCTGGCGTTTGGGAGCCATACCAGTTGGCTGAAACTCACCCGGAAAGGCGCAACAGGATCCAAAAGGCTGCGGGCATATATTCTAACAACTCAGCCAAAGAAGAAAGTGGAAGAGGTCTGAAGACCACTCAGCGGAAGACAATACAGGCAAATCATATTGAAGTAAGAAGACACAATATTTCAAACAAGGAGGGCGAGCACTCGGCATCAAGGCCCACATCGAAGTCAGAATTCTAGATTCTCCAACAAGGCTGCGATGCAGGACACCTCTTCGAGGAGCGTTGGCCTTGTCTTCATCACGAGCAAAACCTTCTTTCACGGCTTGAGGTCAACTCTCGGATAATGAGACTTGACCACCGCCAATGCCTGGTTCGCACTCATTGCTGCGGACTCTTTGGCGTAAGCTCTGATCCTGTCGGCTCCTCCCGAGAGAAGTGGAACAGCATCGTCCCCCTGGCCCGGCGTGACTCCTTCAATACGCAGAAGGTGCAGGACTGGCTCGCAGGCGGCGCTGATTGATCGGCCCTGTTCGACAGCGGCCATCTTCTCCTTGCACTCTGCAACAAAGTCAAACGGCCATCAAGAGCACGCCCGACGCCAAGTATGTTCAACTCAAGTCAAATAAATTTACCCTTCAACTCCCGCTGCATCCTTTCCAAGCTGACCCGAGCTTCGAGGGCAGAGTTCTCTGAAGCCTCCAGTCGGGCCCTCAGCTCAGCAACGGTCGAGTCACGCTCTGAAACACGAGAGTGTCATCATCCTCTCCAACCATCCAAAAAGACATCCAAACCGAATCCAGGGGAGAATCTCACCTTCGAGCATATGCTCAAGCTTCGTCTTCTCCTCCCGGATCGTCATACACTCGCCCTGAAGCCCGTGGACTTCTTTCCATCTGTCCGCGCTGATCTCGCTGAGCTTGTCCTGCATCGCTTACATTCCTTGAGCTTCGGGAGCACCTTATGGAAAAACCGCGATATTTGCTCCGTTCGCTACCCCATGTCCTAAGTAGCAGGGCAGAATCTCAGGAAGAAGTCAGCAGGCAACAGATTGAAGACAAGAAGCTCACCCTGACGAGCGTGCTACACTGACGGTGAGCTCATAAAGCTCCGTCCGAGCCGCTCTCTCCATCTCGTCGCCCTCTTCCATCCCTTTCGGTGGAACCCCTTCCCACCATACGGTCCGATTCGGGGGCTTCGGCAGAGGACCGAGCGGCGGTGGCTCTCGAGGCACTTCCTCCACTCCGAGAGACGGTGCCGGGTCGATCTCGTCGGCGGACGGACCACCGGATGGTTCGGCCGTTGGGCGCCGGCGCCGGTGGCGGCCCGGCGGTCGGCGGCGGCGGTGACCTAGCCGGCGGCGAGGCTCCCCTTGGGGAAGCCTCCGCTGGGACTCCTTTTCAGAGACCCTCCACGAGGACGTCCATAGCGAGAGTCTGAATCAGCAAAAGGAAGACACCTCAAGACAGCAAGAATAAAAAGACAAGGATCGCCCAAAAGAATACCTTTTGGATTTCTTGAATTTCATCGAGGTCTCATCCGAGACCAGTACCACTCGGAGGAAGTTAGCGCTGTGGCCGGGCTGCCCCTGGGACAGAAGGCTGTGGCCCCGCGCTTTGCGATCCGGGTGCACCAGAGGTCGAAGGCCCGGCTGACGAAAGACCGGCGACCTCCTCCGCCGACTCCCGGCGCAGCTCGTCGACCGAGGTGTCAGCCACTCGCCGCTCGAGCGTGCAGCCACCGAGAGAGGCCGACAACCGGAGCGTCAGAAAGGAAGGACGCGCGATCCTGAAAAAAGGAACCATCGCACCCAGTTTGAGTCACACATCAGTCAAAGAAATCATGGAACAGCCTTTCGAGAGAATAGTGCACTCACAGGAGGGGGAGGCCTTGCCGTCGAAAATTTATGAGGGCAGCCCCTGTTGGTGATTATTGTGCCAGGCACGAAGAGATCAACTACCCGTGCTGCCAGCGCCTCCATCGACAGGGCCACGTCCGACTCCCGCGTGGGGTCCAGAGGCCCGTTGTATTGGAACCCCAAATGGACTCTCTCCTTCAAGGGCTGCACTCGGCGCTTCACAAAGCGATCGCGATCCGGGACTGTCAGCCCTCGGTTCTTCAGATCGTCAATCAATGCTAGAAGCTCGGGGATTTGCGCCAAACCTCCTCCGTCCGGGGCGTCGCTCCAGCATCGGGAAGCTTTAGGAGCACGGCCGGCAAAGGGGGCGAGGAAAGGATCAACATTGGCGCAATAGAACCACTCCCGCCTCCAACCTTTGAGGGAGGTCTTGAGAGGAACGACAAAATACTGCTTCTTCGAGCCCTCCCGCAGCTGGAGCCCGGCGCCCCCAACGACGTTGGGAGCGGCCCGGTTCGGATGAGGTTTCAGCCAGAAGAAGGAGCGGAACAAATCCAAATGAGGACGTATCCCAAGATACGCCTCGCAGAGCTGGACGAAGATGGCAATGTGAAGAATCGAGTTGGGGTTCAAATTGATCAACTCGATTTCGTAGAAGTGGAGGAGCCCCCGGAAGAAGGCGCTCCCAGGAATGCTAAATCCCCGCCAGAAGAAGGACTCAAACACCACAATCTCATTCTCTAGAGGTGTGGGGTAAGGGTCACCTGCGGCGGGACGGGCGGAGATCAACTCCAGCGGAGGGAGGACGCCGGCGGCGACCATCCCCTCCAAGCGGGACGTCGTCGTGATGGAAGTCTCCCACCCTGCCGTCGCAGGGTCGGCGCCACCCTCCGATGACGAGGAAGAAGACATTGTGAAGAAGAAGACCTGGCGGGAAGAACCGCCGCAAGCCAAGGGCGCGAAACCAGAAACCCTAAATCGCCAAAGGAGGTTTGAAGGTTTCGCAGCCGTGGTGGGGAAGGTGCAAGGAGGTCGTTGCTCCAACGAGGGTCCTTCCGACTTATAAGAAATGGGCCCCAATTTCCACCTTACGGTGGGAAGAAACGAGGGCCCTCCTGTTCAATTCTGGGCCAGATCCAGGGCACGCCCCATGACGGGCCAATAGCTGCGTCGCGCAAAACGCGGCCAGGTGTCAAATCTGGTCCAAAGTTTGGGATAAAGTGCGCCCCACGATGGGCCTGAGCGCCGGCCGCCACGGAAGCTTGGGGCTGGGCACTTTCCGAACATCCTCCGACAAGACACCCCATAATTTGGGGTCAATTGCTGGTCATTTGTCTCACAATGCGATTGGGTGTCGCGGGAGGATCTACAACCAACACGGTCTTGAGAATGCGCCCATGAGGGTTTAAAGCAAAGGCGCCGTAAGCGGCACAGCATTACTCTGTATGACCAAGGTATGCCCCATGAGGGTCAGCCCGAGCGACAAGCCGGCTGTCACAAGACCGTCAGAACGGGCGCGGTACCGCCGCCCCGAGCCAAAAAGACCAAGGTATGCCCCATGAGGGTCACCGAGCGACAAGCCGGTTGTCACAAGATCAGAACGGGCGCTGGTACCGCCCGCCACGAGCCAAAAACCAAGGTATGCCCCATGAGGGTCACCGAGCGACAAGCCGGTTCTGCAGCGCCGTAAGCGGCGCGGGTACCACTCGACCACGAGCCAAAAAGACTAAGGTATGCCCCATGAGGGTCGGCCCGAGCGACAAGCCGGTTGTCACAAGACCGTAAACGGGCGCGGGTACCACTCGGCCACGAGCCCAAAAAGACCAAGGTATGCCCCATGAGGGTCAGCCGAGCGACAAGCCGGTTGCCGCGCACCATAAACGGGCGCGGGTACCACTCGGCCACGAGCCAAAAAGACCAAGGTATGCCCCATGAGGGTCAGCCGAGCGACAAGCCGGTTGCCGTGCACCGTAAACGGGCGCGGGTACCACTCGGCCACGAGCTAACCAACCACGGAGGCTTCATACTACAAGTTCTTTATGATCTCTCTCCCGCATAATCCTCATGACAGGGTAAGGGACGGAAAGTCGATCCTAAAGCACTTGGGGGCTGCTGTGGGATGTCAGAGACAGGGGTCCCGCAAGAGGGGCCTACACCCGACTGGGCCTGACAGGCGGAATAGAAAGCCCAAAGCCCAGAAGCACCACGACGGGCCCAGAGGAGACCTTCGACTTGCTCCCCAAGACAACTCCTGATCCTTCAAGGAAGCTTCGCGCCCCGCCCCAACAACCGGCCAGGAACAAAGCATGCAGCCTGACACCGCCAGAGCCTGCGGATCTTTGGAACGACAAGGCGGCAGGCGTGGGTCGGAGAAAGCATAACCACCTCTCCAGGACGTAGAGCGTGAAGGCGGATAAGGACAAGGGACATGTCGTCCAGGCCACCATGTTCAGGGCCCGGTGGCGCCCATCTATCATGTATTCTTCCCCCAGCATATAAAAGGAGGAGGGAGAAACAAGAAAAAGAGGACACACACAATATATCCAAGAACACAGGACTAGGGTATTATCTCCTCCGAGAGAGCCCGAACCTGTCTAAAACAGATTGCCCCCGCATCCTGTGTTACCATCAAGCTCAGATCCCGCACAAATCCCCTAGAATCACAAATCTTATTGCCGGCGAAACAGATCGTCGACAGGCTAGAACCGCGGCGGCTTCCCCTCAAACTTCGGCGAGCGATTCCGGCGAACCTACGGCGGCTGGGGCTCGGTGAGCTAGGGCAGTGGCTGCGCGGGGTCAAGGCGGCCCTCGAGGTGCAACCCGGGCATTAAATACCCTCGGCGTCCGCGCGGAAAACGGAAACCTAGACCCACACGGCGGCGGGCGCGGCGGCGGAGTCCGGCTCGGATCCGGCGGGGACGATGACGGTCGACCGTCCACGCGGCGCGATCAACGGCCACGATCGCACGGTCGAAACCGGATCCGGCCCGGTCTCGGCTCGAACCGGTGCGGTCCAATCCGGACCGTTGGATCTCGATCCAACGGTTGGGATCAACTTGGGTTAGGGTTGGGTTCGGCCAGGCTCGGTGGCTCGGTCGGACTCGAGTCGACTTCGGAGTGCGGCTTCGGTCGGATGAACAGTAAAACCCGATCGCATTTTTCCAGCGATTTATTAATTAAAATAATTTCCAGTAATTCATTTAATTCAAGAAAAATAGTAAAATACTCAGAAAAATTCCCGAAAAATTCTGGAAAATATTTTAGGGCATTTGGGACTCAAATAAAATATTTCCAACAAAACTTTATTTGAAAATTTAATTTCTTTAATTATCTCAATATGGAATAAATTCAAATTAAATCCAAATAAATCCAAATAAATTCTAGAAAATTCCAAAAATTCACAAATGTGCAAAATAATATTTAATTTCATGAAAAGCAAAAATTGGGGTGTTAAAGTTTTGTGGGCACGTTTTGAGTGTGTGGTACCTATGTGCAGGTGGTGTGACCCCGGGAGTGCCCTCAACCTCTCGCCAATCCGTCGCCCGTGGTTGAAGGCAAGTGTATTGGGATGGTTGTGTCCATGTGCTATGTTGAATTGCCATGTTGGATTCTTGCATGTTATATGATGGATAGATGTTGAGTTGCCATGATTGATTCTTGCATGTTATAATATGATAGACGTTGGATTGTCATGTTTGACTTGGGCAAGTGCATCGATTGTTGTGTTTCGGAATTATAATTGAGTGCCATGTTAACTTACTCTATAAATTGCTATTGCATGATTTGTTATGTTGGTATCACTAGTATGTGTAGGATATGGTGAGTATCCATGAAAGAAGGAATAAAAATGTGATACTACAGAATGTCGAGACTTTATAATTTGTGATAATAGGTTATAAAATGTGGTAAAATGGGATAAGTTGGGGTTTTTGCAAATAAAACCCTGAGATTTCACGTTTTAACGCGTTTCGAGCCGTTTCCGGGCGTTTGGGCCGCTCCGGGGAGGTGTTGGGCTTGAGGGAAACTTCATGGGCCGGATGGTGGGACTCCCTTGGCCCATGTGGGGGTGAGGGGGGGCAGAAAACCCTGCTGCCCTAGCTCTCCCCATCCCCTTTCCCCATCTCCTCCTCCCTCTCTAGCCCCTCCTCCTCTTCCTCCACACCCCCAAGCCGCACCACCCCCTCCTCCTTGCGCCTTCTCCCCCACCACCACGTGCCCTTGCTGCGTTCCCCTCGCTGCCACGCCCCGTCACGGTGCTGCCCTCGCCGGTAGGAGGATCCGCGACGAGGAGAACCGGAGGCCACGTCGCGTGGGGAGAGATCGGGTGGAGTTCGCGCGAAGGAGAGCGATCGATTCGTGGTTCATCATTAAGGTAATGGGGGAAACCTTTGGGGGTTGATTAGATGCTGTGTAGAGGTGATTTACCATGTTTTTAGATCAAGGAAGGTGCTGCCATGGGGTAGAATTGATGAAAATTTGGATTGTATTCGCGTTCTGTTCGGGCAGATTGGGAACCCGAACTAGGGCAGGCGTTTTCGCCAATTTCGAGTTTGAATCTGACCGTACGGACTTTTAGGAAGTTGTAGATAATTTCCTTATATTTCCGTGCATATAAAGAACGTTAAAATGCGCCCAGCCGTTTGGGAGATATGGCCGTTTTACCGAGCGCTGTCAAATCTGTGACGAGATTGGGACAGTTCGTGTTCAACGTTAGATTAAACAACATTAGAGTCCGAATTAGTCTTTCTATATAACTAGAAAAAGTTGGAAAATTTCCTAAGCTACGCGGAAATGTACTCGTTTAATCAATTTGGAGTCCTAGAACAGAAGTTATGCCCATTGGAAGGCTGCTGTCCTGAAGGGACAGATTTGCTGTTTTCTGATTTTAGGAGTTGTAAGCGAAGTTGGGGTAGTGGGATATATGTGTGCTGTTTTGTGGACTCGATTTGAGTGTGTGGCACGTGTTTGCAGGTGGTGTGCCTCCGGGAGTGCCCTCAACCTCTCGTCACTCCGTTACCCGTGGTTGAAGGCAAGTGTGTTGCGTGGATTGTATGTTATAAGGGTTGCTAGAATTGCTTGGTAGTGTTTGGACTAGATAACATGGTGTCTTGCCATGAATTACATGTTACAATTGATAGGATGTCCTTAGGCCATGATTTAAATGTTGTCGATGCTATGGTGTCCTCATGCCATGATTAAAAATGCTTGTTGTTGATAAATGATTCACATGCCATGTTTTGAGCAGAATCAGTCAATTGTTGAATACGGTCCTACATGTTGAGATGCCATGTGTTGATATGAAATATTTCGATTTATGTATACGATGCTGTCCATTTTGCATACATGGCATATTTTCGTGGCCGTCCGGTGAGATAAGTCATAACTATTCCGGTAGGGTCGGTGAGAACCGTTATGACTAGTCCGGGGCTATTCTTTTGAGTAAGTCCTACATCGTGATTCCATCACCGAGGTGAATGGAAGCGAGTGATAGGCACCCTCCATCTTCAGGATGGAAGGGGGAAAAGGGTGCATGCCGACGGGTGTGCACTCAACCATACCGGTATGAGAATTCCAGGAGACATGTGCATTGCATTGCATGAATGATATACATAAATGAAGAAGTTTATGAGATGATGATGAGAGTACTCATGAGATGCTCATGAGATGATTAACATGTTGTTTTAAAGGGTGTATATAATGTTAAATATGATGTGTTGTGATGTAATTGTGGAGACTGGGATGATGGTTTGTTGTCTTGATCCTTGTTGATCCATTACAATACACTTTGCTGAGTTATGAACTCACGCTTGTGTTTTCGTTGTTTGTTTCTTTAGGTACCATGAAATCGGCGCGCGGGAAAGGGATTTAGCTACACTTCCTCACGTAGCACTCATAATCTAGATAATTCACCCATTTCTATGGAAACATGGCAATAAGTTATGTTGATTTTGGTGTATGGATATTATGTGTTGGTTTCCCTCATGTGTGTCATGTGTGTCTTTGGAGCGATTTGTTTTATCATCCTAGTCTTAGTAGATGTTTATTCCATGATTATCATTGCTTATTGTTATTCTAGTTGGTGCTCACCTATTGTTGTCGATGCATATTGATATCTTGATTGATACATATATTGATATGATATTGTGATGTTCAAATTTATGCATAAACAAAGGAGATGCTGTCAAAATTTTCAATTATTCTAAATGATTACTTGCTGTAATTTACCTTAAACTATGGTATTAAATGTGTTATGGTCTATGTTTGGTGACATTCTGGGCTTAGTAAAAGCCGGGGTGTTACAGTTGGTATCAGAGCGGGTTGTAGGTCCCTGGAATGTGTATTTAGTGTCATACGATTGGTTCAACTAAAATATGAAGTGGGATAACCTAGAAACATGGCTTAGGTTTTACTTAAAACTGTGCCATAGGATAGCAACATTAAAACTTGTGTAAGTGGAATAATTAATTTAAAACTTGACACACTCTGTTGCACAGTAGGAATGGGTATGGGTACCGTTGCTTTACGCTTAAATGTTGTATTTAAGCTTTGATGTTGAATGTTATATTTGGTAATATATGTTGCTATGTTTATGAAAGAATTGATTGTGTTGATACACTTGAGATTATGTGGGTTGTGGTGCCGAAAGGGTTTCGGTCACCTTCTGTTGTTTGTAGTAATGTTGGGTTTGACGGTGTGGCCGGTGGGTGCCATCACCGATGGACTTTTAACCTCCTGTTGGGAGAGTGCTTATCCTTTCTGTCGTAGATTGGGTAGTCGGTTGGAGTCGAGTAGTAGAGTTGTGGATTGACCCTCCGAATTTCCTTTGCCGTTTTGACGAACGGTTTTGGTTGGTTTTTGGTTGGTTGAAATAAAAGAAAAAGGGTTCAGTTTTGGATACTCACCGATAGTTCTTTTGGTGGTTTTGGTTTTGTCTTCTTTTGTTGAAGACAAAAGAAGAATTTAGGGTTGCGCCTCTTTTGGTTGCCTTGCCAGCTTTGACGCCCGATTTGTTGTTTGCCTTATAGAGAAATTTATAGATTGATTCTTGGGTTACCATTCTCCAATTTGAAAGGAAGTTATTGAAGTTTCGATGAAGAATCTAAGTCGCATGGATTTAGGTGTCAAGGTTTTGTCGGAAAGGATGTGGTTGATCGGTTGCTTTACGGAGAAAGTTTTCAATTTATTCTTGTGTTTGTCTTTCTCCGAGGTTTAAAAGAGTTATTGCGGTGTTGTGCCAGACCTTGTTGTCGGGGTCTAAGTGGTGTTTGATCGCAATGATGACTTGCTTGGGAATTCATCTTTGAAAAAAAACCGTTTGTTTCGTGAAAGTTTGAAGTTTGGGGTTATGGCCTTATCTGAAAAAAAAAGATTTGGTTAATCGCTTGGTTTCCCCTCTTGCAACCATCTTCCTTCGCGGAAGTTGTTGATCTCGAGAGTTGTGGAGTAGTTGCGTGTCGGCATTTGGGAATTTAAGAGTTGACTTCTCTTGTGATTTATGGTTGAGCTTTCCAGAAGGAAAGGTGTTTTGGGTGTTGTTCTTTTCTGGAGCAATTATGGTTTCCTTAAGAGTTGGGTGCGTGATTCACGCGGATGTTTAAGAAGTTAAGGGTATGATGAGAAGTTAGAGTTTTCGGATGATATGAGCTAGTGGTTCGGTTAAAGTGAATTTGTTGCTCGTTTAAAGATAAACTAAAATATTGTGTTGATAAGAGATAATTAAACGAGACGTTAGGTGATCCAAAGTGAAAGTTGATTAGTGGTGTGTGCAAAGTGATGCGGGTTATGGAATCTAATGGATGTTTTGAGATTAGTCAGCATAGAATGTCTCGGTTGACGAACTTGTTATAGCAAGAAGATGGTGTGAAATTCTGCCTTTTGTAGCTGGTGGGTCAGTTAATATTGTGGGTCGACAATATGACTTAAAATTACGTGTAATCAATTAATGAGGATATATGGAATGATTGTAGGAAAGGTTGAATTATTCTTGACAGATGTCCATGCAGGATCCGTATTTATGAGGGATGTCTAGTGGAGATCGTGTCGTGATTAGTATTAATTATTGGTGGAATGAACTGGTGATATGGAATATGTGACTTAGGGGTTATACCCAGGGTAATTGTTGATTACGCCGGAATAATTGTAAAGAGATGTGTGCTACGCTTGGGGATAATAAGTTGCATGAATAATGGTTCGTCATGGTTAGTAGACCAAAAGAAGTTGTTGATATGCGTCTTATGTTGGATTAACTGATAAGATAATTGTCTTTGGAGTTGTGAGAACGTGGTTCTCCTTGTTGATTGTCATACGGTAGATATGGTCTATGGTTCGTTGGTAATATAATCAATTGTGGTTATATGAACTGTGAAAAGTGATTTATTTAAGAGCAGATGTTGTAGCTTGTGTGCAACAGTGTTGGACTTCTCGGGATTTGGGTGATTATGACATCCGTATTGGCTAAGCGTATTGGAATGCGAGTAATGGTGGGATTTGAGTCGAACTTTCTTTTGAAGGTTTACGGATTCAAATGAATGTATAAATTTTCTGGGAGTGCCTGCCTCTTTGTTTAGGCGTCTTGATTAGTGTGCAATAAAATCTCCCCTGATTAAGTGGCATTTTGTCAAGTTCAAACTTGACTCCGATGATTGGAAATATGGATGAAAGAGTAGTATTTGAAGTAACCGGCTTATGGGTTCCAAATGTGGTGTGGTATTGAACCATGCCAATCTTTGGATTTGGGCTAATCTGTTTAGTCTATGCTATGAGTATGGTTTAACACCCAAAGCGTTGGGGTGGGACGCTCTCTTTAGCGTTCAACTGATTTATCTTTGGTAACCGTGGAGTTAAGCGCTTAAATTGTAATTCTATCGTGACTAGAGTTGGATTTATTTGGGAAACGTGTGTGGTGTTTGCGAGCGTTTCAAAAAGGTGAATCTTACGATTGTTTCATAAGTGATTTTGTTGGTAAGGTGTTCCCTGCTGGGAATGTGTTTCCTTTCTCTTTAAGAGAATTGGTAGCGGTTATTAGGCATAGATGTTTGATTTGAGAGTTGATGCTATCTTCTGTTATTGGCTTTGGTTAAATTGCGATGTTTTGCACGCATTGCGTGCAGTGGTTGTTGGATTGTGATGCGATATGGTATTTTTCGGTTAACGCCGTCGTAGTTTATGCGAATTTGAGCAACCGTCGATGTTGTTGGGTGTCAATCATGTGACAAAGAGAATGAAGTCTCTTTGTGAATGGTTAATGGGTATCGTGGTTACATGACGAATAAATGGTGAAAAAGATTCATGACATCGTTTTTATAAGCATAAAAGAGTTGTTGAGCCAGGACGGTGAGAAAGTCATATAGAGATATATGACTAATCCGGAGTGCTCTTGAAGAACTCGCATTCGTGTTATGAATCGAGTTTTTCATTGCTCTCTAGCATGAAAAGGAATGAATGGATAAATGCTGGTATTTTGGTTATGTTATGCAAGGGATTTGAGTTTCCCTTTCTCTTCGAGACTTTTTGTGGCAGTTCTCTTCCAAGATGTTGATTTTGGTTAAAATGAAAAGTTTGGCTGTGGTGAAAGCGAGTCGAGTTGTCTTTAGTTGTTGAGAACTTCTGTCAAGAGAATTGTGTGGAGTCTCTATTTGTTTGAGTGCTCCCCGATGCGAATTGTATCGCGTTGATTGGAGATTTGAGTTTTCCTTTGCGGCTTGACTTAGGAAAAGCAAAATGGTGGTCTTTCAATGTTATCGGGTTCTTTCCAAAGTGATTTGTGGCGCTTTGAGGTTCGAGTTGTTGTATGTGGTCTACTTTGATTCAAAAGAATCGTACTTCTTTTGCACTATTGATAGGAGCGAGAATAAGAAGGGCCTCGGATTATTGTTGAGTATAATCTAAGAGCTATACTCGTGGGCTTCGTTGTTTGTGTGAATTGTTTGTGAGGGCGACATCCTCTTGGGAAAAGTGCCAATTGAGATTTGGTAGTGAGTTACGGTTCTAGCTTGGGCTAGGTGCTGGACATTAGTGGTATGAGGGTGGATGATGATGGAGGTTGTTGATGTCGTGGTTTGAATTTGGTTGAAAGTATCGTTGGGTGGAAGCAAATGTTATAGAAATTGTGATGTAAAATGCTTTGTCGTGGACATTGTCTTAGCTAGACGTCCCTGGGTGTGCGTTATGCCTGGGAGAGGATAGAATGAAACGTGTAATGTGGTTGGCAGTCGAAAGGAAAGTATGGTCGATGTAGGCTATGAGCGAAGATGACATTAGTAAATTTTGATTCCTTGTGAAAAGGGGTCAAATAATTGGAAGAGATGGGGTTTTGCGTAAATGTTCTTTTTGGGGGGTTCAAGTTTGGAACCTCGGTTGACCGTTTTAATACTAATGGTGAAAAAGGGATGTGTTTCATGATGATTGTGTCATTCTGAGTTTATGAATCATGATAAAGATTGAAGTAAATGAGGAATCATGTCAAGTTGTGCTTAGTTAAGCTAAGTCAAGTCACTCTTGTTAATAGATGGATTTGGAGAATTGAGTTGTCGTTGCTACTGTTTGAGTCTTGGCGTGGGTGTGTTGAGTTCGCAAAGAAGATGAGTCCCTAGTGGGCATTGTTTTAGAGTTGACGTGTAAGATTCGAGGTCGAATCCAGTTAAGGGGGGTAGAATGTGATACTACGGAATGTCGAGACTTTACAATTTGTGATAATAGGTTATAAAATGTGGTAAAATGGGATAAGTTGGGGTTTTTGCAAATAAAACCCTGAGATTTCACGTTTTAACGCGTTTCGGGCCGTTTCCGAGCGTTTGGGCCGCTCCGGGGAGGTGTTGGGCTTGAGGGAAACTTTGTGGGCCGGATGGTGGGACTCCCTTGGCCCATGTGGGGGTGAGGGGGGGCAGAAAACCCTGCTGCCCTAGCTCTCCCCATCCCCTTTCCCCATCTCCTCCTCCCTCTCTAGCCCCTCCTCCTCTTCCTCCACACCCCCAAGCCGCACCACCCCCTCCTCCTTGCGCCTTCTCCCCCACCACCACGTGCCCTTGCTGCGTTCCCCTCGCTGCCACGCCCCGTCACGGTGCTGCCCTCGCCGGTAGGAGGATCCGCGACGAGGAGAACCGGAGGCCACGTCGCGTGGGGAGAGATCGGGTGGAGTTCGCGCGAAGGAGAGCGATCGATTCGTGGTTCATCATTAAGGTAATGGGGGAAACCTTTGGGGGTTGATTAGATGCTGTGTAGAGGTGATTTACCATGTTTTTAGATCAAGGAAGGTGCTGCCATGGGGTAGAATTGATGAAAATTTGGATTGTATTCGCGTTCTGTTCGGCCAGATTGGGAACCCGAACTAGGGCAGGCGTTTTCGCCAATTTCGAGTTTGAATCTGACCGTACGGACTTTTAGGAAGTTGTAGATAATTTCCTTATATTTCCGTGCATATAAAGAACGTTAAAATGCGCCCAGCCGTTTGGGAGATATGGCCGTTTTACCAAGCGCTGTCAAATCTGTGACGAGATTGGGACAGTTCGTGTTCAACGTTATATTAAACAACATTAGAGTCCGAATTAGTCTTTCTCTATAACTAGAAAAAGTTGGGAAATTTCCTAAGCTACGCGGAGATGTACTCGTTTAATCAATTTGGAGTCCTAGAATAGAAATTATGCCCATTGGAAGGCTGCTGTCCCGAAGGGACAGATTTGCTGTTTTCTGATTTTAGGAGTTGTAAGCGAAGTCGGGGTAGTGGGATATATGTGTGCTGTTTTGTGGACTCGATTTGAGTGTGTGGCACGTGTTTGCAGGTGGTGTGCCTCCGGGAGTGCCCTCAACCTCTCGTCACTCCGTTACCCGTGGTTGAAGGCAAGTGTGTTGCGTGGATTGTATGTTATAAGGGTTGCTAGAATTGCTTGGTAGTGTTTGGACTAGATAACATGGTGTCTTGCCATGAATTACATGTTACAATTGATAGGATGTCCTTAGGCCATGATTTAAATGTTGTCGATGCTATGGTGTCCTCATGCCATGATTAAAAATGCTTGTTGTTGATAAATGATTCACATGCCATGTTTTGAACGGTAACCGTCAATTGTTGAATACGGTCCTACATGTTGAGATGCCATGTGTTGATATGAAATATTTCGATTTATGTATACGATGCTGTCCATTTTGCATACATGGCATATTTTCGTGGCCGTCCGGTGAGATAAGTCATAACTATTCCGGTAAGGTCGGTGAGAACCGTTATGACTAGTCCGGGGCTATTCTTTTGAGTAAGTCCTACATCGTGATTCCATCACCGAGGTGAATGGAAGCGAGTGATAGGCACCCTCCATCTTCGGGATGGAAGGGGGAAAAGGGTGCATGCCGACGGGTGTGCACTCAACCATACCTGTATGAGAATTCCAGGAGACATGTGCATTGCATTGCATGAATGATATACATAAATGAAGAAGTTTATGAGATGATGATGAGAGTACTCATGAGATGCTCATGAGATGATTAACATGTTGTTTTAAAGGGTGTATATAATGTTAAATATGATGTGTTGTGATGTAACTGTGGAGACTGGGATGATGGTTTGTTGTCTTGATCCTTATTGATCCATTACAATACACTTTGCTGAGTTATGAACTCACGCTTGTGTTTTCGTTGTTTGTTTCTTTAGGTACCATGAAATCGGCGCGCGGGAAAGGGATTTAGCTACACTTCCTCACGTAGCACTCATAATCTAGATAATTCACCCATTTCTATGGAAACATGGCAATAAGTTATGTTGATTTTGGTGTATGGATATTATGTGTTGGTTTCCCTCATGTGTGTCATGTGGGTCTTTGGAGCGATTTGTTTTATCATCCTAGTCTTAGTAGATGCTTATTCCATGATTATCATTGCTTATTGTTATTCTAGTTGATGCTCACCTATTATTGTCGATGCATATTGATATCTTGATTGATACATATATTGATATGATATTGTGATGTTCAAATTTATGCATAAACAAAGGAGATGCTGTCAAAATTTTCAATTATTCTAAATGATTACTTGCTGTAATTTACCTTAAACTATGGTATTAAATGTGTTATGGTATATGTTTGGTGACATTCTGGGCTTAGTAAAAGCCGGGGTGTTACAAAAAAAAGGCATGTGAATGGGTTTATTGTTATCAATGTGACCATGATATTGCATAAGATGAATATGATGAGTTTATATGCAAGTTATTCATGCTTATTGCATTTATGCATTCATGGCATGAGGACTGGCCAGGACGGTGAGAAAGTTATGACTAATCCGGAGAGCCATTGAGAAATACCTACCTTGTGATTCCATCCACAGTTGTGAATGGAAGCGATGAGTAGGCACCCTCCACGGGATGGAAGGGAAAAGGGGGTGCACACCGACGGATGTGCACTCGGCAATACCGGTATGTGCTAAACAAAGAGACATGGTGCATTGCATTGCATGAATGAGAATGTGAATGAGGAAACATATGAGAATGTGAATGAGAAAGTATATGAGATTGTGAACCAAGAAGTCTTCAAGAGTATTTTTCATGATTGGTGATCGGTATGATGTATATATGTGAATTGTTATTGTTTGTTCCATTGCAATACACTTTGCTGAGTGATGAACTCACGCTTGTTGTTTAATGTTTTGTTTTAGGTACATTGAATGCGGCTTATGGGAATGGGAGCTAGATACACGCCTTCACTTGGCATCACTTGAACAAACAACTTATACCATTCTATAGTTGTGATGGTTTACTTTACTAATCTAGACTTGGTATATGTCGTATTGTTGGCTATGATTAATTGTTCACCCTATTGGTTCATGGGATGCTTAAGCTTATTTTCTTTGCATGAACTGTTGTTGAATACCTATTTTAGATGTTGTCTATCATGCTATCATGCCATGCTGTTATTGTTGTTGCTTCAAACCATGAAAAAACAAAGGATATGCTGCCGAATTTTCATTTAAATTACTAGCGTAGTTGCTGTAATTTAATGTTAAATATGGGATTTGGTTGTTGCTAGTATCGTTTGTGGTGACATTCGCGGCATACTAGGTGCCGGGGTTTTACAATTCGGGTAGTGACAATACGTACCTTTTCAGCTCCTGGAAAGCTTCCTCGGCCTCCCTAGTCCACTCAAATCTCTCTTGTTTTTTCAGCAGCTGGAAGAAAGGCAACCCTCATTCACCCATCCGGGAGATGAATCGACTTAGGGCCATGATGCATCCCATGAGTTTCTGCACCTCCCTTAGTGTTCGTGGTGAACGCATTTGGTCGATGGCTTCGATTTTGCGCGGGTTGGCCTCAATGCCTCGACTAGATACCAGGAAACCGAGAAGTTTTTCGGACGGGATGCCGAACGTGCACTTCTCGGGGTTTAGCATCATGCGATACTTCCTGAAATTGTCGAATGTTTCCTTGAGGTCATCTATCAGCGAGCTTCGGTTTTTTGATTTGACTACAATATCATCGACATATGCTTCTACATTGTGCCCAATTTTTGTTTTCAGACAATTCTGTATACATCGTTGATATGTAGCTCATGCACACTTCAGCCCAAAGGGCATCTTTACATAACAAAACACACCCAACGATGTGATACAAAATGTTTTTCCTCATCTTCTGCAGACATGCTAATTTAGTGATACCCCGAATAGGTATCTAGAAAACTTAGCAGTTCACATCCCGCCGTCGAATCTAAAATTTGGTCAAAGAAGGGGAGAGGAAAAGGATCTTTAGGGCATGCTTTGTTAAGGTCGGTGTAGTCTATGCACATTCTCCACTTGCCGTTGGGTTTCTTCACAAGGATAGGGTTCGCCAGCCAAGTGGGGTGTCGAACTTCTCAAACGAAGCTAGTCTTTAGGAGTTTGTCGATCTCTTCTTGTATGGCATGCTTGCGATCTTCCGCAAACCTGCGCTACTTCTAGACCACCGGCTCGGCACTTGGGTCCATAGCCAGTCAATGCTCGATCACCTCCCTGGGGACTCTGGGCATGTCAGACGGTTGTCAGGCAAAGACGTCACGGTTTGCCCAAAGGAAGGTGACGAGCTCGAGTTCCTATTTAGGGTCAAGGTTGGCGCCCACCTTGATCGTTTTGGACAGCTCCGACGCTTCAAACGGTATGTTCTTGACCTCTCCGTCAATCTTCCTGCCTAGCTGGTCGTTGATGGTCAAATTATTGGTAATGCCGTAGGCTGTCGAGATGTCAACAGGGCTCTGGGGCTTCTGGCGCTTGCCTTGGCTGACGGGGCCATCGGTGCGGACATCTTCGACCATCTCCAAGCTTTTCTTGTCACACCTAACCGCGGAGTGCGGGCCACCTTTCATAGTCAGGATTCCCTTGGACATTGTTATCTTAATGGTTTGGTAGGCGTAGTGCACTACAGCCATGAACTTGGGCAACATTGTTCGGCCTAGGATCACGTTGTACGCAATTTCGAAATCCACCACATCGAAAAGAATCTTTTCGATGCGGAAATTCTCCGGCGTGCCAAACGTGATGGGCAACTCGATCTGGCCAAGCGGCATGGACGAGGAATGCGGAGTTATGCCGTGAAAAGGTTCTGCTCCGGCCTTTATTTCTGTTCGAGAAACACCCATCTTATCCAATGTCTTGGCGAAGATAAGGTTCAACGAACAGCCCCCGTTGACTAGGGCTCTGGCCACCCGGATGTTGAGTATGGTGGGTTCGACCACCACCGGGTATCGACCTGGCTTAGGGATTACAGTTGAGTGATCTCGTTGGTCGATGGTAATTGGTACCTCTGACCACTTAAGAAAACAAAGAAGAGGTGGAGTGATTAGACTGACCTCTCTTTCGACTGCCTTGTATTGTTGCTTAGACTTGTACATGGCAGATCCCCTGAAGATATGAGCCAGCTTGTGTTCAGCCCCGTGGTACTCTGGTTCGTCGTCGTCGATCTTTTCCTTGGCCTGCTCGATGCCGCATTCGGCGAGGGCAGCCTTGAGTTTTTCTTCGATTTTCTTACCGATCACCTGGCACTCATCAAAGTCATGCTTGTCCATGTGGTGGACAGGGCAGTACTTCTTACCTCCACGGCTTCGACCTTTGTTGTCACTAGTGTTTCGTGTCTTGCTCCTCTCGACCGCGGCGATGGTAGAGTTGCTCTTCCGCTTTTCGCCGTGGTTATTATTTTTCTTGGCCCCTTGCTTGGACGATTCGGAGAGAGGTTTTGAACCAAATTAATTTTTTGATATATATTTTTTGTTTTTATTTTCTTAATTAAATTACTTTTTAGCAAAAGAACCGAAAATGGAGATGATGAATAGTAGTGGGCTATTGGGCTTGGCCCATTAGGGAGAAATGAATTTTGAATTTTTGAGGAATTTTGGAATTTGATTGGAATTTCACATGTGGTTTGGAATTGGATTTTGAACCAAAAAATAAATTTAAATTTGAATTTAGCTGAGGAAAAAGAATTATAATTGGGATTAGAAATTTAATAGAATTATGATTTTCTAGTGGAATATGGAATAAATTCCATTTTCGAATGGGAAGGATGCCAGGTTAACTAAAACTCCAAAGAAAATCCAAATCTTTGAATTAATTAATTTAAATTACTTTTTGGCAAATGAACTGAAAATGGGGATGTTACATAATATATAATTCATTAACTTGGTGCAAGCAAAATGTAAAGATAAACAAACTTTCTTAATGAGAGGGTACCTGGTTTCTACATCAATTAAGCATCAAGTTAAACAGAAAATAACCTATTATTTCCCATTGACCTCCTGCACCAATACTACTCCAATTGTTGCCTCCTCAACAGATACATATAGATTGAATAGTACATCCTTCTGGGGTGCGGTTAAGGCTGGAGGCTTAGATAATTATTATTTTATATCTTCAAAAGATTTTTGTTGATTAGCTCCCCACATAAATTCTTGATGCTCTCTTAACTTTAGGAGTGGGGTACAAGCATCAATCCGACCAGACAAATTGGATATAAAGCGCCTCAAGCAGCTTTATTTTTTCGATCAACCTTTGTAAGTCCTTTTTGCACTTGGGCAGCTTTGTGTCGGCTACAGCCATGACCCATTATTAGTTAACTTCAATTCCTCTCTAATGGACCATAAACCCCAAGAATTATCGAGCCGATACTCCAAAAGCGCACTTGTATGGATTCATTTTTAGACCATGCACCCTTGTAATTTTTATTACACTTTCTACATCAACAAGTTGTCATAAATGTTCTCTGGACTTTATAATGACATCATCGATGAAGATTTCCATGATATGGCTGATTAATTCATGGAAAATCAAATTCATAGCATGCTCATATGTAGCACCATCACTTTTTAAGCCGAACATCATCACAACCCACTGGAACAATCCCAAGGCACAAGGGCACCTAAAGACTGTTTTATGGACATCAGCTTCAACCATGAATATTTGATTATAGCCAATATTTCCATCGAGGAAACTTATAATCTTATTTCTAGATGTAGCATCGCTAAGCATATTGGCTATAGGCATCGAATAGTGTAACACCCCGGCACCTCACATACCCTGAATGTTACTACAACAAGCTCAAACGCTAACAGATGCTAAAATTATGCCACAACATCAGCAAGTATTCTACACATCAAATCACTTCTAACAATAAACTATGAGTCATAAACATGAGCATAAATATCTAAACAACCTAAAGATCAACATTCGCATGCATAAAAACAACTAGAATGAAATCCTAGTAATTAAATTCAGCGACAACATAAGACTTTTAAACCACTAAAACACAAACCAAATATCATCCTCTCAGTAAGAAATTCATCTATGATTAACAAAACAATTCAAATATAATTTCAACAACATCTTAAACTTTTTAATCAATTACTAAGCACCAACTAAAAGATAAATATAAGGAAAAACAATGAAATATAACCTTAGCAACTCTAAACCGGCCAGGAACAAAGCATGCAGCCTGACACCGCCAGAGCCTGCGGATGCTGGAACCTGACAAGGCGGCAGGCGTGGGTCGGAGAAAGCATAACCACCTCTCCAGGACGTAGAGCGTGAAGGCGGATAAGGACAAGGGACATGTCGTCCAGGCCACCATGTTCAGGGCCCGGTGGCGCCCATCTATCATGTATTCTTCCCCCAGCATATAAAGGGAGGAGGGAGAAACAAGAAAAAGAGGACACACACAATATATCCAAGAACACAGGACTAGGGTATTATCTCCTCCGAGAGAGCCCGAACCTGTCTAAAACAGATTGCCCCCGCATCCTGTGTTACCATCAAGCTCAGATCCCGCACAAATCCCCTAGAATCACAAATCTTATTGCCGGCGAAACAGATCGTCGACAGTTGGCGCGCCAGGTAGGGGGCTTGTGTCAAGATCTTCGTCAAGCTTGATGGCTGCGACGAGCGAAGTCTCCACAGTCTTCTTCCCAGGCCAGGTCTTCCGTTTCGGAAGCCTGACCTTCATCTCCAACGACCTCGGAAGCCTTTCTCTCTCCAAGGGAACCGCGCTACAGCGCGGTGAGGTTTCCGGCGATCCATCGTCACGACTTCCGCGCCGATTGGAAGGTCCCCCTGTCTCGTACCCTAAAGTACCGAGTGGGGATCCGAAGACCCGTTCCAGCCGCGGAGTCGGGCTCGAGGACGCCGAGGCACGAAGGGTGGGGGTTCTCACCGCCAAGCCACTCGGCACCCCCGAGCGCCTAGGTTTGTCTTCTCCAGACTCACCCACCTCAGCGGCCGAGTCAGAAGAAAGCCTAGAGAGCTGCTGGAATTTCCGTAGAGTCTGTGTAATTAAAGCTCGCGGGCAGATTCGCAGCAGCGCTCGACACGTCGGGCCGCCGATTTGGAAGGAGGCCGAGTGATCGAGCCTCGACGCTGGCGCGTACTCTCGGGACCGCGCCGGGCTGTCAATGAAGACGATTCGCAAGCCAAGATGGGGACCAGGCTGTTTTCCGTACCCCACAGAATATCGCCGCCTCCAAGACACTCCTGGATACCCCGACCCTATGCTAGGGGCGGATGATCGATTGCCCGATCATGGCCCAAGTAAAGGCCATGGTGACGGCGGCAGCTATCCAAAGATGCCCAAACCGACTCCACCGGCGAAGGAGCTGTCACGTGGTCCGGCGAGGACCAGACAACAAGACGGCCGGTCGAAGCCCGCCAGACACATCATGTTCTACCCGCGGAGACGACTTGCGACACAAAGATCACCGCGACTGCTCAGACCTCGACGCCAGCGCCGCGACCGAGAAGGGAGGAACAACGCCATCAAGCCAGCGAATATGAGCGCTTACGGCATCCTTCGCGAGGCCGCTGGCACGCATAAGCGCGATCCCCTCGCGTCGATCACCTCCGGGGTATCGCGGGTCATCGAAGGGTTCGTGTGTTTACCCCTCACCTACGCCGAGTGGTTTGGCCTGATGGATTTAATCCTAAAGGCATCACTAGGTTCGGCGCGAGAGGGACCGGAGGCTTGGCTACAAGTATACGCTCTGGCGATCGAGGGCAGGGGATCAGAAAGTAATGGCAAACTACTTGCAGGTTACCCTCTCGCCTGGCCCAAGCATGGCTCACCGGACTCCCAAATAACTCTATAGATTCCTGGGGAGATCTGTGAGCAGTTCATCTCAAATTTCCAAGGCACTTACGAGCGCCCAGGCACCCCTTGGGACCTATACCAGCTACACCAAAGGAGGAACGAATCCCTCCGGGAGTTCGTCAAGCGCTTCATGAACAGGAAAAGCACCGTTCGGGACGTCACAGATGCGATTGTGATAGCTGCCTTCCAGAAAGGAGTCAGCGACCCCGACCTCATCAAGAAGATGTCCCAGAAGCCACCCACGTCGGTCCGGAGCTGTTCGCCTAGCGGACCGTTACGCTTCAGCCTCCGAGGCTCTGGCGGAACGGCGTGATGAGGGGAAGGATCGATCTGAACCCCTCGGCGGAAAGAAAAGAAGCGCAGGGCGAAGAGCTGGTGGCGATCATTTGCACCAACTCATCCTCGCTCTCAAAGAGGATGGATATGATAAGGTTATGAACTCACCCTGCCCTTTCCATCCGAAGGAGGCATGCCGCCAAGGGCGCTTCACCCTAAAGAGGTTCGCCGCGAGCAAGAGGCAAGCCGGACAAGGTCCGAGTGGTCACGCCGCCCGGCAAGCCGCCTCTCCCTGGCGAGGAAGACTATCGTGAAGTCGACCTCGAGCTTAACTACATATTCGGGGTTCGGCCGCATATGAGTCCAAGCGGAAGCAAAGCTCACCGCCGGGACATCTGCGGTGGAGCGGAGACCCCGATATGTCCGGTGGTCCGAGGTCGCAATAACTTACGACCGCACGGATCACCCAGATCGTGTCCCATTCCTGCAGATACCCGCCGGGTCTTGGCGCCGGTTGTCCGCGGCATCAAGCTCAAAAGGGTGTTGATTGGCGGTGGGAGTGGGCTCAACGTCCTCTTCGTGAAGACACTCGATGATATGGGGATCCCGCGGTCGACCTCAAGCGCGGTCGTCGCCTTTTCATGGAGTGATACCCGGAACGTCGGCGATACCACTCGGACAAATCACTCTACCAGTCACGTTCGGCGCAAGGGACAACTACCGGACTGAGAGCCTTAGCTTTGAGGTGGCAGACTTCGCGACAGCGTATCACGCCATCTTGGGGAGACCCGCCAAGTTCATGGCGGTGCCCCACTCTGGCGTATCGATCTTTGAAGATGCCGGGTCCGAGTGGTATTATCACTCTCTGGCGATGTTAAGCGATCTTTCTCTTCTGACGAGGAGAGGCTGCGAAATGGCCGAGTCTCTGGAGGCGGCTGGCGGGTCGGAAAGGATTCGTCAAGAGGCGGATTTCGACAAGCCGGAAGGCGATATCCCTACCCGCAAACCGCGAGAACTCCGGGATCGGCCCCGAGGAAGGCACCAAAAGGATTCTCCTCGACCCGTCCGATCCGGCGCGAGCCGTCTCGATCGGGACAAGGCTCGGGAATGAATAGGAAGACGCGCTCGTCACCTTTCTGCGGGCCATCCAGGACGTCTTTGCGTGGAAGCCGATCGACATGCCGGGGTCCCAGGAGGTGATCGAGCACGACCGAATGTAAACCAATCCGCCAGGCCCGTCAAGCAAAGGATTCTGACGGTTCGCTCAAGATCGTCGAGAAGCCATCGAGAGGAGATCACAAAGCGCTAGCCGCAGGGTTTCATCAAAGAAGTGTATCATCCCGTGGTTGGCGAACCCTGTACTCGCCCGAAGAAGAATAAGGCTGGCGCATGTGTGTTGATTACACCGACCTCAACAAGGCTTGTCCGAAAGACCCTTTGGTCTCCCTCGTATTGATCGGTGGTAGACTCCTTTGCCGGATCTCGGCTACTCGGCTTTACGGGCGCCTATTCAGGCTATCATCAAATCCGGCCGAGAGGAAAGGCTGCGAAGACTTCGTTTATCACTCCATTCGGAGCATATTGCTATATCACCATGCCGTTCGGGCTCAAGAATGCCGGTACAGCGTACCCGGTAGCGCCGTGCAGCGGTGTTTTCACCATCAGCTCGGGCGCAATGTGGAAGCTTATGTGGATGATGTGGTAGTGAAAACGCAGACACGAGATAGCCTTACCTCCGACCTGGCTGAGACGTTCGCAAGTCTAAGGCGTTCGGATGAGGCTAAACCCGAGAAATGTGTTTTGGAGTTTCTTAGAAACTACTCGGGTTCATCGTCTCTCATCGTGGGATCGAGCCGAACAGGAGAAAATTGGAGCCATCACGAAAATGGCCCCGCCTACCACCAAAGGAGGTCCAAAAGCTCACCGGATGCATGGTAGCGCTTGGCGAGTTTATCTCACGGTTGGGAGTCCGGGAATGCCTTTCTTCAAGCTCCTTAAGAAGCAAGATCGCTTTGATTGGGCGGCAGAGGCACAAGAGCCTTCGAGGAACTCAAGGTGTTTCTCTCCACTCCCAGTCTTAGTCTCGTGGCGCCAGGTGAACCTCTTACGCTCTACATAGCGGCAACATCTCATGTAGTAAGTGCCGTGATAGTTGTGGAAGCGGGAGGAATCTGGACACCGCTACGGCGTCTGCTTGATTTATTTTGTCAAATCTTGGCGAATCCAAGACAAGATATCCTCAAATCCAGGAAGGCTGTATGCCATTTTGATCTCGTCACGGAAGTGAAGCATTATTTCCAAGGACATTCGATTTGAGTAGTCACTTCTTTCCCGTGGGAGAGGTCCTCCGCAATCGGGAAGCTCTGGAAGAATTTCAAAGTGGGCAGCCGAGCTTGGAGCTTTCGACATCTCGTTCAAGCCGCGCCGCCGTCAAGTCGAGGCTTTGGCTGACTTCACGGCAGTGGACCGAATCGAGACTCCTGCAGAAGAAGAGCCGAGAATATTGGGTCATGCACTTCGACGGATCTCTCATGCTTGGGGAGCGGGGCGGGAATCCTCCTTATCTCGCCTAAGGGCGACAGGTTGAAGTATGTCCTTGGATTCACTTCCAGGCCTCAAACAATGCCGCGAGTCTGAGGCCCTCATCCATGGGCTTGATATCGCCATATCACTCGAATCAAGCGGTTGGCGGTTCGGCGACTCGATTGGTGGTGAATCAAGTCTGAAGGACTGGTCGTGCGTGGATCGTAACATGGCGGCATACTACCGGCAAGTCCGAGAATTGGAAGGCAAGTTTGTGATGCAGAGCTGGTTCATGTCCTCCGCCGCATAACAATGAGGCAGCAGATTTAGCTGGCTAAGATGGGAGCCACTCGGCAGATGTCCCGAGTGATATCTTCGTCTGAGATCTTCACGAGCCAACCGTTACAAAAGCGGCAAAAGCCAAGCGAGGGTCTGGAACCGGGGTCTTGCTCATCGATCCAGGTGGACTACCCGTACCTTGATTACCTCTGAAGGACAAACTCCGGAAGCCACCACTCTGGCAGAGCGCGTCTCCCGACAAGCCAAATCCTACGTGGTGGTGGGCGGCGAGCTCTTCAGAAAAAGTGCCTCGGGTGTCCTCGAGCGGTGCATTCGGGACAAGTGGGAAGAGAGCTGCTCCAAGAAATCCATTCGAGGATGTGTGGCCATCACGCGGCATCAAGCGCCTTGGTTGGGAAAGCCTACCGGCGGGGTTTCTTACGGCCAGCGGCGTAACGGATGCCAAGGAGATAGTTCGAACCTGCGAGGGCTGCCAATTCTATGCAAGACAGACACACTTGCCAGCACAGGAGCTACAAACTATACCCATTTCTTGGCCTTTCGCAATCTAGGGGCTCGACTTAGTGGGCCCGCTCAAGAAGGCTCAAGGCGGTTTCGCTTACCTCTTCGTGGCCATTGACAAGTTCACCAAGTGGATCGAAGCCAAGCCAGTCGTCACTATCACTGCAGTTAAGGCCAAGGAGTTCTTCCAGGATATTGTGGTCAGATTCGGAGTGCCCAACCGGATCATCACGGACAACGGCACCCAATTCAGGAGTGAAGAATTCCAAGAATGGTGCGAAGGCGTCGGGATCAAGATCTGCTTCGCCTCGGTGGCTCACCCACGAAGCAATGGGCAGGTTGAGCGAGCTAACAGTGCAGTCCTCCAAGGCCTCAAGGCCAGGATCTTCGACCGCCTCAAACCATACGCTGCTCGATGGGTGAAGGAGCTACCGTCGGTACTCTGGGGACTCAGAACCACTCCCAGCCGAGCGACTGGCCAAACCCCCTTTTTCCTGGTCTATGGCGCAGAGGCGGTTCTGCCGACCGAGCTGGGATTCGAATCCCCGAGGGTTCGGAATTACAACGAAGCCGAGTCCGAGGGAAGCCGAATGGTGGAGCTTGATCAACTCGAGGAGGCTCGGAACGTTGCCGCCCTCCAGTCGACTAAGTACCTCCAGGGACTTCGGCGCTACCACTCTCGCAACGTCAGAAGTAGAACCTTTTCAGAAGGAGATCTGGTCCTGAGGAGGAACCAGAAAAGCGAGCACAAGCTCTCTCCAATTTGGGAAGGTCCGTACATTGTGCAAAAGACGACTCGGCCAGGTGCTTATTGACTCAGACGAGAAGACGGCGAGGTTCTAGCGAATACTTGGAACGCCGAACAACTCCGTCGCTTCTACGCATGAGTTATGTATCCCACTCTTACACATTAAATAAAATAGTGGTCCGTCTTATTTTCTGAAGTTCTGCGTAATGCTAGCCCCGAGTGGTTATTACCCGACTGGTGTAGCGCCTAACCCTGGTCGTGCCGATATAGAATGCACGGAAATAACAAGCCGCGATGAGCACAAAGCCTCGGCGGTTTACACGGCCAGCGCTGTGAGCGGGTACAAAGCACTAACCACTCGGGGCGCAATTCGCAGCATCGAGAATCTAGCAGAGATTCGCTGATCGCGAATTTCTAGCCGTCAAAAGCTCGAGCCCAGCGCCTGCGTTCTTAACTTTGGAGCAACCGACTAGAATCGATTGATCGGCGGAACCACTAAACTTCGGATTAAACATGATGGTGCAATTTGGATAAAATTTCGCATTGCATTCCGTAATGTTAATAATTTACATTACTGACTTTCTTTTTTCTTTTTCTCGCGCTAAAAAAAAAAAAAAAAAAAAAAAAAAAAAAAACTAGTCTTCTTCTTTAGTCTTTCTTTGGTGCTTCTTGGTGCTCATCTTGATCTTGGTCTTTGTCTTTAGTCTTCTTTGGTCTTGATCTTTCTTTGGGAGGCCTGGAGGCGAGATCATTGAGGTTAGACGCGACCCACGCGACCCAAAGCCGCCAGAATCTCGTCCTCAACCACCCACAAGGGTGGTATAAGGCGGATGAGGGCCCTGACGGCAAGGTCGTCGCGGTGATCGCGACCAACCATCTCGAGGATGATCTCCGCCACCTCGTGGAGCCCCGGTGCGGCCTCCAGCAAGGTGGCCACGGCGGCGGCGTCCCTCGCCGCTCCTTCCTCCTCCTCCGCCTCCCGGTGTGGCAAAGTCGAGGTCTTCCCAAGACTCCGCCTCCTCCCAATTGTGCAACATCCAGAAGAATCATTTGGCGAAAGAATGCAGCGTATGGGCCAACGAACCTCCACGTATTAGACATGGAAGAAAAGCGGAAGAGGAAGAAGAAGGGCGAGGCAAAGGGAAGCGGGCGATCGCTCATCGGCGGTGGCGCCCTATTTATAAGCCACCCCACCCGGAAATCGAAGCGTCTCCAAAGGCAATCAAATCGCCGCCTCGCAATCAACGGTAGCGAAAAACAAAGCGGCGATCACGAATACCAAAGAAGATCGGCGCATTGAACAAAATCAAGGAGAATTTCACGAGACACGTGTAAATGGCGGTTCAAGCTCGTTCGGCTTTCTCGCTCAATTATACCAAATTGAGCGAAAAAGCCAGTTTGGAGAGCTAGCAAGCGATGCAAGCCTGAGGCTAAACCACTCGGCTAGGTGGCCTGGCGTAAGTCCCGGCCTCGAGAGCTGCGCCCGACCTCTCGGAAAAAGCGTGTCTGGGGCAAGAAAGCCACGGGCCAAGGCCACTGGCGTTTGGGAGCCATACCAGTTGGTGAAACTCACCGGAAAGGCGCAGCGGGATCCAAAGGCTGCGGGCATATATTCTAACAACTCAGCCAAAGAAGAAAGTGGAAGAGGTCGAAGACCACTCGGCGGAAGACAATGAGGCAAATCATATTGAAGTAAGAAGACACAATATTTCAAACAAGGAGGGCGAGCACTCGGCATCAAGGCCCACATCGAAGTCGAATTCTAGATTCTCCAACAAGGCCTGCGATGCAGGACACCTCTTCGAGGAGCGCGTTGGCCTTGTCTTCATCACGAGCAAAACCTTCTTTCACGGCTTGAGGTCAACTCTCGGATAATGAGACTTGACCACCGCCAATGCACAGTTCGCACTCATTGCTGCGGACTCTTTGGCGTAAGCTCGATCCTGTCGGCTCCTCCCGAGAGAAGTGGAACAACATCGTCCCCTGGCCCGGCGTGACTCCTTCAATACGCGAAGGTGCGGGGTGGCTCATGGCGGCGCTTGATTCGATCCGGCCTGTTCGGCAATGCCATCTTCTCCTTGCACTCTGCAACAAAGTCAAACGGCCATCAAGAGCACGCCCGACGCCAAGTATGTTCAACCCAAGTCAAATAAATTTACCCTTCAACTCCCGCTGCATCCTTTCCAAGCTGACCAGAGCCGAGGCCAGAGTTCTCTGAAGCTTCCAGTCGGGCCCTCAGCTCAGCAACGGTCGAGTCGCGCTCTGAAACACGAGAGTGTCATCATCCTCTCCAACCATCCAAAAAGACATCCAAACCGAATCCAGGGGAGAATCTCACCTTCGAGCATATGCTCAAGCCGTCTTCTCCTCCGGATCGTCATACACTCGCCACAAGCCCGTGGACTTCTTTCCATCTGTCATCGCTGATCTCATTGAGCTTGTCCTGCAGTCGCCTGTTCCTTGAGCTTCGGGAGCACCTTCCGGGAAAAACGCGACCTTTGCTCCGAGCGCTCCCCATGTCCTAGGTAACAGGCGAGAATCTCGAGGAGAGAAGTCGGCGACAGCAGATTGAAGACAAGAAGCTCACTGCAGCAGCGTGCTACACCTGACGGTGAGCTCATAAAGCTCTGTCAAGTCGCTCTCTCCATCTCGTCGTCCTCTTCCATCCCTTTCCGGTGGAACCCCTTCCCACCATACGGTCCGATTTGGGGCTTGGCGAAGGACCGAAGCGGCGGTGGCTCTCGAGGCACTTCCTCCACTCCGGAGGCGGTGCCGGGTCGATCTCGTCGGCGGACGGACCACCGGATGGATTCGGCCAGTTGGGCAGCGGCGCCGGTGGCGAAGCCCGGCGGTCGGCGGCGGCAATGACCTGGCCGACGGCGAGGCTCCTTGGGGAAGCCTCCGCTGGGACTCCTTTCAGGAGACCCTCCACGAGGGGCGTCCATAGCGAGAGTCTGAATCGGCAAAAGGAAGACACCTCGGCCTGGCGGTAACAAAAGACAAGGATCGCCCAAAGAATACCTTTTGGATTTCTTGAATTTCATCCCGAGGTCTCATCCGAGACCAGCACCACTCGGAGGAAGTTAGCGCTGCGGGGCTGCCACAGGGCGAAGGTGTGGCCCAGCTGCGATCCGGGTGCACCAGAGGTCGAAGGCCCGGTGACGAAAGACCGGCGACCTCCTCCGCCGACTCGGCGCAGCTTCGTCGACCGAGGTGTCGACCACTCGCCGCTGGCGTGTTTAATGAGAGAGGCCGACAAGCTGGGCGTCGAGAAAGGAAGGGCGCGATCTGAAAAAAGGAACCATCGCACCCGGTTTGAGTCACACATCGATCAAAGAAATCATGGAAACGACCTTTCGAGAGAATAGTGCACTCACAGGAGGGAGGCCTTGCCGTCGAAAATTTATGAGGGCAGCCCTGTTGGTGATTATTGTGCCAGGCACGAAGAGATCAACTACCGTCTTGCCCGGCGCCTCCATCGGCAGGGCCACGTCCAACTCCGCGTGGGGTCCAGAGGCCCGTTGTATTGGAACCCCAAATGGACTCTCTCCTTCAAGGGCTGCACTCGGCGCTTCACAAAAGCGATCGCGATCCGGGACTGTCGGCCCTCGGTTCTTGGATCGTCAATCAATGCTAGAAGCTCGGGGATTTGCGCCAAACCTCCTCCGTCAGGCGTCGCTCCGACATCGGGAAGCTTTAGGAGCACAGTAGGCAAAGGGGCGAGGAAAGGATCAACATTGGCGCAATAGAACCACTCCCGCCTCCAACCTTTGAGGGAGGTCTTGAGAGGAACGACAAAATCGCTTCTTCGAGCCCTCCTCAAGCTGGGCCGGCGCCCCAACGACATTGGGAGCGGCCCGGTTCGGATGAGGTTTCAGCGAGAAGAAGGAGCGGAACAAATCCAAATGAGGGCGTATCCCAAGATCGCCTCATGAGCTAGACGAAGATGGCAATGTGAAGAATCGAGTTGGGGTTCAAATTGATCAACTCGATTTCGTAGAAGTGGAGGAGCCCGGAAGAAGGCGCTCCCAGGAATGCTAAATCCCGCGAGAAGAAGGACTCAAACACCACAATCTCATTCTCTAGAGGTGTGGGGTAAGGGTCACTGCGGCGGGGCGGCGAGAGATCAACTCCGGCGGAGGAGGGCCTTGGCGGCGACCATCCCCTCCAAGCGGGACGTCGTCGTGATGGAAGTCTCCCACCCTGCCGTCGCAGGGTCGGCGCCACCCTCCGATGACGAGGAAGAAGACATTGTGAAGAAGAAGACCTGGCGGGAAGAACCGCCGCAAGCCAAGGGCGCGAAACCAGAAAGCCTAAATCGCCAAAGGAGGTTTGAAGGTTTCGCAGCCGTGGTGGGGAAGGTGCAAGGAGATCGTTGCTCCAACGAGGGTCCTTCCGACTTATAAGAAATGGGCCCCAATTTCCACCTTACGGTGGGAAGAAACGAGGGCCCTCCTATTCAACTCTGGGCCAGATCCAGGGCACGCCCCATGACGGGCCAATAGCTGCGTCGCGCAAAACGCGGCCAGGTGTCAAATCTGGTCCGAAGTTTGGGATAAAGTGCGCCCCACGATGGGCCTGAGCGCCGGCCGCCACGGAAGCTTGGGGCTGGGCACTTTCCGAACATCCTCCGACGGCACACCCCATAATTTGGGGTCAATTGCTGGTCGCTGTCTCACAATGCGATTGGGTGTCGCGGGAGGATCTACAACCAACACGGTCTTGAGAATGCGCCCCATGAGGGTCTAAAGCGATCTTGGCCGTGGCGAACACAGAGCATTACTCTGTATGACCAAGGTATGCCCCATGAGGGTCGGTAAGCGACAAGCGGTTGTCAGCGCCAAATGCAAGCGCGGTATGCCCGACCAGAGCCAAAAGACCAAGGTATGCCCCATGAGGGTCGGTAGAGCGACAAGCGGTTGCAGCGCCGTAAGCGGCGCGGGTACCGCCGACCACGAGCCAAAAAAACCAAGGTATGCCCCATGAGGTCGGTGAGCGACAAGCCGGTTGCAGTGCCGTAAGCGGGCGCGGGTACCACTCGACCACGAGCCAAAAGACTAAGGTATGCCCCATGAGGGTCGGTAGGCGACAAGCCGGTTGCAGCGCACCGTAAGCGAGCGCGGGTACCACTCGACCACGAGCCAAAAGACTAAGGTATGCCCCATGAGGGTCACCGAAGCGACAAGCCGGTTGCAGCGCCGTAAGCGAGCGCGGGTACCACTCGACCACGAGCCAAAAGACCAAGGTATGCCCCATGAGGGTCGGTAGAAGCGACAAGCCGGTTGTCAGCGCACCATAAGCGAGCGCGGGTACCACTCGACCACGAGCCAAAAGACCAAGGTATGCCCCATGAGGGTCGGTAGAAGCGACAAGCCGGTTGCCGTGCAAATGCGAGCGCGGGTACCACTCGGCCACGAGCTAACCAACCACGGAGGCTTCATACTACAAGTTCTTTATGATCTCTCTCCCGCATAATCCTCATGACAGGGTAAGGGACGGAAAGTCGATCCTAAAGCACTTGGGGGCTCTTTGTGGGATGTCGAGACAGGGTCCCGCAAGAGGGGCCTACACCGGCCGGGCCTGACAGGCGGAATAGAAAGCCCAAAGCCCAGAAGCACCACGACGGGCCCAGAGGAGACCTTCGACTTGCTCCCCAAGACAACTCCTGATCCTTCAAGGAAGCTTCGCGCCCCGCCCCAACAACCGGCCAGGAACAAAGCATGCAGCCTGACACCGCCAGAGCCTGCGGATGCTGGAACCTGACAAGGCGGCAGGCGTGGGTCGGAGAAAGCATAACCACCTCTCCAGGACGTAGAGCGTGAAGGCGGATAAGGACAAGGGACATGTCGTCCAGGCCACCATGTTCAGGGCCCGGTGGCGCCCATCTATCATGTATTCTTCCCCCAGCATATAAAAGGAGGAGGGAGAAACAAGAAAAAGAGGACACACACAATATATCCAAGAACACAGGACTAGGGTATTATCTCCTCCGAGAGAGCCCGAACCTGTCTAAAACAGATTGCCCCCGCATCCTGTGTTACCATCAAGCTCAGATCCCGCATAAATCCCTAGAATCACAAATCTTATTGCCGTGAAAGCAGATCGTCGAGGCTAGAATCATGGCGGCTTCCCCTCAAACTTGGCGAGCGATTTGGCGAACCATTTGGGGCTCGGTGAGCTAGAGGCGATGGCTGCAGCGGGGTCAAGGCGGCCCTCGAGGTGCAACCGGGCATTAAATACCCTCGGCGTCAGCGAGCGGAAACCTAGACCCTGCGGCGGGCGCGGCGGCGAGTCGGCTTCGGATCCGGCGAGGGGCGATGACGCCGATCGGCCATCCACTGGCGCGATCAGCGGCCACGATCGCACGGTCGAAACCGGATCCGGCCGGTCTCGGCCGAACCGGTCGCGGTCCAATCCGGGCCGTTGGATCTCGATCCAGCGGTTGGGATCAACAGGTTAGGGTTGGGTTCGACCAGGCTTTTGGCTCGGGTCGGACTCGAGTCTGACTCGGGTGCGGCTCGGTCGGATGAACAGTAAAACCCGATCGCATTTTTCCAGCGATTTATTAATTAAAATAATTTCCAGTAATTCATTTAATTCAAGAAAAATAGTAAAATACTCAGAAAAATTCCCGAAAAATTCTGGAAAATATTTTAGGGCATTTGGGACTCAAATAAAATATTTCCAACAAAACTTTATTTGAAAATTTAATTTCTTTAATTATCTCAATATGGAATAAATTCAAATTAAATCCAAATAAATCCAAATAAATTCTAGAAAATTCCAAAAATTCACAAATGTGCAAAATAATATTTAATTTCATGAAAAGCAAAAATTGGGGTGTTAAAGTTTTGTGGGCACGTTTTGAGTGTGTGGTACCTATGTGCAGGTGGTGTGACCCCGGGAGTGCCCTCAACCTCTCGCCAATCCGTCGCCCGTGGTTGAAGGCAAGTGTATTGGGATGGTTGTGTCCATGTGCTATGTTGAATTGCCATGTTGGATTCTTGCATGTTATATGATGGATAGATGTTGAGTTGCCATGATTGATTCTTGCATGTTATAATATGATAGACGTTGGATTGTCATGTTTGACTTGGGCAAGTGCATCGATTGTTGTGTTTCGGAATTATAATTGAGTGCCATGTTAACTTACTCTATAAATTGCTATTGCATGATTTGTTATGTTGGTATCACTAGTATGTGTAGGATATGGTGAGTATCCATGAAAGAAGGAATAAAAATGTGATACTACAGAATGTCGAGACTTTATAATTTGTGATAATAGGTTATAAAATGTGGTAAAATGGGATAAGTTGGGGTTTTTGCAAATAAAACCCTGAGATTTCACGTTTTAGCAGCGTTTGAGCCGTTCAGGCGTTTGGGCGCTCAGGGAGGTGTTGGGCTTGAGGGAAACTTCATGGGCTGGATGGTGGGACTCCCTTGGCCCATGTGGGGGTGAGGGGGGGCAGAAAACCCTGCTGCCCTAGCTCTCCCCATCCCCTTTCCCCATCTCCTCCTCCCTCTCTAGCCCCTCCTCTTCCTCCACACCCCCAAGCCGCACCACCCCCTCCTCCTTGCGCCTTCTCCCCCACCACCACGTGCCCTTGCTGCGTTCCCCTCGCTGCCACGCCCCGTCACGGTGCTGCCCTCGCCGGTAGGAGGATCCGCGACGAGGAGAACCGGAGGCCACGTCGCGTGGGGAGAGATCGGGTGGAGTTCGCGCGAAGGAGAGCGATCGATTCGTGGTTCATCATTAAGGTAATGGGGGAAACCTTTGGGGGTTGATTAGATGCTGTGTAGAGGTGATTTACCATGTTTTTAGATCAATGAAGGTGCTGCCATGGGGTAGAATTGATGAAAATTTGGATTGTATTCGCGTTCTGTTCGGGCAGATTGGGAACCCGAACTAGGGCAGGCGTTTTCGCCAATTTCGAGTTTGAATCTGACCGTACGGACTTTTAGGAAGTTGTAGATAATTTCCTTATATTTCCGTGCATATAAAGAACGTTAAAATGCGCCCAGCCGTTTGGGAGATATGGCCGTTTTACCGAGCGCTGTCAAATCTGTGACGAGATTGGGACAGTTCGTGTTCAACGTTAGATTAAACAACATTAGAGTCCGAATTAGTCTTTCTATATAACTAGAAAAAGTTGGGAAATTTCCTAAACTACGCGGAAATGTACTCGTTTAATCAATTTGGAGTCCTAGAACAGAAGTTATGCCCATTGGAAGGCTGCTGTCCTGAAGGGACAGATTTGCTGTTTTCTGATTTTAGGAGTTGTAAGCGAAGTTGGGGTAGTGGGATATATGTGTGCTGTTTTGTGGACTCGATTTGAGTGTGTGGCACGTGTTTGCAGGTGGTGTGCCTCCGGGAGTGCCCTCAACCTCTCGTCACTCCGTTACCCGTGGTTGAAGGCAAGTGTGTTGCGTGGATTGTATGTTATAAGGGTTGCTAGAATTGCTTGGTAGTGTTTGGACTAGATAACATGGTGTCTTGCCATGAATTACATGTTACAATTGATAGGATGTCCTTAGGCCATGATTTAAATGTTGTCGATGCTATGGTGTCCTCATGCCATGATTAAAAATGCTTGTTGTTGATAAATGATTCACATGCCATGTTTTGAACGGTAACCGTCAATTGTTGAATACGGTCCTACATGTTGAGATGCCATGTGTTGATATGAAATATTTCGATTTATGTATACGATGCTGTCCATTTTGCATACATGGCATATTTTCGTGGCCGTCCGGTGAGATAAGTCATAACTATTCCGGTAGGGTCGGTGAGAACCGTTATGACTAGTAAGGGGCTATTCTTTTGAGTAAGTCCTACATCGTGATTCCATCACGAGGTGAATGGAAGCGAGTGATAGGCACCCTCCATCTTCAGGATGGAAGGGGGAAAAGGGTGCATGCCGACGGGTGTGCACTCAACCATACCGGTATGAGAATTCCAGGAGACATGTGCATTGCATTGCATGAATGATATACATAAATGAAGAAGTTTATGAGATGATGATGAGAGTACTCATGAGATGCTCATGAGATGATTAACATGTTGTTTTAAAGGGTGTATATAATGTTAAATATGATGTGTTGTGATGTAATTGTGGAGGCGGGATGATGGTTTGTTGTCTTGATCCTTGTTGATCCATTACAATACACTTTGCTTTGAGTTATGAACTCACGCTTGTGTTTTCGTTGTTTGTTTCTTTAGGTACCATGAAATCGGCGCGCGGGAAAGGGATTTAGCTACACTTCCTCACGTAGCACTCATAATCTAGATAATTCACCCATTTCTATGGAAACATGGCAATAAGTTATGTTGATTTTGGTGTATGGATATTATGTGTTGGTTTCCCTCATGTGTGTCATGTGTGTCTTTGGAGCGATTTGTTTTATCATCCTAGTCTTAGTAGATGTTTATTCCATGATTATCATTGCTTATTGTTATTCTAGTTGGTGCTCACCTATTGTTGTCGATGCATATTGATATCTTGATTGATACATATATTGATATGATATTGTGATGTTCAAATTTATGCATAAACAAAGGAGATGCTGTCAAAATTTTCAATTATTCTAAATGATTACTTGCTGTAATTTACCTTAAACTATGGTATTAAATGTGTTATGGTCTATGTTTGGTGACATTAGGCTTAGTAAAAGCCAGGGTGTTCTGATTGGTATCGAGGCGGGTTGTAGGTCCTGGAATGTGTATTTAGTGTCATACGATTGGTTCAACTAAAATATGAAGTGGGATAACCTAGAAACATGGCTTAGGTTTTACTTAAAAGCTGTGCCATAGGATAGCAACATTAAAACTTGTGTAAGTGGAATAATTAATTTAAAACTTGACACACTCTGTTGCCTGAGTAGGAATGGGTATGGGTACCGTTGCTTTACGCTTAAATGTTGTATTTAAGCTTTGATGTTGAATGTTATATTTGGTAATATATGTTGCTATGTTTATGAAAGAATTGATTGTGTTGATACACTTGAGATTATGTGGGTAGTGGTGCGAGAAAGGGTTTCGGTCACCTTACATTGTTTGTAGTAATGTTGGGTTTGTGGTGTGGCGGTGGGTGCCATCACCGATGGACTTTAACCTCTGTTGGGAGAGTGCTTATCCTTTACATCGTAGATTGGGTAGTCGGTTGGAGTCGAGTAGTAGAGTTGTGGATTGACCCTCAGAATTTCCTTTGCCGTTTTAATGAGCGGTTTTGGTTGGTTTTGGTTGGTTGAAATAAAAGAAAAAGGGTTCAGTTTTGGATACTCACCGATAGTTCTTTTGGTGGTTTTGGTTTTGTCTTCTTTTGTTGAAGACAAAAGAAGAATTTAGGGTTGCGCCTCTTTTGGTTGCCTTGCCCGACTTTGGCCTTGATTTGTTGTTTGCCTTATAGAGAAATTTATAGATTGATTCTTGGGTTACCATTCTCCAATTTGAAAGGAAGTTATTGAAGTTTCGATGAAGAATCTAAGTCGCATGGATTTAGGTGTCAAGGTTTTGTCGGAAAGGATGTGGTTGATCGGTTGCTTTACGGAGAAAGTTTTCAATTTATTCTTGTGTTTGTCTTTCTCCGAGGTTTAAAAGAGTTATTGCGGTGTTGTGCCAGACCTTGTTGTCGGGGTCTAAGTGGTGTTTGATCGCAATGATGACTTGCTTGGGAATTCATCTTTGAAAAAAAACCGTTTGTTTCGTGAAAGTTTGAAGTTTGGGGTTATGGCCTTATCTGAAAAAAAAAAGATTTGGTTAATCGCTTGGTTTCCCCTCTTGCAACCATCTTCCTTCGCGGAAGTTGTTGATCTCGAGAGTTGTGGAGTAGTTGCGTGTCGGCATTTGGGAATTTAAGAGTTGACTTCTCTTGTGATTTATGGTTGAGCTTTCCGGAAGGAAAGGTGTTTTGGGTGTTGTTCTTTTCTGGAGCAATTATGGTTTCCTTAAGAGTTGGGTGCGTGATTCACGCGGATGTTTAAGAAGTTAAGGGTATGATGAGAAGTTAGAGTTTTCGGATGATATGAGCTAGTGGTTCGGTTAAAGTGAATTTGTTGCTCGTTTAAAGATAAACTAAAATATTGTGTTGATAAGAGATAATTAAACGAGACGTTAGGTGATCCAAAGTGAAAGTTGATTAGTGGTGTGTGCAAAGTGATGCGGGTTATGGAATCTAATGGATGTTTTGAGATTAGTCAGCATAGAATGTCTCGGTTGTGAACTTGTTATAGCAAGAAGATGGTGTGAAATTACGCCTTTTGTAGCTGGTGGGTCGATTAATATTGTGGAGTCGACAATATGACTTAAAATTACGTGTAATCAATTAATGAGGATATATGGAATGATTGTAGGAAAGGTTGAATTATTCTTGACGGATGTGCATGCAGGATCCGTATTTATGAGGATGTCTAGTGGAGATCGTGTCGCGCTTGATTAGTATTAATTATTGGTGGAATGAAGCGGTGATATGGAATATGTGACTTAGGGGTTATACCCAGGGTAATTGTTGATTACGTAGGAATAATTGTAAAGAGATGTGTGCTACGCTTGGGGATAATAAGTTGCATGAATAATGGTTCGTCATGGTTAGTAGACCAAAAGAAGTTGTTGATATCGTCTTATGTTGGATTAAGCGATAAGATAATTGTCTTTGGAGTTGTGAGAACGTGGTTCTCCTTGTTGATTGTCATCACGGTAGATATGGTCTATGGTTCGTTGGTAATATAATCAATTGTGGTTATATGAGCTGTGAAAAGTGATTTATTTAAGAGCGAGATGTTGTAGCTTGTGTGCTTGATGTTGGACTTCTCGGGATTTGGGTGATTATGACATCCGTATTGGCTAAAGCGTATTGGAATGCGAGTAATGGTGGGATTTGAGTCGAACTTTCTTTTGAAGGTTTACTGATTCAAATGAATGTATAAATTTTCAGGAGTGCTGCCTCTTTGTTTAGGCGTCTTGATTAGTGTGCAATAAAATCTCCTGATTAAGTGGCATTTTGTCAAGTTACAAACTTGACTCCGATGATTGGAAATATGGATGAAAGAGTAGTATTTGAAATGGCTTATGGGTTCCAAATGTGGTGTGGTATTGAACCATGCCAATCTTTGGATTTGGGCTAATCTGTTTAGTCTATGCTATGAGTATGGTTTAACACCCAAAGCGTTGGGGTGGGACGCTCTCTTTAGCGTTCAACTGATTTATCTTTGGTAACCGTGGAGTTAAGCGCTTAAATTGTAATTCTATCGTGACTAGAGTTGGATTTATTTGGGAAACGTGTGTGGTGTTTGCGAGCGTTTCAAAAAGGTGAATCTTACGATTGTTTCATAAGTGATTTTGTTGGTAAGGTGTTCCTGCTTGGGAATGTGTTTCCTTTCTCTTTAAGAGAATTGGTAGCGGTTATTAGGCATAGATGTTTGATTTGAGAGTTGATGCTATCTTACATTTATTGGCTTTGGTTAAATGCGATGTTTTGCGCATTGCGTCTGAGTGGTTGTTGGATTGTGATGCGATATGGTATTTTTAGGTTCTTGCCGTAAGTAGTTTATGCGAATTTGAGCAACCGTCGATGTTGTTGGGTGTCAATCATGTGACAAAGAGAATGAAGTCTCTTTGTGAATGGTTAATGGGTATCGTGGTTACATGACGAATAAATGGTGAAAAAGATTCATGACATCGTTTTTATAAGCATAAAAGAGTTGTTGAGCCAGGACGGTGAGAAAGTCATATAGAGATATATGACTAATCCGGAGTGCTCTTGAAGAACTCGCATTCGTGTTATGAATCGAGTTTTTCATTGCTCTCTAGCATGAAAAGGAATGAATGGATAAATGCTGGTATTTTGGTTATGTTATGCAAGGGATTTGAGTTTCCCTTTCTCTTCGAGACTTTTTGTGGCAGTTCTCTTCCAAGATGTTGATTTTGGTTAAAATGAAAAGTTTGGCTGTGGTGAAAGCGAGTCGAGTTGTCTTTAGTTGTTGAGAACTTCTGTCAAGAGAATTGTGTGGAGTCTCTATTTGTTTGAGTGCTCTCCGATGCGAATTGTATCGCATTGATTGGAGATTTGAGTTTTCCTTTGCGGCTTGACTTAGGAAAAGCAAAATGGTGGTCTTTCAATGTTATCGTGTTCTTTCCAAAGTGATTTGTGGCGCTTTGAGGTTCGAGTTGTTGTATGTGGTCTACTTTGATTCAAAAGAATCGTACTTCTTTTGCACTATTGATAGGAGCGAGAATAAGAAGGGCCTCGGATTATTGTTGAGTATAATCTAAGAGCTATACTCGTGGGCTTCGTTGTTTGTGTGAATTGTTTGTGAGGGCGACATCCTCTTGGGAAAAGTGCCAATTGAGATTTGGTAGTGAGTTACGGTTCTAGCTTGGGCTAGGTGCTGGACATTAGTGGTATGAGGGTGGATGATGATGGAGGTTGTTGATGTCGTGGTTTGAATTTGGTTGAAAGTATCGTTGGGTGGAAGCAAATGTTATAGAAATTGTGATGTAAAATGCTTTGTCGTGGACATTGTCTTAGCTAGACGTCCCTGGGTGTGCGTTATGCACAGGAGAGGATAGAATGAAACGTGTAATGTGGTTGGCAGTCGAAAGGAAAGTATGGTCGATGTAGGCTATGAGCGAAGATGACATTAGTAAATTTTGATTCCTTGTGAAAAGGGGTCAAATAATTGGAAGAGATGGGGTATTGCGTAAATGTTCTTTTTGGGGGGTTCAAGTTTGGAACCTCGGTTGACCGTTTTAATACTAATGGTGAAAAAGGGATGTGTTTCATGATGATTGTGTCATTCTGAGTTTATGAATCATGATAGAGATTGAAGTAAATGAGGAATCATGTCAAGTTGTGCTTAGTTAAGCTAAGTCAAGTCACTCTTGTTATTAGATGGATTTGGAGAATTGAGTTGTCGTTGCTACTGTTTGAGTCTTGGCGTGGGTGTGTTGAGTTCGCAAAGAAGATGAGTCCCTAGTGGGCATTGTTTTAGAGTTGACGTGTAAGATTCGAGGTCGAATCCAGTTAAGGGGGGTAGAATGTGATACTACGGAATGTCGAGACTTTACAATTTGTGATAATAGGTTATAAAATGTGGTAAAATGGGATAAGTTGGGGTTTTTGCAAATAAAACCCTGAGATTTCACGTTTTAACGCGTTTCGGGCCGTTTCCGAGCGTTTGGGCCGCTCCGGGGAGGTGTTGGGCTTGAGGGAAACTTCGTGGGCCGGATGGTGGGACTCCCTTGGCCCATGTGGGGGTGAGGGGGGGCAGAAAACCCTGCTGCCCTAGCTCTCCCCATCCCCTTTCCCCATCTCCTCCTCCCTCTCTAGCCCCTCCTCCTCTTCCTCCACACCCCCAAGCCGCACCACCCCCTCCTCCTTGCGCCTTCTCCCCCACCACCACGTGCCCTTGCTGCGTTCCCCTCGCTGCCACGCCCCGTCACGGTGCTGCCCTCGCCGGTAGGAGGATCCGCGACGAGGAGAACCGGAGGCCACGTCGCGTGGGGAGAGATCGGGTGGAGTTCGCGCGAAGGAGAGCGATCGATTCGTGGTTCATCATTAAGGTAATGGGGGAAACCTTTGGGGGTTGATTAGATGCTGTGTAGAGGTGATTTACCATGTTTTTAGATCAAGGAAGGTGCTGCCATGGGGTAGAATTGATGAAAATTTGGATTGTATTCGCGTTCTGTTCGGCCAGATTGGGAACCCAAACTAGGGCAGGCGTTTTCGCCAATTTCGAGTTTGAATCTGACCGTACGGACTTTTAGGAAGTTGTAGATAATTTCCTTATATTTCCGTGCATATAAAGAACGTTAAAATGCGCCCAGCCGTTTGGGAGATATGGCCGTTTTACCAAGCGCTGTCAAATCTGTGACGAGATTGGGACAGTTCGTGTTCAACGTTATATTAAACAACATTAGAGTCCGAATTAGTCTTTCTCTATAACTAGAAAAAGTTGGGAAATTTCCTAAGCTACGCGGAGATGTACTCGTTTAATCAATTTGGGAAATTTCCTCCGGGAGTGCCCTCAACCTCTCGTCACTCCGTTACCCGTGGTTGAAGGCAAGTGTGTTGCGTGGATTGTATGTTATAAGGGTTGCTAGAATTGCTTGGTAGTGTTTGGACTAGATAACATGGTGTCTTGCCATGAATTACATGTTACAATTGATAGGATGTCCTTAGGCCATGATTTAAATGTTGTCGATGCTATGGTGTCCTCATGCCATGATTAAAAATGCTTGTTGTTGATAAATGATTCACATGCCATGTTTTGAACGGTAACCGTCAATTGTTGAATCACGGTCCTACATGTTGAGATGCCATGTGTTGATATGAAATATTTCGATTTATGTATCACGATGCTGTCCATCTTGCATACATGGCATATTTTCGTGGCCATCCGGTGAGATAAGTCATAACTATTCCGTTAAGGTCGGTGAGACCCGTTATGACTAGTCCGGGGCTATTCTTTTGAGTAAGTCCTACATCGTGATTCCATCACCGAGGTGAATGGAGGCGAGTGATAGGCACCCTCCATCTTCGGGATGGAAGGGGAAAAGGGTGCATGCCGACGGGTGTGCACTCAACCATACGGTATGAGAATTCCAGGAGACATGTGCATTGCATTGCATGAATGATATACATAAATGAAGAAGTTTATGAGATGATGATGAGAGTACTCATGAGATGCTCATGAGATGATTAACATGTTGTTTTAAAAGGTGTATATAATGTTAAATATGATGTGTTGTGATGTAACTGTGGAGGCGGGATGATGGTTTGTTGTCTTGATCCTTATTGATCCATTACAATACACTTTGCTTTGAGTTATGAACTCACGCTTGTGTTTTAGTTGTTTGTTTCTTTAGGTACCATGAAATCAGTAGCGGAAAGGGATTTAGCTACACTTCCTCACGTAGCACTCATAATCTAGATAATTCACCCATTTCTATGGAAACATGGCAATAAGTTATGTTGATTTTGGTGTATGGATATTATGTGTTGGTTTCCCTCATGTGTGTCATGTGGGTCTTTGGAGCGATTTGTTTTATCATCCTAGTCTTAGTAGATGCTTATTCCATGATTATCATTGCTTATTGTTATTCTAGTTGATGCTCACCTATTATTGTCGATGCATATTGATATCTTGATTGATACATATATTGATATGATATTGTGATGTTCAAATTTATGCATAAACAAAGGAGATCTTTGTCAAAATTTTCAATTATTCTAAATGATTACTTGCTGTAATTTACCTTAAACTATGGTATTAAATGTGTTATGGTATATGTTTGGTGACATTCTGGGCTTAGTAAAAGCCGGGGTGTTACAAAAAAAAGGCATGTGAATGGGTTTATTGTTATCAATGTGACCATGATATTGCATAAGATGAATATGATGAGTTTATATGCAAGTTATTCATGCTTATTGCATTTATGCATTCATGGCATGAGGGTGGCCGGGGCGGTGAGAAAGATTATGACTAATCAGGAGAGCCATTGAGAAATACCTACCTTGTGATTCCATCCTGATTTGTGAATGGAAGCGATGAGTAAACACCCTCCACGGGATGGAAGGAAAAGGGGTGCACAAGACGGATGTGCACTCGGCAATCTGGTATGTGCTAAACAAAGAGACATGGTGCATTGCATTGCATGAATGAGAATGTGAATGAGGAAACATATGAGAATGTGAATGAGAAAGTATATGAGATTGTGAACCAAGAAGTCTTCAAGAGTATTTTTCATGATTGGTGATCGGTATGATGTATATATGTGAATTGTTATTGTTTGTTCCATTGCAATACACTTTGCTGAGTGATGAACTCACGCTTGTTGTTTAATGTTTTGTTTTAGGTACATTGAATGCGGCTTATGGGAATGGGAGCTAGATACACGCCTTCACTTGGCATCACTTGAACAGACAACTTATACCATTCTATAGTTGTGATGGTTTACTTTACTAATCTAGACTTGGTATATGTCGTATTGTTGGCTATGATTAATTGTTCACCCTATTGGTTCATGGGATGCTTAAGCTTATTTTCTTTGCATGAACTGTTGTTGAATACCTATTTTAGATGTTGTCTATCATGCTATCATGCCATGCTGTTATTGTTGTTGCTTCAAACCATGAAAAAACAAAGGATATGCTGCCGAATTTTCATTTAAATTACTAGCGTAGTTGCTGTAATTTAATGTTAAATATGGGATTTGGTTGTTGCTAGTATCGTTTGTGGTGACATTCGCGGCATACTAGGTGCCGGGGTTTTACAATTCGGGTAGTGACAATACGTACCTTTTCAGCTCCTGGAAAGCTTCCTCGGCCTCCCTAGTCCACTCAAATCTCTCTTGTTTTTTCAGCAGCTGGAAGAAAGGCAACCCTCATTCACCCATCCGGGAGATGAATCGACTTAGGGCCATGATGCATCCCATGAGTTTCTGCACCTCCCTTAGTGTTCGTGGTGAACGCATTTGGTCGATGGCTTCGATTTTGCGCGGGTTGGCCTCAATGCCTCGACTAGATACCAGGAAACCGAGAAGTTTTTGGACGGGATGCCGAACGTGCACTTCTCGGGGTTTAGCATCATGCGATACTTCCTGAAATTGTCGAATGTTTCCTTGAGGTCATCTATCAGCGAGCTTCGGTTTTTTGATTTGACTACAATATCATCGACATATGCTTCTACATTGTGCCCAATTTTTGTTTTCAGACAATTCTGTATACATCGTTGATATGTAGCTCATGCACACTTCAGCCCAAAGGGCATCTTTACATAACAAAACACACCCAACGATGTGATACAAAATGTTTTTCCTCATCTTCTGCAGACATGCTAATTTAGTGATACCCCGAATAGGTATCTAGAAAACTTAGCAGTTCACATCCCGCCGTCGAATCTAAAATTTGGTCAAAGAAGGGGAGAGGAAAAGGATCTTTAGGGCATGCTTTGTTAAGGTCGGTGTAGTCTATGCACATTCTCCACTTGCCGTTGGGTTTCTTCACAAGGATAGGGTTCGCCAGCCAAGTGGGGTGTCGAACTTCTCAAACGAAGCTAGTCTTTAGGAGTTTGTCGATCTCTTCTTGTATGGCATGCTTGCGATCTTCCGCAAACCTGCGCTACTTCTAGACCACCGGCTCGGCACTTGGGTCCATAGCCAGTCAATGCTCGATCACCTCCTGGGGACTCTCGGGCATGTCAGGCGGTTGTCGAGCAAAGACGTCACGGTTTGCCCAAAGGAAGGTGACGAGCTCGAGTTCCTATTTAGGGTCAAGGTTGGCGCCCACCTTGATGCGTTTTGGACAGCTCGACGCTTCAAGCGGTATGTTCTTGACCTCTCCGTCAATCTTCCCGCCTAGCTGGTCGTTGATGGTCAAATTATTGGTAATCTGGTAAGTGTCGAGATGTCAACAGGGCTCTGCAGGGCTTAGCGCTTGCCTTGGCTGACGGGGCCATCGGTGCGGACATCTTCGACCATCTCCAAGCTTTTATTGTCACACCTAACCGCGGAGTGCGGGCCACCTTTCATAGTCAGGATTCCCTTGGACATTGTTATCTTAATGGTTTGGTAGGCGTAGTGCACTACAGCCATGAACTTGGGCAACATTGTTCGGCCTAGGATCACGTTGTACGCAATTTCGAAATCCACCACATCGAAAAGAATCTTTCGATGCGGAAATTCTCCGGCGTGCCAAACGTGATGGGCAACTCGATCTGGCCAAGCGGCATGGACGAGGAATGCGGAGTTATGCCGTGAAAAGGTTCTGCTCCGGCCTTTATTTCTGTTCGAGAAACACCCATCTTATCCAATGTCTTGGCGAAGATAAGGTTCAACGAACAGCCCCCGTTGACTAGGGCTCTGGCCACCCGGATGTTGAGTATGGTGGGTTCGACCACCACCGGGTATCGACCTGGCTTAGGGATTACAGTTGAGTGATCTCGTTGGTCGATGGTAATTGGTACCTCTGACCACTTAAGAAAACAAAGAAGAGGTGGAGTGATTAGACTGACCTCTCTTTCGACTGCCTTGTATTGTTGCTTAGACTTGTACATGGCAGATCCCCTGAAGATATGAGCCAGCTTGTGTTCAGCCCCGTGGTACTCTGGTTCGTCGTCGTCGATCTTTTCCTTGGCCTGCTCGATGCCGCATTCGGCGAGGGCAGCCTTGAGTTTTTCTTCGATTTTCTTACCGATCACCTGGCACTCATCAAAGTCATGCTTGTCCATGTGGTGGACAGGGCAGTACTTCTTACCTCCACGGCTTCGACCTTTGTTGTCACTAGTGTTTCGTGTCTTGCTCCTCTCGGCCATGGCGATGGTAGAGTTGCTCTTCCGCTTTTCGCGTGGTTATTATTTTTCTTGGCCCCTTGCTTGGACGATTCGGAGAGAGGTTTTGAACCAAATTAATTTTTTGATATATATTTTTTGTTTTTATTTTCTTAATTAAATTACTTTTTAGCAAAAGAACCAAAAATGGAGATGATGAATAGTAGTGGGCTATTGGGCTTGGCCCATTAGGGAGAAATGAATTTTGAATTTTTGAGGAATTTTGGAATTTGATTGGAATTTCACATGTGGTTTGGAATTGGATTTTGAACCAAAAAATAAATTTAAATTTGAATTTAGCTGAGGAAAAAGAATTATAATTGGGATTAGAAATTTAATAGAATTATGATTTTCTAGTGGAATATGGAATAAATTCCATTTTCGAATGGGAAGGATGCCAGGTTAACTAAAACTCCAAAGAAAATCCAAATCTTTGAATTAATTAATTTAAATTACTTTTTGGCAAATGAACTGAAAATGGGGATGTTACATAATATATAATTCATTAACTTGGTGCAAGCAAAATGTAAAGATAAACAAACTTTCTTAATGAGAGGGTACCTGGTTTCTACATCAATTAAGCATCAAGTTAAACAGAAAATAACCTATTATTTCCCATTGACCTCCTGCACCAATACTACTCCAATTGTTGCCTCCTCAACAGATACATATAGATTGAATAGTACATCCTTCTGGGGTGCGGTTAAGGCTGGAGGCTTAGATAATTATTATTTTATATCTTCAAAAGATTTTTGTTGATTAGCTCCCCACATAAATTCTTGATGCTCTCTTAACTTTAGGAGTGGGGTACAAGCATCAATCCGACCAGACAAATTGGATATAAACTGCCTCAAACAGTTTATTTTTTCGATCAACCTTTGTAAGTCCTTTTTGCACTTGGGCAGCTTTGTGTCGGCTACAGCCATGACCCATTATTAGTTAACTTCAATTCCTCTCTAATGGACCATAAACCCCAAGAATTATCGAGCCGATACTCCAAAAGCGCACTTGTATGGATTCATTTTTAGACCATGCACCCTTGTAATTTTTATTACACTTTCTACATCAACAAGTTGTCATAAATGTTCTCTGGACTTTATAATGACATCATCGATGAAGATTTCCATGATATGGCTGATTAATTCATGGAAAATCAAATTCATAGCATGCTCATATGTAGCACCATCACTTTTTAAGCCGAACATCATCACAACCCACTGGAACAATCCCAAGGCACAAGGGCACCTAAAGACTGTTTTATGGACATCAGCTTCAACCATGAATATTTGATTATAGCCAATATTTCCATCGAGGAAACTTATAATCTTATTTCTAGATGTAGCATCGCTAAGCATATTGGCTATAGGCATCGAATAGTGTAACACCCCGGCACCTCACATACCCTGAATGTTACTACTACAAGCTCAAACGCTAACAGATGCTAAAATTATGCCACAACATCAGCAAGTATTCTACACATCAAATCACTTCTAACAATAAACTATGAGTCATAAACATGAGCATAAATATCTAAACAACCTAAAGATCAACATTCGCATGCATAAAAACAACTAGAATGAAATCCTAGTAATTAAATTCAGCGACAACGTAAGACTTTTAAACCACTAAAACACAAACCAAATATCATCCTCTCAGTAAGAAATTCATCTATGATTAACAAAACAATTCAAATATAATTTCAACAACATCTTAAACTTTTTAATCAATTACTAAGCACCAACTAAAAGATAAATATAAGGAAAAACAATGAAATATAACCTTAGCAACTCTAAACCTGCTGCTTACATTAGTACTACGAAATAAACCAGCCATGACAAGTAGTTAGCAAGCCAAAATCGAAACAGAAATTCCAATGACATGAAACAACTTAATAACCATTTACAGAATAAATTCCAGCAAGAACACTAACATTAAAATGAATTTTGATAGTATGAATCCTTTCCAAAAGAGTTCTACGCAACAACTAAAATATAGCAGCAATGAAGTAGAATAAAAGATAACAATAATTAGCCTAACAGATATAATAATTCAACAACAAAAGAGCAATATACACCAAGAACAATAATTAACAGGACAAAACTAAGATGACAAACCACCAACTCCAAACATTTCATTATCTAAACATAAACAAAGTATAATCAACGATACAAACCACTAGACAAAAACTATTACATTAAGCCCAAATATGTGGTTGTCTAAATTAAGTGATTTCACATGCAAAGATGATGCTACATCCCCTTCCCAAATGCCGAGCTCAAGTTACCTAAAAGACATTTTAATAAACAAGCGTGAGTCCAAAACTCAGCAAAGTGCATCATACCATTAAAACAATACATAAGCATAAATCATAGCATTTTACCTCATGTTCTGTAACCATACGGGAGGAAGGAACACACCAATTTAACCATTACTTCTCCTCATTTATGCAATGCATTATGCATGCTTATAATGCACATCACATAGTGTATACCGGTATAGCTGAGTGCACACCTGTCAGTGTGCACCCTCTCATTCCCTTCCATCCCGTGGAGGGGCCTACTCTTACTGTCTCGCTCCCATCCATCCCTGTGGATGGGACTACGAGGTAGGACTTTCATGCTCACAACGTGTGAGCATAGAGGCCCCACATGAATCACCTCTTCCATCACGAATGCACATATGCAAATGGCATGAATTAAATTGCAAGTTGCATTCTTTTCCAACATTCTCATAGCCATTATCATAATCATAAGCATTCACATATTCTCATATCCAAAACATAACATTCACATCACCCTAATCATACTCTTGCGAGAAACACATGGTAACAAGGCATAATAAATATTTAAGACAGCTAGGTAGCAATTCATTATGCAAATAACAACCACCCTAACATCCTTCTATACGATGCACTTGCCTTTAGGTACGAGTAACGGAGTGGCACGAGGTTGGAGTCATTTTTGGAGTCACACCACCTGAAATAAGTCGCATACAACTCAATCATGCCACCATAGATGTAGGATCGAAAGACACGAATATAGCAATCAGAGGGGGGTGAATGATTGTGCGGAAGCTAAAACCAAATTCTTAATCTACTAAAAGTTCACCCCAAAACAGAACCAAATAATTGCCTCGTATTCAACAAAAACAGAATGATAAAGGTTTGGTAAAACACGAATTCCCGGAGATCCAACCGTTAGATTGATTTGAAATTTGGACACAAGAAACTAGATTCCAATACGAATTGAACCCAAAAAGAATAAGCTCGATCGGACTTACGGATCAAAAGTTATGACCTTCGCAAGCTTGCTATGACAGAAGATGACGAGAATAGATCTAACTAGAATTGTAGCTCGCCGAAAGATTTGAAGAACTTGATCTTTATTTCTCCTTTCTTTTGTCTAAAGTACTCCAAACAAAAGAGTACAACCCTAAAGCTTGCTCAAAGCTTGATGCCCTTCAACAGGAGACAACCCCTCCTATTTAAAGGAGCAAAACACAAGGAGTCATGAATACAATTCCTACTCCTAATCCTAGAAGGAGTCCCACTCCTAATCCTAGAAAGAGTATGTATTCAACACAACTCCTCTTGGCCCAACCTGGCCGAGTACAACTCTTGCATGCGTATGGCAACCCTACCATACTCACGTGACTAACACTTTGCACGCGAATGACCTCCTGCCATTCTCACGTGACTAACCATTCTTCATGTGCACCATTCTCTTAGCCCGAACGTCCCGCATGACATCCTTGACCACCAAGACCTCAGTTCCCCCTGAACCTAGTCCCGAACCTCAGTTCCTCCATGAACCTAGTTCCGGTCCCATCATCGACCACATTCGCCCTCGAGCAATACCTGCACGTGAACAAACCACAAAACGATTCCGAGCACAAATCCGCGACTTGACTCACATTAAACCATGCAACCACTCACAGGAGTGCATTGCATTAAATATTCTAAGAACACGATTTCAAAACACGAACCAAAACCTTTGCAAAAATAAAAAAGCTTTTCAAATAATCAAACTGATTTCAGATCTTTTCAAATAAAGAAACCAAAAAATAAATCTTGTCGAAATATCACACTGGTTTCAAATCTTTTTCAAATACTCATCATCAAAATCAAATGGATCAAAAATAACGATCCTTCAATAGAAAACACAAAACATAAAACAACATCGAACCTACGCCCGACTTTGAAACCCTAAAACTAGTCTACTGCCAATCGGGACAGCAGACTTCAAATGACTATAAATTAAGTTCTACAACTCCAAATTTTGTAAACGAGGACATTTTCATGATCTACAGGAAATTTCCCAACTTTTTCTAAGTATTGAGAAATTTAATTCGGCCTTTAACTAGCCCTAAATTGCAAATTCCCATAGGTGCTGTCAGCAGTAGTAGATTCCAAACAGCCTTCAATAAAATAGCCATAACTTTTAAATGGCTGAACCAAACTTCATGATCTTTGTCTCTAATTAAATATAAGATGAAGATCTACAATTTTTACAACAGCCGTCCCCTCTGAAAATGAATCTAGAGTACCCTAAATCGCGTCCCAAAATAGCAATTTATTCTGCCTAAACGCACTGAAAGTGCTATGAATTTAGATCTAACAATCAAGTCTAACCCCAACCCTAAGAACTAGCAAAACTAACAAATCCACTCCTATTTATAGCCACCAAAACCCCAAAGGAACCCTTAAAACAAATTACCTTCCCGGAGATCAACGAGCCTGACGACGAACTCAAATATCCCTCGAATCTTTCAACAGGGAGAGGAAGGGGAATTTGTAGTTTGGAAGGAGGAAGGGCACTAGGGGGAGAGGAGGAGGTGGAGACGCAATGGGAGATGAGGGGGTGCAAGGGGAGATGAGGGGGAGGTGGGGCTAGGCCTTATTTAAATCGCTAAATTCAACACACACACACACACACACACAGACACTAAGCTTGCTATTTTTCTTGACCACTAGATCGATGTTAGAAACCAACTCAATATATCAGCAAGGCCTTATAAATTATCACTCAATCTCTTTTTTATCTTATCATACATAGCTGGACTAAATAATCTCAAGGATTGTTTAAACAAGTCATAACCCAATTTTATTGGTAGCCAATGTTCAACTAGTTATCAGCTTAAACCAGGCATCTCATGATACTCCCAAGCAAAGCAAACTTTATAATCTTTTAACAACTTGACCAACTTTTCTTTATACTATACTGTTAACATTGCACTAATAGAAGTTGGTCTCTTTCTATCACCATGACCTATATCGACTTCTATCAAATCTAAAGATACAAAACCTTGCCCTAATCTTTCTTCAAAGTTTTCGATGGCTTCATAGCTATCTGTTGTTTGCCTATAGCTTTGTATTGTGTCTTCTAGGACTCTTACTGCCGATTTGGACTCCATCGGTGCAACATCTTGTTTGTTCGATCAAACATACTTGGCCTTACATTGATCGGGACAAGTCATGCTCGATTAATGCAGACAAAGTTGCAATCCTTAAGTGTTTTTGCCTATATGCAATCTGCTCCATCATGTTGCCAATCCGCCTCTGAACTGGCTAAAGCAATGTGAGCCGATGTATTGGCTTGAACCACTTCGACTTAATCTCCATTCCACTGTATCAATTTCTGATGTATAGTCAATAGAATGCAGCAATTTGCATGGATCTAATCTCGTCCTAGTAATACATTATAACTCCCCTTGGTGTCCACCACAAAGAAAGCTATACGCAATGTCTTGTTGCCGACTGTGAGTTCTATCACCATGACCCCTTTTACCTAAGTGGGATCCCCGGTGAAATCGTTCAAAACTATGTTGGTTTTGATGAGGTCTTCATCGGACTTGCCCAACTTTCTGCAAGTATAGTAGAGCATCAAGTTGATAGTTGCATCTCCGTCCACCAGCATCTGTGATATCGGCCTGCCATTGATATGTCCTTTTAAGTATAATCGCATAAGATGTCGATGCTCGCCTTGTGGCTTCTCAAATATTGCATCCTGCGATCCAAAGCATAACTATGAAAATGGTCTTTAGTTGATGCAGTGCATACCTTAAACTCTGCAGATAACATGAACACCATGTTGATATCCATCGACGATGGAGAATCATTACGTATCACAAGGGAATCTAAATCGTTGGCCGAGTCAAACTCCTCTTCAACGACTTCTTTCTTCCTCCACTCCTTTTTAGCCTGTTTAACTAGACAAAGTTCATTAAAAATTTCATTCCTTTCTTTTTCTTGCTCTGTGTCCCTCAATTCTTGGGTCCTTAATTGTTGAAGCCTTCTCCACTAAGATTTGCTCAGACATAAAAGACACCATCTTGGCTTATGCTCGATTGGCTTGCATATTTTACTAGCAAGATCCATGCCATTCCAAAACCAGCCCTATCTTGATCTAGTTTCCTCTGCTCTTGAATCATCCTAGAAATCCTTTCTTAGATTTATTTTGTAGTGGACCCTTCATCATGATGCTGCTGCATCGGCCTAGATATCTTATCTCTAGCCGATTGTCGATGCTCATCAACTTGGCATGCATAATGTTGCATTGTACATGTATATGGTGACGGCAAAACTGATCCCCTCTCCTAGCAGAAATTCTAGAAAGGGCGTCGTTGGTGGGCTCATTTAGGACCACTTGGCCAATATGTACCCATCAGCCGATGTGAAGGACATTGTTTCGGTCTTTCATTCCTTTTCTTATATTTTACCAACAACTAGGCGAAGGTAGGCTTTTATTTTTGTATCAGCTTATGTGGTGGCAAAGATATTTCATCTTTATACCACTTGCCAATCTACAGCTCTCGCTTGGCTTGATGGTTCTTGAACTCTTCTCTTCATGATTGGTTTCAATCTAGATAGAACCGACCATGATTTTGAGTGTTTCACTGTCCATTAACACCAGCCTTTAGGTCGACTTGTCTTGGCAACTTTGTTGATGATAACAATTGCACTTTACTAGATAGACTATCTTGTATCGGCTCTTTCCCCTTCGTAGAACAATTGATCATATTTATAGGGAAAGGATTGGTGTCCAACTGCATCGCCGGCTACTCTACGAATTTTAATTGGCCATCCTCTATAGTCGATTGTATTTGTTACCGAAAGATATTGCAATCATTAGTATTATGGGAAAAATAATGATGCCATTTACATTCTTGAGCCGATACTCGATGTAGGAGGTGACTCAGGTTGGTGAATTCAGGCTAACAATCCAGATAACCTTTCACTTTGATTGTATGCCAAACTGATCCCACAACATTGTGGTTATATGATCAGCCCAATTGGCTGAAGCAGCCGACGTAATTTATGGTTATGGTGTTTGCCAATTATGATCGTAATTGGTATGCTGCTACCCGAGTGCAAATTCGGGTTGGTGTGGTACCTAGGCTGGTGGCTATGGTTGATAAGGGCATTCATAGCCGATGTTTTGCCTTATAAATGTCTACTCCAACAGCGAAACAAATGGTTCAAAGTACATCACAACCCTATATGGGGGATGTAATCCCTTTGCTGAATCAGCTCAACATACTATTGACGTACTGGAGTTTCAATCGGTTGAGTAACCAATTTTGGGTAGACATAAAATGGGGTCAATGGAGGCAAGTTAGCCTGAGAGTCTAATTTAGAGGCATCGGTGTATGCTTGGTAATGAAGAATCCCACTTGTGCTAAGATCATGTGGCAAGATCACAGTTGGTTGTGTTGCTATCATAGTGGGAATAGGAGCTGATGGCTTAGGATCAGCTACCATTTTTGCGGTCTGAGTGTTCTATGCTTTGGAATAGAACAGATATGTCTGCAATATTTACACAAGGTCAAACAGAGTACCAGCCGACACCATCTCTTGCGCTATTGTCTTGGCGTTGTTAGCTATCATCGGCTTAAGTGTAGTTACCAGAGTCTATGATTGGTTGACCAAAGCATGGTATATATAGATTAGTTAATCATATCCGATAACTCCACCTGTGTGGGTGTATATTGGCTTACCGATCTATCATCTAAAGTACCCACGGTCTCCTTGTAGCCGAAATTGATTGTGGGCAACACAGTTTTCTGTGTAACACCACGTCGGGTCTTTTGATAGTAGTTCAACATCAACTGCTCGAATATGGCCTTTTGATCTTTGATCTCTTTGCACTGTTTGGGTGTTAAATCGTCCAATATCGGGACGATTATTGCATCGGAGTTGACATTGGACGAAGGAATTGATTTGCTAGAAGAAGACATTATAGTCCCACCGAGCGTGCCAAAAATGTATCGACACTGAAAAATATGACGGTGGATTAATCGACTTCAAAAACCCGCAAACACTAGGTTTAATTTGAGTGCGAACGTGCTAGCTGATTTAATACTGCAATCGGCAAGAAAAATATATGATTTGAACAACTATCTCAGCCGTTTAGGTTTTCGATGACAATATGATCTTAACAACTATTTAAGCTGATTAAACCGCAAGTAACGATGAATCTAAATAGCCTGATTGAACTAAGTAGATGGTTGATAAAAGTAGATTTTTCTTGAAAAAGGCGATGCGCAAAAGATCAGAGAAATAGCAAACTTAAGGTAACGTAAGTCGACAATAATTAAAATCGATGATGCACAACTTTGTTGATCAAAACGAATTACAAAGCAAAGACTACAAATCTAAAAACTACTACTAATCAACGAAAAGTAAATAAAAATAGAGCGAATTGGTTGATAGTTAGATGTCTTTTTCGTCTTACCCATTGCACTTTTTTATAATATCTAGGCCGATCATATCCTTCTTTAATTTTTATAAAAATATAATTCGTATTAGCTTCAATTTCTTAAAAATAAATTTTTACCTGAACTGAACCGACATAGGCTAAAATCCTACATCCAGATTTAATTCTATCTTTCCAAATTGAATACTACTGCAAAATGGGTAACACCTATCAGATAGGATAAGCATCCGTCCTACTAATTACCAATTTTTATAGGTAGGTATACAGCTGGTATATTTTTAAATGGGTAACACCTATTAGATTTAATTCGAAACTTTGACTAACAATATATTTTTAAATATTTAAATTGGATACATAAAAATTATATGTGTAGACTTGTCTCGAGAAGTACTTTCATAATATTATAATTTTATTGAGTTTTATAAATATATTATAATAAAAATTAGCGGTCAAAGTTGTGTTTTGAAGACTGTGTCGATGTCCAAAACGACAGATATTACCAGATGGAGAGAGTATTTTGTTTAGGAGTGTATAGATATCTTTTGGATGTTTTTATCATAAATAATATCTAAATTTTATACCGTTGGATTGAATAACCTAACCATTAGGTTACGAACCTGTTAGGTTGTAATCAGCTACACTCGAATCTCAACAATGATTTAATGCTCCTAGATTTAGATGATTTTAACAAATAAAACATCCTAGTGATGCTTATCAAATCTTTTTTTATTCAATCCCGTCAATAAATATTTTTGATTCAAGCAATCTGGCCGTTTGTCTGTCTCTTACAGTCTTACTCCCTTCCAAATCTATCATCTCCGTAGTAATTACCAATTCACCAAAATTGGCTATAAAATGAGAATCCCCTGGTTCGTTTCTCCATACACCAACAGTTGTGAAATTCACCAGCATTCCATTGTTAAGCCACCAGCACCAGGAGTTCCCTGCCATGGGTCGTGGGAAAGTTAATATCCAGTGGATCGCCGACGATTCCACTCGGAGGTCGACCTTCAGGCGGCGCCGCGCCGGACTCCTCAAGAAGATGAGCGAGCTGTCCACGCTCTGTGACGTCCCGGCCTGCGCCGTTGTATACGGCCCAGGCGAGACCCAGCCGGAAGTGTGGCCGTCGGTGCCGGAGGCCACCAACATCCTGTGGAGCGTCAAGGACCTGCCGGACTCGAGCAACTGCAAGAAGGTGCTGGACCAGGAGGGCCTCCTCCGGCAGAACGTCGCCAAGGCCACGGAGAAGCTGCGCAAGCGTAAACGTGACAACCGCGAGCGCGAGATTAACATCATCATCCAGGGCTTCATCGGCGGCCATCGCAAGAGCCTGGACGATTTGTCCCTCGAGATGGCCCGCGACCTCGAGTGGGTGGTGGATCGGCGCCTTCAGGCCGTCAGCAACCGCATCCAGGAACTTCGCTCGGGGCCCGCACCGGCGCCACCGCCACAGGAAGATGCGCCGGTGATCGCGTTAACGGGAGGCCTTCATTTACATTTGTGAATTTTAAGATGCCTTAATTAAGATGCGCCGGTGATTCAGAACACTTGTGGATTTTATATGGTGATATTTTTCCCTATAAAATTCCCTTGTTCTAACGGGGCCTTAATTAGCATGTTCTTAATTAGCTCTCTGCATTATTTTGAATTTTCTGAGTTCGTTTCGTTCTGTCTATGGTCGTGGTAATTTACAACAATGGTGTGATGTAGTCTTTTATTATGATTAAAGGACTAAATTGTTGTCCAGTCAGCTATGAAATCTTCCATTTCAATTGTTTCCCATTGTTGTCTATTTCTTGTGTTGTTGTATGTGTACAAACGCGTATATAGGTAGCAGCTCTTAACTATTGGCAACTGTTACATGCATGTGAGGGATATGTAGGCCATGTTTGGTACGGTTTCAGATTCTTGGTAGAAACGTTTCAGGTTGGATTCTGTGAATCAGGTGGAACTAGGTTAAGACCGATTCAGCCACGGTGTGGAAAAAGAAGAAATGATCCAAGGAGAATCGTTTCAAACTTTAGCCCGTTTGGTTGAGTTTCTTCCAGAATCTAGTAGAAACAATTTGGTTCCAAGTTGCCAAACGGGGTCGTAGTTTGGTGGAGGCCATAATAACACTAGCCTAGTCACGTCACGGACAGAGGAGAATTGGATCTGTGATTGAGGTTAGAGTCATCGGCAAGTTATGTCACCGGTCACTACTACAGAAAGGGCCTTTAGTACCGGTTTAAAATAGCCTTTAGTATCGGTTTTTGAACCGGTACAGGTTATCTGGGACTGATGCTGAAGGGCATCAGTCCCGATTCCCTCACCCGGTACTGATAGAGTATCAATACCGGTTGGAAGTCACACATGGCAGCGCATCGTGAACCCTTGTGGACCTTATCAGTACCGATTGGTGTCTCCAACCAGTACTGATGAGGCCCTCATCAGTACCGGTTGTTTTATCTAACCGGTACTGATGGGCAGTATATAATATGTATATATATAAATATGTGTGTGTGTCCAATACTGGCTATTATATATAATATGTGTGTGTGTGTGTGTTAAATCACAACGAATTTGTGACACTACGGTATGGTGATATTATAGAATGTGAAATTAGAGAATAAAATCTTTCGGCTTGAGGTTTACTCGCGTTTTTGGGCCGTTTGAAGTGATGTGTCACCACGGAGTGTCGTAACCTTTTAAATGGTGCATGTTAAGGTCAAAAACTTTATGAAATATGGTATGGCAGGTTAAAACCATAAGGTATGGAGGTTAATAACGTTTCCGGGCCGTTTCCGGGCCGTTTTCGGGGTTTTGGGCCATCCCGGGGGAGTTTGGGCCTTAAGTGGGCTTTGGTGGGATGGAGTAGGTCTCCGTAACGGACTAGGATTGGGTGTGGGGGCTGGTAAAAGGGCTCCCCACCAGCCCTTGGGCGTTCACCCCTGCCCCTTGTGCGCCCTTCCCCCACGTGGCCGTGCCCTAGCCGCCTCCCTCCTCCCGTGGCCGTGCCTCCCCTCCTTTGCCCCATTGCTCCCCGCTCTCCACCACCTCTCCTCCACCCCCTTGCTGCCCTAGGGTGGTCTCCACACCTCTGCACCTTGTGGATCCATCCGTTGGAGCGAGGAGCGAGGAGCGTGGAGCGAGGAGCGAGGAGCGAGGAGCGAGGAGCGTGGAGCGAGGAGCGATCCGCGAGGAGATCTATTGGAGATTCGTTCGTTGGGCAAAGGTATGATCATGGGGATCTTTGGGTTTGATCTAGGTACTGTTCTTAGGGTGTTTATGAAGTTGTTAGATCAATTGGTGGTGCTGGGTTGGAGTTCTTTGGGTTAGATCTAGACGTTGCCACGTTTCTGTTTTCAGGCAGATTGAGCAATCGGGCTAGGGTTCGAGTTTTCGTCGATTTAGAATCCGAATCTGTCCGTACGGACTTAAAAGAAGTTGTAGATAATTTAATTACATTTCCGTGGACATAAAGTACGTTAAAATCCGATCAGCCGTTTGAAAGTTATGGCCGTTTTACCGAGCGTGTTAAAATCTGTGACGCGATTGGAATAGATCGTAGTAATCTGTAGATTAAACAATTTTAGAGTCCGAATCAGTCTTTCCGTATAACTAGAAAAAGGTAGGAAATTTCCTAAGCTTCGCGATGATGTACTCGTTTAATCGATTTGGAGTCCCAGAACTCAAGTTATGGCCTTTGCAAGGATGCTGTCCCGCCGGGACAGAACCTCTGTTTTTAGGTTTGCAAGTAGTGGGCAATGTCGGGTTAGATGGGGATTTGTGTACTGTTTTGTAGGCATGATTGTGAGTGTGTGATGCCTATGTGCAGGTGGTGTGACACCGGGAGTGCCCTCGACTTCCCACAAATCCGTCGCCCGCGGTTGAGGCAAGTGTGTTGTAATGTATAGCGGATTGTAGGTTGCTTGTTGATATTGGATGAAAGATTGAATACTTGCTATGATCACTTGCCTTGCTTGCTGTTTTCCAATGATATATTGAGTATGATTATCATGATATGATGCTATGTGTCTATACTTATCATGATTCGATGCCATGTGTAATATTTGTCATGATGAGATGCCATATGTTTATGTACATGTGAAATATGATAATTGGCATAGTTGCATGCATGACATGAGATAGGGCGAGGCGGTGAGAAAGTCATAACTAGTCCGGCAAGGTCGGTGAGAAAGTTATGACTAGTCCGGAACGCCATTGAGTAAGACCTACATCGTGATTCCATCCACGTGGTGAATGGAAGCGAGGAGTAGGCACCCTCCATCTTCGGGATGGAAGGGGGGAAAAGGGTGCACACCGACGGGTGTGTACTCAACCATACCGGTATGAGTTTCTAAGGAGATATGAGCATAACATTGCATTGCATTGCATTGCAATACATATTTAATGATGATGATGTTGTTATGTGCTCAAGTATGAGATGTTATATGTGATGTAAGGTATTATTGTCTTGTAAATGATCTTGTTGTCCATTACAATATGCTTGCTGAGTTTTCGAACTCACGCTTGTGTTTTATGTTGTTTTTAGGTACTTTGAGATCGGCATGCGGGAAAAAGGGGTCTAGCTACACTTCTACACGTAGCTCCACCATCATAGTCCATAATTAATCACTTGGAGACATGATATTAAGAGTTGTGCCTTAAACTTAATGTATGGTTTAATTTAGCATGCTAGTGATTCCTTATTTGCTTCGTTTTAGTTTATGAAGTGGTTGAGCGTGGTATTATTGGCGTAATTTGATGATATATCCATTTATGTTGATGTTTTAGATGTCGTGTGCTATGATATATCTTGCCATGATATTGATATGGTGTTAATTCATGGAAAAACAAAGGAGATGCTGCCGAAATATCGGTTTTTAGCATATGTACCTTTGCTGGAATTTATGTTTAAATGTGGTATTTAGATGTTGTTTAGCTTATGTTTGGTAGCATTCGGGCATATTAAATGCCGGGGTGTTACAGAATTAAAACACATATAATCAATCATGAACGTTTGCCTGATAATGAAATCATTGTACATTCATTAACAAATTTAATTACATATAATGTACTACAATATGTACACAACTTCACAACTTTAATTACAACTCCAGTATTTCTTTTCCTTCTGTTCATTGGGATTTTTTACGTGCATTGCTCTTGCTAGCCATAGATGTCGAGCATGACAGTTCACCAGTCCTTATCGAAGGGCCCCACCTGTTAAAATTTGGTTCGTGGAACTCACCTTTTGGATTTACGACCTCATCGTTTACGTGCATTGCTCTTGCTAGCCATAGATGTCGAGCATGACAGTTCACCAGTCCTTATCGAAGGGCCCCACCTGTTAAAATTTGGTTCGTGGAACTCACCTTTTGGATTTACGACCTCATCGTAAATGAAGCCGACGAGATGTTCTTTAATTGCTCTCACTCGCGCCGGCGAGAGTTCCGAACCTTGTTCCGCCAAATATTGAGGCATCTGTCGTTAAGTCATTAACTAATCAATCCTTGAATTTGTACAAGATGTAAGGAGTACTATACATCATTAAAGGTAGTAATTATATTTACTCACCCCCTTGTCGCCTTTTAGCATGCGGTCAGCGGCTCCGGTTTGGGTGTGCAAAAACTCACATACATAGTGACCGGATAAATTGCTGCATGCCGACTAACTCAAGATCTGCGGTTGAAAAAGTTGAAAGCGTGAAATGAATGCAAGGAAATTAACTTAACTAACCAAAAAGCTAGCATTATGATATACGTACTTGAGATGCAGTTGTAATTTCAAATTTCTCCTTGAATGAGCCCCTGTTTTTAGCACGGAACCGTGTGAATGCACTACACATGTGATTACGAGTTGTACATGATTAGAATTTGTTTCATATGGAAGGAAATAGAAGTAATACAATAATGAAAGGAACAAGAATTAATATCGGTCGAGCAAATCGATAAAGTTTTGATACGTTTCAACTGGTTTCCTTCTCGAGTCCGTAATTGTGATCTGACTATGATCTAGCTCGATGATAATAAGAATCCAGTGAAAACTGTACATAGATATGTCAACGTAGATAACTAATTAGTTCTAACATAGTGTTATGACAAAGGAGTAGAACATGGCGGTACGAAAACACGTACTCATGTGCGTAGGGTAGATATATCCTTGACTTATATTGATATCCTATTAGCGCATTGCATATGTTAGTCTGTGTTTCGCTTGGGCTGTATCTAACGGTTGTCTCGTTGATAACTACTGGGTCCATGAAGCCTATGTCAAAAATTTGATCCCTTCGGCATCTTTGTATCTCCATGCTACACAAGAAGAAATTAGTTAGGCTTGCAAGGTCCGTACTCTACAAGGGCACGCACGATGGTTTTTTGTAAATAAGACACTTACAAAGTCCAGCAACCCACCAAGGACGCGCTGAGGGCGTCTGTCTGGTATAGATCATACATGACATGCCATTCGACAAAAAATTCATTGTCACCGTGAAAAAAATCTTGTTCCTTGTACTTGACAGCAAACAACTCTAGACCATACTTAGTCGCGTCCAAGTACCATTCATGGAATTGCCGCATCTTTGTCGTTAGCTGGAGCAGCTCCTCACGCCTGACCAATGATCCACCCAATGTAAATGGCCATCTTACTTGGGCATACTCAATCTCTGCCGTGCCTAATATTTGATTTGGGTCAAGGCCAGTTTCATCAAAGAATTGTAGCATCGCCTTAGCCTTCTCCTTCTCCTTCTCCTCAGCTGTCATCTTCTTGTGGCATTCCTTTCGCAATGTGCGCTCGTAGTTTGATTAGCGAGGCATTTCTTTTTGACCCTTCAAATTTGTAATAGTCCTCAAGCCTTTGTGAAATTCTTCCATGCCAGGTTGAACCTTCTTCTTTGGTGACTTGGGTCTAAAAATTCAGTTACCTCACCTTGTACTATCTTATTGGTCTCCTCCTCGGTCATATCGTACGCCAGCTTCGGAAGTGGACACAACTTCTTTGATTGGGTGGAAGACCTCGTCTTCTTGGGAGCTGCTGGCTGAGCTGGCTTGTGGCCATTGGTCGGCGCCTTCTTGGGAGGAGACGGGCTTCTTGTGGGGCCTATGTGTGTGGGAGGTGGTGTAGGAGTCGGAGCCTTCTTGGGAGGAGACAGGCTTCTTCTTGGGCTTGGGTGTGCAGGAAGTGGTGTAGGAGTCGAGCTTCTTCGCAGAGAGTACACATCCATGTTATCTCAAAAAATTATGTGCCATTTGCACCATAGGATGAAAGTGTGTACCACCTCTCCTAGCTTCGTAGTCCCGTCACCTCTGGGAATTTCGAGCTCAAGGTCCTCATACCCTGGGCAAACCTCCTCCACCGAGACCTTGGAGTAGTTTGATGGTATCTGTTGGCCATGGATGAGCTGCCTCGGCTCCACTAGGTGAACCATGCCGTGCGCCGCCTTCAAGGAGAGGTTCCACGCCCCGACGTGCAGCTCACAAGGTGTCCGCTGCCTGATGTCGTCTACGGAATACCTGTCCAAGTCCGCTTCGGGCAGCCCACCGGAAGCGCAGCTGCTCCGCTGCTCGGTGGGGATGATGATGTTAGGATTGCTGGGAGGTTCCTGGCACGTCTCCCGTTGTTGGCTCTAGGCTAACTGCTCCTCTATTTGAGTCATGCGTTCTTCAAGCACACTAAGCTATTGTGCATGTCGAGCCTTGCTTCTCATCCGACTCCTATAGGTCTCGGCGTCCTGAGCGAAACCAACCTTCCACGGGACGACGCCAACGCCTCATGTACGTCCAGGGTGCTCCAGGTTTTGTAGAGCCCTTGTTAGCTCATCATTCTCCCTGTTTGGCACGAAGCTACCTTGGGAAGTCTCCTCGATGTACTGCACAAGCCTTCTGGCCACATCTCTCAGCACCTCCCCAAACACCGCATTGCCGTTATCATCGAGGCCGCCGCCATGAGCATAGAACTAATGCTTTGCTCTTTCAGGCCATTCCATTGTTGCGAGTGCGACTCCCTTCGCTAGCAGGTCATGCTCCCTCTCCTCCCATTTGGGTATTGCTTGGCGGTAACTACCAGGGCCGAGTCGGTGGTGGTAATTCTTCTTCTGTGCATTCAGCTTGTTCTTCTCACTCAAACTTTGACCTTCCTCCGAAGTCTTGTAGTTCACGAACGCTTCCCAGTGATCTTGCAACTTCGGGAACTTGTTGAAGTCAGGCGTTCGATTCTCCTTGATATACTCCATGTTCAACTTCTTTTTATAAGTTTGGAATGCGATGGCCATCTTCTTGAGTGTGTAACTCTTCACCTTCTCTTCGGTCCCTTGGGGGAAGGTGAATGTCTCCCTGACATCGTTCCAAAGCATGTTCTTCGTATGTTCAGGAACCTGATCCCATTTTGCTATGCTAATGGGCACGTGGTCCCTAACGTGGACGCCGCATGCCAAATTGAACGGCCTAATCACCGTCAAGGGTTTTTGAGGTTGGCCGTTCTCGTTGACTTCGGTGACAACATATCTTGCCTTCGGCTTCTTGGTTGGACCTCGCTGTCGTGATTGCCCATTTGGTTGACCGATCTGAAAGCATGGTACAATCATGAACGGGTCAGAATGTTGGCTTAGCATGATAGTGGAATTTAAAATCATTAACGTGACTGATTATTACCTCGCCGGCCTCATCGTGCTCTGCGGCCTCATAACCACCATCTCCTGCAATGAAATTTGTCATAAATTCTTCTTGATCAAATCCTTTGTCGTCCATCGTTGTTTCTTAGGCTAGAAGAAGGCACTGAAAATTAACGAAAATAGATCAACAAAGCTGATGGTACTTGTAACACCCCAGCATCTAGTATGCCCGAATGCTACCAAACATAGACTAAACATCAACTAAATACCATACATGAAGACAAATTTCAGCAAAGGCACAAATGCTAAACACCGAAATTTCGGCAGCATCTCCTTTGTTTTATCATGATTTAAACAATAGCAATATCATAACAAAATATTTCATAACATAAGACATCTAAAGCAGCAATATATAATGGATAAAACATCATCATAAACAATTAAACCAAAACCAACCACACAAACATCTACAGGTAAGCAAGAGGATCAACAGCACATTAAAATTAATCCATACACCTAGTTCAGGGCACTATTATTATGATCATGACTCAAGGTTGGTAAATATGACTGGAACTACGTGAAGATGTGTAGCTAATGCCCTTTCCCACATGCCAGTGTCATGGTACCTAAAAAAACAACATAAACACAAGCGTGAGTTCATCACTCAGCAAGTATATTGCAATAGTACAAACAAAAACAATTACATGGCTACAACAACTCACATCATGTATATCATCTCATTCATGTTCACAAATCATTATCATCATCATTATGTATGCAATGCGATGCGATGCTCATATCTCCTAGGAAACTCATACCGGTATGGTTGAGTACACACCCGTCGATGTGCACCCTCTCCCCCCTTCCATCCCGAAGATGGAGGGTGCCAACTCCTCGCTTCCCCACACCGCGGTGGATGGAATCACGATGTAGGACTTACTCATTGGCTCTCCAGAATAGTCATAACTTTCTCACCGACCTTCCCCGGGCTAGTTATGACTTTCTCACCGCCCGGGCCATGTATCTTGCCATGTATGCAAATATGCCAACATCATGAATAACTTGTACATTAACACATGTCATCATCATGGATTACTTGTACATTAACACATGGCATCATCACATAATAAACATATTCATCATATCAATGGCAAACATTAAAGCATGACATGTGAACATATCATATATTCAAATTTCAATGTCAATCAATCAAACAAACTACAACCCGCTACCCATCCCAATACACTTGCCTCCACCACGGGTGACGGATTGGCGAGAAGTAGAAGGCACTCCCGAGGTCGCACCACCTGCACATAGGGACCACACACTCACAATCATGTCCACAAAACAGTATGCAAACCCTCTTCTACCCCTACATCACCAACTACTCGCAAAACCCAAAAACAGAGGTTCTGTCCCGTCGGGACAGCAGCCTTCCAAAAGGCATAACTCGGGTTCTAAGACTCCGAATCAATTAAACGAGTACATCCTCGCGTAGCTTAGGAAATTTCCCAACTTTTTCTAAGTATATAGAAAAGCTGATTCGGACTCTAAAGTTGTTTAATTTACAAAATACCGTGATCTGTTCCAATCACGTCACAAATTTTAACACGCTCGGTAAAACAGCCATAACTTTCAAACAGCTGGGCGGAATTGGACGTTCTTTATACCCACGGAAAGATATTGAAATTACCTACAACTTCTTCAGCAGCCGTACGACCAAATTCCAAGTCTAAATTGGCGAGAACCCAAACCCTAGGTCGACTGCTCATGCTGCCCGAAACAGAGAACGTGGCAACTTCTAGATCTAATCCAATCTACTAAATTCCAGCACCACCAATTGATCTAAAAACTTGATAATCACCCTTAGAACAGTACCTAGACCAACCCCAAGGATTACCATGGCCATACCTTCGCCCAACGCACGAAAACCCAATGGATCTCCTCCCGGTTCGCACGATCTCCTTCCTCGCTCCAAATCCACCGGATCTCGTTGTCGCGGAGCGCTCCAATGGATGGATCTTCGGGTTGGTGAGGTGGAGAATTCCCCTAGGGGCAGTAAGGGAGGTGGAGAGGTGGTGGAGGGGTAGTGGCGCAATGGGAGGGGGCCGCTAGGGGTGGCGGCTAGGGAGGAGGTGGGGGAGGCGCACAAGGGGAGGAGAGGCGTGTGGGGGGCGGCTAGGGCAGGGAGGGGCGCACCAAGCCCCCCCTTGGCCAGGTTTTCCCCCCCATGGGCCATACTCCTTCCACTAAAGCCCACGGCTCATCCTCCCTTAGGCCCAAACTCCCCCGGAAAGGCCCAAACTCCCGAAAACGGCCAGGAAACGCGTTAAAACAGCAAGACGTAAAGTTTTCAACCTCCATATTCACATCTTATAATGTTTTTCCCTCAAACTTCATATTTTATAAGATTACGACCTTCTGTAGTGTCACATTCTCCCCCCCTTAAACAGGATTCGACCTCGAATCCGAAGAACGCCAAAATCAACAACAAGTTCCCAAGGGACAAAAGACTTCTTTGCAACACAAAACATTCACACAGAGACTAAAATCAGAACAAAGGACAAGTGAGTTCTCAAAACCAACACTAGTGAAAAATATTAATTTAACTCAACAGAGTGCAACCTTTCACGGTTCCATCTTCACTTCAATTCCCAAACAGAAACTGTGTTTCAACCACAAAGGGCTCCATCAACCCAAAACGCCCAAAACCTCACGACAAACACTTCACACTACTATCATAACCAACCTGACTACCACACTTCATTAAACTCAACATGACACAATCAAAGCGAGTCACAATTCCTTTAACGACCTCTCTACATTCTCGAAAATTTCCATCGAGGGGAATGACTCATTAAGGCACACTTGCCCTTCCGATACACGATCATGCTAACATTTCATTCCATCCTCTCCCAGGCAAGACTCAAACCCAAAAACAACTAGTTAAGACAATTGCTCACGGCAGGACAATTATCACCGAATTACCGTCAACTTCACTTGCACCATCGCTACTCTTAATAAAGGTTAAACCCATACATCATCAACCTCCATCACAAACCACCCTTATACCACTAAGGTTCGACACCTAGCCCCAAGCTAGGATCGTAAAACCTTACCAGACCACAATTGGTTCCTTTATTAAGAGGGTCTCGCCCTCACACAAAAGCACTTAGTTATCAAGCCCAAGTGTACACATATTTCGCATATTCAACCATAAACCAAGAACATTTATATCCTCACTCCCACCTATAGAGCAAGAGAAGTACAATTCTTTTGAACCCAAGTGGACCACACACGACAACTCAAACCCAAAGCGTTAACACCCATTTTGGAAAGAATTCGGCAACAATCAAAGAGCATTCATTTTAACTTCCTGAGCCAAGACGCAAAGGAAACACAAATCTCCTACACCACAACCAACATACCAGAAATTCTTCATTCTTTCATACTAGAACGAAATGGACATCTCGATCCATGACATGAATGCAACCTTTTCAAGAGCACTCCGGATTAGTCATATATCCATCTATGACTTTCTCACCGACCTAGCTCAACAACTCCTTTATGATTAGTTATGCATAAACAATATCTCGTTTTCCTTTTTACCATTCATTCATCATGTAACAACAATACCGAAAAGTCATTCACCAAAAGACTTCTTCCTCTGTATCACATGACTAAAACTCGAATAACATCGAGGATTGCGCTAAGTGTATAAACTATGATAGCAGCATAGTTAACAGTAAGGCACCACATCATATCAGAACCCACCAACGATAGATAGCTAAACTTGCAAAACATTGCATTTTAACCAAAATCAACATTTTGGAAAAGAACATCGACTCCAAAGTCAAACATCTGTACACACAACCGCCACATATTTTTCTCCAAAGAAAGGGAAACTCATATCCCAAAAGAGAACACTTTGCTAACAACATCACCGATGAAACATCCATAAAAACCACCTTTTGGAGCACTTGCAAACACTACACACGGTATGCAAATAAATCCAACTCCAGTCAAAAAGAGTTACAAATTAAATCTCAAGAGTTTCCAACACAACCCACTATGTCCATCTGCTTCCGTAAAAAATAATTCCAAAGATAATTCAATGAGAACGCGAAGAAGCGCGATCCACTCAACAACTTTTGGGTGTCAACTCATACTCACAACACAAACTAAACAAATTCGCCAAAACCAAAGATTGGCACCAATTTCTACGAGTTTTAGGGAATCTCTGAAATTCAACATAAGGAACACTTTTGACAAAAGCATTCAACCAAGATAGCAAACAACCAAACCAGTCCAGAAGGTTTTAAACACCAGCTTAGCATAAATACAATCATCTCGAGTGTTCTACTACGCTTTCCATTAAAGACTTCAAAATTCACTACTTACTCATTGAGAAAGTCCAACTGGTTTTAACAAAATTTACATAACAAATTCTTTCTCTAGTTATCATTCCCAACACTTTTAATTAAGGTTTAAGATGCTTATCACAAAGGCACCCAACCAAGACTACATTGACATGATCCCCACGGATCACCAAATCATATAACAACGTATTCTATATTTCCAATATAGTACTTCAACAGCTACTTGAGCATGGTCAACCTATCAATTTTATTTCATCCATACTTCAACATCTTGACAATTAAAACTTGTTCAATCAATAAAATGATTTCAACAAATAAGTATTATCTCTACAAGATAAAATTTGTGCGTATGATTCTAGGATATACATTCATCAAGCATAAAATCCTACATCATGCTAATTATCCATGGTCCACTCCATCACAGCATGTTACAATAACCTCCATTTTTAACAAGGATTTTCAACAGTTAATCTAAACAATTACCACCACTACTAAGTCGTCAATATCATTAAATGAGCAAAATCATAAGGACGACTGCAATGTTTTTAATTACTCTATTCATATATCATAACCAATTGTCACTACATAACATACTCCAACTATTAGAATACATTTAACAAGTTAGACCAACACAATGTTCTTAAAATAACAACAAAACCTATACTTTCCCAATTGACATCGGTACTAGCCTTTATAGGAACACATACGCATACTTCCAAATATACTAATGGTTTGCAACAACATAGAAAGCAACTCTAATCAACTACCAAGTTAAGGTCACAAGACAGCATGATTAAATTTCTCTATTAACACGTTAAATTAGAACATCTTTAAACAACCAGCAAGGTTTCTTTAACAATCTCAGTAGTTTACATCACCTTAATGTTCTAACTATGCATCAGGGTTTACAACTTTAAACATTATCGAGGGTCATAAGCACTTTCAAAGCAAGGCAACAGATTCTAAGCATGTACATTAACACATTTAATTATTCTCACTATAGAGTAATCTACAACACTAGAAGTTCATTTAATCTTAAGCTAAACACAAATATTACATTTAACTAATTCAACTCACCAATTAACTTAAGAACAAATCATTTCCATAAACCACATTGTTACATACTACATGACATGCTAAACAACCATTTTCACTTTTGACAAACAGGATGCAACTCCACTTTTTTTTTTTTAAAAAAAAACCACAACTCAATAACCAAAACGAACACCGATAGACAATTTCTCCTTTTCCAGGCAAGGAAGAAAACAAAACTCCAACAGAAATGCAGGAGAGCTCAACTCTCAAGTTCCCAAATTTGCCCACAAAACTCTTCAAGAAATCTCAAGATCTATACTTCCAAGAAGGAAAAAGGATGCACTAGGGAAAACCAAACGTTCAACCAAACTTTTTCCGATAAAGATTAAAAACTTAGCTCCACCCAACCTAAGGTCGGCACTAGGAGAACTTCAACTCTTTTCTTAGATAGGGAGGACAACAACCACATATGTTTCCTCCCTAAGACAATCCACAATAACCAGCAAAACCGGGTGTCAAAGCAAAAGGCGACTAAAAAGGCGCAATGCTAAATTCCTCTTCTTCGTCTTCACCCAAGGAAGACAAAACCAAGAAACACCGAAGGGACTCTCCGCGAAACATCCAATTCCAAACACTTTTCTTTTGATTTCAATTACTAAAATCAAGAAAAACACCCAAAACCGACCGTCAGAACGGTAAAGATCATACGAAGGAATCCACCACCAAACTCTTCTATTTAACTCCAGTAAACTACCCGATCTAAGACAGAAAGGATAAGCACTCTTCTCCTACAGGGGTTAATAGTTCTTCGGTGATGGCGCTAACCGGCCACACCGTCAAACCTCACCCTTACTATGAAATAAGAGAGGTGGCCGAAACCCTTCGGCACCAAAACCCCACTTTATCACAACAACAAGAACAATTCAATCATTTATCTCATTGACATAGCAACATGCATTAACAAATGAAGCTTTCAACATCATAGCTTAAATACAACATTTAAGCATAAAGAAACGATACCCATACCCTTTCCTACTGTGCATCCATGTGTGTCAAATTTTAGATTAGTTATACCACTTTTGCAAGTTTTAATGTTGCTATCCTATGACAAAATTTTAGTTAAAACCTAAGCCATGTTTCTAAGTTATTCCACATCACATTTTAGTTGTATCCTATAGCATGACACTAAAAATACACATTCCAGGGACCTCTGACCCGCTCACGATACCATTGTAACACCCGACATCTAGTATGCCCGAATGCTACCAAACATAGACTAAACATCAACTAAATACCATACATGAAGACAAATTTCAGCAAAGGCACAAATGCTAAACACCGAAATTTCGGCAGCATCTTATGCTGCCGAAATTTCGGTGTTTAGCATTAGATGCTGCCGAAATTTCGGTGTTTAGCATTTGTGCCTTTGCTGAAATTTGTCTTCATGTATGGTATTTAGTTGATGTTTAGTCTATGTTTGGTAGCATTCGGGCATACTAGATGCCGGGGTGTTACAATACTACTCTAGAACGGCGTGGAAGACGGTGAGGAACAAAAGCTGATTAGATCAACTCTACTTATACATTTGACTTTTCACATATACTGACAGATCTCACATATACATAACATTTTACATATACTTACTCATCTCACATTTACATAGAAATTGCTTCAAACTTCACATATACATAGAAGAAGAGAAGCAGGGAAGTGAATACAGTCGAACATTTTACATGTACTTATACATAGACTCACGAGCAGTGTGTTCGATCTCAAGTAAGACTCGGTTGAGTTCATTCGCGCTTTCGCATGAGCAAGGAGAAAACTTTTCGTACACTATATTCTTAATATCACTTGTGATTTCCTCTATGCGATTAATTGTCCAAGCATGCACTTGACTGATTGCCCAACTTGAGCATATTATTTTTGCATAACAAATTTTTATCACATATGCAGCTATCTGGATATACCATTCAACAGCAACATATACCAAAAAGTTTCGATTCTATACAGGTGCCAATTCAAATATATTACATTTTGCATATACTTATACATAGAAATTGCTTCAAACTTCACATATACATAGAAATTGCTTCAAAATTCACCAAGGATCCCCATGAACTTACATTTGATGCTTTCTGAGTGATGCTCCCACACTTGCAAACTAGATCCAAAGGCCTTTTCAACAATTTTGAATGCTGAAAAATTATCAATTTAAAAATTAGATATTTGAATCATCATGGTAACATATACTTTGAATCTATCTGATAATACAAGAAAGAGACAAGTGTGTAGCATGCATCCATATATCACATAACACTCCTCCTAACCCTGAACCAAACACAGCCTAAGAGTTATCTGCATGGGTTGTTTTATGGTTTCAAGGATTTCATCTTGTGACTTTCTATTGTTAATATACATGCTACAATCAACTGACCAGGTACTAATCTAGTATATTCCAGTACTAGATGGTAAGTATCCTTTCCAAATAGCAGCCAACATGATGGCAAGTTTTACGGTGTTCCAAATGGGTTCAGCATGCAACAAAGCTTCGAGTAAGATTCAACAAAGTTTGGTGTACTGCTTCGTAGAAGTTCTCTAAACAAAAAGAGTGTTTTTGGGATTACAATTGCCGGTTTATCTCAATTGACAAAACAAGCTAAGTTGTTTCCCTAGCCAAAAAAAACAGTCACCTGAGTATCACCTTCTTGAAATTGACCACATGGAAAAGAACAGATATTGACAATTGAGAATATATCTCTGGAGTAACCATTTCTTCACCAATGTTACATAAATCGACTAGCTCTAGATCATTTACTGCTACTAGAACTTACATCATTTCGCTAGACAAAGAGGTGATCATGTTAATTAGCTAACTATAATGGCATTCAAACCAGTCAACCCCTCAAAAATGATCGAATCATTTTTTGCTGCAATATGAGCACAAAATTCACGAGAATTTAATTGTATTAAGGGGAAATTCCACAATAAGTTTCTCCGCTCAACATGAAACAACTGTGCAGCATAATCGACAATTCCGCATATCTTGCTCAACTAAATGGAAATCATCATTAGTACATCACTCAAATACGGTAAAGGCATCAGTTTGGTGTCAGAACAATCACAATACACATTAAAGAATGCACATTCCATTCAAAGCTCTTCGATTCACCCGCAAATTCATGGCACGAAATTCCTGTTTTGGGCCGTTTTTGGGCCTTGTAAGCGTGTGGGGGCCAAGCCCAGGTTGTGTGCGTTCCCCCACCAGCCGCACACAACCCTAGGGTTTCCCCCTCACGCCCCCCTCCTGCCATATATCCTGTAGCCGTCACTTTAGGTCGCGGGTTGTGCTTAGATTTTGACTAGACACTCTGTCAGTTTTCTTCGATCATCGGTTTGTGGAACCCCAACTCGTGTGCTTAATATAATTCGCAATTTCAGATTGCTTCTTCTACGTTCTTGCTTGTGTTCTCGATTCGCATGCAGGGATAAGCCTTCTTGGCGAGGTCAACCATGTTTGTGTGTGGTTGATAACCAACGGAGCCGTGGTGTAGCGATTGCAGGGTTCGGATCGGTTCTGGTCAGAAGCCGGATCGTCAACGTTGAGTCTCCACCAATCGACCTACCTCCACCTATCGAAAGATCGGGCCACCGTGTGCATCAAGTGGTATAGAGCCATGGTTTACTGATAGGTAACACTAGTTTCCCCATCTTTATCATTGCTGCCATCGTCCTAGAGTCCAGAAAATTAGCCCTACAAAAAAAATTGTTCATGATCTGTTCGTACTGTCCTACAACCCCTTGTGCCTTTGCAATTTTCGTTTTCAGTTTACTTTGTTGAATTTGTGTCCATAGTAATCGTCTTGTTTCTGGTTGAACACATGAACCTAGTGTCTAGTTGACACTATTTTCGCTGCCCTAGATCATCCCACCACAAACCACTTCCGAAACCAAACCGAGTCCTGCTCCGTTTGCCCTTGCGAGCCGCCTTGTGTTATCTGTCCCGCACCGCAAGCCCTAGATAGGTCACGAGCTGCCTTGTGTGTAATTTCCCTGCACTGCTAGCCTCCAATCTTCAGCCACAGTCCTATTGATTGCTTAAACCTAACTCGAACTGCAGAGAGGAAGTGAAGCCCGAGATAGACCCAATCTGCGCAGTGTTCACTAAAACGGCCATAACTTTTGCATACGAACTCCAATTTGGGTCTATTTTTTGTTTCGAAGGGGATGACGATGAGCACCTAAAAATTCCACACTTATTTAGACTTGTGCATTTTTAGACCCACAAAAAAGCTTCTAAGACCGAGTTTCGGCGCCCGGAAGTTTGCTATCCTATTTTTGTCAATTCTTTCGGGCATTTGTTTACTGTCGTATGTTGCTACAAATTGTGAGGTTTTTGTTTCTCCTCTGAATTTAGAGGTATATATTTGTTATAGAAGAAAAAAAAGTGAAAAAAAATTTAAAAAAAATAAGAGGAGAGAAAGAGCCAAACCGGCAAAAAAAATAGAGAGGAGAGAAAGAGGAGAAGCAAAAAGGAGACGAAGAGAAGGAGAAAAACAGAATTGCTTGCATTTTTTGAGTCCTTTGTACTTCAGTTTATCCCTAGCTTGGTTGAACTAGTTCTAGGAACACGTTTAGGCCAGCAATTGCGACAAGTACTTTGGACATTTATTCAGCTTTGCTATTCTGTTTTCGATATTGCTTATTCCTTTGCTACCTGACATTGCCTTCCAAGCTCCACATACTTCTTATCAGTTCAGGTCCTACCTTGCAATCGCCTCGCTCACGCTCTACTCACGGTATCACGAACCAGCCACCGGTTGAACCTTCCTGTTGCGTTGGTAAGAACACTTGTAAGAGCGTGGTAAGGCGCTTGAGAGTTAGTGAATCCACCTTCTGCCACCAAAGTAGTTGATAGGGATTATACCACTAATTGTCTTTGTTTCTTTTGTCTTTCTTTCAACTAACAATGGCAGGTGTTGAGGAAGATGAGTGTGTTACACGGAACGAGCTTGATAACGCGCTAAATGACATCAATGCAAACATCGCAAGGAGCGGACAAGATAATGAACACAGATTGGAGAGGATAGAGCGAAGCATCGCCAATCTTCTTACTAGGTTGGATAATTTTGAGAGACTTTGCTATCATTTGGTGGAAGATCAAGAAGAGTCTGTCATGGGAGATGATGTGAATGGAGAAGACCACAATGCTCGAGCCGCTGCACAGGATTTACAACAACAACGACGCCTGAATCACAACCGTCAAGGTATGGGAGGTAATAACATTAATCACCGCAATGATGATCCTTTTTCTAAAGTTAAATTTACCATACCATCTTTTTCTGGAACATATGATGCTGAAGCTTATTTAAATTGGGAAATAACTGTTGAGCAAAAATTTAACTCCCATTTAGTTCCTAAAGTACATAGAGTCAGACAAGCTACAAGTGAGTTCAAAGACTTTGCTATCATTTGGTGGAATGAAGTAGTAAATTCTGGCTTACAACCTGATACATGGGATAGATTAAAGCGAGCTATGCGTAGTAGATTTGTTCCTCCTTCTTACAAACGTGATTTACGTAAGAAATTGCAACGCTTGAATCAAGGTAATAGATCTGTAGAGGAATGCTATCAAGAGCTACAAATAGGCATGTTGCGTTGTGAGGTATTTGAGGATGAAGAAGATAAGATGGCTCGTTTTTATGGGGGTTTACAACGTGAAATCCAGGACATAATTGATTACAAAGAATACAACATCAATAGATTGTTCTAGCTTGCTATGTTGGCAGAAAAAGAATTGCAGGGAAGACACCAAAGGACACAGAGCAACTTTGGTGGTGTATCGGCCCCAAGATCGACATCAGCAGCACCTCCACCTTCTTCCACTCAGCCTGCTGCCCCCTCCATGAGTAGGGCGCGTTCAGCAGCACCATCACAGTCACGAGAACCTGAGGTGAGTAAATCTAACAATGTGCAGGTGCCCACAAAGAGCTCGTCATCGGTTGCTTCCACGGGTCGTACCACTGGAATTGTATGCCACCGATGCAAGGGAATGGGCCATGTCATGAAGGATTGCCCAAGTCATCGAGCGTACATTGCAACAGAAGAAGGTGGGTACATTAGTGCTAGTGATGTTGAGGATGAAAATGCTCTTGCAGCTAACCTTGCAGATAATGAGGATGACCATGAGACGGACGATGATGACGAGGAGATTTTAGGGACCGCTGCCACTGAGAATTATAGGACAATCATTGTGCAATGAGTGTTGAGCGCTCAAATGGAGCAAGCGGACAAGCTACAGCGCCATAATTTGTTTCAGATGTATCTCATCGTCAAGGACCGTCGTGTTCGTGTCATAATTGATGGTGGGAGCTGCAATAACTTGGTGAGTTCAGATCTGGTGGAGAAGCTTTGCTTGCCCACACATGCACACCCTCATCCCTACCATATTCAATGGTTCAATAACAGTGGTAAGGTAAAGGTAACACAAACTGCGAGAGTGCAATTTTCCTTTGGAACATACCATGATTTTGCTGATTTTGATGTAGTGCCTATGCAAGCATGTTCACTTTTGTTAGGCCATCCGTGGGAATTCGATACTGATGAAATTCATTATGGTAGAAGTAATAAATACACTCTTATGCACAAAGAGAAGAAAATCACTTTGCTCCCTATGACCCCTGCTGAAATTGTGCAATCTGACAAAGAGAGAGCTGAAAATGAGAGAAAAGAGAGTACACTAGAATCTGAAAATCATCAAGTGGCTAAAAATATTTTCCCACCTAAGAAAGACAAGAAAGAACGTAGTTCTAGGTCCGAGGGAATTAAATTGAAGGCTGGTGTTATGCTTGCTACAAAATCTGATATTGCTGAAATTAATGAGAATGATGCACCATGCTATGCTTTGATATGCAAAGAAGCTTTATTTTCATTTCATGATATGTCTAGCTCTTTGGCTCCTGCTGTCACTAACCTTTTGCAGGAGTATGAGGATGTGTTCCCAGTTGAGATACCCCCAGGGCTGCCACCTATTCGAGGTATTGAGCACCAAATCAACTTGATCCCGGGAGCGACTTTGCCAAACCATGTTGCATATAGGATAAATCCGGAGGAGACTAAGGAAATTCAGTGACAAGTCCAAGAGCTTTTAGACCGAGGGTACGTACGACAAAGCCTTAGTCCATGTGCCGTTCCTGTTCTTTTAGTTCCTAAGAAAGACGGTAGTTGGCGTATGTGTGTGGATTGTAGAGCCATTAATAATATTACAATAAGGTATTGTCATCCTATCCCTAGGTTAGATGACATGCTTGATGAATTGAGTGGTTCTATTATTTTCTCAAAGGTTGACTTGCGTAGTGGATACCACCAAATTAGAATGAAATTGGGCGACGAGTGGAAAATAGCATTTAAGACTAAGTTCGGCTTATATGAGTGGTTAGTCATGCCTTTTGGATTAACTAACGCACCTAGCACTTTCCTGCGATTGATGAACGAAGTTTTACGTGCTTTCATTGGTAAATTTGTGGTGGTCTACTTTGATGTTATCTTGATATATAGCAAGTCTCATGAAGAACATGTGGAACAACTACGTGCTATTTTTAATGCTTTGAGAGATGCATGTCTGTTTGGTAACCTTGAGAAGTGCGCCTTTTGCACCGATCGAGTCTCTTTTCTTGGCTATGTTGTTACCCCACAGGGAATTGAAGTGGACGAAGCAAAAATTGAAGCCATAAATAGCTGGCCGACCCCTCAGACTGTCACCCAGGTGAAAAGCTTTCATGGTCTTGCAGGATTCTATTGGCGTTTTGTTCGGGATTTCAGCACCATTGCCGCTCCGCTGAATGAGTTGACAAAGAAAGGAGTAGCTTTCACATGGGTACCGACACAAGAAAAAGCATTCAAGTTGCTGAAGGAAAAGCTCACCCATGCTCCACTGCTCCAACTCCCCTATTTTGGTAAAACTTTTGAGATAGAATGTGATGCTAGTGGGATTGGAGTAGGAGGCATGCTAATTCAAGAAGGTAAGCCAGTTGCTTATTTCAGTGAGAAATTGAGTGGTCCACATCTGAATTATTCTACTTATGATAAAGAATTGTATGCTTTAGTGCGTGTACTTGAAACTTGGCAACATTATCTATGGCCTAAAGAATTTGTTATACATTCTGATCATGAATCATTGAACATATTAGAAGTCAAGCTAAATTGAATAAACGACATGCTAAATGGGTAGAATATATTGAGTCTTTTCCATACATCATAAAACATAAGAAAGGAAAGGACAATGTGATTGATGATGCACTTTCTAGACGTTACACCATGTTATCTCAACTTGATCACAAGATTTTTGGTTTAGAGACGATTAATGTGACACCACGGAGTGTCGTAACCTTATTTAATGTGCTTGATAAGGTCAAAAACATTATAAAATGTGGAATTAAGGTTAAAACCATACGCTATGAGGTTTAATCGCGTTTCCGGGGTTTTGGGCCTTTCCGGGGGAGTTTGGGCCTAGGGGAAAGGGTCGTGGGCCTTGGTGGGGGAGAGTTTGAGTCCTTTTAGGAGTAGGAGACCAGTTTGGGCTGATAAAAAGGGCTGCCCCTGCCCCTGCCCTGCGCCCCCACCTCCCTCCTCCATGCCCTAGCCGCCACCCCCACCTTCCCCTCTTCCTCCTTGGCCGTGCGCCCCCACCCCCTTTGCCCCTTGCCTCTCCACCTCTCCACCACCTCTCCTCCACCCCCTTGCTGCCCTAGGGTGGCCTCCCCACCCCCTGCACCTCGAGGATCCATCCATTGGAGCGAGGAGCAAGGAGTGAGGAGCGAGGAGCGAGGAGCGAACCGGGAGGAGATCCGTTTAGTTTTCGTGCGTTGGGCAAAGGTATGGCCATGGGAATCCTTGGGGTTGGTCTAGGTACTGTTATAAGGATGTTTATCAAGTTTTTAGATCAATTGGTGGTGCTGGATTTGATTAGATTAGATGGATTCTTGAGTTGGTCACGTTCTCTGTTTCGGACAGCATGAGCAGTCGACCTAGGGTTTGGTTTTTTGCCAATTTAGAGTACGAATCTGGTCGTACGGATGTCGAATAAGTTGTAGATAATTTCATTATCTTTCCGTGGATATAAAGAACGTCCAAATCCGATCAGCCGTTTGAAAGTTATGACTGTTTTACCGAGCATGTTAAAATCTGTGACGTGATTGGAACAGATCACGGTATTTTGTAGATTAAACAACTTTAGATTCCGAATCAGTCTTTCCATATACCTAGAAAAAGTTGGGAAATTTCCTAAGCTACGCAAGGATGTACTCGTTTAATTGATGTGGAGTCTTAGAACCCAAGTTATGCCTTTTGGAAGGCTGCTGTCCCGACGGGACAGAACCGCTGTTTTTGGGTTTTGCGAGTAGTTGGCAATGTCGGGGTAGATGAGGGTTTGCATACTGTTTTGTGGACATGATTGTGAGTGTGTGGTACCTATGTGCAGGTGGTGCGACCCCGGGAGTGCCTTCTACTTCCCGCCAATCCGTTGCTTGTGGTTGAGGCAAGTGTATTGTAATGGATAGCGGTTTGTAGGTTGCTTGTTGAGAATAGATGAAATTGGATATATGATATGATCACATGCCATGCTTTAATGATTGCCATTGATATGATGAATATGCTTACTATGTTATGATGCCATGTGTTAACGTAAAAGTGATTTATGATGTTGGCATATTTGCATACATGACATGGCATGATACATGGCCCGGGCGGTGAGAAAGTCATAACTAATCCGGGGAAGGTCGGTGAGAAAGTTATGACTATTCCGGAGAGCCAATGAGTAAGTCCTACATCGTGATTCCATTCACCGCGGTGAGCAGGCGAGGAGTAGGCACCCTCCATCTTCGGGATGGAAGGGGGGAGAGGGTACACACCGACGGGTGTGTACTCAACCATACCGGTATGAGTTTCCAAGGAGACATGAGCATCGCATTGCACTTCATACATATTGATGATGATGATAATATGTGACCATGAATGAGATGGTTTACGTGTTGTGAGATATTATTGCTATGTAATTTTTTATGTTTGTACCATTGCAATATATTTGCTGAGTGATGAACTCACGCTTGTGTTTATGTTGTTTTCTTTTAGGTACCATGAATCCGACATGCGGGAAAGGGAGCTAGTCACACGTCATCACTTAGCATCACACATTTAAACAATGACATATTCCTTCCCTTATGGTTATGGTTAATTCATTGAACTAAACTATGGTTTCGATGATTCGTTGATCGTTATGAGTAATTGATTAGTCCATATTTGTCATGTGATGGATAGAATTTATATCCTTAGTGTATGGTGGCTGTTTTTCCGTTTGATCATGTTATTGCTATCGTTCGTTATGCCACATTGACATGTTATTATTGTTGTTGCTTCAATTCATGTTAAAACAAAGGAGATGCTGCCGAAATCTCGGTTTTTTAGCATGTGCGCCTTTGCTGGAATTTATGTTTAATTATGGTATTTAGATGTTGTTTAGCTTTTGTTTGGTAGCATTCAGGCATAGTAAATGCCGGTGTGTTACAATTAAGGATTTATATGCTACTGATTTGGACTTTAAGGAAGTGCATGAACATTGTAAAGAAGGGAAAACATGGAACAAATACATTTTGAATGATGGTTTGCTCTATCGTGCTAACAAGCTATGCATTCCAGCTAGCTCTGTTCGTCTTTTGTTGTTGCAGGAGGCGTATGGAGGAGGTTTGATGGCACATTTTGGAGCAAAGAAGACTGAAGATGTGCTGGCCAGCCACTTCTTTTGGCCAAAGATGAGACGCGAAGTCGAGCGCTATGTGTCACGCTGCACTACTTGCAATAAAGCTAAGTCCCGTTTAAATCCACATGGTCTTTCTATGCCTCATCCTATTCCTAGTATACCTTAGGAGGATATTTGTCGGGACCCGAATTTGCAAATCCGGACCCTCTGTGTATTCAGTACTAGTCCAGGAATGCGCTAGTGCACACAGTCTTAACATCGGAAAATATCACAATCATACCACTTGATACTAATAAAATACTTTAATTAAATAGTCAAACTGGTTGCTCGACCTTATGGTCAAGTTACAAATATACGCCTCGCAGGGCGAAACTTATTAAGAGAGAAATAATAGCAGCGGAAAATAAGATAACATCGTGGCGCCATCCAGTATACCACAGGCAATCGATCGGCTCGCTCCCTAAGTAGAGCGGTTCCTCTTGGAGCTCGTCCTCCAAAGCTAGTGTAGTCTCTTCTTCAACTCGGTGTTGTATTGCGGCAAGGGTGAGTACTTGGTACTCGACAAGTCATGCCTGAGAATGCAAGCTAATATACTATATGCATGGCTTGATACAAAGGAATAGCTCAAGGTATATTTGCAAAGAAACAACATTTGACAAGTAGCATAAGTAGATTCGGCGGTAGAAACAAGTGTAACATTAATAACTTTTCCAGGAGTTTAATCAACATCTTTCCCATTCCTAATCCACAATTCCATTGACAACATTATTTTAACCAAACCCAACCTTTCAAGTCCAAGTTATTTTCAAGAAAGTCTAACCCTTGATTGTAATTCCCGAGCGATGTCCAATACCGCGGACACGGCTATCTGAATAGATTATACACTCTGCAGAGGTTATGCACTTTACCCACAAGATACAGTCAAACACCACAAAGGCGAAGTTCAGTAACAAAGTCTTTGAAACTTCTAACAATACAAGTGGTCCTCCCGGTTGTTGCACACTAACCCTTCCCTTAGCTAAGACGAAGTTTAGGCCAACCAACCGTTAGATGGGTACTGGCGCATGACCTCGATCGCTCCCCGTACAACTTACACAAAGGGTGTAGTTGACCTCCTGAGGTCCCACAGGTACGTTATTAGCAACTTAATCAACTAGGTCCGTCCCATTACAGACATGTGGTTGCACGATTGACTCAGTTCAAAGGCTTGCAAGGTTAAGTCCTTAGGGTGACCAGGGCAAGACTACCCGAAGAACCAAACCAACATTCCCGGTGCCACAACTGGCCCACCCGATCATTCTTGCCACATGCCCCGGTCAAAAGCTATTTATCAAAACCCAGTTGATTACCATGCACCACGTGCCATCAACATCACATGATACCTTTCCAAAACAGGTTCAATATATCATTAAGTCAATATTAACATTTGATTGTTCAAAATCATGTCATGAGTACGTAGCAGGTCTAAGCCATATACTACAACGGTCTAAATTCCCATGTTGGCATTTTAATAGTATCCAACTAGTAAACCACAACTAGGGTGACAAGGGTCATGGCACATAGCTAAGTAATCAAGGTGTCATACAACAATTTGGCATTTATCTAATTCCCCATATTTAAATAAAGTATTTTCTATTTGAACTAGCATGCAATACATTAAATCAAAATAGGTTTCAAAAATGGGATCAATATTATCAAAGCACAACTTGCCTTCAAAAAGTACTTGTTCTTGGTCTTGAGTTGGATCCTGAGTCAACACTTCTCCTTTGAATCCTTCCGGCACTTCAACGTCTACTCGTAAAGCGTGCAAATAGCAACCAATGAATAAAACAGTAGACAAAAGTATCCAAACATCCAAATAAAGTCCATAAACAGAGAGAGAAAAATTTTATGAATTTTTAGAAACTGGAATCGTCAAATTCGGAGTTAAAATGCAAAAGTTATAGCATTTTGAAGTTTAAATAATCAATTAAATAATATTATTGAGGAAAACTTTAGTCCAAAAATTAAATAAAATTCATAATTAGGTAGATCTCAATTTTATACAAATTTAGAAATCTGAATCACTCAAATCGGCATTGAAACGCAAAAGTTATAAGCGTTTGAAGTTTGAATCAAAATCTGAAATCATTATTTCGAATTAATAAATCATTTTTTTTTTCGGAAATTAATTATTGCGTCAGCGAAGACACGAGGCAGCCTCTGATTGGTCTTTGACGTCAGCCGGTTCATGGACGTGGTCCATGGTTTGGCTCGGGTCTACCGTGGACTCGGTCCACGGCTCCACGTGTCGCTGACAGGTGGTTCCCCTCGGGTGACGTCATTGCTGACGTCAGCGGGACTCGGCCACGGTCTGGCGGTGGGACCCACTGGTGACGTCATGGGTGACGTCACCACACGGCTGGGGTGGCCGCTGACATGTGGGCCCGCCATGACGTCAGCGTGACGTCATGGTGTGGTTTGGCTGGGCCGCTGACGTGCGGGCCCCGCGTGTCAGTGACCCACACACGCGCGCGTGGGCGCGGCGGCTCGGCTCCCCGGACACGTGGCACGATCGTGTCCGTTGATTTGAAAATCAACGGCCGCGATTAGATCCAGGGTTAACACGTTGAAAACTACACGGTGATCGTGGGCCGTTCGATCTAGATCGGACGGTCCAGATCTGATCTGGGTTCCAGGGTTCGGGGGAGAACGTGGGCTCACCGTGTGTGTTCGATCTTGATCGGACGGCTGTCCAAGCTCGCGAGGTTGATGGCGACGCGGCGGCGCTGGCCTGGCCAGAGACGAAGACGGCAACCTCCCGAACGGCGTTCGGACGCGATTCCGGCGAAGTGAGTTGGCCTCCCGGGTGCGCCTTGGCACAGGCTTCCGGATCTGGACTCAACGGTGACGAGACGGCGGATGACGACGGAGAGGACGGAAAACCGCGGCGGAGGAGTGCTACAACTCCGGCGAGCAATTACGGCTGCGGCAGGGCGTTCCAAGCGGCGGCGGCTAGGGTAAAAGGTGCGGGAAGTCAAGGCGGTCCTCAAGGTGCGACCCGGGCATTAAATACCCTCGGCGTCCGTGCGGAAAACGGAGACCTAGGCCCACACGGCGGCGGGCGCGGCGGAGGAATCCGGCTCGGACTCGGGCGGAGACGACGACGGAGGACCGTCCACGTGGCGCGATCAACGGCCACGATTGGCTCGGCGCGATCGGATCCGGTCGGATCGGTGCGGCTCGATTTCAGCCGTTGGATCTTGATCCAACGGTCCCGCGCGGCTAGGGTTTGGACTTGATTCGGTCGAGTCACGTGGCTCGGGTCGGACTCGAGTCCGACTCGGGTTCCGACTCGGTCGAATGAAACGATTACTCGACGAGTTGATTTTCCAGCGATTTAATATTCAAACTAATTTCCAGAAATTCATTTAATTCAAGAAAAATAGCAAAATACTAAGAAAAATTCCAGAAAAATTTTGGAAAATATTTTAGGGCATTTGGGACTCAAATAAAATATTTCCAACAAAACTTTATTTGAAAATGTAATTTCTTTAATTATTTCAATGTGGAATAAATTCAAATTAAATCCAAATAAATTCCAGAAAATTCCAAAAATTCACCAAAGTGCCAAATCACACATGAATTTAAGAAAAGCAAAATTTTGGGGTGTTACAAACCTCCCCCCCTTAACAGAATCTCGTCCCCGAGATTCAGGGCTAACTAAGGGATAGGTCCGGAAACTCTTTCTTCAAATCCTCTTCCCGTTCCCAAGTTGCTTCACTCTCCGCGTGGTTGCTCCATTGAACTCTAAGAAACGGGTTGACTTGTTCCTCGTTTCTCGATCCATTGTGTCTAGAATCTTCACGGGGTGCTCCTTGTAGGTCAAATCTTCCTGCAACTCAATTGACTCTAGCGGTGTCTGTTCCTCAGGTACTCGGAGACACTTCTTCAACTGGGACACGTGGAACACGTCATGCACTCCTGCTAATGACTGCGGTAACTCCAGCTGGTAAGCAACTTCACCTCTGCGGCTCAAAATCTTAAATGGTCCAACAAAACGGGGTGCAAGTTTCCCTTTGGCATGGAACCTCTTAACTCCCCTGAGAGGCGTAACTCTGAGCTATACAAAGTCTTCGGGTTCAAAACTCAAATCCCGGCGACGATTGTCAAGATAACTCTTACATCGTGATTGGGCTATCTTCAACCTTTCCCTAACCATGGCAATCTGCTCTTGACTTCTTGAAGAATATCAGGCCGAAGACACGGCGCGCCGGTCTCATTCCGATTTAATGGCGTCGTAGGTCGACCATCTGATGCCTCAAAAGGTGACATCCGTAAACTAGCCTGGTAACTATTGTTGTAACTGAATTCGGCATACGGCAAACTCTTATCCCAAGAGGTAGCATAAGCCAATGCACACGCTCTTAGCATATCCTCCAGGATCTGATTGACTCTTTCGCCTGTCCCATCCGTCTGTGGATGATAGAACATCTTGAAGTTCAAACGGGTTCCCATGGCTTCATGCAACTTATTCCAGAACCTTGAGGTAAATTGGGTACCTCTGTCCGATACAATCCTCTTTGGCACTCCGTGCAAACAGACGATCCTGACCATATACAACTCCGCTAACTTATCCCCCGAGTAGGTTGTCTTCACAGGAATAAAATGGGCGACCTTGGTCAAGCGATCCACTATAACCCATATGGAGTCATAACCTCCTTGAGTTTTCGGCAAACCAGTAATGAAATCCATTCCGATTTCTTCCCATTTCCACTCTGGTATTTTCAACGGCTGTAGCAATCCTGCTAGCCTCTGATGCATTGCCTTGACTCTCTGGCATACGTCGCACAATGCAACATGCTCGGCGACTTCACGCTTCATGCTTGGCCACCAGAATCTCTCCTTCAAATCCTGATACATCTTGGCACTTCACAGGTGGATTGAATACTTGGAATCATGGGCTTCCTCCAAAATCAGCTGTTTTAATTCCTTCTTGTTGGGCACACAAATCCGACCCTTCATCCATAACGTGCCTTGCTCATTTAGCTTGAAGTCCTCTGCCTTGCCTTCCTCCATGATGGACTTAATCCTGCGGATCTTGTCATCATCTTTCTGTCCTTCTCGAATCTGATCTTCCAGGGTGGGCTTCACTTCCAATGCTGCCATGAATCCTTCTGGTACGACTTCAATTTGCATTCTCTGGAAATCCTCACATAGCTCATCCTGACTTGTGGCCAGCAACATACTCACGGTATGGCTTTTCCGACTCAAAGCATCGGCAACTACGTTTGCCTTTCCTGGATGGTAATGGATTCCAACATTGTAGTCCTTGATCAACTCTAACCATCTCCTCTGCCTCATGTTCAGGTCTGATTGGGTGAAGATGTACTTAAGACTCTTATGGTCCGTGTATACTTCACATCTGTTTCCAATTAAGTAGTGACGCCATAACTTCAAAGCATGCACTACGGCAGCTAGCTCTAGGTCATGCGTCGGACAGTTCTCCTCATGCGGCCTCAACTGCCTTGATGCATAGGCGACAACCTTTCTGTTCTGCATCAGCACACATCCAAGTCCTTGACGCGATGCATCACAATAGATATCAAAGCTTTGATTAACATCCGGTAGAACTAACACCGGCGCTGATGTCAATCGCTTCTTCAGCTCCTGGAAACCTTTCTCACATTCTGGCGTCCATGCAAACTTCTTCTCCTTTTTCAGCAATTGCGTAAGAGGTCTCGCAATTGTCGAAAAGCCTTCAATGAAACGGCGGTAGTAACCTGCCATTCCAAGGAAACTTCTGATCTGGGTCACGGTCTTTGTGAAGGATCATTGTTTTTGATCCAATTGTTTTTGATGATGAGTATTTGAAAAGAGTTGAAATTGATTTGATTATTTGATAAGATTTGAAAGTGGTTTGATTATTTAGTGGTTGTATGGATTAACTTGAGTCAAGTCGCGGACTTGGGCTTGGAAATTGTTTTTGTGTTTTTGTTCACGTCAGTGTGTTGCTTGAGGTCGAACGTGGTCGGTGACAGGATCGAGACTAGGTTCAGTGGAGGAACCGAGGTCGTGAGGGTCGAGGGTGTCATGCGAGATGTTTCGACTAGAGAACGGTGCACGTGAGATCGAGATCGTTGCAGCGTAGTGGCAGGAAGCGTGACGCTGCGTGTATACGATTTTTAGAGTGTGTGTGCATATGTGTGTGCATGCATGCAAGTGTGTGTGTGTACGTGCATGTGTGTGTGCATGCATGTGAGTGTGTGAGTATACATGCATGTGTGTGTGAATGCATTTAATGCATGCATGTGTGTGTGCATACAAATGTGTGTGTGTGTTGCATGTGTGCTAATGTGTGGTGTCGAGTGCGTGTGAATGCATGAGTGTGTGCATGCATGGTGTGTGTGTGTGAATGCATTTAATGCATGAGTGTGTGCATGCATGGTGTGTGTGTGTGAATGCATTTAATGCAAGTGTGCATGCATGCAAATTGTGTGTGCGTGCATGCAAATTGGTAAGTGTGCTGTGAGTGCATCGGCTAGGAGTTTGGCAGGAGGGAATCCGAGTGGAGTTTGGCTGCCGTGCGTGATGTCCGAACCAAATTTGGAGACGGCTTGATTGATCTGTATACAAGAAGGAATCGGCTGCTATGGAGCCCTTTAAATAAGAGGGTTCTAGGGGCTTAGAACTCATCCAATGCAAAGGGCAAGAAGCAAAAGGTGCCTACAACAAAGAAAAGCTTTTGTGCTCTCTTTAGTTTGTTTAGGGTTTTCTAATCTTGTGAGATTAGAGATTTTGTTTAGGGTTTTCTAATCATTGAAGATTAGAAGATTTTTTTGTGGTGTCATCTTGTTGAAGATGGCTTTGGAATAAAAAAAAATAAAGTTTATGCAATATTCTCTTATTTTTTTTGCTTTGATTCTTGATTAGAAGGTTTGTTCGATTTTTGATAGAACTAGTTTTGATTTTTGTTCGACTTGTCTCGCTAATTAATCTAGGGTTTTGATCTCTACAATATTAGATATTCTTCCGCTATTTAGGGGTCTTTAATTTTCCGAAAGAATTAGTTGAATTTTATTCGGCATCTATTCACCCCCCCTCTAGTTGCCTACTCGGTCCTACAAGTGGTATCAGAGCCAGGTTCTACTAATCCATCTTAACAGGTGATTAATAAACGGTAAGTTATTGAAACATAGAAATACTCAAACAATCCGCCAATCTTCGATGGCAATGATTTCCACCACTGGCGGATCATGATGTCTGCATTCTTCAAGCTCAAGGTAACGCGATTTGGCGCAAGGTAAAAATTTAAAGACGAGCTTCCTTCTAATGATGATATTGATAAAATCGAGTTTGAGAAAGATGTTGAAAACAATAATAGAGCTAGAAACATATTGCTTCAAGGACTTGCTAGAAAAGAATTCGATAGAGTTCATCATTTACTCACTGCTCATGAAATTTGGAAATCTCTTCAAGATTATCATGAGGGCACCGACTCTGTAAAAGAAGCTAGGCAAGATCAATTTAAAAGGAATACACTAGATTTGAAATGAACTCGAGAATCTCTAGATGATTGTTTTGCTCGCTTTAATGTAATCTTAAACAATCTTAGAAATTTTGTAGATGTAAAGTACACTCGACTGAAAATGCTAGACATTTCCTATCATCTCTTGATCTTAAAATCGGCAAATGAAAGTGATCGCTTTTAGGGAAGCTCATAAGATGAGTGAAATGACTTTGGATAAACTATATTCTAGTCTCAAGACTTTTGAGATAGACATTGTTTCAAGAACTTCCAATGATAACTCTATGGCTCTTAATGCTAATTCTTCATATGATAATGCTACTAGTTCTTCATCATCATATTCCATTACTGCTTTGAGTTCTCTTAGTTATTAACAGCTAGATCAAATACCTGAAGATACTCTTTCTCTTCTTTCCAAGAGTTTCAATGCAGCTTACATGAGATCAAGGGAGAGAAGAGGAGCCTCCATCCATCGCTACAATCAAGGCAAGGCCAGGCACATCCGTGCTAAGCTGCTTTCAAGAACAAAGATAAAGAGGAGAAGGAGCAAAGCAACTCCTCCAAGTCCTTAGGCCAAAAGAGAGCAAGGACAAAAATAAGCAACGGACAAAGAAGATGCTCAACAAAGTCTTCGGCGGCAATTGGTCGCTTAGACTTAAGCGACATTGATGATTCAACCGACGATGAGAAGGAAGCGAAGCAAACGGTTTAACGAGAAAGATTTCACCGGATTGTGCTTCATGGCGTAAAGGGAACACTAGTGATTCTAGTGACAACGATAGCACCTCCAATGACGGTGATGAGGTAATACCTTCGTATGATGAGCTTTGTGAAGTTTTAGTCATATTGAGAAAATCTTTAAGAAAATCTTCACTCAAAAATAAAAACTTAGAGAAAGATCTATCCATCTTGAAAACTGAAAACTTTGATCTTAGAAATTCAAATTCTGAAAAGACATGTGATTCTTGCTTAGATCTCAAATTTGAAATTAAATCTCTCAAAGAGGAACATATGATTAAACTAGAACAAGTGTATGCCAAACAAGTGAAAATGAAAAACTTGTGAAAAATGTTGGTTGCTCTCTTGATGGTTTACATGGTCAAACTTCTTGTTCTAAATGTCCCATACTAGAATTGAAGTTGCATGATGCAGATGCTAAGATTACTCAATTGTTTAATGATTTGCTTACACATGAAGTTCTTTCATGCTCAACTTGTCGCAAGCAAAAAGAAAAAGTAGATGTTTCCTGTAATAATTGTTTAACACTCTCTCGAAAAATTGATTACTTGGAAAAGTCTTTAGAACGTTTTACTAAAGGAAAAAAAATCTAAATATGATTTTGGATCAATCAAGAGTCAGCACTCATCACAAAGGTTTAGGTTTTGATCCTTATGCTCATCACAAATCATATGCTCCTACTATTGTTAAAACTCTTGAAAGTGGAAAGTTTGAAATTGTCAAAGAACCCGAAAAGCGTGTCTTCAAATCTGCTGAATTTTATCTTCTACTATGATGAATGCAAATGTTATACGCTTCTAAAGACAAACCATTTGTTAAGTACAATTGCACTCATTGTGGAAAAGATGGTCATTTGATGAATTTTTGTTTTAGACTAGCCAAACAACAGAGAAAGGAAAATTCAAAGGCTAAGTCTAACTTTAGACAAACACGTATCATTTCTCCACATGTTCCGCTAGTGAAAGCAAACAAAATACCTGGAAATTCATTTACTTTGCATTCACAAGCTTTTGTACGATCACCTCCTCGTCAGTGATTCGATCTTTGGATACCTAAATCATATTTCTCTAACCCTGGCCATTGAATCCTCAACATCTTCTCGCTCATAACATGTAGGTGAGTGCGAGAAGGGAAGGAGAACATCACGGGTTGTTGATTCAGGATCTTTGTCAACACATGACAGCAACCCAAGTTGGTTCTCCTCCCTAACAAAAGCATCCGGGAGCAAACGATCACTTTTGGAGATGCTACTACCGGACGCGTCATTGCAAAAGGTCTTGTGAAGGTGAATGATCACTTTACTTTAAAGAATGTCTCTTTGGTGTCTAAACTGAAATTCAACCTTCTATCTGTATCTCAATTGTTGGATGAAAACTTTGAAGTGAGTTTTAAAACCAAATGCATGTAGAGTACTCGATGCTTCCGAAACTTGACTCTTGAGATATCTAGACTTGGAAAAATTTTCATAGCAAATTTTAGCAATGCTTCAAGTTCACATTGTTTTGTTGCTTGAATCTAGAAATCTCAATTTTGGCATCGTCGGTTAGGTCACATGGGCTTTGATCTGTTATCTAGATTGAGTGGTCTAGACTTAATTCGTGGCTTGCCAAAATTAAAATCTTGCAAAGACAGTTTGTGCTTCTTTGTCGACATGGTAAGATGGTTGGAGCCCCTCATGCTCCTGTCTCTCTTGTAATGACCACTGCCCCGGTCAACTTCTTCACATGGATCTGAGGGACCATCTCGAGTACAATCGGCCGGAGGTAAGTGGTACTTTCTAGTAATAGTTGATGATTATTCGAGATACTCTTGGGTACATTTTCTGTCTTCAAAAGATGAGATTTTTGGACTCTTTCATGTCTTCATTAAGAGATTGATAAATGAATTGCCTAACTCATTGAAAGCCATAAGAACAGATAATGGTACAGAATTCAAAAATGCATTGTTTAAATCTTTTTGTGAAACTAATGGGATTGAACATCAATTTTCTTCGCCATATTCTCCCTCACAGAATGGTGTTGTAGAAAGGAAAAATAGAACTTTAATTCAAATGGCTAGAACTATGCTAGATGAATACAACACTTCAAGAAAATTTTGGGCTGAGGCAATTTCTTCTGCTTGCTATATATCAAATAGGGTCTATCTCAGAGCTTTACTTGGTAAAACATCTTATGAACTGAGATTTGATCGTAAACCATCTGTTTCTCACTTACGAGTGTTTGGTTGCAAATGCTTTATTCTTAAACATGGAAATCTTGATAAATTCGAAGCTCGTAGTACAGATGGTATTTTCCTTGGCTATTCGTTGCACTCTCGTGGATATCGTGTACTTGATTTATCGACTAACAAATTGTTGGAGACATGCGATGTTACTTTTGATGAGGCTAGCCCTGGAGCTAGACCCGACATTTCAGGTTCACGAGAAGATTTAGAGCCAATCTTTTTGGATAAAAGATTCGAAGAAAATGATGAAGATGATGATGATGATGAGCTCATACCTACAGAACGGGAAGTTGTTCCTGAACAAATTGATGTGACTACTACTTGATTCTCCTACACCTCCCACGGCATTGAAACAAGCTGGACCTCCCTTACTGCTTTTGAAGAACCATCCTCCTGAACAAATTATTGGAAGTCTTCATGAAAGGGTGACACGTACTAATTCATCTCAAACTCTATTATGCATGCATTCTGCTTTTGTTGAAAATTTTGAACATAAGAACATTACTCATGCTTTAACCGATCGGTCTGGGGTAGATGCGATGCATGAAGAGTTAGAAAACTTTGAAAGGAATAAAGTTTGGTCTTTAGTGGAACCTCCTAAAAATCAAAACATTATTGGAACAAAATGGGTTTTTAAGAACAAGTTAAATGAAGATGGAATAATTGTTAGAAACAAAGCTAGACTTGTAGCTCAAGGTTATTCTCAACTTGAAGGAATTGATTTTGATGAAACATTTGCTCCTGTTGCTCGTTTAGAAGCTATTCGCATCCTCTTGGCTTTTGGCTTCAAAAGGTTTTAAGTTATTTCAAATGGATGTGAAAAGTGCTTTTCTAAACGGTTTTATAGAAGAAGTTTTTGTGAAACAACCCCCTGGTTTTGAAAATGAAAAATTTCCTAATCATGTGTATCGTTTATCAAAAGCTCTTTATGGATTAAAACAAGCTCCTCGTGCATGGTATGATAGATTAAAAGGCTTCTTGCTTCAACATAATTTTGAGATGGGAAAAGTTGATAAAACTCTGTTTACTCAAAATTCAAATGATCAATTCCTTGTGGTGCAAATTTATGTGGATGATATTATCTTTGGAGGATCCTCCCACTCTCTTGTGTTGCAGTTTTCCGAGCTGATGTCCAGGGAATTCGAGATGAGTATGATGGGAGAGTTGACATACTTCCTTGGATTTCAAATCAAGCAAGCGAAAGAAGGGATCTTCTTGCACCAATCTAAGTATACAAAGGAGCTACTAAAGAAATTCGACATGGGAGAAGGAAAGTCAGTATCTACTCCAATGAGCACAACAACAATTTTGGATCTTGACGAGAATGGTGTCGAGATGGACCAAAAGAATACGAAGCATGATTGGATCACTTCATGCTTTGACTGCGCCGAGGCACGACATACATTTTGCGGTATGTTTGTGTGCTCGATTTCAAGCCTCTCCTCGAGAATCACATCGACAAGCAATTAAAAGAATTTTCGTGTATCTTCGCTCCATACGAATTTGGCATTTGGTATTCTTGTTCTTCTTCGCTTACACTCCTAGGATATTACGATGCTGATTTTAAGGGGTGTAGATTAGATAGAAAGAGTACTTCGGCACATGTCATTTTCTTGGCACTTCACTTGTTTCTTGGTCTTCTAAGAAACAGTCCTCGATTGCTCAATCTCTGCTTTGAAGTTGAATACGTTGCAGCCGCTAGTTGTTGTTCACAAATTCTTTGGATCACTTCAACTCTTAAAGATTACGGCATTAACTTTAGTAGTGTTCCACTTCTTTGTGATAATACTAGTGCAATTCACATCGCTAAAAATCTGTTCAACATTCAAGGACTAAACACATTGATGTTCGATATCATTTTCTTAGAGATCATGTTGAAAAAGGAGCTATTGAACTGAAATTTGTTGATTCTGATGCTCAAATTGCTGATATTTTCACTAAGCAGCTTGATTCTTCTCGATTTGCTTTCTTACGCGGCGAACTTGGGATCATTCATCCCCATGGGTTGATTTGAGGGGGAGTCTTGATTTTAACTTTTTCATTTGTGTTACTTGACTTTGGTTACTACAAGGAGCTATTTTGTCGTTACACTTAAAGAAAACTCCCCTGTTTTCATTGCATCATGTAGTACAAAGCTTTGTTGACTATTCTTGTGTATATAGTCAAATTAATGCTACATTGCTTCACTTCTCACTAAAAGACTAAAAGACTAAAATAATTCAATTTGAGATGCTTTTCGAGAATATTTTGGCTCTTGTTCATTATGGTATTGCATTTGTGAAATAGGCTTAAAAGTTTCTTGTCATCTGTTGAAAGGCTAGAGTGATTAGAAACTATGTGTGAGCTTTTGTTGGACTTCAAATGATCATTATGAGTCTCAAGCAAAATCAGTGTTTTAAATGATAAAAGCAAGTTGAAAAGATGCAAGCAAAAGCTACTTGGCTAAACACAAGTTTAGTACAATGTGCAGCTTTCCTTGCCAGGATTTAAATTCAAAAGATGCAAGAAAAGGCTACTTGTCTAAACAAAAGTTCAGAACAATGTGAAGCCACTTGCCAATTTAAATCGAGAAAGATACAAGAAAGAACTACCTACTCATACACAAGTATGGGCTAGTGTGCAGTTACTTGTCATCCCTGTTGATCACAAAGCAAAATTGTCAAACTTGCTAAAAGAGAAAAAGGAAATTCAAATTTTTGAAAAGGCTTGAGACAAACATTAGTGAATTTGAAAGTCTCTCTTTGCTCATGATAGATTTCTTTTTAGCTTTGGCAAAATCAGTTTATGACATTTTACTTGTTTGCTCTAATTTGCTTATGCAACAACTATTCTATGTGTTAGAGCCTCCATATTCTCACAATTTGCTTTCTCATTGGATAAATTGATACAAAATGTGAAAACTCTCATAAAAACTCTCCAAATGCTTTACTTTGATTATATACCTTGAATATACTTCAAAGCTTGAGATACTGCATTCATTAAGGGGGAGTTTTGAGATCTTGATGACTATTTTGTCAAAAAGGGGGAGAGCAAGTCAAGAAGAAGAAAAATAAAAAGAGAGGTGAATTTCAAACTGTTTGAGAATTTGGATTTACTTGATTTACTTGGTCTTTACTTGGTCTTGGAATGCTGTTTGAGAATTTAGATTTACTTGGTCTTTACTTGGTCTTGGAATCTTTTGGGTCTCAAACTCTCATTTTTTTTACTCTTGTCAAATCTTATTGTGTTTTGTCAAATTACTCATCAAGGGGGAGATTGAAGGATCATTGTTTTTGATCCAATTGTTTTTGATGATGAGTATTTGAAAAGAGTTGAAATTGATTTGATTATTTGATAAGATTTGAAAGTGGTTTGATTATTTAGTGGTTGTATGGATTAACTTGAGTCAAGTCGCGGACTTGGGCTTGGAAATTGTTTTTGTGTTTTTTTTGTTCACGTGCAGGTGTTGCTTGAGGTCGAACGTGGTCGGTGACAGGACTGAGACTAGGTTCAGGGAGGAACTGAGGTCGTGAGGGTCGAGGGTGTCATGCGAGATGTTTCGGACTAGAGAACGGTGCACGTGAGATCGAGATCGCTGCAACAGAGTGGCAGGAAGCCGTACGCGTGTATACGATTTTTAGAGTGTGTGTGTGCATATGTGTGTGCATGCATGCAAGTGTGTGTGTGTACGTGCATGTGTGTGTGCATGCATGTGAGTGTGTGAGTATACATGCATGTGTGTGTGAATGCATTTAATGCATGCATGTGTGTGTGCATACAAATGTGTGTGTGTTGCATGTGTGCTAATGTGTGGTGTCGAGTGCGTGTGAATGCATGAGTGTGTGCATGCATGGTGTGTGTGTGTGAATGCATTTAATGCATGAGTGTGTGCATGCATGGTGTGTGTGTGTGAATGCATTTAATGCAAGTGTGCATGCATGCAAATTGTGTGTGCGTGCATGCAAATTGGTAAGTGTGCTGTGAGTGCATCGGCTAGGAGTTTGGCAGGAGGGAATCCGAGTGGAGTTTGGCTGCCGTGCGTGATGTCCGAACCAAATTTGGAGACGGCTTGATTGATCTGTATACAAGAAGGAATCGGCTGCTATGGAGCCCTTTAAATAAGAGGGTTCTAGGGGCTTAGAACTCATCCAATGCAAAGGGCAAGAAGCAAAAGGTGCCTACAACAAAGAAAAGCTTTTGTGCTCTCTTTAGTTTGTTTAGGGTTTTCTAATCTTGTGAGATTAGAGATTTTGTTTAGGGTTTTCTAATCATTGAAGATTAGAAGATTTTTTTTTGGTGTCATCTTGTTGAAGATGGCTTTGGAATAAAAAAAAATAAAGTTTATGCAATATTCTCTTATTTTTTTTGCTTTGATTCTTGATTAGAAGGTTTGTTCGATTTTTGATAGAACTAGTTTTGATTTTTGTTCGACTTGTCTCGCTAATTAATCTAGGGTTTTGATCTCTACAATATTAGATATTCTTCCGCTATTTAGGGGTCTTTAATTTTCCGAAAGAATTAGTTGAATTTTATTCGGCATCTATTCACCCCCCCTCTAGTTGCCTACTCGGTCCTACACTTTGGCTGCTCCCAATGTCACACAGCTTCTACCTTACTTGGATCAACGGCGACTCCTTCTGCGGTCATTACATGTCCGAGGAACTCCACCTTGTCCTTCCAAAAATCACACTTGCTGAACTTGGCGAAGAGTTGCTGTTCCCTCAGCTTTTCCAATACTCGCCTCAAGTGTTCGGCATGCTCATCCTCTGTCTTTGTAGGATCGAAGTATACGAATATAGCAATCAGAGGGGGGGTGAATGATTGTGCGGAAGCTAAAACCAAATTCTTGACCTATTAAAAGTTCACCCCAAAACAGAACCAAATAATTGCCTCGTTTTCGACAAAAACAGAATGACAGAGGTTTGGTAAAACGAGAATTCCCGGAGATCCAACCGTCGAAACGATCTGAAATTTGGACACAAGAAACTAGATTCCAATACGAATCGAACCCAAAAAGAATCAGCTCGATCGGACTTACGGATCAAAAGTTATGAGCTTCGCAAGCTTGCTGATCCAGAACTTGACGAGAATCAATCTAATCAAAACTTCAAGATTAAACAAGAACGACAAAAGATTGATCAACTAGACTTTGAGAAACACTAGATCAATATCCTAGAGAGGTTTTTGATGGATCAAATCAAGATAAAACTTGAAGAACAAAAACCAATCTAGAACTAGAACAAGCATGCAAACAAGAACCAAAACAGAAAATACTGTAGCGATGTGGTTACTGTAGCACGCAAAAATCTTGGAAGAATTGATCTTTATTTCTTGTCTAAAATACTCTCATCAAAAGAGTACAAACCCTAAAACCAAGCTCAAAGCTTGATGCGCTCAGCTCTACTTGATGCCTTTCAACAGGAGACCCCACCTATTTAAAGCACCAACCCACAAAGAGTTACGAATACGATTCCTATTCCTAGAAGGAATCTGTATCCAACTCAACTCTACTTGGCCCAACCAGGCCGAGTACAACTCTTGCACGCGTATGGCAACCCTACCATACTCACGTGACTAACACTTTGCACGGCGTATGGCCACCGCCATACTCACGTGACTAACACTTTGCACGCGAATGACCTCCTCGCCATTCTCACGTGACTAACCATTCTTCATGTGCACCATTCTCTTAGCCCGAACGTCCCGCATGACATCCTTGACCACCAAGACCTCGGTTCCTCCCGAACCTAGTCCGAACCTCAGTTCCTCCATGAACCTAGTTCCGGTCCGTCATCGACCACATTCGTCTTTGAGCAATACCTGCACATGAACAAACCACAAAACAAATCCGAGCACAAGTCCACGACTTGACTCAATGTCAATCCATGCAACTACTCACATGAGTATTGCATAAAGTCCACTTCAAAAGAAGCATCATGAAATCATTACAAATTTCAAATTCACATTCAAAATTCAAATCCAAATCGCTCAAAACCCTAATTGAGCGAAAACGCATTCACGACGGACAAACAAAGTTGGTCCGTTGTATAAGGAAAAGTTTCTGTTCCAAGAAGCCAACCAAACGCGGAAAAACACGTTCACAACGGACAAACAAAGTTGGTCCGTTGTACATGCAAAAATGGCTTCGGTCATGAGCTCAAAACAAGTTCATTACGGACCCTTAAGCTTGTCCCGCATAAGCGTACTGCCTTTCGGTTTCACAAAAGTAAAACCTAGAAAAGTCCATTCACGACGGACAAAAAGAATTAGTCCGTTGTACATGTGAAAATCTTGGTTCCAAGAAATTATCCAAACCGAAAAAGCTTGTTCACAACGGACCAAGAAAAACTGTCCGTTGTACATGTGAAAATGACTTGGTCATGGGCTCAAAACATGTTCACAACAGACTCAAAAACATCGTCTGTCGCAGATGGGAAACTTCTTGCTTCTTGAGAACTTTGTCCGCGCACGCGTAACTTCATCGCTTTCTTGTCAAATTGTCAAACACATGCACAAGCACATTTTGCAAATCCAATTCTAAGTTAATTTTCAGTTCAAAGCCAATTTTTCCAAAGCACATGATTTCACAATCTCCCCTTGATGAAAACATTGGCAACACCACTTAGATTTGAACATTTGGCATTCACTTTACAAAGATTTTGAAATCGAAAGGATCAAAGACCGAAGGAAGAAAACACAGAATTCCCCCTTTGACCAAAAACAACACAAAATCTCCCACTGAGAAGGAAAATGTGTGTGAATGTGCAATGTGTCCAAAATTCCTAAAAATCTCCAAACTTCTCACAAAATGCCAGAAACAAATCCCCCTTTTTCTTCTCCCCTTTTTTTAAGCTTTTCAATGATTCCCAAATTTCTCCCCCTTTGACAATGGATTCATCAAGAGTAAAAGAGAGAACAGGTTCAAAATTTTTCCTGAAACAATGATTTCACCAAGAGAAACAAGGGAGTGCCAAGATAGGAAAAGATGAGCTCATTCGATCATATAACCTTATATATCACATAATATGCAAAATACATGATCTTGATGTGATTTTAACAAGTTAGGGAATGACATGCATCTCAACCTCAATTTAGTCAACTATAGCCAAGTACTAAGCAAGATCTTAGCAGAAAAAAGCAAGACTTTAAAAATTGAAGCAACTAACAACTTAGGGCGAGCAAGTAGTTTCAACTCCAATCTAGTAGACCAATTTAATCTTTAAACAATAAGTTGCATGTGGCATGCTTGAAGCATACTTCTTTTATTTTCTAGGAGTGGCATGCTTGAAGCATACATCTTATCTTTGAGGGAATGGCATGCTTGAAGCATACATCTTATCTTTTAGGGAAAGCACCTCAAGCACATAACTTGAGGTTTTTTGCTTTTAACAACCCCTTTTATTGATTCCCTTTTCTTTTCATTTTTCTTTGATTATAAACATGCAAAAGTGATTAAAAGGTCTTATGAAAGAGTAAAGTTGAAACCACACTTGCTTCATAGCCCAAATTTGTCAAGAGGATTCAATATCAAGCCTAGAAGAGTAAGATATCACAGAGTATTTAGCTATAGGTAATCGATCCAGTGGAATTCCACAATGTCATTTTTAGTTCAAGTGAGACAATTAGATTATCATATATTAGCTCAATTACATAACATATAAAGAAATATGATAAAGTGAGCTCATCAAGTGAAAGAACTTGGCAAAGAAACTCCCTCAAAACAATCCCATTGGATGAACAATTCCAAGTTCTCCCGAATAAAGGCAAACGAGAAGAAGACAAAGGTTTTGTGAAAATGTCTGCCAATTGATGTTCAGTATCCACATGATGAAGCACAATGTTGCCTTTTTCAACATGATCTCTAAGAAAGTGAAATCGATGTCAATGTGTTTTGTTCTAGAGTGTTGCACGGGGTTCTTAGCAATGCAAATTGCACTAGTGTTATCACACAAAAGAGGAACACTATCCAAATTAACCCCATAATCTTTTAGTGTAGCTACTATCCAAAGAATTTGAGAACAACAACTAGCAAAGCTGACCACATATTCAGATTCAGCAGCTTGATTGTGCAATGTAAGATTGTTTTCTAGATGACCATGCAATGAGAGAATTTCCCAAGAAGTGACATGAACCAGAAGTGCTCTTCCTATCAATTCTACATCCTCCAAAATCAGCATCAGAAAAAGATCTCAAACTAATGCATGAGGAAGCAGAAAGCCAAATGCCAAAATCTTGAGTTCCATGAAGATACCTGAAAATCCTTTTGACGACTTGTCGATGTGAAGCACGTGGGGAAGCTTGAAAACGAGCACACAAGCATACAAAGCAAATTGTATTTCCGGCCTTGTTGCAGTGTGTTACAAAAGTGAACGTATCATTCTTCTATATTCTTTTTTATCAACCGGATATCCATCTTCATCATGGTCAAGTGCGCAAGTGCTCTCCATTGGTGTTATGATCGGCTTGTCGCTTTTCCATTCCAAAGCGATGTAGCAAGTCTTTCGTGTATTTGCTTTGATGTACAAAAGTACCATCCTTCGCTTGCTTGATTTGAAATCCCAAAAAGTATGTCAACTCACCCATCATACTCATCTCAAACTCCTTCCTTATTGTTTCAAAACTTAGACACTAAAACATGAGATGAACCACCAAAGATAATATCATCAACATAACCGAGCGAATAGTTGATCATTGCCTTGCTTGAGTAAAAAGAGAGTTTTGTCAACCTTTCCCATTAAAAAGCCTTTTTCAAGTAAAAAGGTTTTTAGCCTATCATACCATGCTCTAGGTGCTTGTTTCAAACCATACAAAGCTTTTGATAGTTTGAACACATGATTTGGAAACTTTGGATTTTCAAAACCAGGTGGTTGCTTGACAAAAACTTCCTCATTTATGTAGCCATTAAGAAAAGCACTTTTCACATCCATTTGATACAATTTGAAACCTTTGGATGCGCAAAAGCTAAAAGGATTCTAATAGCTTCAATTCTAGCAACAGAGCAAAGGTTTCATCAAAATCTAAGCCTTCAATTTGAGTGTAACCTTGAGCAACCAATCTAGCCTTGTTTCTAACAACAACACCATCCTCACTTTGTTTATTTTTGAAAACCCATCTAGTTCCAATAACATTAAAATCTGGAGGAGGTGAGACAAGTTTCCAAACTTTATTTCGTTCAAAATTCTCTATTTCTTCATGCATGGCATTGATCCAAGATTCGTCAGATAATGCATGAGATATATCTTTGGGTTCAAAAGAAGCAACTAAAGCGGAATGAGCATGAGTGTCAGAATGAATAAACCTGGATCGAGTGACTCTCTCATTTAGGTCTCCAATCATTTGTTCAGATGGATGCATTTTTTGAATGTGCAAGGGAGCATTGGCTTTTGAGACTTCTCCTTCTTCTTCTTCATTTTCAGCATGTACAGATGATGTTGTAGCTTGAGGATGGTTAGCTGTAGGTGATGTAGTAGTAGGTGCCAAAGGTGCTACATCTTGTTGTGCATTAGGAAGAGTCAAGACCTCATCTTCAACATCATCATCATCTTCAAAGATTTTCTCCCCGAATGTATGCGCCAGACTCAGCATCACTTGGACTAGTGCCTGGACTAGCCTCATCAAAAGTAACTTCACAAGTTTCCACAATTTTGTTAGTCTCCAAAACAAGCACACGATAGCCACGAGTATGAGCGAGGATATCCAAGAAAAACCATCCATTGATCTAGCTTCAAATTTATCAAGATTTCCAGTGATTTCAAGACAAAGCATTTGCATCCAAAAACTCGAAAGTGAGAAGCAGAAGGTCTATGTCCAAACCGAAGCTCATATGGAGTCTTACCCAATTTTGATCTCAAAAACACACGGGTTTGAAACATAACAAGCAGCTTGAAATAGCTTCAAATTTCAAAAGTTCCTAGGAGTGTGATGTTCATCTAACATGGTTCTAGCCATCTCAACCAATGTTCTCGCTTTTTCCTTTCAACTACACCATTCTGTTGAGGCACTCTAGGTGATGAAAATTGATGATCAATTCCTTTTTCAAGACAAAAGTGATTAAAAGAAGCATTTTTGAATTCGGCCCATTATCACTTCTAATAGCTTTGAGAGCTCCTGGATGATCAATAGAAAGCCTAAGAACAAGACTTCTAAAATGACTAAAAGCCTCATCCTTAGATGCCATAAAGTATACCCAAGAGTATCTAGAAAAATCATCAACAATCACAAGCACATACCATTTGCCTCCAAAGGATTGAACTCGAGATGGTCCAACTGTATCAAGATGTAGAAGCTGTCCCGAGCGCTTTGTCATCACCATGGTAAGAGGTGGATGTGAACCTGCAATCATCTTACCATGTCTACAAGAAGAACATACTAGATTGCTATCACTCTTAAGCTTAGGCAAGCCAATGATAAGATCTAAACCACTTATACGAGTAAGTAAGATGATCAAAACCAACATGACCAAGTCTCACGATGCCAAAAGAATAAATCTTTAGAAACATTGGCGATTAGACACCTATGCTTAGAAGAAGGTGATGCATCAAAATCAGCTTTAAAGACTCTTCCAAAACGAGAAATTTTGAACACAAGATCACCTCAAGCATCTAGCACTTTGCATTCATTTTTCTTAAAGCTTATCTCAAGATCTTCATCAAGCATTTGTGAGACAGAAAGCAAGTTATATTTCAAATTTTCAACAAGAGCCACATCTTTGAACATAAACTTGTCACTTACCTTTATTGTACCTTTGCCACAACAGAAGAGGAAGAAGCATCTCCAAAAGTAACACTTTCAAAGACGAGATGCACGAGTGAGGGAGGAGAACCAATTCTTATTACCGGACATGTGGCGTGAGCATCCTAATCCACTAGCCATATGTTCTCCTTCCTCGCGAGAAGCCTACATAGCAACAAAGCATGTCGAGGTCTCAAGATCTTGGGGTTAGGAATGAGATTTTTGGGAATCCAAAGATCGAGACACACGACGCACAACAGTAGGCACAACACGATAATTTTTATGCACAAAATCAGATTTGCCTTTTCCCATGTTTGTAGGAACAGAAGGTGTTTTCATCACTCTAGGCGCATAAAAATGTGCTTTGCTGAAATTTGACCTAGCCTTAGTTCTTTTCTTCTTTTGTCGTTTGGCTAGTCTAAAGCAAAAATCTACTAAGTGTCCATCTCTACCACAATGAGTACAAGTGTACTTGACATGATGTTTAGCTTTAACAAGAAAAGCACATTTTGCATTCATCATAGTAGAAGATAAAACCACAGATTGAAAAGCAATTTTCTTAGGCTCATTAGATAACTCAATTTTGCAAGGAGCTCGAACAACAAAGGCGAGGTTTAGTTTCATATGTTGCATAATGATCAAAACCTAAACCTCTCTTGTTTGTGCTAACCTTAGATTGATCCAAAATCATGTTCAACTTCTTCTTGCCATTAGTGAAACGTTCCAAAGAATTTTGCAAGTAATCAACTTTCTTAGCAAGAGTTAAACAATTATTGCAGGAACATCTACTTTTCCTTTTGTTTGCGACAAGTTGAGAATGAGAGAATATCATGTTAAAGCAAATAATCAGTTAATTGAGAAACACTATCATTTGAATTCTTTCAATTATAATTCAAGAGTTGAGCATTTAGAACAAGAAGTTGAAATATGCAAATCATCGATTGGAACAGCTAGCATGTACAACATGTTTCTCATTTTTCTCATTTAGATGCAACAAAAGAGCATGTTCTTTCCTAAGCAAGGTGAGCTCATTGTAAATTAAGTCACATGATTTGCAAGTATCATCACTAGGAATCAAAGTCTTAAGTCTAGCAATTTCAGCATTCAATGATTCAATAATGAAATCATGTTTCTTAATTTTCTTATCACGTTTGTCAAGCAATTTTCCAAGACGAGCAACAGCAATAGCTAATTCATCATAAGAGGGATCTACCTCATTGAAGTCGCTGTCGTGGATCGTCCTCGGTGAGGCTATCCTTCTGCTTGCCATGAGACATAATCCTATCAAATCATGCTTGCTTGGAGTTGCATCATCTTCGGCTGCTCTCCGAGTCCACATCGCTCAAATTGACTTGTTCAAGAGCGGAAAGAACTCGGTGAACCACCTTGCGGTTGATGAAGCTCTTCTTCTTCCTATCATTTGACGAGAACCTTTTCTTCTCATTCCTTACATCGTTGTCCTTCTCCTCCTTTGATGTTTTTCCTGCAAGCTTAGGACAATTTGTGCGAATATGGTTGAGGTCACCACACTCATAGCATCTTGGAGGACCACCTCTCTTTCTCATTCTCACATTACGCAAAGCTTTGTTAAAGCGAGAAGAGAGTAGTGCCAGATCTTCTTCAGGAAACTCTTCAAGTTGCTCATCTCATTAAAGAAGACATGGAAGACAAGGCAAAGCTAGAAGAAGAATTTGCATTTGACATGTTAGGGTTAGAGATCAAAGCAATTGATTTAATGTTACCCTTCCTGGCAAGAACATCCAACTCATGAGTTTTCAACTTAGAGTAAAGAACATCTAAGGTGAGTGTGCTCATGGTAGTAGATTCTTGTATAGATGTTACTTTCATCTCCCACACCGACATGTCCAAAGCACTAAGCAATTGTCGGAAAGCATTTTCAGCATCGGTGTAGCTAACTCCAACAAAGACGTAGATTGCTAAGAATTTTATTGAAACGTGCAAAGAAGTCATCTACAGATTCACTAGGTTTCATCTCAAAACGCATGTATTCTTTTTTGTAAATATCTTGGCGAACCTCTTTGACAGTTGTTAGAACCCTCATGGTAATCACAAAGAGATTTCCATACCTCATATCTTGGATCGAAGATGAACCACACGATCAAAGTCGCTGCGTCCCAAGCCTTGGATGATCAAGTTGCGCGCCTTGCTATTTGCTTCAACATGTGTGCGATTGGTGTCGTTGACGTTGTCGTTATAGGTGACTTCATATGGCTTGTAGACCTTCTCCCAAATTGTGAAGCCCTGTGCTTGGATGAACGCCTCCATCTTGGCCTTCCAAAACTGAAAATCAACACCATCGAACACACATGGTTTTGTCGAATAACGATCCATTGATCTAATCACCGGTTAAGATAGATTAGAGAAACCTTGCTCTGATACCACTTGTAGGATCGAAGTATACGAATATAGCAATCAGAGGGGGGGTGAATGATTGTGTGGAAGCTAAAACCAAATTCTTGACCTATTAAAAGTTCACCCCAAAACAGAACCAAATAATTGCCTCGTTTTCGACAAAAACAGAATGACAGAGGTTTGGTAAAACGAGAATTCCCGGAGATCCAACCGTCGAAACGATCTGAAATTTGGACACAAGAAACTAGATTCCAATACGAATCGAACCCAAAAAGAATCTGCTCGATCGGACTTACGGATCAAAAGTTATGAGCTTCGCAAGCTTGCTGATCCAGAACTTGACGAGAATCAATCTAATCAAAACTTCAAGATTAAACAAGAACGACAAAAGATTGATCAACTAGACTTTGAGAAACACTAGATCAATATCCTAGAGAGGTTTTTGATGGATCAAATCAAGATAAAACTTGAAGAACAAAACCAATCTAGAACTAGAACAAGCATGCAAACAAGAACCAAAACAGAAAATATCAGAGCGACGTGGTTATCAGAGCACGCAAAAATCTTGGAAGAATTGATCTTTATTTCTTGTCTAAAAATACTCTCATCAAAAGAGTACAAACCCTAAAACCAAGCTCAAAGCTTGATGCGCTCAGCTCTACTTGATGCCTTTCAACAGGAGACCCCACCTATTTAAAGCACCAACCCACAAAGAGTTCTCGAATACGATTCCTATTCCCTAGAAGGAACTGTATCCAACTCAACTCTACTTGGCCCAACCAGGCCGAGTACAACTCTTGCACGCTGCATGGCAACCCTACCATACTCACGTGACTAACACTTTGCACGCCGTATGGCCACCTGCCATACTCACGTGACTAACACTTTGCACGCCGAATGACCTCCTGCCATTCTCACGTGGACTAACCATTCTTCATGTGCACCATTCTCTTAGCCCGAACGCCCCGCATGACATCCTTGACCACCAAGACCTCGGTTCCTCCCGAACCTAGTCCCGAACCTCAGTTCCTCCATGAACCTAGTTCCGGTCCCGCCATCGACCACATTCGTCTTTGAGCAATACACGCACATGAACAAACCACAAACAAATCCGAGCACAAGTCCACGACTTGACTCAATATCAATCCATGCAACTACTCACATGAGTATTGCATAAAGTCCACTTCAAAAGAAGCATCATGAAATCATTACAAATTTCAAATTCACATTCAAAATTCAAATCCAAATCGCTCAAAACCCTAATTGAGCGAAAACGCGATTCACGACGGACAAACAAAGTTGGTCCGTTGTATAAGGAAAAGTTTCTGTTCCAAGAAGCCAACCAAACGCGAAAAACACGCTCACAACGGACAAACAAAGTTGGTCCGTTGTACATGCAAAATGGCTTCGGTCATGAGCTCAAAACAAGTTCATTACGGACCCTAAGCTTGTCCGCGCAAGAACGCACACGCCGGTTTCACAAAAGTAAAACCCTAGAAAAAGTCCATTCACGACGGACAAAAAGAATTAGTCCGTTGTACATGTGAAAATCTTGGTTCCAAGAAATTATCCAAACCGAAAAGCTTGTTCACAACGGACCAAGAAAAACTGTCCGTTGTACATGTGAAAATGACTTCGGTCATGGGCTCAAAACATGTTCACAATGCACTCAAAAACACCGTCTGTCGCAGATGGGAAACTTCTTGCTTCTTGAGAACTTTGTCCGCGCACGCGTAACTTACTGTTTCTTGTCAAATTGTCAAACACATGCACAAGCACATTTTGCAAATCCAATTCTAAGTTAATTTTTCAGTTCAAAGCCAATTTTTCAGCACATGATTTCACAGTCTTGGAGTAGATTAGGATATCATCTATGAACACAACAACAAACTTGTCCAAATATTCCATGAACACCTTATTCATCATATTCATGAAATATGCTGGCGCATTCGTCAGACCAAAGGACATAACTGTAAACTCGTAATGTCCATATCTTGACGAGAATGTGGTCTTCGGGATATCTTCTGATCGGATCTTCAACTGATGGTATCCCGATCTTAGATCAATCTTGGAGAAAACTTCGGCTCCTCTCAGCTGGTCAAACAAATCATCGATCCTGGGTAGCGGGTACTTATTTTTCACGGTGACTTTATTGAGTGCACGGTAATTAATGCACATCCTGAAACTCCCGTCCTTCTTCTTGACGAACAAAACTGGTGCTCCCCACGGCGACGAACTCGGTCTGATAAATCCTTTCTCCATTAACTCTTCAAGTTGCCTTTTCATCTCTACCAATTCTTCGGTGGACATCCGATAAGGTCTCTTTGCTATCGGCGCTGTACCAGGTACAAGCTCTATCACAAACTCTATGTCCTCGTCCTGGCGGCATACCGTAGATCTTCAGAAAACATCCGGGTACTCATTCACTCATCGAGACATCTTCTATGCCGATTGCCTTGGCGCCGTTAACCATCAACTGTCCATCTCTAATCGCAGAGCTTGAAATTCCACTTTCTTCCCACACTGCCTCTCAATCGAGATAGTCCTTCGCCCACAATCCAACACGGCTCGTGCTTGGATAACCAATCCATTCCCAAAATAACATCTAAGGTCCGGGTTTCCAAAATAATAAGGTTCGCTAGGAACTCTATCCCATCTATTAGTATTCTCACCCCGTAACATCCTACTTTCGCTCGAGTTCTGGAACTGTGGGTTTGAACTAAAAGCATGCATTTAAGTCTTGCAATCTCCAAATCATTTTTAGCAGCAAAGCCTTGTGAAACAAACGAATGCGAAGCTCCGTAATCAAACAAAGCTGTTCACAGGTGCATCGAGTTGACTACCCAAGACGACGTCCGTGTGGCATTTTGCAAAGGTGCATCTGCGGTGACATGGTTGACTCGGCCTCTCACCACGCCTGGGTGTGGCTCTGTGTCGGGCGTCTTGGCTGGTGTGGATCCCAGATTTAAGCGGACTGGGGTTACTCCCGCTGTCTTCTTTGGACAACTGTTGGCAAAGTTTCCTGGCTCATTGCGCTTGTAGCGGCGTCTCACCGTTCCTTGCCGATCGCTCGAGCGGCGTTTCTAGCTGGGGCTGGGGTCTGATAGTTTTGATTGACGGGTCTTGGTGCTGGTGACGGTGTCCTGGTTGCATTCTGTGGCTGGAATCTGAAAAATTGATTTGGTGCAACTCTCAGACGCTGTTGCGTTCCCTGGCGTGATCCCTGCTGTTGCATCCTGCGCTTCCTGTTCTCATCCAATTCCTTGCGCTTGTCCTCAAGAATAAGCGCCTTATTCACTAACTCTTGGAAATCTGGAAAGGTGTGGGTGATCAATCCCACCTGCAATCCTGAGTTAAGTCCCTTCATGAAACGAGGCCTCGCTTTATCTGTCGCTACATCCTCAAAGCGAGCGAGCAAGCCGTGGTGAACTTGTTCAGTATTCGCCACCGGCTGATTACCTTGCTTCGCTGCTCAACTCCTCCTTCTTGAGATCCATGATTCCTTCAGCACGTGATACCGATGGAATGCAAATGTGAACTCTTCCCAAGTGATGTCCTCGAGGGTTCTCTTGCGTGGCATGTAAGTTCTCCCACCATTCGGTATTGTTCCTTCCAACCGATGAGAAGCGAGAGTACCTTCTCATTTCCCATGCACTGAGCGATGTGTAACTTCCTCTCAATTGACCTTAACTACCATCGGCTTCCAACGGGTTAGCATTCCCAGAGAAAGTGGGTGGATGAGTCCTCATGAACTCGACAGCCTTGTATTCTGGGGCGTTGTCCCCGATTAACTTGATTAACAAAGTGGCCTGAGCAAGTGACGTGTTGCATCCGTTGCATCATGGCTTGCATCAATCGAGTCCGAGCAGCAAGAAAAGCTCCAAATTCTGCATATCAATCAAGCGGTGCTGGTGCTCCATCATTGGGGTTTTCATTGGGCGAGAACCACTTCCATCGCCTCCAAGGTTTCCCACGAGTGTTCACCATCTCGTGGTTTGCTCTAGGTTTTAGAGATGAGAGGGAAACAAGAGTAGACAAGTAGTATGGAACTTATGCGGGCGTAAAGGTGTAACTTAAGGTCCAACTTTATTATTTTAATCAATAGTAACTTGGTATGGTTGCTTACAATGCCTAGGGGCCTTGCAACACATAATGCACACTCAAAGAAGCAATGAAAATCCAAATCGAACTAACACCGAGTCTAACGCCTAAAGGGTGACTCTTTTTTTCTATGACGCGACTCGGCGAAGGAGTCTCTCTATAGAACCTACGCCACTCATCGAGAAACCTCCACGGCCTGGTACGGACGCTGCGGCATAGGCGCCGAAACGATTGCCATGTCTAGCAAGCTGGTGTCATCTGTGGTAGTCGAAGAAGCGATGTCCTCCTCAAGCTCCGGCCTCCGGTCTGCTCGTGCAACTCGAGCATTGGCTCCAGCCGTGCGCATAATGCCGTCTCTAACTCTCCAATCCTTTGCGTAAGGTGTGACACATACTCTTGAGCTTCCCGCCATCTCGTTCTTCTCTGTTGTGATCTCCTTGCGGGCCTTCAGAGCTCCTTGCTTGTATCATCGAGTACATCCTCCTGGGCGACAACAAGTCGTGCTAATCGTGTAACCATGGCATTCTCATCCTGAATCGCCTTTGGGTCAAGAAGGTTATTGCTGCGCGGATGATAACGGAACACCGTGCTCTCCAACTCTCTGGCATAGATGCGGGTAATGTGCCGCATTGCTCGTCGTGACGCCTCTTGGATACCCATCTGCATTGTAGACCTCCTGGCAGTGCAGTGTATCGGGCGATTGCCTGGGCCCTTCTTCCTAGCAGGTACCACAATGTTCACGTCACAAGCCTTGATCAATCCTGCTTGTCTGATCACGTCCACTTGGTATTGTGGCTTCTCAAAATCTCCGAGAGTCTGTAGCATACGCCAAAGTTCCGCGGCGTGGCCAACCTCCAGATCGACGTAGTTGAACTCTCCCTCCATCTGTCACAAGAGTGCTCACGTAAGAATTCGAAATTTTTGAATCGTGACAAGGTAAGGAAAAATTCAGCAAGAGATAAGAAAAGAGAAAATGGGATAAGTCGAGATGTCCTTTCTTGTTTTGACAAATTTTATCTTTTAGAAAATAGGTTTTATCCTCATTACGACCATTCTAACTATGGGTGAGCCTACAGTCAGTATGGCTCTGATACCACCTCTGTCGGGACCCGAATTTGCAAATCCGGACCCTCTGTGTATTCAGCACTAGTCCAGGAACGCGCTAGTGCACACAGTCTTAACATCGGTAAATATCACAATCATACCACTCGATACTAATAAAATACTTTAATTAAATAGTCAAACTGGTTGCTCGACCTTATGGTCAAGTTACAAATATACGCCTCGCAGGGCGAAACTTATTAAGAGAGAAATAATAGCAGCGGAAAATAAGATAACATCGTGGCGCCATCCAGTATACCACAGTGCAACCTGACCGGCTCGCTCCCTAAGTAGACGGTTCCTCTTGGAGCTCCTCCTCCAAAGCCGGGTGTAGTCTCTTCTTCAACTGGTGTTGTATTGCGGCAAGGGTGAGTACTTGGTACTCAAGAAGTCATGCACGTAATGCAAGCTAATATACTATATGCATGGCTTGATACAAAGGAATAGCTCAAGGTATATTTGCAGAAACAACATTTGACAAGTAGCATAAGTAGATTCAAAGCAAAGAGAAACAAGTGTAACATTAATAACTTTTCCAGGAGTTTAATCAACATCTTTCCCATTCCTAATCCACAATTCCATTGACAACATTATTTTAACCAAACCCAACCTTTCAAGTCCAAGTTATTTTCAAGAAAGTCTAACCCTTGACTGTAATTCCCGAGCGATGTCCAATACCGCGGACACGGCTATTCAAATAGATTATACACTCTGCAGAGGTTATGCACTTTACCCACAAGATACAGTCAAACACCACAAAGGCGAGTTCCTGTAACAAAGTCTTTCGGAAACTTCTAACAATACAAGTGGTCCTCCCCGGTTGTTGCACACTAACCCTTCCCTTAGCTAAGGCGAAGTTTAGGCCAACCAACCGTTAGATGGGTACCTGGCCGCAGCCCCAGTACGCTCCCCCGTACAACTTACACAAAGGGTGTAGTTGACCTCCTGAGGTCCCACAGGTACGTTATTAGCAACTTAATCAACTAGGTCCGTCCCATTACAGACATGTGGTTGCACGATTGACTCAGTTCAAAGGCTTGCAAGGTTAAGTCCTTAGGGTGACCAGGGCAAGACTACCCGAAGAACCAAACCAACATTCCCGGTGCCACAACTGGCCCACCCGATCATTCTTGCCACATGCCCCGGTCAAAAGCTATTTATCAAAACCCAGTTGATTACCATGCACCACGTGCCATCAACATCACATGATACCTTTCCAAAACAGGTTCAATATATCATTAAGTCAATATTCACATTTGATTGTCCAAAAATCATGTCATGAGTACGTAGCAGGTCTAAGCCATATACTACAACGGTCTAAATTCCCATGTTGGCATTTTAATAGTATCCAACTAGTAAACCACAACTAGGGTGACAAGGGTCATGGCACATAGCTAAGTAATCAAGGTGTCATACAACAATTTGGCATTTATCTAATTCCCCATATTTAAATAAAGTATTTTCTATTTGAACTAGCATGCAATACATTAAATCAAAATAGGTTTCAAAAATGGGATCAATATTGTCAAAGCACAACTTGCCTTCAAAAAGTACTTGTTCTTGGTCTTGAGTTGGATCCTGAGTCAATACTTCTCCTTTGAATCCTTCCGGCACTTCAACGTCTACTCGTAAAGCGTGCAAATAGCAACCAATGAATAAAACAGTAGACAAAAGTATCCAAACATCCAAATAAAGTCCATAAACAGAGAGAGCATAATTTTATGAATTTTTAGAAACTGAATCACAATTCGGAGTTAAAATGCAAAAGTTATAGCATTTTGAAGTTTAAATAATCGATTAAATAATATTATTGAGGAAAACTTTAGTCCAAAAATTAAATAAAATTCATAATTAGGTAGATCTCAATTTTATACAAATTTAGAAATTTGAATCACTCAAATCGGAGTTGAAACGCAAAAGTTATAAGCGTTTGAAGTTTGAATCAAAATCTGAAATCATTATTTCGAATTAATAAATCATTTTCTTTTTCGGAAATTAATTATTGCGTCAGCGAAGACACGTGGCAGCCTCTGATTGGTCTGGCCGACGTCACCGGTTCATGGACGTGGTCCATGGTTTGGCTCGGTCCACCGTGGACTCGGTCCACGGCTCCACGGGTCGCTGACAGGTGGGTCCCCTCGGTGACGTCATTGCCGACATCACGGACTCACCACGGTCGACAGTGGGACCCACCGGTGACGTCATGGGTGACGCCACCACACCTACCGGGTGGCGGCCGACATGTGGGTTCGCCATGACGCCGGCGTGACGCCATGGTGTGGTTTGGCCGGGCCGACGCAGGCCCCACGTGTCGCTGATGACACACGCCGCTGCGGCGTTGCGCGGCTCGGCTCCGGACACGTGGCACGATCGTGTCCGCTGATTTGAAAATCAACGGCCGCGATTAGATCCAGTGGTTAACACGCTTGAAAACTACACGGTGATCGTGGGGCCGCTCGATCTAGATCTGACGGCCCAGATCCGATCCGGTTCCAGTGTTTGGGGGAGAACGTGGGCTCACCGTGTGCGTTCGATCTTGATCGGACGGTTGTCCGAGCTCGCGAGGTTGATGGCGACGCGGCGGCGCTGGCCTGGCTGGAGACGAAGACGGCAACCTCCAGAACGGCGTTCGGATGCGATTCCGGCGAAGTGAGTTGGCCTCCCAGTGCGCGCTTTGGCCTGGCTTCTGATCCGACTCAACGGTGACAGGAGACGGCGGATGACGACGGAGAGGACGGAAAACCGCGGCGGAGGAGTGCTACAACTCCGGCGAGCAATTACGGCTGCGGTGCGTTCCAAGCGGCGGCGGCTAGGGTCAAATGTGCGGGTAGTCAAGGCGGTCCTCAAGGTGCGACCCGGGCATTAAATACCCTCGGCGTCCGTGCGGAAAACGGAGACCTAGGCCCACACGGCGGCGGGCGCGGCGGAGGAATCCGGCTCGGACTTCGGCGAGACGACGACGGAGGACCGCCCACGTGGCGCGATCAACGACCACGATTGGCTCGGCGCGATCGGATCCGGTCGGATCGGTCGCGGCTCGATTTGGCCGTTGGATCTTGATCCAACTGGCCTCGCCGGCTAGGGTTTGGACTTGATTCGGTCGAGTCATGTGGCTCGGTCGGACTCGAGTCCGACTGGTTCGACTTCGGTCGGATGAACGATTTCGACCCGAGTTGATTTCCAGCGATTTAATATTCAAACTAATTTCCAGAAATTCATTTAATTCTAGAAAAATAGCAAAATATTCAGAAAAATTGCAGAAAAATTCTGGAAAATATTTTAGGGCATTTGGGACTCAAATAAAATATTTCCAACAAAACTTTATTTGAAAATTTAATTTCTTTAATTATTTCAATGTGGAATAAATTCAAATTAAATCCAAATAAATTCCAAAAAATTCCAAAAATTCACCAAAGTGCCAAATCACACATGAATTTAAGAAAAGCAAAATTTTGGGGTGTTACAATATTTCTATGGATTTTGTTTTAGGGTTACCTAGGACAAAGAGGGGGAGGGATAGCATATTTGTAGTTGTGGATCGTTTTTCTAAAATGGCACATTTTATACCTTGTCACAAGAGCGATGATACTACAAACATAGCTGATTTATTTTTCAGGGAAATCGTTCGCCTTCATGGAGTGCCTAATACTATTGTCTGAGATTGTGATGCAAAGTTTTTGAGCCATTTTTGAAGATAACTTTGGAACAAATTGGGGACGAAGTTGCTATTTTATACTACATGTCATCCCCAAACTAACGGCCAAACAGAGGTCGTTAATAGCACTTTATCCACCATGTTGCGGGCTATTTTAAAGAAGAATTTGAAGCTGTGGGAAGAGTGTCTACCACACATTGAGTTTGCTTACAATCGATCGGTACACTCCACCACCAAGGTAAGTCCATTTTAAGTAGTGTATGGGTTTAATCCTCGTGCTCCAATTGACCTTTTGCCCTTGCCTACTTCTGAAAAGGTAAATTTAGATGCAAAGAAGCGTGCTGGATTCATTTTGAAAATGTAAGAAACAACTAAGGAAAACATAGAAAAGATGACCGAAACGTATAGATTTGCTGGTAGCCAGGGTTGGAAACATTTATCCTTTGAACCAGGTGATCTTGTTTGGCTGCATTTGAGAAAAGATAGGTTTCCAGATTTGAGAAAGCACAAATCAATGCCTCGAGCTGATGGTCCTTTTAAAATACTTGAAAAGATTAATGATAATGCCTATAAACTTGAGTTGCGTGCAAACTTTGGGGTTAGTCCCACTTTTAACGTTTCAGATTTAAAGCCGTACATGGGAGAAGAGGATGAGCTTGAGTCGAGGACGACTCCAATTCAAGAGGGGGAGGATGATGAGGACATCACTATTTTGGATACACGCATACATCATGATCCTATGACACGAGTTTGTGCACGTCAATTAAATCATGAGTTGAGCTCGTTTCTCGCTATGCATCATAATAATATTATTGAGGATGGGATGCTCTAAATATTTCTGATGCCTTACTACTTAGGAACATGGGAGAAGAACGCCAAGTCAATCCGAAGTGCAAGTCATCCACAATTCAGCCATCGAGTTCAGTTCGGAGTCAGCGAACAGCACTTCACAAAAACGGGCATAACTTTCTCATACAGAGTCCGATTGAGGAGTTCTTATGCTTGTTAGAAATATAACGACGAGATATTTCCAATGGATCTGGTCTCAGCTCCAAATTCATCACGAGTCGGCAGGAATCATTAAAACAATGCACGAAATTCCTGTTTTGGGCCATTTTTGGGCCTTGTAAGCGTGTGGGGGCCAAGCCCAGGTTGTGTGCGTTCCCCCACCAGCCGCACACAACCCTAGGGTTTCCCCCTCATGCCCCCCTCCTACCATATATCCTATAGCCATCACTTTAGGTCGCGGGTTTTGCTTAGATTTCGACTAGACACTCTATCAGTTTTCGCCGATCATCGGTTTGTGGAACCCCAACTCGTGTGCTTAATATAATTCGCAATTTCATATTGCTTCTTCTACGTTCTTGCTTGTGTTCTCGATTCGCATGCAGGGATATGCCTTCTTGGTGAGGTCAACCGTGTTTGTGCATGGTTGACAACCAACGGAGCCGTGGTGTAGCAATTGCAGGGTTCGGATCGGTTCTGGTCAGAAGCCGGATCATCAACGTCGAGTCTCCACCAATCGACCTACCTCCACCTATCAAAAGATCGGGCCAACGTGTGCATCAGGGAAGCGGGGAGGAGAGGAGCTCACTCTCAGGCGATCGTGGAGGTCGGCCGTCCACCGGAGCCGGCGCGGTCAGGCGAGCTCCAGGAGGGCGGTGCGGTCGGGGGGCAGGCTCCGGGACGGCGGCGCGGTCGGACGAGCTCCGGGAGGGTGGCGTGGTCAGGGGAGCTCTGGGAGGGCGGCGCGGTCAGGTGAGCTCCGGGAGGGTGCCGCAGTCGGGGGAGCTCCGGGAGGGCTTCTGGTGCAGGCATAGTCTCTGGTGGCGGCGGTGCGCGCGGGAGGAGGAAATGGGAGATATCGGGCGGGAGGAGCAGCAAAGTGGGGAAGAAATGGCGGCAGTGAGGTTTATAGGTGCACCATCAGTCCCGGTTGGTGTCTTCAACCGGGATTGATATCCACATCAGTACCGGTTGGATACACCAACCGGGACTGATCATTCCACATCTGAATTCACAAGGAAAACCTAGGCGCTATCAGTACCGGTTGGTGTATCCAACCGATACTAATGTGAGGCATTCATCCCGGTTGTAAACACCAACTGGTACAGATTAGATCACATCAGTACCGGTTAAATACACTAACCGGTACTGATTAGAATTAAATTCAAAGTATCTTTAGAATATTATTTTCCAGCCATCTAATATAAAATAAAATGATAGAAAATTCAATTATTGCTTCTTTGCTTAATAAAAAATAATAAATTATACTTATTCCACACTAAAATGATTTTAAAAAAATAAAATAAGATTACTAGTCATTTATAAATTCCTTTTATAGTTTCTACAATTCAACAATAATATTGAAAATCTATATATTCTTTAGAATATTAGTTTATAAACGTCTAATATAAATTAAAAATATAAGAAATAAAGTAATTTTTGCACACTTATAATTCCAATGCAAAAATAAAACTAAGCATCCATCAGTGATAGACTATAACTTGTAACAACGGACGATACAACACGGTTGGACTTATTTGCTAACATACTTTGTTTTTACAAGCGATCCTTTATTATGATCGCGGTGTACGTAAGGTGAGTCCTCTGTGTCATTCAGGACACTAATGTCTACGTCCACTGTGAAAGGAGGCAGCTCGTCGAATTGATTATACTTTTCTTCGTCCGTGAGGCCCTCAACTCCGACAATCCTTCTAGCTTTTACCTAAAAGAACCGCATGGCGCCTAGGTTGATCACTACTGCTAGTATTCTCATTCTGATTTATGTTTTCCGTAGATTTGTCATGCTACCTCTTCCTTTTAGTAGGCTTGTCCTTCTGCTTTTTCGGTTTGCTTTCCATGTCCATCACATAGAATACTTCATACTTGTGTCACATCATTAGCGAGCACGAACGGTTCGTCCCTATAGGCCACTTGCTTGTGGTCCACAGTTGTCATACCGTACTCATCGATCTCCACGGCTGCTAGTTTGACCCATTGGCACCGAAACAGAGGGACTTTTAAAGGTCTGTACTCGAGCTCCCAGATCTCCTGTATGAAAGCATAATAGGTATCCATCTTTCCATTTTTGTCCAAGGCATCTATACGGACGCTGCTGTTTTGGTTGGTGCTCTTGCTATCCTGGGCTATCGTGTAAAATGTGTACCCATTTATCTCATACCCTTGGAATGATACGATTGTCGTGGACGGTCCCTGAGCCAAGAGTTTCAACTGTTCATCATCTGTCTGGTTGCCCAACAGTTGCTTTTGCAACCAACCGCCGAAATGATCTATTTGCTTGACTGCGATCCACTTATCTGACTTCTCTGGGTATTGGGCGCGTAGACTCATCTCGTAATCATACATATATGGAGCCACTACAGTTGCTTGTTTCAATACTGTGAAATGTGCTTGTTTACATAAAAGTAGATCGTTGCTATAGGATTCTTTTCTACCTAATGTCCCTTTTCCCCGTAGCCTCCCCTCATGGCGTGATACAGGAACGCCAATCGGATTCAGATCATCAATGTAATTAACACAAAACTCGATCACCTCCTCTATGACGACACCCTGCGCAATGCAGCCTTCTGGGCGAGACCGGTTACGGACATACTTCTTTAGGATGCCCATGTACCTCTCGAAAGGGAACATATTGTGGAGGAACACGGGTCCGAGAATTTCTATCTCTTTAACAATGTGGACCATGAGATGGACCATAATATCAAATAATGATGGAGGGAAGATCGTCTCAAGGCTAACCAGACTATTGACCATGTCATCATGCAAATTAGATAACTTATTTGGCTCGATGACCTTCTGCGACACCGCGTTGAAGAACGAGCACAACTTTATGATTGTCCCTCGTACCCAGTCCGGCAGAATACCTCGCACCGCCACTGGGAGCAACTGTGTCATCAACATGTGACAATCATGGGATTTTATGTGTACAATTTTATTCTCTTTTGTGATTATGAGTCTCCTTATGTTCGAGGAGTATCCAGAAGGGACCTTCACACTGTTCAAGAACTTAATCATATTTTTTTTCTCTTCCTTTCTCAGAGTGTAGCTCGCGGGGTGGAGGTAATGCTGTCCTTCAGCTCTCATTTCCAGATGCAGGTCGTTCCTGATTCCTAGCAGCTGTAGGTCCTTTCGTGCTTGAAGTGTATCTTTTGATTTGCCATACATATCTAGGAAGCCTAGCAGGTTCACGCAGACATTCTTTGTGATATGCATGAAGTCCAGTGAGTGGTGAACCTCTAAGTCTTTCCAGTAAGGTAAGTCCCAAAATATTGACTTCTTCTTCCAAATGGGCTTCGTGTGACCTTGTTTTGTCAGGACAGGTTTGCTACCTGGACCTTTTCCAAATACTACTTTCAGATCATTTACCAAAGAAAATACAAGAGCCCCACTGCGATGCAGGGGCTTCTTACGTTTCTCTTCTGTCACATCAAAATTCTCACCCTTCCTCCTTAACGGGTACTTTGTATAGAGGAACCTACGGTGGCCCATGTACACAACCTTTCGAGAGTTTTTTAAGTATGTGATGTCCGTTTCCTCTAAGCAGTGGATGCAGGCTTTATATCCTTTGATAGATAGTCCCAACAGGTTACCAAGTGCAGGCCAGTCGTTGATGGTTACAAATAGCAATGCACGTAAAATGAAGTGCTCTCTTTTGTACTCATCCCATACACGTACACCATCGTTCCACAATGTTAGCAGATCTTCAACCAACGGTCTGAGGTGCACATCGATGTCATTTCCAGGTTGCTTCGGGCCTTGGATAAGCAACGGCATCATAATGTACTTCCACTTCATACACAGCCAAGGAGGAAGGTTGTAGATACATAGAGTCACGGGCCAAGTGCTGTGACTGCTGCTCATCTCGCCATACGGGTTCATCCCATCTGTACTCAACCCAAACCTTATGTTCCTTGCATCCTTAGCAAAGTCCGGGTATGTTCTATTAACTTTCCTCCACTGGGAGCCATCAGTAGGGTGTCTTAGCCCTCCGTCGTCCTTACGGTCTTCTTTGTTCCAGCGCATCATCTGGGCATGCGCTTTGTTCGCAAATAAACGCTTCAACCGGGGTATTATAGGGAAATACCACACCACCTTAGCAGGGGGCCTCTTCTTCTTACGCTGCCCCTCTACCTCACCTGGGTCATCACACCTATTCTTATACCACGAAGTTTTGCACACCGGACAAGCATCCAAATCCTCGTACTCATTGCAGTAAAGGATACAATCGTTACGACATGCATGTATCTTCTGTACCTCCAACCCCAAAGGGCAGACAACTTATTTTGCATTGTACGTAGTTTCGGGCAGTGTGTTCCCCTCTAGAAGTAACTTCTTGATGAGGCATAACAACTCGTCAAATCCCTTATCAGACAATCCATTGGTCGCCTTCCATTGCATAAGTTCTAGTGTAGTACGCAACTTTTTATGGCCCTGTTGGCAGTTTGGGTACAACAGTGTTCTGTGGTCCTCCCATAGGCGCTGAAACTTTTCATAATGTCTTTCATCGATGTATTCTCCCTCTCCATCAAGCAGCATCTAGTCTAGGTCATCATTGCCAAACTCCCCAAATGTATCTTCGCAAGAGCCGGGTTGGCCAGCGTCTAAGATATTGTTTTCCGCCTCTTCTTGTTCACCGTCTTCTTGTATAATCTCTTCTTCACCGTGCTTGGTCCAACATGTATAGTTTGACATGAAACCTCTTGTGAGCAAATGTAAGTGAAGGTGGTTGGAGTTTGGCCACTCCTTCTCATTCTTGCAGTCTATGCATGGACAACATATGTAGCCTCACGTCGTGTATGCATCGGCCGCACGAAGAAAATCTTGCAAACCCTGCAAGAACTCTGGGGAGCGTCGGTCCATGTACATCCATCGCCGGTCCATCTACATTATATTACATCAAGGTAACTTTTAGCTCATTTTTCGATAATGAATTGTTCAACATTTCCCAAAATCCAAATCAAGACAACTATACTTTTAAAATGACTTTATTTCCCAAAATACATTGAAGGCACTATATTTCATTACATATTTTTCCATAAAATGATTATTTGCTCCGGTATTCATACTCGACAAGTTTTTGCAACCTACTAAAATAATTGCTCAATGAAAATCTAGATTCAAAATTCTTGATCAATTGATGGAACCAAAACCTAAATATTTAGCTAGATCCACACATCCAATTTGAGCTAAATATTAATGCAACCAAAATATAAACTTACACAATAAGTTTTTTCAATTTACAAAAAAAATTGGTCGATCATAGTCTACATTCAAAATTCTGAACAAATTTCATTACAGCTTTACTCAAATTTTGAAAACTTTTTTTGAAACCTTTTTCTCAAAATTTTTTAAAACTTTTCTCGAATCTTGAACTCATTTTATATTTTCTTTAAAGCCATTTATATTTTTGATATTATTTTAATTCGCAAATGAATTTAAATTTCTTCTTTTTTCCACATAACTATTGCCATTTGAAGATCCCAAACTCCATGATTTTCATGCACCATTCTTAATTTCCCCAACTATATATGCACCATCCTACATCGAACGATGGAACTAAAACGTAAATTTGAGCTAGTTCCACACCTTAAATGCAAGCTATATTATAATCCAAGCAAATTTAAGTTTAGTTACCTTTGTTGCGAGTAAATTTTTGCATCCTGCTTGAAAAGATTGAGCTAGAACTTTACATTTTTAATCTTTCATCGATTAATGGAAAAGATCAAATTTTCTTCATCATTCAAGCAAAGAAGAGGCTCCATTTAACACCAAATGTAGTGAGGAATGACGTTACTAACCTTAGTTACTTGGTTGCGAGTAAAATGACCAAAAATTTAAAATTTGCGCAGCACCTCCCCTTCCTTGGAGATCTTGCCCGAACTCCTGTTCTTCTCGCCTGCTGATCAAATGATCTTGGTATGGCAGAGAGTGGGAGGAGGAAGACGTTTAAATTGCGACATAGTACCGGTTGAAGGCACAAGCCGGTACTGATATTCTCACATCAGGCAAGCGTTCTCAGCGCCATGCAAATCACCCCACCATGAACCACAAGGAGTAACAGAAGGAGATCATCCCCTTGTAAAATACGATTGTAACCGAAAATGATACTGTCCCCGATAAGGAAGGACACAATCCACAGGTTTGTAACCAACTCGGATTTCCCCTGTTGTAACCGGGTCGGACTCTACTATCGCTCCCTTTATATAAGAGAGATACGGACAACAACAAGGATAACGACAGACAATCCCAGAACACAGGACTAGGGTTTTACCTCCACCACAGAGGGCCCGAACCTGTCTAAACCTTTGTCTTGTGTTACCATCAAGTTCCCGATCTAGCGCCTAACCCCACAAATACACACCCCCACATTCATTGCCGATACTAAACGTCGACAATTGGCGCGCCAGGTAGGGGTGCACGAAGATCAACGTAGGCGATGATGAGGACATCACTCCTTTGGATACACGCATACATCATGGTCCTATGACACGAGCTCGTGCATGTCAGTTAAATCATAAGGTGAGCTCATTTCTCGCTATTCATCATAATAACATTATTGAGGATGGGATTCTACTAAATATTTGTGATGTCTTACTACTTAGGAACATGGGAGAAGAACGCCAAGTCAATCCGAAGTGCAAGTCATCCACAATTCAGCCACCGAGTTTAGTTCGGAGTCAGCGGACAGCATTTCACTAAAATGGGCATAACTTTCTCATACGGAGTCCAATGGAGGAGTTCTTGTGCTTGTTAGAAATATAACGACGAGATCTTTCCAATGGATCTGGTCTCATCTCTAGATTCATCATGGGTCAATGGGAATCATCAAAATAATGCACGAAATTCCTGTTTTGGTCTGTTTTTGGGCCTTGTAAGCGTGGAGGGCCAAGCCCAGGTTGTGTGCGCCCCCCTCCAGCCGCACACAACCCTAGGGTTTCCCCCTCACACCCCCTACTGACATATATACTGTAGCCGCCGCTCTAGGTCACGGGTTTTTGCTTAGATTTCGACTAGACACTCTGTCAGTTTCGCCGATCATCGGTTTGTGGAACCCCAACTCGCGTGCTTAATATAATTCGCAATGTTAAATTGCTTCTTCTACGTTCTTGCTTGTGTTCTCGATTCGCATGCAGGGATAAGCCTTCTTGGTGAGGTCAACCGTGTTTGTGCGTGGTTGATAACCAACGGAGCCGTGGTGTAGCGATTGCAGGGATCGGATCGGTTCTGGTCGGAAGCCGAATCGTCAACGTCGAGTCTCCACCAATCGACTTACCTCCACCTATCGGAAGATCGGGTCACCGTACACATCAGGCGACCTTGATGGCTTTCAGCAGCGACACCACCTTCGCTCCAGGGCAGGTTTTTTTGCTTTGGAAGCCTCCACTTCATCGCCAACGACCTCAATGTCCTCGTCTCCACGAAAGCAGATTAGATCCGATCTGAAGTCTCGCTCAGTTTTCGCTCGGTATTTGTGACTGGGAAAGACCTACCCGAATCACATAATCGAGGGGGAGTTGAAGAAGTAAATATGGAGCCCGTACGGGATGAGGATCGGGACACGCACATCCGGTCGTTTCAAAACCAAGCGCGCGCTGTCAATGAGGATATTTTGCATGTGAGGATGGGAAACCAATCGGTTTTCCGAACACCACAGCAGAACACTGTGGCCACCAAGACCCTCTTGGACACCTTAGGCCCAATGATCGAGCCAAATAGTCCGGCTGCTTCGATCATGGCCCAATTCAATGCCATGGTGATGGCTTCTGCGATCCAGCAGAACCAGCATGGCCAGACGACCAAAACCCATTGAGGAGGGGAAGAAATTTACACGGCCGGCAGTCAGACTAGTCGCAGTCGGACAGGAAGCAATTGGCACAGGACCCTTCACGAGAAGGACGTCCGCTCCACCATCCACCGTGATCTTCGTCGAGACCTGGATGCCAGGAGGCAAGAACGGGAGGAGGATGAGCGGCGTCGACACAAAGACGACTGCGAGCATTTTGGCATCCGCCGAGACCAAAACAGACAACGTCACCAAGAACCGATGGCTAGACGTGATGATCACAGAAACCGTCATAGCCTGCAGCGGAGTAGTGACAGCCGAGTGGTTTCCTCACCACGCCGCCACCATACTAGGTGCGATGAGGAACCCATAGATGGGATCAGGGCATTCACAGCGCGCCTTCGCCGAGTGCAATGGCCCGATGGATTCAATCCAAAAGGCATCACTAAGTTCGACGGAGAAAGAGACCCGGAGGCTTGGTTGCAAGTTTACTCCCTTACTGTAAAAGCAGCTGGAGGTGACCGCGACGTAATGGCAAATTACTTGCCTGTCATGCTCGCTCCTTCAGCGCAGGCATGGCTTACAGGGCTTCCAAGAGATTCCATCAACTCTTGGGGTGACCTCTGTGACCAGTTCATTGCGAACTTTGAGGGCACTTTCGAGAAGCTTGGAACCCCTTGGGATCTTTACCAGCTTCACCAAAAGAAGAGTGAGTCTCTGAGAGATTTCATCCGGAGATTCACGCAGAAGAACACCGTTCGGGACGTCTCTAATGCGGTCGTCATTGCTGCCTTCCAGAACGAGGTTAGTGATCCTGATCTCATCAAGAAGATGTCTCAGAAACCTCCAACCACGGCCCGCGAGATGTTCGTCCTAGCCAACCGATATGTAGTCACCTCGGATGCGCTGGCAGAGCGCCGAGAGGACCAGCATCCACATAAAAACAAGAGAGACCATGCCGAACCCTCAAGATCGAAGGACAAGAAGCGGAAGGGCAAGGAGGTGGTTGCGGCAACCGAGCGTGGAAAGACTAAGGCCCCTTAGGGCAAATACTACTATGATGAGGTGATGAACACGCCATGTCCTTTCCACCCAAAGGGGAGGCATGCAACGAAGGATTGCTATACCCTGAAAAGATTCACGCGAGAAAGCCGCAGCCAGTCGGGCCCAAAGGAAAAGAAGGAGGACGGGAAGAAAGATGACCCCTCAGCAGAGGGAGAATTTTTGGAGATCGAGCAGGAGCTCAATTTCATATTTGGGGGCCCAGGCGCATACGAGTCCAAGCGGAAACAAAAGCTTACTGCTCGGGACATCAATGCAATCACGCCAGCTACCCCCCAGTATTTAAGGTGGTTGAAAACCCCCATCACCTTTGATCGTTCGGATCATCCCGATCACATACCTTTCCCAGGCAGATACCCTCAGGTGTTGGACCCAGTCATCCACAACTTGAAGCTCAAGAGAGTGCTGATCGACAGGGGAAGTGGGCTCAATATCCTATTCGCCAAGACCCTCAACGACATGAAGATACCACGGTCAGAGCTCAAGTAGAGTTCATCGCCTTTTCACGGCGTGATTTCAGGAACTTCCTTTGTGCCACTCGGGCAGATCGTCTTCCCTGTCATGTTCGGCACAAGGGATAATTACAGAATAGAATACAGGAATTTTGAAGTAGCCGATTTCGAGACAGCGTACCACGCCATCTTGGGATGACCCGGCTTAGCGAAATTTATGGCAGTGCTGCACTACATCTACTCGGTGCTCAAGATGCCAGGCCCCAAAGGCATCATCACGATCTGGGAAGACGTACGACAGTCTTTCCAGTGCGACAAAGAAAGCTGTGAGTTGGTTGAGGCCTTACAAGCTTCAGTCGACTTGCAAAAGCTTCGGTTAGCAGCCTCCGCTTCGCAGGACGAGGAAATTCTGGCCAAAAAGCAAGCTAAGGCAGGAATCCATCCAGGCGAGGAGGTCAAGAAGATAATGCTCGACTCGTCCAACTCGGCCAAAACGGCTTTGATTGGGACAGGGCTCGATCAAGAATAGGAAAGCGCGCTCGTCACTTTTCTCCGAGCAAACCAGGACATCTTTGCTTGGAAGCTGTCCGATATGCCTGGTGTCCCGAGGGAGGTGATCGAGCACTCGCTAAATGTCAACAAGAACGCCAAACCTGTTAAGCAACGGCTCAGGCGATTCGCCCAGGACCGGCGTGACGCGATCAAGGAGGAGATCACTAAATTATTAGTCGTAGGCTTTACAAAAGAAGTGTATCATCCGATTGGTTAGCGAACCCAGTTTTGGTTCGAAAAAAGAATAAAAGCTGGTGCATGTGCGTTGATTATACCGATCTGAACAAAGCATGCCCAAAGGACCCCTTCGGCTTGCCTCGTATTGACCAAGTGTAGATTCCATGGCTGGTTGTGAACTACTGAGTTTCTTGGATGCTTATTCAGGATATCACCAAATCAGTATCGAAGAGGAAGACTGCATCAAGACTTCATTTATCACGCCATTCGGAGCCTTTTGTTACGTCACGATGCCATTCGGGTTGAAAAACGTTGGCGCAACTTACCAGCGCGCGATACAACGGTGCTTTCACAATCAGCTCGGACGCAACATGGAGGCCTACGTGGATGATGTTGTGGTAAAATCCCGATTAAAAGGGGACCTTATCTCCGACTTAACCGAGACATTCGAGAGCCTAAGGGCCAACCGGATGAAATTAAACCCAAAGAAGTGTACCTTCGGAGTCCCTTCGGGAAAACTTCTTGGGTTCATTGTGTCACATCGTGGCATCGAGGAAAATCCAGAGAAAGTGAATACCATCCTGAGAATGAAGCCGCCGGCGAGTCAGAAGAACGTCCGAAGCTCATAGGGTGCATGGTGGCACTCGGGAGATTGGTTTCCCGCTTAGGGATGCGGGAAACAACGTTCTTCAAACTGCTAAAAAAGCAAGATAAATTCGAGTGGACATCTGAGGCACAACAGGCCTTCGAAGACCTCAAAGCTTTCTTGATGAAACCTCCGGTACTAGCGTCTCCATTACCAGAAGAACCACTAATGCTCTACATAGCCGTGACTACCCACGTGGTTAGTGCCGCAATTGTTGTAGAGCGCAAGGAAGATGGGCATCAACAGAGGGTACAACGTTCGGTCTACTTCGTCAGCGAAGTGTTGGGTGAATTCAAAGTTCAGTACCCGAAGATTCAAAAACTTATTTACATTGTTCTAATCACCTCTTGAAAGCTCGAGCATTACTTCCAGGAGCATGCAATTTGGTGGTTACTTCATTTCTAATTGGAGACATACTCCACAATCGTGAAGCCACCGGGAGAATCGCTAAGTGGTGTGGCCCAGGACTTACCGACTTGAACGAGAAGATGGAGCGGTCATTAGCAACACTTGGAACATAGAACAACTACGTCGCATCTATGCTTAAATCTTGTATTCTTGTTTGCATCTTTTTAATAACACATTTTTGTGAGCCTCTGAGCACTTCATTCTCCTCTGAGGCGCTGGCAAAAAACTCCCGAGCTTGTGCAAATCCTAGTTCACAAAAGTGCAAAACTGTGTACAACAAAAACCGAGACCTCCGCAAAAAGAGTGCTTGGGAAAAACAGCAACTAGCACACCATCGGCACTCGGGGGCTGGGTCTAGTCGGATGGAACGCGTAAGTAATGAAGGACACGGCACTCGGATGAAAATCGCGCTAAAAAAAGAATGGAGTGCATAGAGTGACATGAAAAGAAGATAAGCTTTTCATTTATTTTGCTACATATTACACAAACATCTATACATGTAGGATTTTTAGGTCTCACCGTGACGCACACAGCCAACCGCCCTGATGAGGGCCTCCCTCGCCCGGTAAAGACGAGGGACCACCTCTAGAAGGGCGTCGACGGCGGCGGTGTCGCGTTCGACGGCCGCCCGCTCCATAGTCGCCAAGATCAACCGGAACGTCGCCTCGTGCAGCAACCCCACGTACCAGGGGATGGGGGGTCCGCCATTGCAGGGCACGAGGAAGAAGAGAAGAGGCGAAGAAGGAGAAGAGTGCTAGAAAGGGATGACCATCAGAAGCCTTCCCCGCCCCTTCTTATACCAAGAGGCGCGGAAGACAAAGAGCCTGAGGATAGAAGAAGGAGCGGGAAAGCCGAAGCGGTTTTGCAGTTTCGAGACAAACGTTGATCTACCACGCAAACAGCCCGGTGACATCATAATTCCACGGCAAAAAATAGAGGGACGTAAAGAAAGATAACATTTTTCATTCATACTTCATATGTTACAGCAAAAAAAAGATCATCACTTTTACATGTAAGTTTTTTCTCAGCCTAGGCTCCACCGTGGCGCGCGCGGCTGACCACCCCAATAAGGGCGTCCCTCGCCCTGAAGAGCCGCGAGATGACCTCAAGCAGGGCATCGACGGCATCAGCATCACGTTCGATAGCCTTCGCCTCCCTCAGCTCGGCCATGGCTTCTTCATAAGATCTCCACAAGTCCTCGTCAGGTAACCCCGCGTACCAGGGGGTAAGGAAGTACGGCATCGGAGAAGTCGGTGAAAGAAAAAGAGCAGAGCAGAAAGATAGGAGATCAGGGAGAAAGCAGCTGTGTCCACAGAAGCACCCTCCTGCTCCCATTTTATAACCATGTGCACGGAAACCGAGGAGCCGCCTAATCAAGTGCGGGCGCGAGAGGACGAGGCGTCATAGTACAAAAGGTCCGACGCTCGGTCGGCCCGCCGGCACCAATGTCAAGCCAAAGGGGGTGCGTTTTAATGCATTCACAGTGTGACAAGATAGTACCGTACCAGACAATTTAACTCCACGATTGCTATGGTAAAATTCGTCTCAGTAACGATAACACTCTTCCCCCTTTTACTCATATTACTTTTGCCTTACGGCCTAGTTGTTTCACAACTAGGCAGTAAGCTGGGGGCTACACTTAATAAGTGCACGTTTGCACGCGCATGTGTCCCTTGCATAAACCTTCGAGTAAAATCAGCCTGCCTGAACGGTCTGCACACTTAATAAGTGCACGCTCACACACTTATGTTTTCACCAAGTTCTCTTATCCTAAATCCAGCATCAGTCGAGAAGCGCATTTGGGAGCTCTGCTACTCGAATAGTGCACTCGGGAGCTTCACCAGTCGGAAGGAGCACTCAGAGACATCATCAGTCGGCTAGCTCGCTCGAAGAAGTCCACCACTCGGGAAGCGCACTAGGGAACTAACCTAGCCGGATGACCAGGCGGGACATTTCTCTAGTCGGATCGAACACTCGGCTGATAGCTCTCAAAAAAGGGCAAAGCAAAATCCTCACACATTTAAAGATAAAATCTCAAGCTATTTCTTATACACGCTCATGCAGGATCCAGTTCCAGGTTTTCAACCAGAGACTCTGACACATCTTTGACTTCTTCAAGGAGAGCGACGGCACGCTCATCATCCACGGTGCAGGCGAAGCCCTCTTTAATGGCCTCAAGCTCCACCCGGGGATACAACGACTTTACGATGGCAAGCGCCTGGTTGGAGCTCATGATTGCCCTCTCCCGCACGTGGACCCTAAGCCTCTCTGGCGCCGCTCGAAGGCGTTGAAGAGCTTCTGTCTCGCTGCAGGGGTCACGAGGATGCAGGAAGGACAACACCGACTCGGAGGCTTGTTGAAAAGCAGAGCGCAGTGCGTGTGCATTTTGGACTCTCTCCTCGAGGTCATTAAACTGTGCCTGCACCCTCCTCCGATAATCTGCAAGCAGAATCAGTCAGCAATTCTCAGTGACTGGTGCACTACAAAGATTGCCAATCGGTAGACACGTACCTTCGAGGTCCCCAGACAGCTTATCATGTTAGGCCTTGGACCGGAGCTCTCGGCTCTCGACGGCGTCAAGCTTCACCGCCGAAACCCGAGACCCCTCCTCCAAAGCATTGAACTTCTCCTCCAAAGCCTTGAGCTTCACCTCCAGCGCCCTGCATTGCTCCTCTGACGTTTCCAGTTGGCCTCGGAGCCGTTCAACGGCGGACTCCTGGACTGAAGGGGCCGAGCACATGCTAAGGCGCAGAAGGATTGAGAGTGACAAAGCCAGTCGGTCAAGGGGGGCACTCACCTCGGAGAGTGCCTGTCACGTCCATCTTCTCCAAACGAAGCGACTGAACCTCACTTCAAAGCCTCTGCAACTCCTGAGTCCGATCGTTCCGTACTTGGTCGAGCTCGTCGTGGTGCTCCTTGCTCGTCTTAATCATGGGAACGACGCAACGCAGGAAGTCCGACTTCTTCTTCAAGCGGTCCCCCAAAGACTGAACACGGCATTATAAGTATAAAGAGGTGGCAAGAAAAGAATCAATAACAGAAGGAGGCGAAGGACTACCCGGATCAGTCGGGAACTCCTAATGACGCACTCTTCGAGCTCCACGGCCTCCTGCTCTTCCGCAACATCGTCGACGGTGCCCCACTCCTCCTCGTCGATATCCCAAGATCCGAGTACAAGGTCGGGCCCACCGACCGCCTCGGAACGTGGGATCTCCTCCACTTGAGGAGAGCCCCCGGCCGAATCTTGGGTCTCCGCGCTCGCCGGAGGCAGTGGGCACTCGGGAGAGGGTAATGTAGCACGAAAATCCTCAGCGGCGACTTCGGCGTCCTTCTGAGTGGTCGCACTCGGAGGCATCATGTCCAGAACAGCCTCCGGAGTTACTTCGGCATCCCCGCAAGCTACAGCATTTGGCGTCGGTACACCCGGGATCACTTCGGGAGCCGCCTCGGCGCCCCCGTGAGCAGAAATGCTCGGAGAAGGCATTGAGCCCCGGCTGGGGACCTCTTCGGGAGCAATCTCCTGAGGATTTCCAGTTGGCACATCGACAGGAACATCAGTGGATGGCTTCCTGGTATAACAAAAATTAGGAGTGCGTTCCGACAAATCAGCAACAACCGACGAAGGGAGCAGACCATACGTTACCTAGTGGACCTCCGTATCTTCACCCCAGCACCTTCATGTTGGGGCAAACAGCTGCCCGAAGGTAAGGGCTGTGGGCTGACCTCCTGGGATTGCGGGGCAGGCTCCGTCAAAGGCTAGCTTGAAGGCTCGTGGATGATGAGGCCACCGCGCGAGGCAACCAGAGTGGCCCGGGACTCCGGCAACTCCTGGGCAGCCACCCCTACCCTTTTTGGCCCTCGGCGCGGCAGTGGAAGCTGGAGCTGACCGTTTGGAGCCCGACCTCGGATGAACGGTAGCATCCGAAGGAGCGAAGGGGTTCCGGGAGCCGAGGGACTCTGATGACGACGTCCCCAAGTCCACGTCCTTTTCGACAAAAGGCTCAAGATCGTTACCTTCCCTTGGACTATCTTTCGGGATCTTAGGATACCCGGGAATTGGGGCGTCAGAAAAGTAATCTTCTCGACCGTGCAGAACAAAAGACCAGTCGGCTAGGGCAAAAGATGCAAAAAGAAAACCCATTTGAAGAAGCAAGATGTTACCTGAGGAGGAGGCTGTTTCAAGCTATAAGACTTGGGACACCCGCTGTAGTCCATCATGGAGTTGGGAGCAAAAAATCGTTCAGCCGACTGTCAAGAGCCCCCATCGAGATCCTGTCAGGGGTTTCCCGAGTAGGGTCTGACCTCCCTTGGAACTCATACCCCGGGTGAGCTTAGTCCTTCAGCGGTTGGATGTGATGAACGGCAAAGCTAGTGGCGATCCTGACCGCATGCAAGCCATCCTTCTTCAATTGCTGGATGATGGCCATAAGCTCCCCAACTTCGCGATTATCGAAGTCAGGCAGAGGTTTGGTATAAGAAACGTCAACAACGGGTCCTCGCCCATAAAAGACAGGAAGGCTAGGCATGAGGTTGGAGCAGTAGAACCATTCCCGGTGCCATCCTTTGTTCGAAGAATGAAAAGGGATCGCAAAATAGGATTTCTTCAACCCATCCCGGAGCTGAAGACCAGCACCCCCAGCCAGCTTGGGGGCCTCCTTATTCGGGAAGGACTTGAGAAGGAAAAGATGGCAAAAAAGGTTGAAATGAGGATGAATGCCCAAATAGGCTTCGCAAAGGTGGACAAAAATGGCGATTTGAAGGATGGAATTGGGGTTGAGATGAGTCAAATCGATTCCATAATAAAAGAGAAGGCCGCGGAGAAAAGCACTGGATGGCAAACTAAGTCCGCTCTAGAAAAAAGATTCAAAAACGACGATTGCCTCTGACCGAGGAGTGGGGAAAGATTCACCTGCCGCTACGCGAGCTCCTATTAGCTCCAATGGAGGGATAACCCCTGCAGCGACCGTGGCCTTGAGATGCGCCTCCATTGTTACCGAGGTGGCCCAATCCTGGGGTGCGAAAGGCACTTCGGGGGCAGCCGCGGAGGAGAACGCCATTCTTGGAGGTAGCGGGGAGTACTAGCAAAAGGTTGAAGCAAAAGAACTCCAGGAAGACAAGCAAGAAGAAAGAGGCGGCAGCCAAAGAAACAATGGGAGATTGTAACCGATCCCCTCTGAAAGGGCGCATTAAATGCGTCGCATGATGTTAGGGTTTCGCCTTCGGGCGGGAAGGAAATCCCTCTCTTTCTGCGAACAGACAGTGCGGACCCTACGGAGCACCCTTGGTTTGGATTTAACCGAGAATCTCGGGTCCAGACCGAGTCAAAGCTTTGGGGGAACATCACTGGCTAGACTAGGCGAGAACCACTCGGCCAATGTCCTATTGGACATGCCCTTGGTGCACCCCAAGTCGGGATGATCATCAACGTCTTATTGGATGCAACCCCGGAGCACCCCAAGTTGGGATGATCACCAACATCCTATTGGATGCAACCCCGGTGCGCCCCAAGTTGGGATGATCACCAGCGTCCTATCGGATGCAACTCCGGTGCGCCCCAAGTCGGGATGATCACCAGCGTCCTATCGGATGCAACTCCGGTGCGCCCCAAGTCGGGCTAATCACCATCGTCCCCCTGGACACAAACCCGGAGAGCCCCAAGTCGGGCTGATCTCCAGATATCCTCACCAGTGCGTCCCTATAATGGGCTGAACGTGGGCACCTCTATTACAAAAAAGACTGCTCGGATCATGCGATGAGCTGGATAATTTCGAGTCCTTTGCAAATTCCTTGCTTGCAGCCGAGTACTTTGAAGGAGCTATCGACCAAGCAGCCGAATGCGTCTCCTACTCGTAAGCGAGACCTCGGGACAAGCAACTCAATTGCAAAGCACTCGAGGGCTACTGTGGAGAACACAGCTACTGGGTATGCACACAAGAGTTTAAGAAGACCCGGTAAGAAGAGACAAGTGGGACCAGGCAAGCGTTCTCAGTGCCATGCAAATCACCTCGCCGTGAACCGCAAGGAGTAATAGAAGGAGATCATCCCATTGTAAAATACGATTGTAACCAAAAAGGATACTGTCCCCGATAAGGAAGGACACGATCTGCATGTTTGTAACCAACTCGGATTCCCCCCGTTGTAACCGAATCGGACTCTACTATCTCTCACTTTATATAAGAGAGATAGGGACAACAACAAGGATAACAACAGACAATCCCAGAACACAGGACTAGGGTTTTACCTCCACCACAGAGGGCCCGAACTTATCTAAACCTTTGTCTTGTGTTACCATCAAGTTCCCGATCTAGCACCTAACCCGACAAATACACACCCCCCACATTCATTGCCGATACTAAACATCGACAGATAGATAGAGGTCCAATTCTCCGTTGTCGTAGGGTTGTGTCACCGGGAGAAGCAACACAAATAGGAGAGAAGAAATACCTCAGCTATGCAGGGCTTAACCAAAAACTTACCTAGCATGACGTTTGTTGCATCCTGGGCTCCATCTGCTGTGATGTGGTTGACTCACCCTCTCAGTGTTGCTTGAGGCGTAGCTCCAACTTGAGCATTTCCACGATTCACTTCTGGTGCAGGTGCCTTTGTAGGTGTGGTTTTAAGATTGAAGCGAACAAGTGTCACACTTCCTCTCTTAGAATAGTTGTTGGCAAAGTGTTATGGCTCATTGCAGTTATAGCAACGCCTATTTGCCATATATGGATAACCTCCAGTTTGATAACCAGCTTGAGTAGGTGTCTATGAACTCTGACTAGATGGACGCAGTGCAGGTGATGGCATCTTGAAAGCATTCTTTGGTTAAAACCTTATGAACTGGTGAGGTGCAATCATCACTCTCTATGGTCCTTGGCGAGTTCCTTATTGTGCTATTCTGCATTTTTGGCTGTTATCCGACTCCTTGCGCTTGTCCTCCAAAATAAGGGCCTTCTTATCCAATTCTTGGAAATCAGGAAAAGTATGGGTGATCAAACCCACTTGCAATCCAAAATTCATTCCCTTCATGAAACGAGACTGCCTCGCTTTATCAGTTGCCATGTCTTCAGGGGCATAGCATGCAAGCTGTGTGAACTTGTTCAAATAGTCAACCACTGACTAACCTCTTTCTTGAGTGCTCTGAAATCTTTCTTCTTCAAATCCATGATACCTTCTGGTACATGGTACTTGCGAAAAGTAGCAGTAAACTCATCCTAGGTGATCTCCTATTGGTTTTCATGAGAAGCACAATATTTCTCCCACCATTCTGGAGTCGTTCCTTCAAGTTGATGAGAAGCATAGAGCACCTTCTCAATTCTAACACACTGGTAATATGAAGCTTCCTCTCAATAGATCGAAGCCAATTATCTGCCTTCAAAGGATTAGCATTCCCAGATAAAGTAGGTGGACGGGTCCTCATGAACTCTAACAATTTGGAATAAGAGCGTTATCCAATGTTTGCAGTTTGATTTGCTTGATTAGCAGCTACCTGGTTAGTGAGGTACTGCACTTGCTGCATCATAGTGTGCATCAATTGAGTCCGTGCAGCTAAGAAAGCTCCAAAATTTTGCATGTCCACTTGCGGTGCAGGTTGCAAATAAGACTCATCATTGGGATTCCCACTGGGGTGTGAACCACTTTCACTAGCTCCATTGTTTACGCATGTCTAAACTATCTGTTGAACACTCCTAGGTTTAGAGATAAGAGGGAACAATAATAGATAAGTAATAAAGAAACTTATGTGGGGGTATCAAGTGTAACTCAAAATCCAAATCTATTCAATCTTTTATTAATAACTTTGTATGGTTGCTTACATTGCCTAGATGTCTTACAACTCATATTACACACTCAAAAACATAGAAACACTTATTAACCTAAGCACACAAAAGTATAACGCCTAAAGGGCGACTCTATTACTCAAAAGACGCGACTCGCACACTTGAGTCTCAACTACTAAGCTAGACTCGATCACTCGTCAAGCCACCCTCGGCTGCAGCTCTCCTGGGGCGTACACCGGTGGGTGATCAGGCATCGGTGCATACTGATCCATGTGGCCTCCAGCTACGGTTGTAGTCGATGACGCCTCCTCCACAGGCCCTGGCTATGGCTCTAGCCGTAACTCCTCGGGATCCTCGTGCATGAGCTCCAACTCAGCCTCCTCCTCTCTAGCTTACAAAGCCACGTCGAGCTCAGTGATCCTTTGTGATGCTAGTACTCTGGTCTCCTAAAATCTCAACTCAGCGGCCTCCAAAGAGTCATAGGTTTCCTGAAGCTCCTGAACTGTGCTCTCTATAACCTCCTCCTGTGTTGCAGCGAACCTAGCAAGGTGAACAACTACAACATCTCTGGCAAGGTCAATCCTAGCACTGGTGGCACCTCCCTCCTACGGATGGATAAGAAACACAGTCTACCTTAGCTCCTCCAAGTAGTCATGAGTGATCCTGCACAGTGCAAGACGTGCTATCTCCTGGATACTAGCCTCAAAAGTTGACCTCCTCGCTGTTATGTTGATTGGGCAGATGGCCTTCGTGTCTTCATGTGCATAGATGGTAACTTTGCAAATCACCCCTTTCCCCTTTTTGATAATAATCCAATTGTTGGCCCCAAAAATTGGCTTGTCAAACTCTCCCAGCACCTGAAGCATCCTCCAAAACTCGATGACATATCCATCGTTGTGCTCTCTATAAGTGTGCATCATCCTCATCTGCCAAAAGACAGCTCTCGTGAGATCACAAATTTCAAAGACAAAGTAACAACAGAAAATTTCAGTAGAGACATGAAACAAGAAAGAAGGGATAAGTCAAGAATTCAATGATCTTATTGGTAAATTTTAACTTTAGAAAATAGTTTATCCTCCCCAACAGCCAGTCTAACTAGGGTCAAGTCCTACAGTTAGTATGGTTATGATACCACCTCTGTCGGGATCCGAATGTGCAAATTCGGACCCTTTGTGTATTCAGCACTAGTCCAAGATCACTCTAGTGTACAGTCTCAACATAGATAAAATATCACAATCATACACAGTAAAATAGTAAATAAAGACTTTATCTATTAGTATAACCTATTTGGTCAACCTTATGGTCAACTTGAAATAATATGTCATGCAGGGCAAAGACTCAAATATAAAGAAAACTACAGCGGAAAAGAAGACTCGTAGTAACCCATCAATTTGCCATAGACAACTGATTGGGCTCACACCATAATTTGACTCCTCCCAGAACTCCTCCTTAAGACTGGCGTAGACTCCTCCTCAACTGGTGTTTAAATTGTTGCAACAGGGTGAGTACATAAAGCACTCATCAAGTCATGCATATAATAAAAGTCTATTAACTACATGCATGGCTTATTCCAAATGAATGGCTGAAATGGTTATTTTGCACAAAGCTACATTCTAAATGATTATCAGGTATAGATTGAAATGATTGTAAATCAAATATCATTACTAAGTATCTTTCTCATTTATTTTCCCAGATCCATTAGCACACAACCTAAACCAAATTTCTTTCTTTCAGTGGCACTCAGCCTCCCATTCCCAAGTTTTAATTTTTCAAAATCTAACCCTTGACTATAATTTTCGAGGATTGTCCACTACTACAGAATGGTACACCACTATCGCTTCATCTGTGTCGGTTCCCAACTTTTGAGTAAAAAACCAATTATGATATGTGTATGTAATCTGTAATTTTTGGAAAAGGGGTCATCACAATCCGTTTTAATCTAAAATCGATTGTGATAACACTCATCACAATCAGTTCTAGATTAAAATTGATTGTGATGTTCCTCGCTAGGTTTTATATATCCTCTGGATGAACTATCCTCTGTTGGTGTTCTAAGGAAAAAAAACTGCGGCCACCTCAAAAAAACATAACATACTCTGGTTGAAACTTAGACTTGGGTGAGAAAATACAAATTCCTTGAGGATGTATGTTAAGAGGGTATGTTGAAGCCCTAGCTTGAGGAAATTTCCCCTCTATTTTCCCTCATTTTGTGGTTTTCTTCAAAAGGTGAGCATTCCTTCAATTCCTGTCAATTTTGCATTATGAAATTCAATTTTGATTTGGTGAATGTGTTACATGTCATTAATGCTATGGTTGAAGGTTGGGTGTTAAGAGGGTAAAGTTGAACCCCTAGCTTGAGGAGATTTCCCCTCATTTGTGTTTTCCCTCAAAAGGTGAGCATTCCTTCAAATTTTTCTATTTTGCACTAGAAATTAAATTAAATTTTGATTTGATGAATATGTTAAATGTCATTATTGTTGCTATAATTAATATGATCAATGCTAAGCTTGCGTAACCTATGCGTCTCCCGTTTGAGGGTGCTTCTTTATAAATAAGTAGTCTGGAATTGTCCATGTTTTTTTGGACAGTTCGAGGATATGTAGTTCGGGCAAGTTCCTGAGCTGTTGTACAACTCTAGAGAAAGTTTTTGTGCCATCTTCCTCGTGTTCTTCGGATACACACCCTCTTGACCTGTTGTCGAGACGTGTATTTGGAGAACAACGAGGAGATGCTGCCGAAATTTTCTTTAGAGTTGTACAATAGCTTAGGAACTTGCTCAAACCATATATCCTCGAATGGGATTAGGGTCACCTAATTAGATATTAGGAGCCATCGTTGGTATGTATTTAGTTGGTCAATATTTATATGTTTCTTTAAGATCATTCAATTCCTCTACTTTGTTAATGCTTCCACCCTTATTTTCTTTCATTGAAGTCAAAAGAATTGCAAGCTTAATTACTGCATTAGGTTTTTCAATATCATTGTTGATGTTATAAATATGCATGTCTCCCAACTAGGGAATTGAAAGCTCTTAACTAGGGAAGAAAATATTGGGGTAAAATTATATATTTGCGAAGGTAATTAAATAATGTCTCGGTATTTGAAATAGCTAGATGTCGCTCAAGTTTTTTCTTAATTTATTGTTTATGGTTTAATTGTAGATGGACCATCAAGAATGGATGTATTAAAAAAAGTCATGTGAGTGTTGCATTTTAGAGGGGGGGTTAAGGAGTTCATAAGAGTTGCGGAAGAAGACATGGTTAAGAGGGATGTAAAGTTCATATATTATCCTTACATTGATTGCACCAATCACATGAGATTTAACAACTCAGCTCAAATTGAAGACCACTTGATTCGACGTGGCGTCGTGAGGAACTACACGTGTTGGATCCATCATGGGGAGACAAGTAGTACCACTCTGGTATGCAACGAAGACATGCTAGAACCCGATCACAAGTTGGAGCGTGATATGTTTGAGGAGGATAATTTAGATCAAATGTTACGGGATGTGGAGAGAAATTACACGAGAAGAGAGTTTACAAAAATTAAAAGCATAATGGAAGACGATGCTAAACCGTTATTTTTTGGTTGCAAAGTGGAATACATCAAGTTGAGTTCGGTCCTTGCATTGTTCGAACTGAAGGCAAAACACCGTTGGACATATACAAGTTTCAATGCACTTTTAGTTCTTCTATCGGATATGCTTCCAGACAGAAACGAGTTGCGAAGAAGCATTTATGAAGCGAAGAAGTAACTATGTCCCATGGGAATGGAAATATAAAGGATACATGCATGTCCGAATGATTGCATATTATACCGCATTGTGCCATATAGTTTTGAACGAAATACTTCCAAAAACATCCTGCATTTCTCTGGTTTTTCCACATGACTACTGATCAGCAATGCATCTACTACATTTTTGCAGAACCCTTTACATATACCCTTCAATAGTACTCTTTCATTCATTACGCTTAAGATAATGTTTGAAATCCTCATTACGCTCTCAAATGAACTTATTCTGATGAACAACTAAACAAGAAGCAATTTTGCATTTCTGAATGCAAATCCTAGTTATGCTGATTGCCAGGTGAGCAACTTCATCTCAAATTATGTTCCAGTGGCACCTACTCTTACACTGTCTGATGAAAGTGCCCCGTCCTTAATAGTCCTTTTTTTTGTTTATGTAAGCTGTACAAATGGAGGTTACCTGGTACTAGGACTATATATTGTCTAGTTTTTGATGTTGGAAGTAATACATTATTGACATATTTCAACTCGAGCACAATTATATGTTGTTACTTTGGGACATTGTACCCATGGCCCTTTCAACCTTATTTTGCTTTTTAACTGATTTCCTGCGTTGCACCTTAATGGCAGTAGTGTTTTGTTGCATTAGTTATATCCTAGAGTATGAAATCTGTGTGACAATATTTATGCTACATCATGCTGGTGAGTATTATATAGCCTGCAACCTTTGTGGATTTGTGAAATTATTGTAACTTGACCTCCCAAGAGTCCGACCATTCACCTTCCTATATCTTTTGCATTTTAACATGATTCTGACTGCGCTAAGATGTTTTTTTGTTCTTTTGTACCTTGTGGTCAAGAAACTAACAAGTAGTGTCTCTAAAAATCAAATTACATGGATTTGGGCAAAGCATTGTTCTTTTTGCTTATATAATTTCATAGGGCTGTAGCTTCTAAGCATCCAAGAAGAGTATGTTTGTCATAATATATTATACTTTGCACCACTACTTGTTTGCCACCAATACATGTTTGTCATAATATATGCCTCCACTATGTAATTTGATTGTGACAGACTGACAGTATCTTGAATATTAGATTATTCTTCTAAGTTGAATTTAAAAACTCACTATTTTTCATTTAAAAGTAGCTAATTTGAGTGGATAAGTTTGGTGTTTCTACTTTTTGACGTGAGTGCAGGACGTAGGGCTAGAATAATTGATCAAGATATTACGTTACCTTTTAGCATGCTTATTTAATCCATAATTGATCAAGATATTGTGCCATTTCAAAAAAGCTTCTTGTATTTCTTCTTTTAGTCTTTGAGTTAACCCAACTTCAAATGCTGTTTTTTTTTTGTGAAATACAATGTTAATTTATTGGATAAGTGATCTAGCTATGAGTATTGAGTACTAGTAGTTACTAGACCTATGCAATTGATGGACAAATTTCAAATGTGAGTACTGTTAGTATTCTGACATTTTGCTTCCTGTTAATATTCTCGCAAATTTCAGCATTAATCTATTAGCTAGTACAATTATCTATTAATCTATTAATTTACATGATTCATTATATATTAATTTGCATTAGTACACATGATTCATTGTGTAGTTCTCATCATATTGTTATCTGGGATAAGTGTTATATGCTTGCTCTTACTATCAATTATACAACGGTTTTTTTACTTTACATGTCATTATTGTTTCTATAATTAATATGATCAATACTAGAGTTTAGTTTGCGTAACCTATGTGTCTCCCGTTCGAGTGTGCTCGTTTATAAATATGCTAAAATGGCATATTTATAAATAAGCAGTCTCGAATTGTCCATGTTTTTTAACAGTTCAAGGATATGTGGTTCGAACAAGTTCCTGAGCTGTTGTACAACTCTAGAGAAAGTTTATGCAGCATCCCCTTGGTGTTCTCCAGATACACAACCTCTTGACCTGTTGTCGAGACGTGTATTTGGAGAACAGCAGGGAGATATTGAAAAAAATTTCTCTGGAGTTATACAGCAACTTTGGAACTTGCTCGAATCACATATCCTCGAATGGGATTAGGACCTAACCTAATTAGAAATTAGGAGTCATCATTGGTATGTACTTAGTTGGTCAACAGTTAGGCGTTTCTTTAAAATCACCCATTAATCTGTTAGCTAGTACAATTATATGGTATCAATTATCCCTTAATCTACTAATTCACTACAATATGCTTTCTCTCATGTGAAATATATGACCATGTCAAATATATGAATTGCTTTCTCTCATGAAGTTTAGGTTTGGTATATAAATATTCAAAATGTCGCAAAGAGATAGCACCGGCTCAATGCAAGAGAGAGAAGAAGGTGATGCTGAGGCGCCGCCGAGTAAGGTCAGAAAGGGCGAGGACTGAATAAAGGGGCCACAAGGAGAACCCCGCGGGTACTCCACTTTGATGCCACGGGGGTTTGCACGGGTCCTGACAAGTATAAGGGGCGCTACTCCTCTTTTCTCGGCCAATTGGTGCGGAAGAGAGTGCCAATCACAGTTAAGGATTAGAGGAAGAAAGTCAGCGCCGAGCAGAAGAACCGGCTGTGGGACGAGGTTAAGGGGAAATGGATTTTAAGCTTTCATCACATTGTTTTGTCTCTGATTAGCTCTTTACTAGCTAGTGGTATCATACTATCACTTGCCTTTTATTGACAATATCTAGTCGATCACCTGCCTTTTTCTTTTGGTCTCATCAGTTAGATGAAGAATGTTTGTTTAGTTGCTTTTGAAGCAGTGGCAATGCAAGAAAGGATGCTTTCACTAGAAGTGGAAACTCCCATCTTGGTTGATCCATGGACCGATTCTTTAGCTTTTCTGTTGAGTGTTAATCCAAAACTACTCTAGCTATTAGTCCTAGTTCGATAAGAGTTCAGTAAAGACATGACCTTGTTTGTAATTCCTAGTTGTCTTTGCTGAAATTTTTCTCTTAATCAGGTGAGGCGAAAAGTGCTTACAGAGGACCTTAATAAGGTGAGGAGACTTGTTTGAGCTACTGTTATATAGTTGTATTACATGCTTAGGCCTAAATGATTCACTTTGTGAGAAAATTGTCATGCTTCTTTCACTGATAAGTATACAAAAGAACAATAAATTAAGGGAATGAGATGCAAAATTTTATAGTTTCATGTGTTACACTTAAGAAAAGTGGCTAGCTAGTATATTCATGATCTCATGTGTGGGACAGATAACACGTCTATGGATATATCATTTGTGTTTTACTAATGCCTGTTATATTAAAATGGTAGGACTTCATCCTACTTAAAGTTGATGATTGGGATACTATGGTCGCTTTTGAAGTATGCTTTTGGACAAGACCAGAATCATTTAATTTAATGATTTGTAAAGCTATGTTATAAACAATTAAGCATTAACTTTTTGCGGTATATCTGCAATTTGTTACTAATTAGGGATATGCATTTTTTTTTGTCTATTTTGGTATGATACGGATTATGGATGTACGTAGTACCAAATTTAAGATGCATGTTTACTTTCGTCAATTTTTGAGATTTTCTCCTTGTATTTTGTGATTCTCATTATTTTCCTTATTTTTGTCCTTTGTCTGGTTTTTTTTTCAGTTTCCATTATTTTTTTCTTTGATTTTAGATAGTACTCCCTTTTGTTTGCATGAATTGTTTTATAGAATTTTATTCCCCTGAAGTGGGCTGCTGCCATTGTGAGGAGTTGGCTGATCAGTGGTTGCCTTCCATTGATTGGAAATGGGGAAGAATAGGTGGAAACCTATATCATGAAAATGGCTTGGTTTGGATTGATTTACCTATAGGTTGAGTTGCATTGGTTTTTAGAAAAGAAGAAATGGGCTGGGTTGGTTTGGTGGGATGTGTAGCCATAGGCGGACCCAGGGCCGGCCAGCCTGGGCACGGGCCCGGGCTCAGGCCCATGTAACAAAATTGTAGATCAAAATTCTAGATGACGAAAAATACAGTGTCTTTCCGTGAATTCAACAACGGACCGAGCTAATAACATCTGGTTTTAACAAAAACCCAGTTACTACTTGATAGAAACTTCCTTCAGTGATTTGATCCCTTGTTATTAGCTCAGTAAATAGTTTGTGAACTTGTTGTCCTTCATTAAGCGTGTCCAGGCTTTAGAAAATTCCTATATCCGCCACTGTGTGTAGCTGATGAAGCTGTTGGAGCGGTTTTGGAGTGGGTTCCAGACCACTAGCACTCGTGGTCGCGGGCAATGATTGTGCGTGCGTCGGGCTTGTCGGGCTTTTGGCTTTTGCTAGTCTGCTTCCGTGCTTCGTGCGTCCTGGTGTTCGTCTTGTGCATGTGCTTCGCGAGGTAGGGAGTACTTTTCTTTCCGTCCCTGGAGTAGCCTCTGAATTTATAGATACAGACACCTTTCCCTTATCTTTTGACGTGTATCTGTTTGTTTTCAACCCGCCAATTCTCTTTCTCAGCACGGCACGTGTACGGCATTTGAATTGCCGTGGGCTTAATGGCCCCGTTTGGCAATTTGAAATCGGGTCATTTCTACTAGATTCCGGAGGAAACATAACCAAACGGGCTAAAGCTCGGAACGATTCTCTTTGGATCGTTTCATCTTTTTTTCACTTTGTGTCTGAATCGGTTTCAACCCTGTTCCACCCGATTCACAGAATCTTACCTAAAACGTTTCTACCAAGAATCTGAAACCGTTTCCGTTTCTACTAAATCTGAAACCGTACGAAATAGGGACTAAATTACTTGCATGTGTCCTCGAGTGCAGGCCTATAAACGAGCCAATCTCAAGCGGATTTGGTCTCTCATGCTTCAGCTCGATAAAAATTCAAACGAGTTTGAGTTGGTGTCCGAACCTAGATCTAGACTCGAGCTTGGTTTGGTAACAATAAACAATTCAATTACTATTCTTCAACGATAAAAATACTCAAACTCGAGCTCGTCACGAGTAAACTCAATAAGTGTTAACATATAGTAATATTTAACAAGTGATTCGTAAATTTAATAGACTCACGAGCTATTCAAGATCGGCTTGGTAAAACTCGCGAACTCATGGTGAAATTTGAGTTTAGCTCGTTTAAAACTCAAATCAAACTTAAAGCGAACCGGGCTGGAGCAACTCACTGAGTCATTCTCGGTTTTTTTCAGCCCTACTCGTGCATGTAGGGGTGGATATCGAGCTGACTCGACTCGACTCGGTTAACTCGTGAAGATAACGAGCCAGCTCGACTCGACTCGTTATCTTAACGAGCTGAAAACTCAACTCGGCTCGACTCGTTATAAACTCGAGTTGGCTCGTTAAGCTCGTTATAAATGTGAGCAACAAAGCATGCATTAGATACCTCAAACACTCAAACATGAGATTACTGTCATGAGATTACTGCAGAACAATGATGGATAGAAATGACTAGAAAGTGAAAATTCATAATTCATAACATTCAGTTAGAGGTGCTCAAATTATATGACATTCCCAATTATAACAGGTGTAGTACAGATTAATGAAGAATATAGATGATCGATAGGCTAAACTGTAAGGCAAACTCGAAAAAAAGACAGCAAGCTTATCTACTACATATTAGAAACATCAAGTTCCTACATGGGTAAGATGCATATTGCATAAGGCAATACAAAGCTTTTTTTTTCCCAACTCGTTAACTCGCTCGTTAAGCTCGTTAGCTCACTCGTTTAACTCGTTAACTTAATGAGCTCAAAAACCAGCTCAACTCGACTCGTTAAGTAATGAGTTCGAGTCGAGTTGAGACAAGTCAAATTTCCGAGTTCTCATTAAACTCGTGAGTTTCGAATTTTTTTCCCACCCCTACGTGCATGCGTGGTGGTTTTTTCTATCTGCCTCTTGTGCTTGTACCGGTCTCAATAGATGGCAGGCTATGCCTTGATAGGCAGAGAACCGAGAGTGACTCCATCTGTAAGCAACAAGCGTGCTTAGGTTCCTTGCATGCAGGTTTCTTTTCACCAAATGAATTCAATGAGTTACCCGAGGTGAGCATTTGTTAGGTAACACATAGACTATTTTAGCATAAAATTAAAATTTTCTACGATGTAATAAAAAAACTACCGTAAATTATAGATCACGGAATTACAACTAGACGTACAGATCCGTAGCGAAAATAGAGTTGATGTAACGCATTGGTGCGGTTATAGTCATACTAGCCCCGCTTCTCCTCCAACAGCTCCTTGTCACCGTCACAGGATGTGGATCGTCCTAGCGTTAAAGCCTCGCAGCAACGTCTCCAAGGTATCCATATGCACGGGGCAAGAACATCACATGTCGAAGTCCTAGCGCTGGCTGTGCGATTCAGGACAAAGGAGGGGCGGCGGCTAGAATTTTGAAATCCTATTCTTTCTCTTAACCATAAAACCAGCATCCCATCCCTTTTAATAGATGCCTTAGAGCATCTCCAACAGTTTCCTATAATTTGACTCCCAATAACCCTGGATTGGGAGCTTCCTAAAGTTTTTGGGCCTTAAAAAAATATCATTCTCCAACAGTTCCCATTTCCCCTCCAAAAAATAGTGATTGGGAAAGCACACGAGCGTCCAATATCTGGCCACTTCGGCCGGAGTTTTTGGGTGTGCAGAGAGATAGAGATTCCGATAGGGTAACTATTGGAATGGTAATTTTTTCATTTGTTCCTAAAAAATGATTTTAGGAATAAGTTTTGGGAACTATTGGAGATGCTCTTATAGTAGATATCTACATAAGAGGCCCATCAGAATTCATCTCACTATCCGAATTATGTCCCAACTCTTTAAGCGTGCCACCATATAGGTTCATGTATTTTTGGACATGGCCCGAATACTCTTACTCAACCATTAATCGGTAGCGGTCCCTAGCAGAACATGCTGACTCTCGAGTATATATAAAGATCACATCAGACAAAACTTAACAATGCTTAATTATATGCTTTTGCCTTTGCTTCATGATATCAGTCAAACTAAGGAGAGTATGTGACATCCTTGTTTAGATAGCTTGACTACTCTTTCTAAATTACGTGACTCGGAATCCCTGACAACGGTTAACTCTTTAACCGTGACTAGCATGGTCATGCATTTCTGGAATCGGACCACTCGAGAAGCCTAGAGATATCTCTCCTGTTATATGGAGGGTCAAATCCCATCTTGATCAACCATGCCTCGTAGCATGCTTTATGATAAACCCGAAAAACACCTTTATAACTACCCATTTACGGAGTGATTTTGGCAACCCCCAAATAAGTCATTACATATCTCGACACTACTACAAATCATAACATCATAGACGGTTTGGAACCGTCATCACAGACGGTTCTCCAAACCATCTGTAACCATGTGTTAGTGATATGATGGCATATCACAGACGGTTCTCAAATCGTCTGTGCTATATAACATCATAGAAGGTTCTGTTTACAAACCATCTATGATGACATCATGTCACACTATTTCTAACTATAATCGTCTATGATATTATATATCACAGATATTTTCTAACTAGAACCATCTATAATGTTTCTAGTTAGAAATCGTCTATGATATATATTTTTTTTACAAATGGACCTTTTTCTATTTATTGGTTAGCCTCAGAAAATACTAGTCATGCCCTTTGAAACAAGTAGATTACAAATCATCACAAGCATATATTACATCCATTTCAGTAATAAGCATATTACAAATCATCATAAGCATAGATTACATTCATTTCAGCAGTCAATTCAGATTACATCACAGCAAGGCACATCCATTCAGAAATGATATCAAATATACTACCCAATTGAACTCAATATTATTAACTAATTAATTGAATGTATAACTACAATTCACAAATCCACAACACAAGTTTCACAAATTAACCCAAGTGGTAATTCAGAAATAACACAACTCCTGAAGTTAGGCAGTGTGGAACTCACCTTTTGGATTTATGACCTCACTTAGCAAGAAGGCACAAAGTTGTCCTCAAATTCAGATCAGATGACTCTCTTCCAACATAGTTATAATATCATTGATCTTTTTTTTAGTAATGAGGAGTTTCATATTGTGGCAAATTTCCCTTCCCTGCTTGTAACACCCCGGCATTTAATATGCCTGAATGCTACCAAACATAAGCTAAACAACATCTAAATACCACATTTAACATAAAATTCCAGCAAAGGTGCATAGGCTAAAAACCGAGATTTCGGCAGCACCTCCTTTGTTTTAACATGGATTTAAGGAGCAACAACAGTATAGCATTATAAGGCAATATGAGAGACATCTAAAACAGCAATAAATGGAGTCTTAACGACAATATAAGACTAACATCAAGCACTTAAAGTCTCCAAGTGTCAAACGAACAATAAATCTCTCATAAACAAAGCTAAACCTTAAAGCAATAATCATCACACGCAATTTATTATCAAACTAATAGAATGACTTGTGGAATCAATATGGTGAAGCTACGTGTGGGCGTGTGACTATTTCCCTTCCCCGCATGCCATTCTCATGGTACCTAAAATAACAAGAAAACACAAGCGTGAGTTCGAAACTCAGCAAGCATATTGCAATGGACAACAAGAACAATATCATGGCAATAACATCTCCCATTATATATATCATCTCATTCATGAACACTTAACAATATCATCATCATTATGTATGCAATGTAATGCAATGCTCATGTCTCCTTGGAAACTCATACCGGTATGGTTGAGTACACACCCGTCGGTGTGCACCCTCTCCCCTTCCATCCCGAAGATGGAGGGTGCCTACTCCTCGCCTGCTCACCGTGGTGAATAGAATCACGATGTAGGACTTACTCATTGGCTTTCCGGATTAGTCATAACTTTCTCACCGACCTTCCCGGACTAGTTATGACTTTCTCACCGCCTGAGCCATGTAACATGCCATGTATGCATTTATGCCAACATCATATTTAACTCACATATTAACACATGGCATCATAACATATTAAACATGCTCATCATATCATTGGCAATCATAAAAGCATGGCAAGTGATCATATATCATGTAGTCAATTCCATCTATTCTCAACAAGCAACCTACAAATCGCTATCCATCACAACACACTTGCCTCAACCACGGGCAACGGATTGGCGGGAAGTAGAGGGCACTCCCGGGGTTGCACCACCTGCACATAGGTACCACACGCTCACAATCATGTCCACAAAACAGTACGCAAACCCTCATCTACCCCGACATTGCCAACTACTCGCAAAACCTAAAAACAGAGGTTCTGTCCTGTCGGGACAGCAGCATTGCAAAAGGCATAACTTGAGTTCTGGGACTCCGAATCAATTAAACGAGTACATCCTCGTATAGCTTAGGAAATTTCCCAACTTTCTCTAGGTATATGGAAATACTGATTCAGATTCTAAAGTCGTCTAATCTACAAAATACTGTGATCTGTTCCAATCACGTCACAGATTTTAACACGCTCGGTAAAACAGCCATAACTTTCAAACGGCTGATCGGAATTTAACGTTCTTTATGTCCACGGAAAGATAATTAAACTATCTACAACTTCTTCAACATCCGTACGGACAGACTCGGATTATAAATCGACAAAAACTCGAACCCTAGCCGGACTGCTCATGCTGTCCCAAAACAGAAACGTGGCAACATCTAGATCTAACCCAAATTACTCCAATCCAGCACCTCCAATTGATCTAAAAACTCGATAAACACCTTAATAACAGTACCTAGATCAATCCCCAGGGTTCCCATGGTCATACCTTTGCCCGACGCACGAAAACTCCAATAGATCTCCTCGCTCTTCGCTCCTCGCTCTTCGCTCCTCGCTCCTCGCTCCTCGCTCCTCGCTCCTCGGATGGATCCATGAGGATGCAGGGGTGGGGAGGCCACCCTAGGGCAGCAAGGGGTGGAGGAGAGGTGGTGGAGAGGTGGGGAGCAATGGGGCAAGGGAGGGGGAGTCGCACGGCCAAGGGAGGAGGGAGGCGGCTAGGGCAAGGGCAAGTGGGGGGAAGGGCGCACAAGGGGCAGGGGTGAACGCCCAAGGGCTGGTGGGGAGCCCTTTTACCAGCCCCCACACCCAATCCTAGTCCGTTACGGAGACCTACTCCATCCCACCAAAGCCCACTTAAGGCCCAAACTCCCCCGGGAAGGCCCAAAACCCCGAAAACGGCCCGGAAACAGCCCGGAAACGTTATTAACCTCCATACCTTATGGTTTTAACCTGCCATTCCAAATTTCATAAAGTTTTTGACCTTAACATGCACCATTTAAAAGGTTACGACACTCCGTGGTGACACATCACTTCAAACGGCCCAAAAACGCGAGTAAACCTCAAGCCGAAAGGTTTTATTCTCTAATTTCACATTCTATAATGTCACACCATACCGTAGTGTCACACTGCTGGTAGCACTGCAAATATAGAATGGTTAGTTCTAGATTCATTACTACAAACTTTGGTATAGGATTATTGTGTATAGCGGATACCAAAAACTTAAAATCATGCTTCAGCTTTGCTGTGTCCTCTCCAGAAAGCCCTCCACAACTTTGTATACTTTGAACAACCTACATGATTGCAAAAGGTTAATTAGCCTCAGCCATTCCAGGTACAATGTACACCTTGAACAACCTACATGACCATATTATCTATGGAGAAAAAGCGATTACCTATTGAGTAATTTCGTAATTGGATTAAAGTCATGGCTGTCACTCTGTAAGGAATCAAGGTAAATAATTCGGTTCATACTTGGATGAATTACATTTAAATCCCAGTGAAATCTACACAGGTATTTCAGGTATTTTGCCATGGTCATTTAATCTAACTGAGTTGCGTGCACTGTACAAATCAAAGTATAGCAAGCAGTGCATCACTTGCCCTGGGTTGTGGGATAAAAGTAGAAAATCTTTATATTTTTGAGCCATAAATACTCATTTCACGTGTTCCTCAATGATGTTTATATTTTTGCTTTAAGACTGTGTGGGTCAAGGAAAGGAAACCTATCGGTTGTTTGTTATGTTTTGCTTCATGAATCATGTATCTATATATACAAAAGTAAGGAGTTATATGTATGTGATATTTATCGCTATTACATGAATGTAAACTGTGATTGCACACACTTATAATTTTCAGCATCTCAAGAGTGCAATGTCGAGGGCATCAAGGTTGAAGAGATCAAACAGGCCATGGAAGTCAACCTTGAAGAATCCCCCCGTTGACTAGTTGAACAGATGCTCATTCTTGAAGTTGACCGTGATACTCGTTGTATGTTATCGCACTGGCTTGTTAGATTGTTCCATGTACCAACCATGCAATCTAATGCAAGCCATAGAAAGGTTTTTTAGTCACTCTTTTGTTACTAAGGGCTCTTGTAGCTTGTATAACTGGGCCAATAAGACAATTGAATAGTCCAGGGCCTTCGTGATCTGCATCGATTTGCCCTTGTGTTGCTTTCTACAATAGGGATTCTTCATGGGAGACGAGTGGGAGTAACCCACTTAGGGTGTGTTTGGTTGCCTGTACCAAGTGGTACATGTATGAGATGGTTCAAGAAAAAAGCCATCCATGTGTTTGGTTGCTTGAATGGAACCATCCCATCCTAGATCAAGTGGTACAAATTTAAGGAATATTCCCTCTAGATGCTGAACCATTCCGTTCACCCAAAATAATGGAACCAAATGGTACAGGACCATTCCATCCCATTCAACCTCATCCCACGAACCAAACACGCCCTTAAAGGCCTGTGATACATGGGGCTCAGTAGCTGATTTGGTGGCCTGCTGAGGTGCAGTAGGTGACTCAGGTAGTTCGGGTACTTCCGGTGATGGGGGATGGGCGTGCAAGAAGATGTCGCTGCTGGAACACTGGATGTATGTGCCAATGGCATCCCATGGTGTCACAATCTCGTCATTTAGTGGCATCTGTAGCACGACGGTCTTGAAACTACCATGTACGTTGTCCACACTAACCTTCGTGAAACCTGGTGATACCAGGGTACCGTGCACCAGAGCCCTTTCAATGGATGGATACACGACCCCCAAGCAGCCTCAATAGGAAGGGAGCCATGGGCAAGTCTCAGTTGGAGATTGCACCGCGTGGCCTCCTACATAATGATATACAATTAGCTAATGCATCCAACAACTATATCTATGGAGCATTCAAGAGATATATATTAGTAACTTGATGTCACAGATAGGAAATTTACCGTCATGTTCATCTGTGTGCGCGGTGGATGCACAACTCCTCTTACGGGTAGTGGGGCTGAGTTATGCACATAAATCTGGGGCTTGCGTAGGCCGTCTGTCCTGATTATTGAGCCTTTACTTAAGGCTTATTATCTTATTATTGAATTAATCTCTCTGCCTTTCCTCAATCTTTTGTACAAAGCCATTCCTCGCACTCGTCTTTGGTTCTCTTCCTACTATGGTATTTGTCAAAGTCGCTTGGGAATCCAGTTTTCTAGGGAATGAAAACCCCTTTGCCTCGCATATGACCATGGTGTTCCTTGTTTTCCAATGACATGGAGTGTACATCTTCTCCCTGTCTGGCAAAAAAGAGCGCCATCTGAAGATTATGTACTCAACACTACCTGCAAAATCATGACATGTTATTTCACTTATAAAGATATGAACTAATTTCAAACTTGGTAGTTCGATTTCTTACCAGGCATTCACAGACTTCCTCGTCCGTGGGGTTTGTAAAGTAGATGGTGCATGAAGACGTGGCATACGACTTTGCTCTTAGCCAGTCTCTGGCGTTGGTCAACGATTGTGCAAATGGTGTAGATATATACCTCCTCTCCTTCCTTGCCCATTGTGCTCTTTTCCCTGCGTACCCAGTGGTGCCAAGTGTGTGGGGTGGGTGTTCCTTGCCTACAGGGCCTTGTGCACTTCACTTTCACGAACAAATCCTTCCGTTGTCTCCAGCTCAACAAAACTTTGCCATACGTCCTCATCAATGAACCTATACTTAGAGAAAGGAGTCTTATCCTTGTTGACATATTCCTTAACAAGCATGCTCTTAAAGTTTTTCTGCACCTTTCCTGCCACTAGCAGTATATACCGTCGCACTAGGCGCATGTAGTCTTCTAGGATCTCGAACGATGCAAGAATTTCTGTCACCAAGTCATTGCGGTTCTCGTCAGTTAGTGTCTTCCAAGATGGATATGTGATGGGGACCCATTCCCTTGAAACTACCTTACACAATGTCCAGAAAGCTATCACTACCTTTCTTGGTTCAGTAGAGACCCCATCCTTTGGATCAACCGCGGTGATGGTATATCGGTCCATGGGCCTTTTATTTGCTCCTCTTGGACTGCGAGTCGGTTTTTCTTTCATCAGCTTGTCACATCCTTTCGACGATGAATGAGGGGAGGCCATCTTCTTTTTAACTAGACTTGTTGTGACATATTGTGTGTTGAAATTTTTTATCTCCATCAATGCCATATTTGCTTAAACATGTCATGAGAAAAGCATTTTATGTGATAATATTTGTAAGAGATACCACTTAGAAATGAAATCAACTCAAAAGGTGGCAATATTGCTTTAAAATTAGTACTGACATGAAGGTAAATCCCACAACCCACCAAAGGCTAGTAACAACTCGGTTTTCTGGTGGATCTAGTTAAATGTATATTATTCCTTCTTTCTTTATTAGTATTTTTCTATATTTTTTAATGTCCCTTGAAACAATCTTTTTTCTTTCTTGAGAAAGGACTGGGGGATCATGCTTGAACTACTTATAGTTTGGTTAAATTATTGATTGCAAGGCAAAGTGCCAAACAAAAGTTAAATAAAAACTGATAGCTTGGTGAGAGAATAAAAGCAGAAAATGATTTGAAATCTCAAGTTCTCATTCTCTCCTCCAAAAGAGAAGAACAAATAATGTGGGTTTCTCAGTGATTTTAGTGGATGGAATCCCTTAATACCATTAATTCCCCTCTACCTTCACTTGCCCAATTATACTTCAAATTTCAAATTGTTCATTTTTAAATACTATATTTTCATTACTGAAGAATGCCCGTTTTTTATTCTATTTATTAGAAAGAATATACCAGTCATATTATATCAAAGTGATTACATTTATTTAGACAAAAAGGATTTGGAATTGTGGATATAGATAAAGATAATGCAATCAAGGGCACTGCATGTAGTAAGTACAGGAAATAAATGAGACATATAGGATTTCTTTACCACTTACTAAAATTAAGTATTTAAAATTCATAATTTTTCCATCACCCAATAAACTTTTCAATAAAACCTAAAGTATATATAGGATTTATATTTTTGCATTGCATACAACCATGAGCATTCAAGATGTAGAAATTAGGATGCATGATATAAAACAAAAATTTAGAAAAAAAAGAATTAAAATAAGGAGACAAATATGCATTCCAACAAAAATAACATAAACCAATTTACTAGATAAGACACAAAATTTGTATCAAGTGAGAATTATTGATTCAGAGAACAAAGCATTGTATATTCACTACTTTACAGACTTAAATTTGTAAATTGACAACTAAGCATTGCATATCATGTGTCATTCCACAATTGACGGAGGTTGTAAAACAAGAAAAACCATACAGTGGGAGGAGGCCGCGCAGGAGGAGGAGGCCGCGGGAGGAGACCAGCGTAAGGGGAGGAGGTCGCAAGAGGAGGCTGCTGAAGGAGGAGGCTAGCAGTAGGATCTCATCATCGACCCAGCGGTATCCAATGCATCTATTCGGACACCGTTGTTCTAGTGTGTGCTCTTCATATCCTAATCTCTCATGTAAAATGTGCACACATTTAAGGCGTATCCTTTTCATGTCACAACTATAAATGTTGGGCATTTTCCCAACCATGTCAGTGTGTCATCTGACGAGCTCCCAGTGATGGGTCGTTCCATCAAATATTTATTAAACTGAAGGTTATGTTGTCTCGTGATCTAAGACTCCTACCATGCTAGATTCTCTTGCCTTAGCCAGTGCTTGTGCTTGATGATATACAAGGACATTACAGCCATTTGTTGCAAAACAGTGAAATAGGCTCGAGAACATGCAACTGTTGTAGGATCAAGGATAACCGACTAGAGGGGGGTGAATAGGAGGTTATAAAAATTTTCGGCTCTAATTATGACAATTTGACAATTAAAACTAGAAAGAAATTGATTTTCAATTAAGGCCTAGAAAATTCTAAGTTACTCTAATGTGTACCAACAAAATTAAGACTACAAGCTAAAGAGAAACAATTTAGGAACGCAAAAGAGTGCAAACCACAATTTGAGACACGCAATTTATCCCGTGGTGATCGGAGACTTGCCGGTCCCCCCTACTCCACGTTGAGGTAGCTTGACTCACTTCAAGCCGGCTCCTTGTCTCAATTGAGCCTTTCCTCGTATTTCTCGAGGTAGCTCTTCCCCACTCCGGGTAGGCGAGCTCCTTGCCTTCACAACTGATCGAGTCTTCTCACAAACTCCCTTGAGAAGATCAAGATCAAACTCCTCCAAGCCGTCTAGGAGGCGGCAACCTCCAAGAGTAATAAACTTGGAATTCAATTGAAGACTTGAATGAAACTTATGGCTCAAATGAATGCTTGAAAACAAATCACTCAAACTCTTTTCTCTTTTCCTCCCAAACTTGAGAAATTAATGCTCTAGAGAGAAAAGAGAGTTGCAAATGGCTTAGAATGAGTAAATGTGGTCACCAACCAACACAAGAATGCAGGTGGGGGGGTATTTATAACCTCCCCCACGAAATAGAGCCGTTGGGGAGGTTTTTCAGAAAAATCAGCCGATGTCGGCACTACCGCCCTCAAAGGGCCGGTAGTGCCGCCCCACCTGCCAACGGTTTTCCCTTTGCATTAAATGCGATGTCAGTAGCCGTTGGCCTGATAAAATAATTCCGGCACTACCGCTCCAAAATGTCGGTAGTGCCGACTTGCACTTTTCGCAAAAAAACTTCCTTCTGAAGAAAAGGAGCCGTAGTTATTAGAGTGGTACTGCCGCTTGAAGTCGGCGATCGCTCTCAATACCGGTAGTGCCGATAGGTTTTCGGAAAAGCGATCCATCGGAAAATGACTACCGCGGTGTGTGGTGCGATCGCCGCTACTGATGGCAAGATGCCTCCTAACACACCGGTAGTGCCGGTCAAGCGGACAAAAAAAGAGCATCTCTCTGTTAAAAAGCTGCCGACGTAATATGCCCGGTACTACCGCAGTGGCCGGCAGTACCGCAGGTATACAGCCGGTAGTGCCGCTTGAAAGCAGAAACTCTGATTTAAAAGGAATTTTCATGAATGCAACTTTGAGCAAATGTTTTAAAACAAAGTTTGAGCCATCTATGAGTCATTTTAGACTTCAAGCTACTAAACCAAGTCCCTCTTAATAGTACGGCATCTAAAACTAGGAAATCCGATCTTTTCTCAAAACTTCGAGATCGGTAAAACAAAAGAAAAGACATGATGACCTTTCTTTCCGCTGCTTGATCTTGAGCTTATATACCTCTTCACTTGAGTGAATTTCTCTTGTGCTCAAAACGATGAAGACTAACTCCTTCTTGCAATCTCAAAAGGAAATTGTTAGTCCACAAATAGCTGATTGTCATTAATTACCAAAACAAACGCAAATCGGGGGCCTAGATGCTTCAATCTCCCCCTTTTTGGTAATTGATGACAACCAAAGCAAGAATAGTTGAATGTAGTTGATCCTTGAGTATACAACATGTTTTGGAGACAAATTGTCTACTCAAAGGTTTGATTGCTTAATTTGGCATTTTGATTTTTAAAGAGATGAAACAAATGAATTGTGTAAAGAAAATGCCAATTTAAGCATGATGATAACAAATGAAACTCCCCCTAAATATGTGCAAGAGAATGAATATCATTAAAAAGGCACATATTAAGATATTTGAGAGAAATTTTAGCGGAGTTTTAATTGTAAACAAGTGTACCGAGGAAACAATGCACAATATCACTTATGAAGGAGTATATGCAAATAACGATTAAGTTAAGAGAGGCAATCCACACATAGGCAATAAGAGTCAAAGATCACGAAGATCACCAAGTAGCAATAAAGCGAGATAAAACAAGGTAGCAAAAGGCAACATAACCGATAGGATTACATATATAAGCACAAAAGATAATCCTATCTCCACTACTTCTTCTTCTTGCACACTCCAATTATTTCTCCCCCTTTGGCATCAAGGACCAAAAAAGAGAGTTGGAGAGGAAGATCAAGCCGGAGGAGGGGGTGGAGCAGGAGAGGAGCCACCACGAGAGCCACGACCACGACCGTAGCGGCGATAGGTCACGGGAAGAAACTCATCACGAAGCTGATCAACGGTGGAACCAATGCCATCAACCTGAACCCGAAGCTCATCCACCACATGTCGAGTCTGAGTCTGGTACTCGTGAATCTGAGTCAACTGGCTCATCATGGTGGAGAACTGACCCATCATCTCAGAGCGCAAGGAGGAGAGTCCTGCTGTAAAAGTATCAGTCGCCTGAGATGAGGTGGCAGCTGCACGAGCTTGCACCTCAGCTTGCTCGCGCTCAAGCTCAACCTGTCGCTGCGCCTGCTGCTGTTGGGCAAAGTGATGAAGCACTTGAGGAGGTCCTAAGCGAGGCTTGTAAGGCTTGTGAGGAGAGGGCAGATTTCCATCATATCCAGTGATTCTTATGATCAAAGCCATGATGTAAGGAGCAAAGTAGATGGTCTTCCCACGCTCTCTAGAAGACTGAGCTATCTCCTTTATGATGAAGTCCACAACATCAAATTTTTCCCTTCTCATGACTTTATCAATCAGGTTCCAGGCATACCCCCTTATGTCATCAAAATTTCCGCTCTTGGGGTGGATAGTGACACGTATGATCTTATTGATCATACTAGGCTCAATCCTCAAACCTGCAAGCTTCCCAGGCTTGGGCCCTCTAGCTGGATCATAGAATTGATTGATTGCATCCCAGCTAAGAACGGGCTCATCATGGATCTGAGGATGATTGCTGTGAAAGATGCTCAAGGCTTGCTCAAAATCTTCTTTTGAAGCATTATACCTTTCGGAGCCAGTCATCCAAGTGAGAGTATTTGCAGACTCAGGAATGTAGAGAGTAGTGTAGAACTGTCGAATAACTTCTTCCTTGTAATTGAACTTTCTCCCAAGGAAATGATATAAACCAGCACCACCAAAGAGCTCAGGTATCCCAACAAAGTCTGGCTGATCCCTGATGTGCTCCCAGCTGACCCATCTTTGATTAGCAAACTCTTTGCTTTTATAAATAGATTCAAACACCCTTTGTTGGAATCTTGTGAAGAAGCGAGGATCAGGAGAGTCATTTGGTTGGTCATATTGATTTTCACCTCGGAGAGCAAAATATCTGTCACTTTTAATCTGAAAAGGATCCACATCAAAAATCCCTGCATCTGGCATCTCCTCATCATCACTGTTCTCCTCATCATTCTCACTTTCTTCTGCTGACTCTTCTCCTTCAGATTCTTCAACATATTCCTATTCAGATTCTTCTGCAACTGCCTTTCCTTTGGCGGAGCTTGACCCCCCACCAATCTCCTGGACAACTACATCTCTGGCTGTTGTCCTTGTCATAGCAATAGTGAAAGAATCATCACTACTGCTATCACCGCCGGCGGCAGTAGGAACCCCTCGCCCTCTAGTGGATTTCCTGAGGGTACCACCTCCACGAGGAGCGGGAGCTTTAGCGACGTTTTTGGTTCTAGGCATGATCTAGAAGATAAACCGCGTAAGGCTAAGATGAAAGGAAATGATAAGGTCTACAAGTGATTTTGAGTAATCCTAGGCATTTTATGAAATTTGAAAACAATCGGCAAATTTAGAGTGTATCAAATAATGCTGCCAGTCCATATTCGGCACTACCGCTACTTAAGATGCGGTACTGCCGACTGTGGTCGGCACTACCGTTCTTTGATGCCGGTAGTGCCGGCCGCATCGGGGCCGAACACAGGCAGTACTGCCGATTATTTTCATACTTCCAAAATCAAGCAAATCGATGGAGTGTCTCAAGAATATACCAAGGGTGATTCCTAGGAGCACAATCCATACAATTTACAGATTTAATCATGCCTACATTGCTCAAAAACACATCAAACCCTAATCATGGCAAGAGTGACCTAGAGCAAAAAGGAATAAGAATTTCAAAAGAAGAAGGTCACCTTGCGGAGGAGGAGCACCAAGGAGAGAGGATTGAAGCAATGGATCTGAGGAAACTTCAATATTTTGGTGCCCTTTGATGTTAGGGTTTGGAGGAGGAAAGAGAAAGAGAGAAATGAGAGAGGAGAAGAGATGAGCAGCAGAAAGAACAGGAGAGGAAAAGATAGGCGCCGGTGGGAGAGGGGCATTAAATGCCCTAAGAGATGACGGTTTCAATTTACACCAGCCAGAAGCGGCACTACCGCTTGAGACCGACGGTAGTGCCGACCTGAGTCGGTACTACCGGGAAAATAACACCGGTAGTGCCGTCCAAGGCAGAAACAGACAGACACAATAAGAAATGATTCAATTGAGATTGGTACTGAGTGACCATCACATTTGAGCATTTCCCATTAAGAATAAACAGCAGATAACAACAAATAAAATAATTTTTAGATAAAATAAATTTTGATGCATGAGAAAGCATTTTGAGTAAAATAAACTCCAACTATGCAAGAGATAACTTGATTGAAATGTTTGAGTCAAAAAATAGGTTTTAGGTAGGCTAGAACGATTATTTCTCTAGTACCTTGACCCATGACACTCAACAAGTGCAATAATTAGATCAATATAGATCAATTTTGAGTTTTGGATGACATAACGCAACAAATGTTTTGAGAAAAACAAGCCTTCTTTTATATATATATATATATATATCTTTTGAAATGAAGCCATTGAGAGAGTAAAAAAATGTGTTTTGATCTAATATGATCCAAAATTCTCTTTCAAACATTAATTTGCACTTGTTTCAATGTTTCTCACTTTAGGGATGTATAATATATGACATGATAAGATACTCCCCCTAAATGTGATGATAACTTGAGAAGGCAAGCAATTTGAATGAGAACAATCTAACACCCAAAAAATGCATTCATTTAAGCAACATTTGAGAAGTCTATAACATTTAATTCATTCCTCAATTTACAAAAACGGGTTTCATCTAAAGGTTTGGTAAGGATATCCGCCAATTGATCTTCGGTACGAGTGTGGCTTATAGTTATGTCTCCTTTTGTCACATGATCTCTAAGAAAATGGTGGCGGATATCTATATGTTTGGTTCTTGAATGTTGGACGGGATTGTTTGCTATTTTGACTGCGCTTTCATTATCACATAATAGAGGCACTTTTTGAAATTTAATTCCATAATCCATCAAGGTTTGCCTCATCCAAAGTAATTGAGCGCAACAACTCCCAGCGGAAATGTATTCGGCTTTGGCGGTGGATAGGGCAACTGAATTTTGTTTCTTGGAGAACCAAGAGACAAGGGATCTACCTAGGAATTGACAATTCCCGGAGGTGCTCTTTCTATCCACTTTGCAACCCGCATAATCCGAATCCGAATATCCAATCAATTCAAATTTTGCACCTTTAGGATACCATAATCCCATGTTTGAGGAATGTTTTAAATATCTTAGGATTCTCTTTACTGCCACTAAATGACATTCTTTGGGAGAAGATTGAAAGCGAGCACACATGCATACACTAAACATGATATCGGGCCTAGATGCGGTAATGTAAAGCAAACTACCAATCATAGAGCGATAAAGCTTTAAATCAATCGGTTTACCTCCCTCGTTGAGATCTAAGTGTCCATTTGACGCCATTGGTGTCTTTATTGGCTTTGCATCCTCCATGCCAAATTTCTTGAGCATATCCTTTGCATACTTTGTTTGGCTCACGAAGGTCCCATTTTTGAGTTGCTTGATTTGTAAACCGAGAAAGTAGCTCAACTCTCCAATCATCGACATTTCGAATTCCCTAGACATCATATCACCAAATTCTTTGCAAAATTCTTCATTAGTTGATCCAAAAATGATATCATCAACATAAATTTGACAAACAAAGAATTCATCATCAATTATTTTAGTAAAGAGTGTGGTATCAACCTTCCCAATTTTGAATCCTTTAGAAATTAAAAAGTCTCTAAGACGCTCATACCATGCTCTAGGAGATTGTTTGAGACCATATAGCGCCTTAGAGAGTTTATAAACATGATTTGGGTTTCTAGAGTCTTCAAAACCGGGTGGTTGTTCTACAAATACCAATTCGGATATTTGACCATTTAAGAAAGCACTCTTTACATCCATTTGAAATAATTTGATATCAAAGCAAGATGCAAAGGCAAGCAAGATTCGAATTGCTTCTAACCTTGCTACAGGAGCAAAGGTTTCACCAAAATCCAAACCTTCGATTTGGGAAAAACCTTGTGCTACTAATCTTGCCTTATTTCTTACCACTATACCATGCTCATCCTGCTTGTTCCTAAATACCCATTTGGTGCCGATGACGTTGTGGTCTTTGGGTCTTTCTACAAGCGGCCATACATCGTTACGGGCGAAGTTGTTGAGTTCCTCGTGCATTGAATTCACCCAATCCGGATCACTTAAAGCTTCATCTACATGAGAGGGTTCAATAGAGGAAACAAAAGAGTAATGTTCACAAAATGAAGCAACACGAGATCGAGTTTGAACTCCCTTACTAACGTCACCCAAGATTTGATCTATTGGGTGATCCTTTGAAAGTTGAGTGTGAATTCTTGGTGGTAAAGCTTGAACTTCATCAAGTTGCTCATCTTCAACTTGAATTGGATTGTTTTCGCTTGGCGTAGTCGATGTAGATGGTTCCACTTGGATTGAAGATGGTCCGGCTTCGTGATTATTTTCCTTTGGCTTGATGTCTCCAATAGTCATATTCTTCATAGCTTGTTGCAAAGCTTCATTGCCTACATCATCCAAGTTTTCTTGCTCTTCTTGAGAGCCATTAGTCTCATCGAATTCAACATCACAAGTTTCTTCAACAAGACCCGAATTTTTATTAAAAACACGATAAGCCTTGCTAGAAGAAGAATATCCAAGAAGAAAACCCTCATCACACCGGCTTTGAAATTTAGAGAGCCGAACACCTTTCTTCAAGATAAAGCACTTGCAACCAAATACTCGAAAGTACGAAATGTTCGGTCTCCTACCAATAAGAAGCTCATACGAGGTCTTTTTCAAAAGCCGATGTAAATAGAGTCGATTTGTAGCATGGCAAGCGGTATTAATAGCTTCCGCCCAAAAATTATCGGAAGTAAGATATTCATCAAGCATGGTTCTTGCCATTTCAATTAATGTTCGATTTTTCCGTTCAACTACCCCATTTTGTTCTGGAGTGTAGGTCGCGGAAAACTCGTGCTTTATTCCAAGTTCATCACAAAAATCTTCAATTTTTGTATTCTTGAACTCGGAACCATTGTCACTACAAATTTTCTTAATTTTGAAATCAAATTCGTTTTGAGCCCTTTTTGCAAAGCTTTTGAATATATTTGGAACCTCGGATTTTTCATGCAAAAAGAAGACCCAAGTAAAACGCGAATAGTCATCAACAATAACCAAACAATAAGAGTTTCCACCAATACTCCTATAGATAGTTGGGCCAAACAAATCCATGTGTAGGAGCTCCAATGGTCTAGATGTAGACATGATACTTTTGGAGGGATGAGAGCTAGCAACTTGTTTGCCGGCTTGACAAGCACTACAAAGCTTGTTCTTCTCAAACTTCACATCCTTCAAGCCCACAACTAGATCATTTTTAAACAACTTCTTAAGTTGAATCATTCCTACATGGGCTAGTCTTCTATGCCATAACCATCCCAAGGATGTCTTTGCAATTAAGCAAGTTTGAAGACAAGACGCCCGTGAGGAAAAATCAACCAAATAAAGATTGCCAAATCGAAAACCCTTAAAGATAAGAGATTTATCATTATCTTTAAGAATTTCAACTCCATTGCTAGAAAATGAGCAAGTAAGACCAAGATCACAAATTTGAGCAACGGATAGCAAATTAAAATTCAAAGTTTCAACTAAAGAGACATTTGAAATGGAAAGGTCATTAGAGATTGCAATCTTACCCAAACCTAATACCTTCCCTTTGCTATTATCGCCGAAGGTGATTTTGTTGTGATCTCCATTTCCATTTTCGAATGTGGTGAACATTTTCCGGTCTCCGGTCATATGTTGAGTGCAACCGCTATCTAATACCCAATGTCGACCGCCGGTCTTGTAGTTCACCTACAAAAGAGGATCAAACTCTTTTAGGTACCCAAATTTGTTTGGGTCCTTGGAGGTTAGTAACTAAAGCTTTTGGCACCCAAATGGCATTCTTTTTGGAACCAAATATAGGTGTGCCCACAAACTTAGCTACTACTCTACCATTTTTATCCTTTCTAAGCACATAGCAAGAATCATAAACATTGTTTTTAGAAACTTTACCCAACGAGCAATCGTTTGCCAAATGTCCAATCTCATGACATTTGTAGCAAAGGTTCCCGTTGGATTTGATAAACCTTGGGGCTTTGTTGCTCAATTTCTTACCTTTCTTTGGAACATAACCAAGTCCTTCCTTGTTATATGAGCAACGTTGACTTCCCAAAATTTTATCAAGTGTTTCCTTACCTTTGAAACAATTGTTCAAGCTCTTGCTTAACTTGGCAACTTCTTTCTTAAGCTCATCATTCTTAATAACCAAGTTAATGTCATTTTCTAACAAATAAGAACTAGAGCAAGAACTAGAATACATGGATATTAAGTCATTACATGAAGTAGCAATGCTAGATTTTGATATAGAACATGATAAATCATTTATTCTAGGCAAAGCTTCAACTAAGTCACATGAGACTCCAACATTGTTTGTTGATTTTGAATTATTCTTGAGAAGGAGAGACTCATGGGTTTCTTTGAGCTCATGTCGGGACCCCGAATTTGCAAATCCGGACCCTCTGTGTATTCAGCACTAGTCCAGGAACGCGCTAGTGCACACAGTCTTAACATCGGTATATATCACAATCATACCAAACGATACTATCAAAGTACTTTATTTAAATAATCAAAGGGTTACTCGACCTTATGGCCAAGTTACAAATATATGCCTTGCAAGGCGAAACTTATTAAAAGAGAAATAACAGCAGCGGAAAATCAAATAAACTTCGTGGCGCCATCCAGTATACCACAGGCAACTGACTGGGCTCGCATCCCTAAGTGTGATGCCTTAGAGCGTCAGAGCGATTTTAGGGTTCCTTTTCCTGGTTTTGTTTCGGGAGAGGAATGAAGGATTTGTCGGGGGATGAAATAATTGAAGTTTATCCGGCGTATTAATATTAAATTTGGAGTTGTCGGGCTAGAAACAGTGGGCCGAGGAAAACCTGGGCCTGGGCTGCGAATCCTCCCACCTCTCTCTCTTTTCCCCTAGTAGGCCGGCCCACCATATAAAGGGTGTCACCCCCCAAAAGCCCTAGGCGCCCCCTTCCTCCCCTAGCAGCCACACCACCCCTCCTCTTCCTCCCCTTGCGTGGTGGCTCAAGATCCACCGCGAAACGCGAAGGAGCAAGCGAGAAGAGGATCCGTGGAGGCGTGGAGGACGAGCAGATTTCCGTTTCGGGACTCGTCGCGCGTTTTTCGTGGGTTCTCAAGGGAGAACTCAAGGTAAAATTCCCAATCTTTTACCCCTGTTCTACCTAGGGATTAGGAGTGTATTAGATCTGGTGGTGAGTGATTTAGATGGATCTTGATTGGGGAGAAGGGTAGATGTTCACGTGGTGCTGTTTTTGGAAGGGGAGATTGTGCAGCGCGGATTGTTTCGCGTTTTACGTGGCATAGACGATTTTTCCTGCAAAAACCTATAACTATAAAGTTGTAGATAACGTCGAGATCTAGCTTCTGTAATTTTTTCAGAATTTTTGGGGCGTCGGTATGAGATTTATCGCTGTTTCAAGATGACAGACAGAATCTGGAAACAGATTTTGTCCACTGTGTTGGACGTTTGTTTAGGCATATTTAACAGTGGAATTGAAATTTGTGATCTTCATGAAAGTTGTAGATCTCGTCAATATCTAGCTACTGTAATTTTTGTATTTTTATGATCTGTATAAAAAAAGATACGAAATTGTGAAGAGAGGGTGCTGCTGTTTGACCCGGACAGATTGGGGTTTTTGGCGCTTAAGAAGGGAACGGGGATTAGGAAGCCTGTGTTCGAGTTGTGTGATCATTTGTAATGTCGCTATGTACTGAAATAATACTTGTACAGGTGGTGCCCCTTCTGGGCGCAACTAGGTTCGTCATCCACGTTGGTAAAGGCAAGTGGAAGTAGCGGTCTTGCTAAACTATAACTTCGCTATTTGTTTCGTCTTCAATATAAACCTTAATTGCAGCACACCTACATGGTTTAACTACTTGTTTATGAGATTACAATATCCTATCCTGCATTGTGATGTGGTTGTTTGGCTTTTGAATCATGAGTAAGAATGAAGAAAGATGTTGTTTGCAAGATGAATTGTGGAGATATTCTATCTCAATGATGTTCGCATTCTATCCATGTTATTTGATGGTATGCAAGCATGTGAATTCAGAGTGGGAAGTTATGAATGTATTTATGCATGAAGCATTAACTGCATAATCATGCATTGGAAGTTTGTCGACGCCTTGACGTCTTGGCGCGACCGTCGATACAACACCGCGTGTGTTCTGAGAAAGAACGCAGTGAGGAGGATCATGGCATAAGCATGTGCACAATCATATGCATTTTACTGAGGTTGTGTGGACTCTATAATGTGGTATTGGACATGAGGAATTTGGTATGCTAGTTTCTTGTGGTTTGTGTTATTCGTTAGAAGTTGTTAAAACTTCTTGAGATTACCCAATCTCACCTTGTTATTTTGTTGTTTTCAGGTAGTTCTCGCGAGTCGTAAGCTTGAAGGGTGGGCTTAGTAGCACAATCAACCCTCCGGGGTCATCACGAATCACATGGACTAGTGCATTTAATAATTCATTAGCTTGCTGAAATTTTATTAATCATAGACCTGTTGATGTCCTCTTTGGAGCTGTTTTACGTTTATGTTTGTTTTCTGGTTGATTTAGATTTGTTATCTCTAGTATTGATGCTTTTATGTTATTCCTGTTTATAATGGTTATTATGAATCTTGTTGTCGCTTCCGTTTTGTCCTAATTTTAGGAGAGATGCTGTCGAAATTTTCTTGTACGACAGTTTAGATTTGTAGGGTGTTCTGATTGGTATCGAGGCGGGCTGTAGGTCCTTGGAATGTCTATTTTTAGTGTCATACTATAGGATACAACTAAAATGTGATGTGGAATAACTTAGAAACATGGCCTAGGTTTTAACTAAAATTTTGTCATAGGATAGCAACATTAAAACTTGTGTAAGTGGAATCACTAATTTAAAATTTGACACACATGGATGCACAGTAGGAAAGGGTATGGGTATCGTTGCCTTATGCTTAAAGGTTGAATTTAAGCTTTGTTGTTGAATGCTACTTTTGATGATGTATAATGCTATATTTATGATAGATTTGATTGAGTTGCTTCATTTGTGATAAAGTGTGGTTGTGGTGCAGAAGGGTTTAGGTCACCTTTTGTTTGTAGTGAGGCTGTGGTTTGTGGTGTGGCGGGGTAGAGTCACCAGAAGAACTATTAAACCCCTGTAGGGAAAGAGTACTTATACGTATGCGTAAGTAGATCGGGTAGTGACTGGAGTCAAATAGAAGAGGTTGGTGATGGATTCCTTCGGATGTTCTTTACCGTCTTGTGGTCGGTTTTGGTTGGTTTTACGGGTATGTGGTTGGTTCGAAACCAAGGAAAATGCTTAGTTTTGAGCACTCGCTGATTTGTCCTTTTGGCGGTTTGTGGTTTTGTCTCCTTTGAGTGAAGACACAGAAGAAGAGTTCTACGTTAACGGCGTCTTTTGGTCACAATTTTGCTTTGCCACGATTTATTGTGATGGTATGTCGTTGGGAGGAAATTTACGTGGTTGTTGTTTCCCGATTTTTTTTTAAAAAAGAAGGGGTTGGAGTTTCTCTGTTGAGATCAAGGCTGGATGGAGCTAAGTTTGAATCTTTATCGAGAAAATTTTAGTTGGACATTTGGTCTTCCCTTTTGCATCCGTCTTCCTTTGTGGAAAGTGTAGGTTTTGGATTTCTTGAAGAGTTTTGGCTACTATGATTGGACATTTGAGGTCGAGCTCTCTTGCATTTATGTTTGGATTTTGCTTTTCTCCCTTGCACGAAAAGAAGAAATTTTTATCGGTGTTTGTTCTTGATCTAGAACTGTGTGTTTTTTTAATGTTTGGGATTGCCTCCTGTTTGTCAAGGGTAGGTGACCCATGGCGGTGTTTAGAAATTTTATGTACGTATTCGTAGTATGTAACAATGATGATAATGGAATGATGTACTTCTAAGTTAATTTGTGAGTTGAATCAATTAAAATGTATTTGTTATCTTTAGCTTGAGATTAAATAAACTTCTAGTATTGTAGATTGCTCTATAGCGATAATGATTGAATGTGTTAATGTGCATGCTTAGGATTTATTGCATTATTTTAATGTGCCCTTGACCATGGACAATGTTTAAAGCATTAAATCTTGATGCGTAGTTAGAACATTACGATGATGTAAACTACTGCGAAGGTAATAGAAAATTAGTGGGTTATTTAGAGACATTTTAAAATAAGGTCGGTAGAACAATTTAATTGTAATGGTGGACTACCGATATTGTTAAAGAAACCATGCTGGTTGTTTAAAGATGTTCTAATTTAATCGTGTTGGCTAGTGACTTTAACTTGGAAATTGATTAGAGTTGATATTTATGACGTTGCAAACTATTAGTAGATTCGGAAGTATGCAGTTGCGTTCCAATAATGCTAGTATCGATATCAATTGGGAAGACATAAGTTTGTGCCATTGCAGTAAGAGCTTTGTGATGATTTCACCTATTGAGTTCACTTTAAAAAAGGCTGAGTATGTCTTGGAGTGGCAATTTTGCTATAACCCGTGTATAGGGTAGCTAAAAAAATTAAAAAAATTTTTATTTAATTTAGCGTTGTTGTTATAAGAGCTTTGGATGGCTTAAATTATTCAATCTATTTTACATAGTTGGAGTATGTTGTGTAGTGACAGTTTGTCATAGCCTATGGATAGGGTAACTAAAAGCAATGTTGTTGTTTTACAATTATGCCAATTATTGATATTGATGACTTAATAGTGGTGGTAATCGATTAGATTAATTGTTGAAAACCTTTGTTAAAATGGTGGAAATTGTAACATGTTGTGATGGAGTGAACCAGGATAGTTAGCATGGCGTGATTTTGTCCTTAATAAATGTATGTTTTAAACTTTTATTTACGATTGGTGCCTTGTTGAGATAATATTTACTTGTTGAGTCATCTTTTAGGTGAATAAATTTCCATTGTCGAGATGTTGACGCGTATGTGGTATGGAATTTATAGGTTCATCATCTTTGAAAGACTTGTTGAAGCATTGCCTTTCAAATTTAGAATATGATGATATAGGTTAGCTGCTCCGTGGGGATCTTGATGAGGTAGTGTTGGTTGGATGTGTTTTTGATAAGCCTTTGTGAACTTTATTTATAATTGTGGAAAAGGTAATAAGAGTAAGAATTTGTTGTGTAGTTGTTGTTAAATCTGATGGGCCTTCTCAATGAGTAAATAGGGAATATTGAAATCTAAATGGTAAGGGTAGTGGAATGCTATAGATGGCGGGAGTTATGCTTTGAACTTATGTTTAAAAATTCATAGGGATTGGTTTGTTTGTTTGATATTTGGGTTGAATACTTTCGGTCAAAGTATTCTTTGTGCTGTGTTTGAGTTTCCCTAAACTTAGAATGATTACGCCAAATGTGGGTTAATTTGAGGCTTAAAACAAGGATAAAAGAATGATTAACCTTGAAGTAATTTGTGGAGATTTTGGAATGTTATTCTATTAAATATCGTCATTCATTCATCTTTTATAAGAAAACTAGCTTAAGTTATGAATCGACATTTATGCTCAAGGATGTATGCTTTATTTGTGTCCGTAGTTTTCAAGGTCGAGTTATCGGTTGCATTGTTGATCAAAAGAAGTAGCTAATCCAATGTAAGATTTGGAACTTCATGATCTGGAAATATTTGTATTTCTATTTTGGGCTAGAAGTTGTGTTGTGGTGTGAGGTGTTTGTGGTTTTGTTTAAGAGACGATTCTTAGTTTGTGACATGAATGATATTCGTGGTTGAAACAATTTTTCTGTTGGGAAGTGAGTTTGATTCCTTTTTAAGGAAAAAGAGATGGTGGTTGTGTGGAAGCATTTAATTCCTTGATCGGTTTCTTTTTTTCTGAATGGCTTGGCCTTGGATAAGAGTGAGATGATTTGTTTTGGTAAAAGTGAAATGCATTTGCAGAAGACTTTGTGATGTTTCTCTTTTGAATAGAGCTTCTCCTCGAAGAAATTTTTTTTTTTTGTGGTTTTGGTTCTATGGAGTTCCTCTTCCAAGTTGAGTTCCGTGTATGTGAATTTCAGCCCTTTGGTTTTAAAGGTGGTGATTGTCGATTCGTTGTGTTAGTGAGAATTAAGATTTCTTTTACGTTCAAGCTTGGGGTAAGAAAATGAATGTTTATGTTATGGTTGAGTATATTCAAGGATTGTACTCCTTGCCCTGGTCCTTGGGTGGAAGAATGTGAAGGCGAAACCTTCTTACAAGGGAAAACTAGTGTGGGTCGCTGATCGTAAGTAGTTTAAAAGTGAAGAGTAAAGGAAGGTTGTGTATGACTCAATTCAAACCTTTTTTGGAGAATTGTTTTCATTGATGTGTTCCTCGGTGGGGTTGCTTAATTTAGTAGTGGACAACTTGGAAGTTGCGGGTAATTACATTAATTTTTTTGGAACTTTTGTCGCTGGGTTCGAGCGAGTTTGTGTCAACCGTAGTGATTGTGTTTGGTTGTTATTGTTTAGCAGTTCTACGGACCCTGGTTGTAAAGTAGGCTATCTCTGTCGTTGGTAAGGGTGGATATTGGTTCTTTTTGTAAAAGATCAATCACTTGTAGGAGATAGGAGTTTGTGTTTGGGTTGATTTAGAGACTTACCTAGGCGTTGTGTCTCACATGGTTCGCGTCGTCGAATCGACGAAGCTGTAGTAGAGGAGTTGAGATTGGAATGCGGAGTTTAGCGATCGGGTTGAAGAGAGAAGTGGGAGTTGAGATTCCAGATCGATGCAGATTCACCTAATAGGTGTCCTTTATTTAATAGGGGAATAGTTCGTGTTAGTGTCCAATGAAAGATTTGTGGACCAATTAGTCTGAGCGGGATGCAACTTGGGAACTTGAGGACAAGATGTGGAAGAAGTATCCTACACTCTTTGAGGATGCTGAAGGTAAAGTGTTGATTACCATTTTGCCTTCCTTTTTTTAAGGTTCTGTAGCAAAGAGGAGTAGATTCGGGGACGAATCCTTTTAAGGAGGGAGAATGTGATGCCTTAGAGCGTCGAGGCGATTTTAGGGTTCCTTTTCCTGGTTTTGTTTGGGAGAGGAATGAAGGATTTGTCGGGGATGAAATAATTGAAGTTTATCCGGCGTATTAATATTAAATTTGGAGTTGTCGGGCTAGAAACAGTGGGCGAGGAAAACCTGGGCCTGGGCTGCGAATCCTCCCCACTCTCTCTCTTTTCCCCTAGTAGGCCGGCCCACCATATAAAAGGGGTGTCACCCCCAAAAGCCCTAGGCGCCCCCTTCCTCCTAGCAGCCACACCACCCCTCCTCTTCCTCCCCTTGCGTGGTGGCTCAAGATCCACTGCAAACGCGAAGGAGCAAGCGAGAAGAGGATCCGTGGAGGCGTGGAGGACGAGCAGATTTCCGTTCGGGAATCGTCGCGCGTTTTAAGTGGGTTCTCGAGGGAGAACTCAAGGTAAAATTCCCAATCTTTTACCCCTGTTCTACCTAGGGATTAGGAGTGTATTAGATCTGGTGGTGAGTGATTTAGATGGATCTTGATGGGGGAGAAGGGTAGATGTTCACGTGGTGCTGTTTTTGGAAGGGGAGATTGTGCAGCGCGGATTGTTTCGCGTTTTACGTGGCATAGACGATTTTTCCTGCAAAAACCTATAACTATAAAGTTGTAGATAACGTCGAGATCTAGCTTCTGTAATTTTTTCAGAATTTTTGGGGCGTCGGTATGAGATTTATCGCTGTTTCAAGATGACAGACAGAATCTGGAAACAGATTTTGTCCACTGTGTTGGACGTTTGTTTAGGCATATTTAACAGTGGAATTGAAATTTGTGATCTTCATGAAAGTTGTAGATCTCGTCAATATCTAGCTACTGTAATTTTTTTGTATTTTTATGATCTGTATAAAAAAAGATACGAAATTGTGAAGAGAGGGTGCTGCTGTTTGACCCGGACAGATTGGGGTTTTTGGCGCTTAAGAAGGGAACGGGGATTAGGAAGCCTGTGTTCGAGTTGTGTGATCATTTGTAATGTCGCTATGTACTGAAATAATACTTGTACAGGTGGTGCCCCTTCTGGACGCAACTAGGTTCGTCATCCACGTTGGTAAAGGCAAGTGGAAGTAGCGGTCTTGCTAAACTATAACTCGCTATTTGTTTCGTCTTCAATATAAACCTTAATTGCAGCACACCTACATGGTTTAACTACTTGTTTATGAGATTACAATATCCTATCCTGCATTGTGATGTGGTTGTTTGGCTTTTGAATCATGAGTAAGAATGAAGAAAGATGTTGTTTGCAAGATGAATTGTGGAGATATTCTATCTCAATGATGTTCGCATTCTATCCATGTTATTTGATGGTATGCAAGCATGTGAATTCAGAGTGGGAAGTTATGAATGTATTTATGCATGAAGCATTAACTGCATAATCATGCATTGGAAGTTTGTCGACGCTTGTCTTGGCGCGATCACCGTACAACACCGTGTGTTCCTGAGAAAGGGCACGGTGAGGAGGATCATGGCATAAGCATGTGCACAATCATATGCATTTTACTGAGGTTGTGTGGACTCTATAATGTGGTATTGGACATGAGGAATTTGGTATGCTAGTTTCTTGTGGGTGTGTTATTCGTTAGAAGTTGTTAAAACTTCTTGAGATTACCCAATCTCACCCCTTGTTATTTTGTTGTTTTCAGGTAGTTCTCGCGAGTCGTAAGCTTGAAGGGTGGGCTTAGTAGCACAATCAACCCTCCGGGGTCATCACGAATCACATGGACTAGTGCATTTAATAATTCATTAGCTTGCTGAAATTTTATTAATCATAGACCTGTTGATGTCCTCTTTGGAGCTGTTTTACGTTTATGTTTGTTTTCTGGTTGATTTAGATTTGTTATCTCTAGTATTGATGCTTTTATGTTATTCCTGTTTATAATGGTTATTATGAATCTTGTTGTCGCTTCCGTTTTGTCCTAATTTTAGGAGAGATGCTGTCGAAATTTTCTTGTACGACAGTTTAGATTTGTAGGGTGTTACACTAAGTAGACGGATCCTCTGGGAACTCCTCCTCCGAAACTGGCGTAGTCTCCTCTTCAACTGGTATTGTGTTGAGGCAAGGGTGAGTACTTGGTACTCAGCAAGTCATGCACAGAATGCAAGCTAATATACTATATGCATGGCTTGGTACAAAGGAATAGCTCAGGGTATATTTGCGATGTGACTTTTGACAAGTAATAAAAGTAGATTCAAAGCGGTAGAAATAAGTAAATCATAAATAAATTTTCAAGAATTTTAACAAACATTTTTACCATCATACACCATATTTCCATCACCTTCATTTTTAAACCAACCCATCTTTTCAAAACCAAGTTATTTTGAAAGTCTACCCCTTGTTTGTAATTCAGAGCATTGTCGATCACAGTGGACTCGGCTATTCAAATAGATTCTACACTCTGCAGAGGTTATGCACTTTACCCACAAGATACAGTCAAACACCACAAAGGCGAGTTCAGTAACAAAGCCTTTCGGAAGCCTCAAACAACACAGGTGGTCCTCTCAGGTTCGTGCTCTACACCATCCCTTCCCTTAGCCAAGGCGAAGTATGGGACCAACACACCGTTAGATGGGTACTGGCCACGACCACGATACGCTCCCCGTACAATCACACAAGCGGTGTAATCGACACCCTGAGGCTCCACAAGTGAGTCCTTAGCGACTTAGTCAACTAGGGCCGTCCCATTCCGACCATGTGGTTGCAAGTATGACCAGTTCAAAGGCTTGCAAGGTTAAGTCCTTAGAGTGACCAGGGCAAGACTACGAAAAACCAAATCAACACTCCCAATGCCACAATGGCCCACGATTACTCTTGCCACATGCCGGTCAGCGTTTATCAAACCCGCTTGATTACCATGCACCACGTCGTCAACATCACATGATACTTTTCCAAAACAGGTTCAATATATCATTAAGTCCATATTATCATTTGATTGTCCAAAATCATGTCATGAGCACGAAAGTGTCTAAGCGACATACTACAGCGGTCTAAACCCATGTTGGCAATTTAATAATGTCCAACTAGTAAACCACAACTAGGGTGACGAGGATCATGGCACATACTTAGATAATCAAGGTGTCATCTGACAAATTGGTGTTTATCTAACCCCCATGTTTAAACAAAATATCTTTCTAATTGAACTAGCATGCAATAGTTTAAATCAAAATAGATTTGAAATAGGATCAACATGGTCAAAGCACAACTTGCCTTCAAAAAGTACTTGCTCTTGGTCTTGAGTTGGATCCTGAGTCAACACTTCTCCCTCGAATCCTTAGGCACTTCAACGTCTACTCGTAAAAGCGTGCAAATAGCAAATACCCAATAAACAATAGACAAAAACATCCCAAAACTCCAAATAAAATCCATAAACAGAGAGAACGTAATTTTCTGGATTTTTAGAAAGCTGGAATAAATCAAATTTGGAGTTAAAATGCAAAAGTTATGATTATTTAAAGTTTAAATAATCAATTAAATAATATTACAGAGAAAAACTTTAGTCCAAAAATTAAATAAAATTCATATTTAGGTAGATCTCAATTTTATACAAATTTAGAAATTTGAATCGCTCAAATCGGAGTTGAAACGCATAAAAGTTATAAGCGTTTGAAGTTTGAATCTAAATTTTGAATCAATATTTCGAATTAATAAATCATTTTCTTTTAGGAAATTAATTATTGCGTCGGCATGGACACGTGGCAGCCTCGATTGGCTGGTGGCGTCGGCCGGTCCATGGACTTGGTCCACGCTTGGCTCGGGTCTCACGGTGGACTCGGTCCACGGCTCCACGTGAGACCCGACATGTGGGTCCACTTCGGGTGGCGTCATTCTTGGCGTCGGCGAGGCTCGGCCACGGTGCGACATGTGGGACCCACTGCAGACGTCATGGGTGACGTCGGCGCCGTTGGGACGGCCGTGACATCGCGAGCCCTCGACACGCGGGCCCGCGTGTCGGCGTCCACACACGCCAGCGTCGCGTGGGCCAGCTGCCGCGTCGGTCCAACTTCCGACACGCGTGGCGCAATCCGCGGCCGTTGGTTTGAAAATCAGCGGCGCGGATTAGATCCGGTGTTGACGCGTTTGGAGTTAACGCATTGATTTGGACCGTTGGATCTAGATCCGATGGTCGAGATTAGATCTGAAATCGTAACGCCAATCTCACCGTGCGATGGCGTGGCGTGATCTCGGCGTTGGATCTTGATCGGACGGCCGAGAGAGCTTCGCGGTCCGGCGATGGCTTGCGCGGAGCTGGCCGGGCCGGGGCAGCAGCGACACGCCAACGGCGTTCGGGCGCGCTCCGGCGAAGTGAGAGATCCTCGGGTGCGTCTCGTCGCGGTGAGTCGGATCTGGGTCAACGGCGAGGGGCGGCGGGCGGCGAGCAAGCAAAGACCGTGGCGGGCGGCGCAACTTCTGGCGAGCTCGCCGCGGCTAAACGGCGCGCTTTGCCTCGGTGAAGTAGAGAAGGAGAAGCGCGGGATCACGGCGGTCCTCGGTACGCCTGGGCTTTAAATAGCCTCGGCGTCCGTGCAGAAAAACGGAGACCTAGTTTTCCACGGCGGACACGCAGCGAGTCCGGCCTCGGACTTCGGCGGAGACGGCAGCGGAGAGCCGTACACGTGCACGATCAACGGCCCCGATCGCACGGGCGCGATCGGATCCGGGCCGGATACGGCTCGGGTCGGGGTCGGCGGATCTCAGCCGTTGGATCTTGATCCAACGGTTGGGATTGATTAGGGTTAGGAGTGGGTTCGGTCGAGTCACGTGGCTCGGGTCGGACTCGAGTCCAACCCGGGTTCGACTTCGGTCGGATGAACGATACTTGACCCGAGTTTGATTTTCCAAATGATTTAATATTTAAAATAATTCCTAGTAATTTATTTAATTCATTAAAAATAGCAAATGACTCGAGAAAAATCGAGAAAAATTACGGAAAATACTTTGGATCATTTTGGACTCAAATAAAATATTTCCAACAAAATTTTATTTGCAAAATTAAATTCTTTAATTATTTCAAAATGGAATAAATTCAAATAAATTCCAATTAAATCCAAATAAATTCCAGAAAATTCCAAAAATTCACCAAAGTGCCAAATCACACATGAATTTAGGACAAGTAAAATTTTGGGGTGTTACAAACCTCCCCCCCTTAATAGAATCTCGTCCCCGAGATTCAGGGCTTACTAAAGGAATAGATTTGAAATTCTTTCTTCAAATCCTCTTCGCTCCCAAGTCGCCGCTTTCTTTATGGTTGCTCCTTTGAACTCTACAAAAACGGGTTGACTTGTTTCTAGTTTCTCGATCCATTGTGTCTAGAATCCTCACGGGATACTCCTTATAGGTCAAATCCTCTTGCAACTCAATTGACTCTAGCGGTGTCTGTTCCTCAGGAACTCGGAGACACTTCTTTAACTGGGACACATGGAATAAATAATGTACTCCTGCTAACTTCTGTGGCAACTCCAGCTGATAAGCAACTTCGCCGCTGGCTCAAAATCTTAAATGGTCCAACATAGCAGGGTGCAAGTTTCCCTTTGGCATGGAACCTCTTAACTCCTGAGAGGCGTAACTCTGAGGTATACAAAGTCTTACGGTTCAAAACTCAAATCTCGGCGACGATTGTCGGATAACTCTTACATCGAGATTGGGCTATCTTCAACCTTTCCCTAATCATAGCGACCGTTTCTTGACTTCTTGAAGAATATCAGGCCCAAAGACACGGCGCTCGCGGGTCTCATTCCAATTCAATGGCGTCCGACAGTGGTCGACCATACAAAGGCCTCAAAAGGTGACATCGTAAACTAGCCTGATAACTATTGTTGTAACCGAACTTCGGCATACGGCAAACTTTTATCCCAAGAGGTAGCATAAGCCAATGCACAAGCTCTTAACATATCCTCGAGAATCTGGTTGACTCTTTCTGCCTGTCCATCCGTGCATGGATGATAAGTCGCATCTTGAAGTTTAAACGGGTTCCCATGGCTTCATGCAACTTATTCCAGAACCTTGAGGTAAATTGGGTACCTCTCGTCCGATACAATCCTCTTTGGCACTCCGTGTAAACAAACAATCACGATCATGTATAATTACGCTAATTTATCTCCGAGTAAGTGGTCTTCACGGGGATAAAATGGGCTACTTTAGTCAAGCGATCCACTATAACCCATATGGAGTCATAACCTCCTTGAGTCTTGACAAACCGGTAATGAAATCCATTCCGATTTCCTCCCACTTCCACTCGGGTATCTTCGGCGGTTGTAGCAATCCTGCTGGTCTCGATGCATTGCCTTGACTCTACGGCATACGTCGCACAATGCAACATGCTCGGCAACTTCTCGTTTCATACTCGGCCACGAGAATCTCTCCTTTAGATCTGATACATCTTGGCGCTTCGGGTGAATTGAGTACTTGGAGTCATGGGCTTCTTCCAAAATCAGTTGCTTTAACTCCTTTTGTTAGGCACACAAATACGATCCTTCATCCACAACGTGCCTTGCTCATCCAACTTGAAGTCCTTTGCCTTGCCTTCCTCCTTGACGGACTTAATCCTGCGGATCTTGTCATCATCCTTCCGTCCTTCTCGGATCTGATCCTCTAGGGTAGGCTTTACTTCTAATGCGGCCAAGAATCCGCTAGGTACTACCTCAATCTTCATTTTACGAAAATCCTCACATAACTCATCCTCGACTTGTGGCTAGCAACGTACTCACGGTATGGCTTTTCCGACTCAGGCGTCGGCTACTACGCTGGCCTTCCCGGATGGTAATGGATTCCAACATTGTAGTCCTTGATCAACTCTAACCATCTCCTCTGCCTCATATTCAGATCCGTGGGTGAATATGTACTTAAGGCTCTTATGATCCGTATACACTTCACATCTGTTTCCAATCGATAGTGACGCCATATCTTCAAGGCATGCACTACGGCAGCTAACTCTAGGTCATGTGTCGGATAATTTTCCTCATGCGGCCTCAAGCGCCTTGATGCATACGCGGCGACCTTTCCAATCTGCATCGACACACATCCAAGTCCTTGGCGCGATGCGTCACAATAAATATCGAAGCTTTGAGCAACATCCGGTAGAACTAACACCGGTGCTGATGTCAATCGCTTCTTGACTCTGAAATCCTTTCTCACATTAAAGCGTCCATGCAAACTTCTTTTCCTTCTTCAAAGAATTGCGTAAGAGGTTTCGCAATTGTCGAGAAGCCTTCAATGAAACGGCGGTAGTATCCTGCCATTCCAAGGAAACTCAGAATCTGGGTCACGATCTTGTTTGCTCCCAATGTAACACGGCCTTCTACTTTGCTTGGATCCACTGGCGACTCCTTCTGCGGTCATTACATGTCCAAGAAACTCCACCTTGTCCTTCCAAAAATCACACTTGCTGAACTTGGCGAAAAGTTGCTTTGTTCCTCGACTTTTCCAAAACTCGCCTTAAGTGTTCGGCATGTTCATCCTCTGTCTTGGAGTAGATTAGGATATCGTCTATGAACACGACGACAAACTTGTCCAAATATTCCATGAACACCTTATTCATCATATTCATGAAATAATTTGGCGCATTAAATCGGCCCAAAGGACATAGCGTAAACTCGTAATGTCCATATCTTGGCGAGAATGCGATCTTGAATATCCTACGATCGGATCCTCAATCGATGGTATCCCGATCTCGAGATCAATCTTGGAGAAAACTCGGCTCCTCTTAATCGATCAAACAAATCATCAATCCTGGGTAGCGGATATTTATTCTTCACGGTGACTTCATTGAGTGCACGGTAGTCAATGCACATCCTGAAACTCCGTCCTTCTTCTTGACAAACAAAGCGGTGCTCCCCACGGCGACGAACTCGGCCGATAAATCCTTTCTCCATTAACTCTTCTAGCTGTTTCTTCATCTCTACCAACTCCTCGGTAGACATCCGATAGGGTCTCTTTGCTATCGGTCTTGTGCAGTACAAGCTCTATCACAAACTCTATGTCCCTGTCGCGGCATACGAGGTAGATCTTCGGGAAAAACATCGGGTACTCATTCACTCTTGGGACATCCTCTATGCCGATTGCCTTGGTACTTGTTAACCATCAAGCTGTCCATCTCTAACCGCAGTGGCTTGAAATTCCACTTTCTTCCCACACGGGCTCTCAATCGAGATAGTCCTTAGTCCACAATCCAATACGACCTTGTGCTTGGATAACCAATCCATTCCCAATATAACATCTAAGGTGCAGGTCTCCAAAATTATAAGGTTTGCTAGGAACTCTATTCCATCTATTAGTATTCTCACCGGAACATCCTACTTCCGTTCGGAGTTCGGAACCAGGGTTTGAACTAAAAGCATGCACTTAAGTCTTGCAATTCTCAAGTCATTCCTAGCAGCAAAGCCTTGCTTGAAACAAGCGAATGCGAAGCTCGAGTCAAACAAAGCATTGCAGTATCGAGTTAACAAGTAACTTACCCGATCTGACGTCAGTAGCATTCGCAGTGCATCTGCGGTGACATGGTTGACTCGGCCTCTCACCACGATGCAGGGTGTGGCTCCTGGTCTTTGGCGTCCTAGCTGGGGTGGTTCCTAGGTTGAAGCGAATCGGGTCGCTCCTGCTGTCTTCTTCGGACAAGCTGTTGGCAAAGTGTCTGGCTCGTTGCGCTTGTAACAGCGCCTCCTTGTTCCTTCTTGTTGCACGAGTAGTGTTTCTAGCGAAGCTGGGGTTTGGTAGTTACGATTGGCAGGTCTTGGTGCCGAGGATGGTGTCCTTGTTGCATTCGTGGTTGGAATCTGAAGAATTGATTTGGTGCAACTCTCAAGCCATTGCGTTCCTGGCGTGATCCTTCTTTGTTGCATCCTCGCGCTTCTGTTCTCATCCAGTTCCTTGCGCTTGTCCTCAAGAATAAGTGCCTTATTCACCAACTCTTGGAAATCTGGAAAGGTGTGGGTGATCAACCCTACTTGCAATCCCGAGTTAAGTCCCTTCATAAAACGAGGCTATGCGGATTTATCTCGTCGCTACATCCTCAGGTGCGTAGCGTGCTAGGCTGTGTGAACTTGTTCAGGTAGTCGACCCTTTGGTGATTACCTTGCTTGATGCTCAATTCCTCCTTCTTAAGGTCCATGATTCCTTCAGGCACGTGATCTTGTCGAATGCATTGTGAACTCTTCCCAAGTGATATCTTGAGGGTTCTCTGCGTGTACAGAAGTTCTCCCACCATTCGGCGGTTGTTCCTTCCAACTGATGAGAAGCGTAGAGTACCTTCTCATTCCCTATGCATTGAGCTATGTGTAGCTTCCTCTCAATTGATCTTAACCAATCATCGGCCTCCAATGGATTGGCATTCCCGGAAGAAAGTGGGTGGGTGAGTTCTCATGAACTCGACGACCTTTGTATTCTCAGCGTGGCCTGATTAACTTGATTAGCAGTGGCCTGAGCAGTGACGTGCTGCATTTGTTGCATCATAGTATGCATCAACTGAGTCTGAGCAGCAACAAAGGCTCCAAAATTCTGCATATCAACTGGCGGTGCTGGTGCTCTATCATTGGGGTTTTCTACTGGGCGAGAACCACTTCCATTGCTTCCAAAGTTTCCACGGGTGTTCACCATCTGTCGATTTGCTCTAGGTTTAGAGATGAGAGGGAAACAAGAATAGACAAGTAATGTGGAACTTATGCGGGGCGAAAGGGGTAACTTTAAGGTCCAACTTTATTATTAATAACTTGGTATGGCTGCTTACAATGCCTAAGGGCCTTGCAACACATACTGCACACTCAAAGAAACAATGAAAATCCAAATCGAACTAACTCACGAGTCTAACGCCTAAAGGGTGACTCTTTCTTCTATGACGTGACTTCGGCGAAGGAGTCTCACTATAGAACCTATGCTCACTCATCGAAAACCTCCACGGCCTGGTACGGGTCTTGTGGCATAGGCGCCAAACGATCGCCATGTCCAAAGAATCGTGTCCTCTGTGGTAGTCGAAGAAGCGGTGTCCTCATCGAGATCGACTCCTCTGGATCTGGCTCGTGTAGCTCAAATCTGCGCTCGGTGCAGTCCGTACAAAGTCATCTCCATTTCGTCAATCCTTCGCAGAAGATGTGCCACATACTCTTGAGCTTCCCGCCATCTGTTCTTCTCTGCCGTGATCTCCTTGCGGGCCTTACGTAGCTCCTTGCTTGTATTATCTAGTACATCCTCCTGGCGGCGACAAATCGTGCCAAGCGTATGTAACCGTGGCATCCTCATCCTGAATCGCCCGGGTCGAGAAGGTTATCGCTGCTTGCGGATGGTAACGGAACACCGTACTCTCCAACTCTCGGCGTAGATACGGGTAATGTGCCGCATTGCTCGTCGTGATACTTCTTGGATACCCATCTGCATTGTGGATCTCCTGGCGGTGCGGTGTATCGAGCGATTGCTGGCCCTTTTTCCTAGCAGTACCTCAATCCTCACGTCACAAGCCTTGATCAATCCTCGCTTGTCCGATCACTTCTACTTGGTATTGGGGCTTCTCAAAATCTCCGAGAGTCTCAGAGCATATGCCAAAGTTCAGCGGCGTGACCAACTCCCGAGATCAACGTAGTTGAACTCTTCCTCCATCTGTCACAAGAGTGCTTTACGTAAGAACCCTAATTTTTAAATTGTGACAAGGTAAGGGAAAATTTCAGCAAGAGACAAGAAAAGAGAGAAGGGGATAAGTCGAGATGTCATTTCTTGTCTTCACAAATTTTTAGCTTTAGAAAATAGGTTTTATCCTCACTACGACCATTCTAGCTTAGGGTTGAGCCTACAGTCAAGTATGGCTCGATACCACCTCTGTCGGGACCCGAATTTGCAAATCCGGACCCTCTGTGTATTCGGCACTAGTCCAGAACGCGCTTAGTGCACACAGTCTTAACATCGGTATATATCACAATCATACCAAACGATACTATCAAAGTACTTTATTTAAATAATCAAAGGGTTACTCGACCTTATGGCCAAGTTACAAATATATGCCTTGCAAGGCTAAACTTATTAAAAGAGAAATAACAAAGCGGAAAATCAAATAAACTCGTGGCGCCATCCAAGATACCACAGTAATCGACCGGGCTCGCATCCCTAAGTAGACGGATCCTCCGGGAACTCCTCCTCCGAACCGGCGTAGTCTCCTCTTCAAGCGGTATTGTGTTGAGGCAAGGGTGAGTACTTGGTACTCGGCAAGTCATGCCTGAGAATGCAAGCTAATATACTATATGCATGGCTTGGTACAAAGGAATAGCTCAGGTATATTTGCGAAACAGCTTTTGACAAGTAATAAAAGTAGATTCAGCGGTAGAAATAAGTAAAGCATAAATAACTTTTCAAGAAGTTTAACAAACATTTTTCCCATCCTACACCATATTTCCATCACCTTCCTTGTTAAACCAACCCATCTTTTCAAAACCAAGTTATTTTCAGAAAGTCTACCCCTTGACTGTAATTCCCGAGCATTGTCTAGTACCGTGGACTCGGCTATTCAAATAGATTCTACACTCTGCAGAGGTTATGCACTTTACCCACAAGATACAGTCAAACACCACAAAGGCGAGTTCAGTAACAAAGCCTTTCGGAAGCCTCAAACAACACAGTGGTCCTCTCCGGTCAGACTCTACACCATCCCTTCCCTTAGCCAAGGCGAAGTATGGGACCAACACACCGTTAGATGGGTACCTGGCCACACCACGATACGCTCCCCGCATAATCACACAAACGGTGTAATCGACACCCTGAGGCTCCACAAGTGAGTCCTTAGCGACTTAGTCAACTAGGGCCGTCCCATTCCAGCCATGTGGTTGCAAGTATGACCCAGTTCAAAGGCTTGCAAGGTTAAGTCCTTAGAGTGACCAGGGCAAGACTACCCGAAAAACCAAATCAACACTCCCAATGCCACAACCGGCCCACTGATTACTCTTGCCACATGCCCTTGGCCGAAACTGCTTTTATCAAACCCAGTTGATTACCATGCACCACGTGCCGTCAACATCACATGATACTTTTCCAAAACAGGTTCAATATATCATTAAGTCCATATTATCATTTGATTGTCCAAAATCATGTCATGAGCACGAAAGTGTGTCTAAGCGACATACTACAACGGTCTAAACCCATGTTGGCAATTTAATAATGTCCAACTAGTAAACCACAACTAGGGTGACGAGGATCATGGCACATACTTAGATAATCAAGGTGTCATACAAAGAAATTGGTGTTTATCTAACCCCCATGTTTAAACAAAATATCTTTCTAATTGAACTAGCATGCAATAGTTTAAATCAAAATAGATTTCGAAATAGGATCAACATGGTCAAAGCACAACTTGCCTTCAAAAAGTACTTGCTCTTGGTCTTGAGTTGGATCCTGAGTCAACACTTCTCCTCGAATCCTTCCAAGACTTCAACGTCTACTCGTAAAGCGTGCAAATAGCAAATACCCAATAAACAATAGACAAAAACATCCCAAAACTCCAAATAAAATCCATAAACAGAGAGAACGTAATTTTCTGGATTTTTAGAAACTGGAATCGTCAAATTTGGAGTTAAAATGCAAAAGTTATGATTATTTAAAGTTTAAATAATCAATTAAATAATATTACAGAGAAAAACTTTAGTCCAAAAATTAAATAAAATTCATATTTAGGTAGATCTCAATTTTATACAAATTTAGAAATTTGAATCGCTCAAATCGGAGTTGAAACGCAAAAGTTATAAGCGTTTGAAGTTTGAATCTAAATTTTGAATCAATATTTCGAATTAATAAATCATTTTCTTTTTCGGAAATTAATTATTGCGTCAGCATGGACACGTGGCAGCCTCGATTGGCTGGCCGACGTCGGCCGGTCCATGGACTTGGTCCACGCTTGGCTCGGGTCTACGGTGGACTCGGTCCACGGCTCCACGTGAGGCCCGACATGTGGGTCCACTCGGGTAGCGTCATTCTTGGCGTCGGCGGGGCTCGGCCACGGTGGCGACATGTGGGACCTTTGTGGCGTCATGGGTGACGCGTCGGCGCTCGGCTGAGACGGCCGTGACATGCGGCCCTCGACCGACACGCGGGCCCGCGTGTCGGCGTCCTACGCAGCGTGCGTGGGCCAGCGGCCCGACCGCGTCGATCCAACTTCCCGACACGCGTGGCGCCAATCACGGCCGTTGGTTTGAAAATCAACAGCGGCGGATTAGATCGATGTTGACGCCGTTTGGGTTAACGATTGATTTGGACCGTTGGATCTAGATCCGATGGTCGAGATTAGATCTGGAAATAAATAACGCAATCTCACCGTGCGATGACGTGGCGTGATCTCGGCGTTGGATCTTGATCGGACGGCCGAGAGAGCTTCGCGTCCGGCGATGGCTTGGCGAGCTGGCTGGCCGAGCCGGGGCAGCGGGCACGCCAACGGCGCTTTCGGCGCGCTTCGGCGAAGTGGAGAGATCTCGGTGCGTCTCGTCGCGGTGAGTCCGGATCTGGGAGTCAACGGCGGGGGGCCAGGCGGGCGGCGGAAGCAAGGGCAAAGACCGTGGCGGAGCGGCGCGCAACTTACTGGCGAGCTTCGCACGGCTAAACGGCGGCGGCTTTGCCTCGGTGAAGTAGAGAAGGGAGGGCGCGGGATCACGGCGGTCTCGGTACGCCGGGCTTTAAATAGCCTCGGCGTCCGTGTAAAACGGAGACCTAGTTTTCCACGGCGGACACGGCGGAGTCCGGCTCGGACTCGGGCGGAGACGACGACGGAGAGCCGTACGTGCACGATCAACGGCCCGATCGACGGCGCGCGATCGGATCCGGCCGGATACGGCTCGGTCGGTCGGCGGATCTCGTACCGTTGGATCTTGATCCAACGGTTGGGATTGATTAGGGTTAGGAGTGGGTTCGGTCGAGTCACGTGGCTCGGTCGGACTCGAGTCCAACTTCCAGGTTCGACTTCGGTCGGATGAACAGTACTTGACCCGAGTTTGATTTTCCAGCGATTTAATATTTAAAATAATTCCTAGTAATTTATTTAATTCATTAAAAATAGCAAATGACTCGAGAAAAATCCTAAAAATTCTGAAAATACTTTGGATCATTTTGGACTCAAATAAAATATTTCCAACAAAATTTTATTTGCAAAATTAAATTCTTTAATTATTTCAAAATGGAATAAATTCAAATAAATTCCAATTAAATCCAAATAAATTCCAGAAAATTCCAAAAATTCACCAAAGTGCCAAATCACACATGAATTTAGGACAAGTAAAATTTTGGGGTGTTACAGCTCATCATAAGAATCCTTGAGAGAGGTAAACTCCTTTTTCAAGGCCTTATGCTTTGTCTTCTCCTTACCAAGATAGTCATTTAAATCAACAAGCATATCAAGAAGCTCTTCATATGATGGATCATCATCATCACTAGAGTTTACCTTTTCTCCTTTTGCCATAAGACATAGAGGAGTGACGAATGGTGATGATGCTTCCCCAATTGCAATGCTAGCAATGTTCTTCTTCTTTGATGGAGTATCCTCTTCAGAAGAATCCGAATCCAAGTATTCTTCCTCGGAATTCCATTCTCCTATGTGTGCTTCGCCCTTGCCATCTTTGTGAAGCTTTTTGAATAGTTTCTTCTTCCCTTCAAACTTCTTCTTTTTAAATGATTTCCCTTTGTCATCCTTCTCCTTCTTCTTTGGACAATGAGAAGCGAAGTGACCCTTTTCATTACACTCAAAGCAACGAACATTGGCAAATCGTTTATTGCTTGAGTGTTCTTTGTTCTTGTATTTTTGAGAGAAGCTTGAGTTTGATCGTCTCTTCATGAATCTCTTCATTCTTCTCACTAGTAGAGCCATCTCTTCTTCAGTATCACTCTCGGACTCATCAAGAGCTTCCTCACTTGACTCGGTGTTGGCTTTGAAAGCTAGATTCTTCTTTTTTGGATGTGTTTTGCTCTAAGAGCTCCTCCTTGTCTTTCTTGTACAATTCATTTGTAATTAAATTTCCCAAGAGAGCGGTAGGTGTCATCTTGACCAACTCGGGTGAGTTGAGAAAGAGAGTCACCAATGTCTCGTATTTTTCCGGAAGAGCCCTAAGCATCTTACGAACAACATCGAGATCGGTTAGTGAACCTCCGAGGCCCTTGAGTTCATTTACTATGTTGTTCAACCTTGAATACATTTCGGTAATGTTTTCATGGGGCAACATAATAAAACTCTCATATTTGATTCTAAGCATATGTAGCTTGGCTTCTTTAACCGCGGATGTGCCCTCATGAATTTCAGAGAGGGTTGTCCAAATCTCATGAGCAGTTTCTAAATTGCTCACGCGATTGAACTCATCCGCGTTTAAAGCTCCAAACAAAGCATTCATGGCTTGAGCGTTGAGGTGTGAGTTTCGTTCATCTTGATCAAGGGAGGTGGTTGGATCAAGTGACATAGCGAAACCTTCACCAACAATTCTCCATATGCTAGGACTCATGGCCTTTAAATAAACAGTCATTCGAATCTTCCAATAAGCATAATTTGTGCCATCAAAGAACGGTGCCTTCCCTATGGAAACACCCTCACTAGCCATCCTTTTCTCTCGAGACGGTGAAGTCTAAGAGCGAGAGACCAAGCTCTGATACCACTTGTAGGATCAAGGATAACCGACTAGAGGGGGGGTGAATAGGAGGTTATAAAAATTTTCGGCTCTAATTATGACAATTTGACAATTAAAACTAGAAAGAAATTGATTTTTAATTAAGGCCTAGAAAATTCTAAGTTACTCTAATGTGCACCAACAAAATTAAGACTACAACCTAAAGAGAAACAATTTAGGAACGCAAAAGAGTGCAAACCACAATTTGAGACACGCAATTTATCCCGTGGTGATCGGAGACTTGCCGGTCCCCCCTACTCCACGTTGAGGTAGCTTGACTCACTTCAAGCCGGCTCCTTGTCTCAATTGAGCCTTTCCTCGTATTTCTCGGGGTAGCTCTTCCCCACTCCGGGTAGGCGAGCTCCTTGCCTTCACAACTGATCGAGTCTTCTCACAAACTCCCTTGAGAAGATCAAGATCAAACTCCTCCAAGCCGTCTAGGAGGCGGCAACCTCCAAGAGTAATAAACTTGGAATTCAATTGAAGACTTGAATGAAACTTATGGCTCAAATGAATGCTTGAAAACAAATCACTCAAACTCTTTTCTCTTTTCCTCCCAAACTTGAGAAATTAATGCTCTAGAGAGAAAAGAGAGTTGCAAATGGCTTAGAATGAGTAAATGTGGTCACCAACCAACACAAGAATGCAGGTGGGGGGGTATTTATAACCTCCCCCACGAAATAGAGCCGTTGGGGAGGTTTTTCAGAAAAATCAGCCGAAGTCGGCACTACCGCCCTCAAAGGGCCGGTAGTGCCGCCCCACCTGCCAACGGTTTTCCCTTTGCATTAAATGCGATGTCAGTAGCCGTTGGCCTGATAAAATAATTCCGGCACTACCGCTCCAAAATGTCGGTAGTGCCGACTTGCACTTTTCGCAAAAAAACTTCCTTCTGAAGAAAAGGAGCCGTAGTTATTAGAGTGGTACTGCCGCTTGAAGTCGGCAGTACCGCTCTCAATACTTCGGTAGTGCCGATAGGGTTTTCGGAAAAAGCACAGTCACTGGAAAATGACTACCGCGGTGTGTGGTGCAGATCGCGCTTCTGATAAGATCGCCCTAACACACCGGTAGTGCCGGTCAAGCGGACAAAAAAAGAGCATCTCTCTGTTAAAAAGCTGCCGACGTAATATGCCCTAAGATTGTCATAGCGGGCAAGATCGCAGTATACAAATGTGAGTGCCGCTGAAAGCGTAAACTCGATTTAAAAGGAATTTTCATGAATGCAACTTTGAGCAAATGTTTTAAAACAAAGTTTGAGCCATCTATGAGTCATTTTAGACTTCAAGCTACTAAACCAAGTCCCTCTTAATAGTACGGCATCTAAAACTAGGAAATCCGATCTTTTCTCAAAACTTCGAGATCGGTAAAACAAAAGAAAAGACATGATGACCTTTCTTTCCGCTGCTTGATCTTGAGCTTATATACCTCTTCACTTGAGTGAATTTCTCTTGTGCTCAAAACGATGAAGACTAACTCCTTCTTGCAATCTCAAAAGGAAATTGTTAGTCCACAAATAGCTGATTGTCATTAATTACCAAAACAAACGCAAATCGGGGGCCTAGATGCTTCAACTGTATCAGGCGTGAATGCTTTCCTTCTGATGGTACCGGATCAGGCACACCTATCAGTTCTACCTGAGCCATGTAATCGACGTAGAACTCGACGACCTCTTCAGTTGCATACCTTTGACAATGCTACCCTTCTGCCAAGATCGATTTCATACATAGGATTTGAGAATTTACATATACCTATCGAACGAGTACATACAACATATTGTAACACCCCAATTTTTGCTTTTCATAAATTTAAATGAAATTCTGCACTTTTGAGAATTTTTGGAATTTTCTGGGATTTATTTGGAGTTAATTTGAATTTATTCCCTTTTGAGATAATTAAATAATTAAAAGTTCCAAATAAAGTTTTGTTGGAAATATTTTATCTGAGTCCAAAATGTCCCAAAGTATTTTCTAGAAGTTTTCTGGAATTTTTCTGATTATTTTGCTATTTTTCGTGAATTATTTGAATTTTTAGAATTATTTTAAATATTAAATCGCTGGAAAACCCAATCGGTTTCACTATTCTTCCGACCGAGCCGGACCTGAGTCGAACTCGAGCCCGACCGAGTCGCGTCTGAGCCGGACCGAGTCGGACCCAAGTCCTAACCCCATGACCGTTGGATCTCGATCCAACGGCCGTGGTTGAGCCACGCCGCCTCAATCGGACCCGATCCAGATCCGTTCGCGCCCGGGCGATCTCGGCCGTTGATTGGGATGCGTGGACGGTCCGGATTGCTTCATCTTCCCTGAGTCCCGCTCGGACTGCGCCACCGCGGAGCCACCGCGGAGCCACCGCGTTTGTTAGGGTTTCCGATTTGTGCACAAACGCCAACGCTATTTAAAGCATGGGTCGACGTCCGAGATTCCCCGTTTGCCCGCACGTATTTCGCCCTAGGTCTCCACGCCCGAGCCGCCACCGAACCATGCCGATTGCTCGCCGAAATTCCATGAGCGTCGTCGCGGATTTCTTCTCCCTCGGCGCCGTTCGTTGCTTCTCCGCCGCATGCGTGTGCAAATCTGGAACCGTCGAAGCAAGGCGCACCCGCAGGAGCCCTTCACCTCACCGGAAGAGCGCGAAAACGTCGTTCGGGAGGTCTTCGTCCCTAGCTCCGGCAACCAGCGCCACCGCATGCCATCGAGCCGTCGCGAAGCTTGGCAGCCGTCTGATCTCAGGTAACGGCTTAGATCTCGCCACGTAACTATCAAACCAGACCCGAGATCGAATGCAATCTAGACTGTAGGATCTGATTTGGACGATCGGGATTAGATCACGTAGCTGTAGTGTTGTACGTTGGAATCGATTTGGACCCTTAGATCTAAATCCAGCGGCCTAGAACCTGCCACGTAGCGCTGTAATGCACCAAGCTAGATCCGATCTTAATCATTAGATCTAGATCGTACAGGTAGGATTGAACCGCGTTGTAGCGTTAGATGCGATCCCAACCGTCCGATCAAGATCGTACGGTGTAGATTGTGCCACGCGTCATCCTCCGGGTCATGCCACGTCGCCCCGTGACGCGGTAAACACGACCCAGTCCTGGCCATCCGATTTGAATCGAACGGACCGGATTGATCCGCATAAATCCGATACGGGAGAGGTCAGATCCAATCTGGACCGTCAGATTTCAAACCGACGGCCCAGATCATGCCACGTAGCTGGTGACCGAAGCGGCGCGGGTAAGCCCCGGTCGTCGCTGACGTCACCCGTGATGTCAACGTGGGCCCGCGTGTCAGCGGCTCAGCTAACCGCATAGTGATGTCACGGTGGGGCCCACGTGTCAGCCGTTCCTTCGCCCGAGCCGTGTTGACATCAGCGCTGACGTCACCTAGCCAGGCCCGCTTGTCGGAGGGACATGGGCCCGCTTCCACTGCCACGAGCCAGGGCATTTTGCCAACTATTGCCCTAAGAAGGCAGCAGGAGTGACGCCAGTTTGCTTCAACCTTGGGACGACTCCAGCCAGGGTAGCCGCACCAGGACCAGGCCGTGGAACCGCACCACCAGGAATTGCATCTCAGACTGTGGTGAGAGGCCATGTCAACCATGTCACCGCTGATGCACTGCAGAATGCTATGGAAGTCGTACTGGGTAAGTTACTTGTCAACTCAGTCCCTGCAACAGTTTTGTTTGACTCTGGAGCTTCGCATTAGTTCGTTTCTCAAGGTTTTGCTGCTAAAAATGATTTGGAGATTGTGGATCTAAAATGCATGCTTTTAGTTCAAACCCCTGGTTCCGAACTCTGAACTAAAGTAGGATGTTCTGGGGTGAGAAGATTGATAGATGGGGTAGAATTCCTAGCAAACCTTATAATATTGGAAACCCAGACCTTAGATGTTATCTTGAGAATGGATTGGTTATCCAAGTACAAGGCTGTGTTGGACTGTGGATGAAGGGTCATATCAATAGAGAGTCCTTGTGGGAGAAAAATGGAGATTCAAGCGATCGCCGTCCGAAATGAACAGTTAATGGTCAGCAGTGCGAAGACAGTCAGCATTGAAGATGTTCCATGTTAGTGTTATGCCCTTGAGGCAATCATATAGATGATTGTAACATGACTATGTTTATGAATAATAATATGATTATTAGTCCAATGAATGTATATCATTGTTTTGATCAACAAGTGTGTGACTTGTTTATGAAGCCCTTTACTTATTGATATAATTCGATAAATATCTCTGATCGGATATCATCGTATAGGACAACGATGAATAGATCAGCACATGTATTGTTCGATGATCATGTTTCATAGATCATGGGATATGGAGATATCATCAATACATTGTGGACGCATGTTGAAGAACATGTGTTAGATAGACCCACAATAGGACACTACGCGAATGTTACATTCTTATGTGTCATCAGTGTATCTCATACATAGTAGATGTATGATCCTTAGACCTGAGATTGTCATATTCTCTACATGTGTAATAGTTTACTTGGGGTTACCAAACACTATTTCCTAACCGGATAGTTATAAAGGTAGCTTTCATGTTTACTATGAAACATGCAGAGGGAAGTGAGCAGTCAAGATGGAATTTGCCACTCCAATGTAACGGAGATATATGTCTAGGCCACTCATGTGATATGATTAAGGAAGTGCATGGACATGCCGTGATTGAGAAGTCAATCACAACTTATTAATATATCACGGATACGAGAGATGGATTGAACTGTCAAAGGATGACATGCTTCTCGCCTTGAGTTCGATCTTCATATAGTTTGGCAAAGGGATTATTACATCAGTACTTTAATCATATGCGTTTGGGAGTTGGCATGCTCTGCAAGGAGCCGCTACCGACTATTGGATTAGAAAAAGGGTTTTCCGAATCCATGTCCAAATGCTCATGAACCTACAGGGTCACACACTTAACGGGCTGGGACGGATTAATTCGGATTGGATCCGTGATTAATGGACCTCGTGGGCTTAGCGCGTAGATGGGCCCTGACTACCTAGGGTTTCACCTCGTAGCTATATAAGGAGGGGAGGAGGCTAGACGCATATATACTTTCGTGCGGTTTAGAGGTGTTTCGCCAGAAACCCTAGCCACCTCCTCTCGTTGCCCCTGCCAAGTGACCCGGTGCTTGCACACCGACGCACGGCGTTCCATCCCCGGACGTGTGGACTGCTGTGGTGACGCTGCTGCTACTGCGGCATGGAGAGGACGATCCGCAGCGAGGACGATCCGTGGCGAGGACGATCCGCAGCGAGGACGATCCGTGGCGAGGACGATCCACTACAACGACGTGCGAAGGATTCCGCAATTGCGCGTCTTGTGGTAATAGATCTATGATCCCCTTCTTGCGAGTAGCTTTTCTGGTTTGCGGTAGAAATTTTAGTTTGTGCTAGTGTAGCATACCGCGTTCCCCAACATTCTAGTAGTGAATGAGTATCCTGATGTTTTTCCTGAGGATTTATCGGGTATGCCGCCAGACAGAGACATAGAGTTTGTGATTGAGTTAGTACCTGGTATAGCACCGATAGCAAAGAGACCCTATCGAATGTCAACCGAGGAGTTGGTGGAGATGAAGAAGAAGCTCGAGGAGTTGATGGAAAAAGGATTCATCAGACCTAGCTCGTCGCCATGGGGAGCGCCAGTTCTGTTCGTCAATAAGAAGGACGGGAGTTTCAAGATGTGCATTGATTACCGTGCACTCAATGAGGTCACTATGAAGAATAAGTATCCGCTACCCAGGATCGATGACATGTTTGACCAGTTGAGAGGAGCCGGAGTTTTCTCCAAGATTGATCTGAGATCAGGATATCACCAGTTAAAGATCCGATTAGAGGATATCACGAAGACCACATTCTCGTCAAGATATGGACACGACGAGTTTACTGTTATGTCCTTCGGTCTGACAAATGCGCCAGCTTACTTCATGAACATGATGAATAAGGTTTTCATGGAATATCTGGACAAGTTTGTCGTTGTATTCATAGATGACATACTAGTCTACTCCAAGACAAGAGAAGAACATGCAGAACACCTGAGGCTATTGTTAGAGAAGCTAAGGGAACAGCAACTCTTCACCAAGTTCAGCAAGTGCGACTTCTGGAAGGACAAGGTGGAGTTCCTTAGACACGTAATGACCGCAGAAGGAGTCGCTGTTGATCCAAGCAAAGTAGAAGCTGTGTTACATTGGGAACAGCCGAAGACAGTGACTCAGATTCGGAGTTTCCTTAGGATGACCAGTTACTACCGCTGCTTCATTGAAGGCTTTTCGACGATTGCGAGACCTCTCATGCAATTGTTGAAAAAGGAGAAGAAGTTTACATCGACGCCGGAGTGCGAGAAAGGTTTTCAGGAGCTGAAGAAGCGATTGACATCAGCACCGGTGATTGTTCTACCAGATGTTAATCAAAGCTTTGATATCTACTGTGATGCATCGCGCCAAGGACTTGGATGAGCGCTGATGTAGAATCGAAAAGTCGTTGCATATGCATCAAGGCAGTTGAGGCCGCATGAAGAGAATTACCCGACGCATGACCTGGAGTTAACTGCCGTAGTGCATGCTCTGAAGTTGTGGCATCATTATTAGATTGGGAATAGATGTGAAGTGTATACAGACCATAAGAGTCTTAAATACATATTCACCCAATCCGACTTGAACATGAGGCAGAGGAGATGGTTAGAGTTGATTAAGGACTACAATGTCGGGATCCACTATCATCCTGGAAAGGCCAATGTGGTAGCCGACGCCTTGAGCCGGAAGAGCCACACTGTGAATATGATGATAGCAGGGAGTCAGGACGAGCTGTGCAAGGAGTTTCAGAAGCTGAAATTAGAAGTGATACCAGAAGGATTCCTAGCCGCGTTGGAAGTAAAGCCTACCTTAGAGGACCAAATCCGAGAGGGACAAAAGGATGATGCCAAGATCGAGAGGATCAAGTCCAAAATGGATGAAGGCAAGGCTAAGGACTTCAAGCTGGATGAGCAGGGTACATTGTGGCTTAAGGACGGCATCTGTGTGCCGAACAAGAAAGAGCTAAAGCATTTGATTTTGGACGAAGCTCATGATTCCAAGTATTCCATTCATCCGGGCAGTGCCAAGATGTATCATGACCTGAAGGAAAGATTCTGGTGGCCGAGCATGAAATGCGAGGTTGTTGAACATGTCGCATTGTGTGACATATGTCAAAGAGTCAAGGCAATGCATCAAAGGCCAGCAGGATTGCTTCAGCTGCTAAAAATACCTGAGTGGAAGTGGGAGGAAATCGGAATGGATTTCATTACCGGTTTACCTAAAACTCCAGGAGGGTATGACTCCATATGGGTAATAGTGGACCGTTTGACCAAGGTCGCTCACTTTATCCCTGTAAAGATCACTTATTCGGGAGATAAGTTAGCGGAACTGTACATGACCAGGATCGTCTGTTTGCACGGAATGCCGAAGAAGATTGTGTCGGACAGAGGTACCCAATTTACCTCAAGATTCTGGAATAAGCTGCATGAAGCCATGGGGACCCGTTTGAACTTCAGTACGGCATATCATCCGTAGACGGATGGACAGACTGAAAGAGTTAATCAGATTCTGGAGGATATGCTAAGAGCTTGTGCATTGGCTTATGCTACCTCTTGGGATAAGAGTCTACCGTATGCCGAGTTCAGCTACAATAACAGCTATCAGGCTAGTTTACAGATGTCACCTTTTGAGGCACTATATGGTCGACCATGTTGAACACCGTTCAACTGGAATGAGACGGGTGAACGACATGTCTTCGGACCAGATATTCTTCAAGAAGCCAAAGAGCAGATCGCCATGATCCAAGAAAGACTGAAGATAGCTCAGTCGAGACAGAAGAGTTACACGGACAACCGTTGCCGAGACTTGAGTTTTGAATCGAAGGATTTCGTGTACCTTAGGGTTACACCTCTCAAGGGAGTTAAAAGGTTTCATGCCAAAGGAAAACTCGCACCGCGTTATGTTGGGCCATTTAAGATTTTGAGCCGCAGAGGTGAAGTTGCTTACCAGTTGGAGTTACCGCACTAGCAAGGTTCTTCCACCTCCCATGGCTGCCACACCTCCCCCTCCATTGATCCTTCCATTGGGGAGCATTGCGACCAAGAAGATCCGGTGAATTCGGCGATTGGAGGGAGACCGTGGCCGTGGAAAGGATGCGTTCGTCGATTCGTCGAGAAGAGGTATGGTTTTGGAGAGTTTTTGGGGTGGATTAGGTATTGTTCTAGTGGAGAAATTTGGTGCTATTAGCCTCTAATTAGGTGCTGTAACTAGTTAGATTTGGGGAAAACCAGATCTGATTCACGTTCTGTTCTCGGGCAGATTGGAGTGCTATTTTAGGGCACAATTTTGAAAATGTTAGAGGCGTTTTCTGGGGGACCGGCTGCTGCGAAAGTTATAGGTAATCGAATTACCTTTAATTGGGCACTAAAAATGCTAAATTCCGTTTAGCCATTTAAAAGTTATAGTCATTTTACCGAGCGCTGTCCAATCTGTGATGTGAATGGTACAATCTGTAATCAATTGTAGATTAGAGGATTTTAGAAGCCGAATCAGTTTTTGCGAATACTTTGAAAAAGGTGGGAAATTTCCTAAGGTTCGAGAAAATATACTCGTTTACCTGAATTGGAGTTGTAGAACTCAAGATAGGCTTGCTGGAAGCGTACTATCCCGTTGGACAGATTCTCTATTTTTCGGGTTTTAGGAGTGGGTTGCGAAGTCGATGTAGTTGATAGTTCTTGTGTTGTTTTGTGGGCATGTTTTTGAGTGTATCATACCTATGTGTAGGTGGTGTGACCCCGGGAATGCCCTCAACATCTCGCTACACCGTCTCCCGCGGTTGAAGGCAAGTGTGTGTAACACCCTGGCATTTAATATGCCTGAATGCTACCAAACACAAGCTAAACAACATCTAAATACCACATTTAACATAAAATTCCAGCAACGGTACATAGGCTAAAAACCGATATTTTGGCAGCATCTCCTTTGTTTTTCCATGAATTAACACAATATCAATATCATGGCAAGATATATCATAGCACACGACATCTAAAACAGCAATAAATAGAGTCTTAACGACAATATAAGACTAACATCAAGCACTTAATGTCTCCAAGTGTCAAAAGAACAAATAAGCTCTCAAATAGTAAAGCTAAACACTAAAGCAATGATCATCACACGCAATTTATTATCAAACTAATAGAATGACTTGTGGAATCATTAAGGTGAAGCTACGTGTGGGCGTGTGACTATTTCCCTTCCCCGCATGCCGATCTCAAAGTACCTAAAAAACAACATAAAACACAAGCGTGAGTTCGAAACTCTCAGCAAGTATATTGTAATGGACAACAAGAACAATATCATGGCAATAACATCACCCATCATGTATTTCATCTCATTCATGAACACTTAACAGTATCATCATTATGTATGCAATGTAATGCAATGCTCATGTCTCCTTGGAAACTCATACCGGTATGGTTGAGTACACACCCGTCGGTGTGCACCCTCTCCCCTTCCATCCCGAAGATGGAGGGTGCCTACTCCTCGCTTCCGTTCACCACGGTGAATGGAATCACGATGTAGGACTTACTCATTGGCTTTCCGGATTATTCATAACTTTCTCACCGACCTTCCCGGACTAGTTATGACTTTCTCACCGCCCGAGCCATGTAACATGTCATGTATGCAAATATGCCATCATCATCATAAACTTGTATATTTAACACATGGCATCATAGCATACTCATCATATCATAGGAAAACATTAAAGCATGGCAATTGATCATATCATGAAATCCATCTTTCATCTAGTCTCAACAAGCAACATAACATTCGTTATTCATTACAACACACTTGCCTCAACCACGGGCAACGGAAAGGCGGGAAGTAGAAGGCACTCCCGGGGTCACACCACCTACACATAGGTATCACACACTCACAATCATGCCCACAAAACAGTACGCAAACCCCCATCTAACCCGACATTGCCCACTACTCGCAAAACCTAAAAACAGAGGTTCTGTCCCGACGGGACAGCAGCCTTGCAAAAAGCATAACTTGAGTTCTGGGACTCCGAATCAATTAAACGAGTACATCCTCGCGTAGCTTAGGAAATTTCCCAACTTTCTCTAGGTATATGGAAAGACTGATTCGGAATCTAAAGTCTTCTAATCTACAGATTACCGTGATCTGTTCCAATTACATCACAGATTTTAACACGCTCGGTAAAACAGCCATAACTTTCAAACGGCTGATCGGAATTTAACGTGCTTTATGTCCACGGAAATATAATTAAATTATCTACAACTTCTTCAACATCTGCACGGACAGACTCGGATTCTAAATCGACGAAAACTAGAACCCTAGCCCAACTGCTCAATCTGCCCGAAAACAGAAACGTGGCAACATCTAGATCTAACCCAAATTACTCCAATCCAGCACCTCCAATTGATCTAAAAACTTGATAAACACCCTAATAACAGTACCTAGATCAATTCCAAGGATCCCCATGATCATACCTTTGCCCGACGAACGAAAACTCCAATCGATCTCCTCGCGGATCGCTCCTCGCTCCTCGCTCCTCGCTCCACGCTCCACGCTCCTCGCTCCACGGGATGATTCCACGAGGTGCAGGGGTGGGGTGGCCACCCTAGGGCAGCAAGGGGTGGAGGAGAGGTGGTGGAGAGGTGGGGAGCAAAGGGGCAAGGGAGGGGGAGGCGCACGGCCAAGGGAGGAGGGAGGCGGCTAGGGCAAGGGCAAGTGGGGGGAAGGGCGCACAAGGGGCAGGGGTGAACGCCCAAGGGCTGGTGGGGAGCCCTTTTACCAGCCCCCACACCCAATCCTAGTCTGTTACGGAGACCTACTCCATCCCACCAAACCCACTTAAGGCCCAAACTCCCCCGGGAAGGCCCAAAACCCCGAAAACGGCCCGGAAACGTTATTAACCTCCATACCTTATGGTTTTAACTTGCCATACCATATTTCATAAAGTTTTTGACCTTAACATGCACCATTTAAAAGGTTATGACACTCCGTGGTGACACATCACTTCAAACGGCCCAAAAACGCGAGTAAACCTCAAGCCGAAAGGTTTTATTCTCTAATTTCACATTCTATAATGTCACACCATACCGTAGTGTCACATTCTTCCCCCCTTCAACAGGATTCGACCTCGAATCCGAAGGACGCCATAATCAACAACAAAGTCTCCAAGGGACAAAAGGCTTCTCTGCAGCTCAAAACATTCACACAACGACTAAAACCGGAAGAAACAACAAACGAGTTCCCAAAACCAACACATAGAGAAAAAGTGTTGATCTAGCTCAACTAAGGGCAACCCCTCACAAATCGACCTTCACTTCAATTCCCCAACAGAATCTACGTTTCAACCACAAAGGGCTCCATCAACCCAAAACGCTCGAATCCTCACGGCAAACACTTCATACTTCTATCACAACCACCCTGACTACCATACTCCATTAAACTCAACATGACATAATCAAAGAAAGTCACAATTCCTTTAACGACCTCTCTTCATTCCCGAAAGTTTCCATCGAGGGGAATAACTCATTAAGGCACACTAGCCCTTCCGATACACGATCATACTAACATTTTATTCCATCCTTTCCAGTGCAAGACTCAAACCCAAAAACAACTAGTGAAGACAATCTGCTCACGGCAGGCAATTATCACCGATCTACCGTCAACTTCACTTCCACCCATCGCTACTCTTAGTAAAGGTTAAACCCATACATCATCAACCTCCATCACAAACCACCCTTATACCACTAAGGTTCGACACCTAGCCCAAGCTAGGATCGAAAACCTTACCAAACCACAATTGGTTCCTTTCTTAAGAGGGTCTCGCCTTCACACAAAAACACTTAGCTATCAAGCCCAAGTGTACACACAACAACTCAAACCCAAAGCGTTAACAACCATTTTGGAAAGAATTCGGCAACATCCAAGCCAAATCACAAAGGAAGCATAAATCCCCTACATCACAACCAACATACCAGAAATTGTTCATTGCTTCTTTTCATACTAGAAAGCAAGGGAAATCTCGTTTCATGACATAAATGCACACTCTTCAGGAGCACTCCGGATTAGTCATATCTCCATATATGACTTTCTCACCGACCTGGCTCAACAACTCTTTTATCATTTAACATGTAAAAACGATGTCATGTTTACTTTTCACCATTCATTCATCATGGAACAACGGTACCGAATAGTCATTCACCAAATAACTTCTTCCTCGGTATCAAATGATTGAAATACCCATAACACTGACGGTTGCGCTAAATCATATAGACTATGACGGCAACATAATTAACAAAGAAGGCACCACATCAAATCAGAACCCACCAATGATAGATAGCTAAACTTTGCAAAACATCGCATTTTAACCAAGATCAACGTTTTGGAAAAGAACATTGACTCCAAAGTTAGACATCTGCACAAACAACTGCCATAAATTTTATCAAAAGAGAGGGAAACTCAATCCCAAAAGAAAACTCTTCTCTAACCAAATTCACTTATGAAACATTCATAAAAATCCAGACTTGTGAAACATCCGCACACCAGACACATTTTCCAAATGACTCCAACTCTAGCCAAACAGAGTTACACATCAAGGGCTTAACTCAAAAGTTTCCAACACAACCCTTTATGACCATCTGCTTCCTTTTAAAATTAATTTCAAAGATAAATCAGTGCGAACGCGAAAGGGCGCGATCCACTCAAAAACTTTTGGATGTAAACTCAAACTCACAACACGAACTAAACAAATTCGCCAAAACCAAAGGTCGACACCAACCACTACGAGTTTTGGGGAAACTCAAACTCAACATAAGGAACACCTCAACCGAAAGCATTCAACCGAGATGGCAAACAACCAAACCAGTTTCAAAGGTTTTTAGACAACAGCTCAGCATGAAAGGAACCATCTCTAGTACTCCACTACGCTTTCCATTAAAGACTTCAAAAATCACTATTTACTATCTGAGGAGCCCCAACACAATTCAACCGAAAGTTTCACAACAAATTCTTCCTCTAGTTACCATTCCCAACATTTCTTAATAAGGGTTTATGATGCTTATCAAAAAGGCACCCAACCAAGACTATAATGACATGATCCCCACGGATCACCGAATCATAATACATCTTATTCTAAATTTGAAACATAGTACTTCCACAAATCTTTCAACAAGATCAACATATAAATTTCATACCTCCTATCTATTCACGTCTCGACAACCGAACCTTATTCAGTTAAACAACGACTTCAACATGTAAATATTATCTCTACAAGACAAAGTTCATAGCTAGGATTCCAAGGCATACATTCATTAAGGATAAAACTCTACATCAGGTTAATTATCCATGGTTCACTCCATCACCACAGGTTACAATACCCTCCATTTAATCAATGGTTTCCAACAAGTATTCTACACAACTACCACCACTTACTAAGTCATCAATATCAAAAATTTGATTATCATCAATCAACACATTGCTTTTAGCTATCCTATACATAGGTGATAACCAAATTACCACCACACAACATACTCCAACTATTTAAAATAGATTGAATACTAGTATTAACACTGCCCTTAACAACATCATTAAGAATAAGTATTATGTCTTCTCAATTGATATTAATACTAGCATTGAAGGGACACAACTGCATACTTCCAAATATACTAATGGTTTGCGACAACATAAATAGAAACTCTAATCAATTTCCAAATTAAAGTCACTAGTCAACACGATTAAATCTCTATATTAATCCATTAGATTAGAACATCTTTAGACAACCAAAGAAAGTTTCTTTAACAATATCGAGTCTACATCATCTTAATGTTTTAACTATGCATCCGGGTTTAAAACTTTTAAACATGATCGGGGGTCATAAGTACTTTTATGACAAAGCAACAGATTCCAAGCATGTACATTAACGCATTCAATCAATCTCGCTAAGAGTAAACTACAACACTAGTAGTCTATTTATTCACAAGCTAGAGATATTAATCACATTGTTACCTACTACATAACATGCTTAAACATCAATTCTTACTAGGGACAAACGATTTCAGTCAAAAGACTACTTTCTTTGTTTGCAACATTTTAGTTTTAAAACTCACCCCAAATTCATAAGGAAACTTGACTCTCAAAATTGCAATGAGACAAACCCAAACTTGGTCATGCAAAGGAATTCTCCAAAACACTTTTCAATCTCCAAGACTCCCACTGGAGGGATCCAACCAATCAAATAAACCTTTGCAAATAAAACCTTAGCACCAAACCCCAATCTTTCACGAAACAAGAAGGGTTTTTTTCAAAGATGATTTCTTAAACCAAGAAAATAACGGAATCAAACACCACGTACTACTACAAAGCCACGTAACTTCAGCCCGACAGCCAGTGTCTAGCACAACTCCATAATAACTCCTTTAACCTCAGAGAAAGACAAACACAGGGATAAATTGAATGCTTGTTCCCCATAATGCAATCAACAGGCATCAAAACTGGAAAGGCGCCCAAAAGAAGCGCAACACTAGTCTCCTCTTCTTCATCTTCAACCAAGGAAGACAAAACCACACACCGCATACGGAACGATCCGCGAAAACCCAACACTTTTCATTTGATTCAAATCTACTAAAGCCAAGAAAAGCAAAGAACACCGACCATCAGAACAGCAAAGAACATACGAAGGAAACCACCATTAACTCTTCTATTTGACTCCAGTCAACTACCCGATCAACGACAGAAAGGATAAGCACTCTTCTCCTACAGGGGTCAATAGTTCTTCGGTGGTGGCGCTAACCGGCCACACCGTCAAACCTCACCCTTACTATGAAATAAGAGAGGTGGCCGAAATCCTTCGGCACCAAAACCCCACTTTTACCACCACAACAGGAATAATTCAATCATTTATCTCATAGACATAGCAACGTACTATATCAAATATAGCATTTAGCAACAAGGCTTAAATACAACATTTAAGCGTAAACAACGATACCCATACCCTTCCTACTGTGCATCCATGTGTGTCAAATTTTAGATTAGTTATACCACTTTTGCAAGTTTTAATGTTGCTATCCTATGACAAAATTTTAGTAAAAACCTAAGCCATGTTTCTAAGTTATTCCACGTCACATTTTAGTTGTACCCTATAGCATGACTCTAAAAATACACATTCCAAGGACCTACAGCCCGCTCTGATACCAACTGTAATACCCCGGCATTTAATATGCCTGAATGCTACCAAACACAAGCTAAACAACATCTAAATACCACATTTAACATAAAATTCCAGCAAAGGTACATAGGCTAAAAACCGATATTTCGGCAGCATCTCCTTTGTTTTTCCATGAATTAACACAATATCAATATCATAGCAAGATATATCATAGCACACGACATCTAAAACAGCAATAAATAGAGTCTTAACGACAATATAAGACTAACATCAAGCACTTAATGTCTCCAAGTGTCAAAAGAACAAATAAGCTCTCAAATAGTAAAGCTAAACACTAAAGCAATGATCATCACACGCAATTTATTATCAAACTAATAGAATGACTTGTGGAATCATTAAGGTGAAGCTACGTGTGGGCGTGTGACTATTTCCCTTCCCGCATGCCGATCTCAAAGTACCTAAAAAAACAACATAAAACACAAGCGTGAGTTCGAAACTCAGCAAGTATATTGTAATGGACAACAAGAACAATATCATGGCAATAACATCACCCATCATGTATATCATCTCATTCATGAACACTTAACAGTATCATCATCATTATGTATGCAATGTAATGCAATGCTCATGTCTCCTTGGAAACTCATACCGGTATGGTTGAGTACACACCCGTCGGTGTGCACCCTCTCCCCCTTCCATCCCGAAGATGGAGGGTGCCTACTCTCGCTATGCGTTCACCACGGTGAATGGAATCACGATGTAGGACTTACTCATTGGCTTTCCGGATTAGTCATAACTTTCTCACCGACCTTCAGGACTAGTTATGACTTTCTCACCGCCTGAGCCATGTAACATGTCATGTATGCAAATATGCCATCATCATCATAAACTTGTATATTTAACACATGGCATCATAGCATACTCATCATATCATAGGAAAACATTAAAGCATGGCAATTGATCATATCATGAAATCCATCTTTCATCTAGTCTCAACAAGCAACATAACATTCGTTATTCATTACAACACACTTGCCTCAACCACGGGCAACGGAAAGGCGGGAAGTAGAAGGCACTCCCGGGGTCGCACCACCTGCACATAGGTATCACACACTCACAATCATGCCCACAAAACAGTACGCAAACCCCCATCTAACCTGACATTGCCCACTACTCGCAAAACCTAAAAACAGAGGTTCTGTCCCGACGGGACAGCAGCCTTGCAAAAAGCATAACTTGAGTTCTGGGACTCCGAATCAATTAAACGAGTACATCCTCGCGTAGCTTAGGAAATTTGCCAACTTTCTCTAGGTATATGGAAAGACTGATTCGTACTCTAAAGTCGTCTAATCTACAGATTACCGTGATCTGTTCCAATTACATCACAGATTTTAACACGCTCGGTAAAACAGCCATAACTTTCAAACGGCTGATCGGAATTTAACGTGCTTTATGTCCATGGAAAGACAATTAAATTATCTACAACTTCTTCAACATCCGTACGGACAGACTCAGATTCTAAATCAACGAAAACTAGAACCCTAGCCCAACTGCTCAATCTGCCCGAAAACAGAAACGTGGCAACATCTAGATCTAACCCAAATTACTCCAATCCAGCACCTCCAATTGATCTAAAAACTTGATAAACACCCTAATAACAGTACCTAGATCAATTCCAAGGATCCCCATGATCATACCTTTGCCCGACGAACGAAAACTCCAATCGATCTCCTCGCGGATCGCTCCTCGCTCCTCGCTCCACGCTCCTCGCTCCTCGCTCCACGGGATGATTCCACGAGGTGCAGGGGTGGGGTGGCCACCCTAGGGCAGCAAGGGGTGGAGGAGAGGTGGTGGAGAGGTGGGGAGCAAAGGGGCAAGGGAGGGGGAGGCGCACGGCCAAGGGAGGAGGGAGGCGGCTAGGGCAAGGGCAAGTGGTGGGAAGGGCGCACAAGGGGCAGGGGTGAACGCCCAAGGGCTGGTGGGGAGCCCTTTTACTAGCCCCCACACCCAATCCTAGTCCATTACGGAGACCTACTCCATCCCACCAAAGCCCACTTAAGGCCCAAACTCCCCCGGGAAGGCCCAAAACCCCGAAAACGGCCCGGAAACGGCCCGGAAACGTTATTAACCTCTATACCTTATGGTTTTAACTTGTCATATCATATTTCATAAAGTTTTTGACCTTAACATGCACCATTTAAAAGGTTATGACACTCCGTGGTGACACATCACTTCAAACGGCCCAAAAACGCGAGTAAACCTCAAGCCGAAAGGTTTTATTCTCTAATTTCACATTCTATAATGTCACACCATACCGTAGTGTCACAGTGTGTTGGGATGGTTTCGGCTTGGGTGGCCATTTAGCTTGGTAGAGTTGCAATATAACTACATGATGGGTTAATTTGCTATGTTTGCTCCTTGCATTGATGATAATCATGTGTTTATTTATGGTTATGCAAGTTGTTAAAAATGAGTATATATATATATGCAAGTTATTCATGTTTATGGCATATATGCATTCATGGCATGAGGGCAGGCCAGGTCGGTGAGAAAGTCATAACTAATCCGGTAAGGTCGGTGAGAAAGTTATGACTAATCCGGAGTGCCGCTGAGAAAGACCTACCTTGTAGTTCCATCCATAGTTGTGAATGGGAGCAAGTCAGTAAGAGTAGGCACCTTCCACGGGATGGAAGGGAAAGAGGGTGCACACGACGGGTGTGCACTCGGCAATACCGGTATGTGCTAAGCAAAGGGACATGTGCATTGCATTGCATGAATGAAGATGTTTATGAGATGCTTATGAAGATGGTTTATGAGATGCTTATGATGATGTTTTATGAGATGTAATGATGATGTGAATGAATACTGTTATTGTTTAATTCCATTGCAATACACTTTGCTAAGTGATGAACTCACGCTTGTTGTTTTATGTTGTTTTTAGGTACCATGAAATTGGAAGTGACATTACGGAATGGTGTGACATTATAAAATATGAAATTAGAGAATAAAACTTTACGGTATGAGATTTAATCGAGTTTTCGGGCCGTTTTTGGGAGTTTGGGCCTAGTGGGAGCTGGTTGGGCCTTGGGGGGATGAATTGGGCCAAAGGTGGGGGAAGTAAGGGCCCATGTGGAGGGGTTTTAGGGCAGCAAGGCTGCTGCCCTGCCCCCATTGCGCTAGCCCCACCCCTCTCTAGCCCTAGCCGCCGCCCCTCCCTCTCCTCCTCCTCCACACGCCCACCCCCTTGCGCCTCCCCTTGCGCCACCACCCCTCCCCTCTCCTCTCCACCCTCCTTGCTGGCCTAGTATAGCTCCTCTCCTCGCCATACCGTTGTCCTCTCCATTGGGAAGCCCCGCGACGAGGATACCCGGCGGATTCGGAGCGAGGAAGGAGATCGGGAGAACCGGGAGGAGATTCTTCAATGTTCTTCGTTCGTCGGGCGAAGGTATGGCTAGGGGTAATCCTTGGAGATGGTCTAGGTGATGTGATAGAGGTTGTTTTGATGCTTTTAGATCAAGAGGTGGTGCTGCCATTGGGTAGATTGGTTGAAAACTAGAGTTTGCCACGTTATCTGCTTCGGGCAAATTGTGCAGTCAACCTAGGGTTTGAGTTTTCGTGACATTAGAATCGGAATTTGGTCGTACGCCTGTTGATAAAGTTGTAGGTAACTTTAATACCTTTCAGTGGACACCAATAAAGTCCAATTCCGCCCAGCCGTTTGAAAGTTATGGTCGTTTTACCGAATGGGTTCAAATCTGTGACATAATTGGGACAAAACGTAGTGTCTTGTAGATTAAACAATTTTAGATGCCAAATTAGCTTTTCCCAATACTTAGAAAAAGCTAGGAAATTTCCTAAGCTTCGCGATGATGTACTCGTTTAATCGATTTGGAGTCCTAGAACTCAAGATATGATAGTTTGAAATCTGCTGTCCGGGAGGGACAGATTCTCTGTTTTTAGGTTTTGGGAGTAGTTTATGAAGCCGGGGTAGACGAGCTTTTGCGTACTGTTTTGGGGGAACGTTTTGAGTGTGTGGTATGTTTGTGTAGGTGGTGTGACCCCGGGAGTGCACTCAACCTCTCGCCAATCCGTCGCCCGAGGTTAAGGCAAGTGTATTGTAATGGGTAGTGTAATGTATGTTGCTAATTGTGACTAGATGCAAATTGCTTACATGTTGTGATATCTTGCCATGATTAGTGCTTGCCAATGTTATGATGAAAATGGACTATTATGATGCTATGCCATGTTTAGTTCAGTTTGATGCAAGTTGTTTATGTTTATGGCATATGTTGCATACATGGCATGAAAGCTGGCCCGGTCGGTGAGAACGTCATAACTAGTCCGGTAAGGTCGGTGAGAAAGTTATGACTAATCCGGAGCGCCATGGTTGTAAGACCTACCTCGTGATTCCACCCACGTGGTGAGTGGAAGCGATGCGTAGGCACCCTCCATCTACTGGATGGAAGGGGGAAGAGGGTGCACGCCGACGGGTGTGCACTCAGCAATACCGGTATATGCTTCTAGAAGACATGTGCATCGCATTGCATTGCATACATGATGATGAAAATGAGTGGTGAACAATGTGGTTTGTCATGGCTATGATGTTGTGGATGATATTATGATTTGATCATGATGTTAAAGTATGGTATGTATTGTGTTGGCCTTGATTTATTCTTTATGACCTATTGCGATATGCTTGCTGAGTGTTGAACTCACGCTTGTGTTTTATGTTGTTTTTAGGTACCATGAAATCGGCATGCGGGAAAGGGGCTTAGTGGCACATCTTCACAAAGTTTCACTCTTTAAGACTTACACAACTTTTGCCATTCGTAGTTGTGATTATAAGTTAATGCGTTGAGAACTTGGAGTATGCCTTACTTGTGTGCTTGTTTACATCCATTATTTCGTTTTAGATCATAGTATGGTTAAATTTGATATGCTAGACTTAAATTGATGCTATGTCACCGGTTATCATTGTTTAGATGCTTCCCATTGTGATATATCTTGTGATATTGTTGTTGATGCTCTGTACCATGGAAAAACAAAGGAGATGCTGCCGAAATTTTCGGTTTTAGCATTTACTTCTTTGCTGTAATTTATCTTAATTTATGGTATTTAGATGTTGTTTAGCCTAGGTTTGGTAGCATTCAGTCATGCTAGATGCCGGGGTGTTACATTGGCATACGGGAAAGGGAGTTAGCATCACGTCTTCACTTAGTTTCACTCATCTAGACAACTACACACCATCATTTGTAGTTGTGATGGTTTATTTTATTGCGATAAACTTGGACTATGCTAGTGCTTGGTTTAGTATTCACTCCGTATTGGTTCATGACATGTTTAAATTTATATTCTTGGCTTGAATAACTTTTAGATGTCATTTGTTATGCTATTGAGTTATGATAATATTATTGTTGCTTCAAACCATGAAAAAACAAAGGATATGCTGCCGAAATTCCGGTTAAGCAATTAGCGTAATTGTTGTAATTTATTGTTAAATATGTGTTTTTTGTTGCTTCTAGTATCGTTTGGGTGACATTCGTGGCATACTAGGTGCCGGGGTGTTACAGGGGGTGAATGATCCCAAATAAAATTTTCCCTCACTCAAAATACTCCAAACAAGCCCGCAAGGAAAATGCAAAAAACCCAAAGATTTTTGTTCAGACCGGTGCTCGTCAAAATCACCAACCCTCCAAAACCCGAATAACTAGACAACTATGTGTACATCTAGCTTGCATGGATGAGAACCATGAATCATGTGAGGAATTTTTCAATCGCAATCTTTGTTGTCAAGTGTTCAAACAAAAAGGAATCAATTCAAATACCTATTTTCTAAAAGAGATCAAGCTAAATCACCAAAGTCTCTTTTAGAAAAGCAAAAGCAGATTTTTCAGAAATTGTCCTCAGTTGGAGCACGGTGGTTGGTGGAATTCTATTACTCTAGAATGTTTGGGAAATTTTCTACATATGAACAACTGAGTAGTGAAGAACTCCACCAAAAACCACCACAAAAAGCCTTGTAGAACAACCAGAAAAAATCAAATACCATGGCTTGGCTTGAATCAAAGTTTCTTGCCAAGTATATTAAGCAGGCATTTTATGTTGAGGCAAGAAATGACTTCATTCTCTTCCCGTACCATGAGGAGCGAGTACTACCCTAATGAATTTACCCTTCAATTACTTGTACACTCACAAAACATATATGAACTTATTTTGTTGCACTGCATACAATTTTAAAAGCAATCATTGGGTTCTACTCATGGTCGCTCCAAGCGAAAATAAAGTCTACACTTTTAACTCGTTTGAGAAGAGACCAATGGCCTACGTGATCAAGCCTATTTTGTAGAAGTAAGTACATTCCTTTAAACTAACACTTTCTGTAATGAACTACATTTATTTTTTTGCCTCAATGACATCTCTCCAATTTATGTAGGGCTTTCTTATCGTACGTTGCTGAAGGAGGGCTGCACAATGACAAACAAGGTGACCAGTTGGAGTGAAAGCGTTTCAAGTTACAAGTGCATAGCATAGGGTTTTTTTCTAAAAATCTATTCTTCGTCTCCTAATTTGATTTTATTTATTCACAGCGTCATCAACAAGGTTGCGATGACTTGTATGGCTTCTACGTCATACATCACATGCTGATCCCGGTTGGCCGCTCATACCTTTTCCCTAAGGTATATGTACATGCATAATACTCTAAGCCTTTTACATACTTATTTTAAAACTTAAATTAGTGTACTACTTTCTATTTTGCAAAATCCCCCTCAAGAGCCTAGACAACAAAGATTGTCTACAAGACCACATATGCATGTGGTACTAGACAGAAGTAACAGTTCAGGACGATAGGTATAGAGAAGCGACAAGCTTCTACTAGTCCATATGTTGTAAACAATAGTATATCATGTGAATATGATATGTGTACTATGAATGTGATATGGTTATGTTGTGAATGCTATGTGCTATGTATAAGTATCTCAGAACTAATTGTAATGAGGGGGGCTATCACAATCGGTTCTGACCTAGAACCGATTGTGATGACCGTATTATCACTATCGCAAGAAAACCGATTGTAATAGAGCCTCGTCATCACTGTCTAAAGACTTTGTATCGCTACCAAAACCAACTGTGATGACGAAAAAGAACAGATTGTGATGTATATTACTGTAGTAATGTCTAATATTAGATAAGCTATGCACATAACAATATTTAATGATATGCGAGGCCCATACGTCGTAGTCTTATTTTAGAGAATTTTATATGCTACATATCAATGACTTTTACTAACATGTGGGCCACTCTCTCCATTTTATTTTTCTCATTCTTTTATTTAATGAATTTTATTTACAAAAATTCATGAAACAATAACCATCAAGGTTGGAAATTTTAAATGATGTATTTAAATTTGTGGACTTGCTGGTTCGAGTTATGAAATATTTGAACTAATACAAAGACTATTTTGTAGTTTCTTTCAAACCAACCAAATGTTGGAGTCTTAGATTACTTATATTTTTTTACTGGTAATCAGATTTACAGAATATTATATTACAGAGAATGTTGTTGAGACCCTCCCTTGTGGCGTGGAATACCAGAGGGTCTCATGTGCATACCGTACTAGTCCCCTAATTAGTAGCTAGTACGTATATTTACAACATTGTAATCACATCTATACACAATATCATAAATATATTAATAGAACATTGTTTATACAATAAAGCCTTTAGAGGCCAAATAGAGTGAAGCAAAAAATACAAAAATCCAACAGTATGCCTTGGTCCAATGTATCCACATGCAACTAACAAGGATTAAGACTCTGGAAAAATTCATCATTTAAATCTCCGTAGCCTATGGTAAAATAAAATTCATCGTGTATCGTGGCTTCTTTGCCAACTGAATATCAACGAGCAAGAGTGAGTACATTTGTACTCAGTAAGGCTTATAGTATATCACAAATTAATAAGTAAATGTTTGGCTATGTCAAAGCAAATGGCTATCCTATCAGATTATTTTACATAAAGCAATATTTACTCATGAATAGCAATGGTAGATTGCAAACAGAATTTGTAAAGAGAAATTCACAAGTATATAATTAAAAAGTATGTAGCATAAATTAGAAAAAAAAATCACAATCCTCTATAATGGTGATCAACGATCTATTCCCTACCATCTCTTGGTCTAAAATCTAAAATGAAGCTTCCCCACTATTTTTGCAATTCACTATTTTTATTAAAAACACAAATTCTAACTAGTGTCAGTGCACCAAGTATTTCATGACCATGAGCAAGGCTTTTTGAAAAGGTTTACACTCTGTAGAGGCACACATCCTTACCTACAAGATATGACCAACTCTTGTTGCCGCTATTTTTACACTTTCTTGATGTGTAGTAGAGAGATCATGACAAAGACCATTACATCACATAGACCTAACTTTGCATCAGTCCGATAATGTTTAACCCTTACTATGGCGGTGAAAATTACATACATAATATTCATATTAACAATGATAGTTTATGTTGGGAAACGGGTAGAATACTCTAGCATAAAATCAAAATTTTCTACCTTGTAACCAAGGAACCATTGCAAGTTATAGATCACAGAATAACCACTAAACGCGTAGACTCGTAGCGAAAGTAGAGTCGATAGCGTGGTGATACAGATGTAGTCGTACTATCTCTGCGCCTCCTCCAATAGCTCCTCGTGACCGTCACAGGTTGCGGATCATCCTAGCGTTGAAGCCTCATAGCAACGCCTCCAAGGTATCTACACGTATGGAGCAGGAACACCACACGCCGGAGTGCTAGCACCAGCTGCACGGTTCTGGGAGAAGGAGGGGTGGCGACTAGGGTTTCAGGAATTCCAAATTCCTACTGTGTCTCTTAACCATAAAGCCAGCACCCCCTCCCTTTAAATAGATGCCCCATAATGGACTCTACATTAGAGACCCATTAGGAACTTAAAACCCATTAGAATTCGAATCACTATCTGAATTATGTCCCATCCCTTTTAAGTGTGCGACCCTATAGGTTCACATATAACTAGACATGGCTCAAGTACTCTTACTTGACCACTAATTGGTAGAAATCCCTAGCAGGACGTGCCGACTCCTAAGAATATGTAAAGATCACATCAGATCAACCTAAAATAATGCTTAGTTATATGCATTTCCCTATGCCTCATGATATCGATCAAACTCAAGGTGAGTACATGCCAACCTTGTTTAGTTAGCTCGACCACTCTTTCTCGATCATATGACTTGGAATCCCCAACTACGGTTAACTCTTTAACCGCAAGTAGTATGGCCATGCATTTCTGGAATCCGATCACTCAAGAGGCCTAAAGATATCTCTCCCGTTGAATGGAGGGGCAAATCCCATTTTAATCAGCCATGCTTCGTACCATGGTTCATGACAAACCCGAAAGCCACCTTTATAACTACCTAGATATGGAGTAGCATTTGGCAACCCCTAAGTAAGTCATTACACATCTCGAGTGCATGCGACAACCTCAAATCTAAGGATATAGCATACACATTGTATATGAAACCAACTGATGACAAGAAAATTATAACGTTCTCATAGTGTCTGAAGGTGGGTCGATCCAACTCCATATCCTCTAACATATGTCCATATTTATTGGTTTGATATCTCCATATCTACGACCCGTGAAACATGGCCATCAACCAATACATATGCTAGTCTATTCATATGTATCCTCATATGTTTATCGACTAGGAATCACATTAGAATAATCATCACAAATTTATATGTAGAGTTTCACAAATAAGTCACATACTTGCTAATAAATAATAATGACAATATTCAAGTAAAAAGATAATTAATCATGAACATAAGGAAATATAATCATCTCTATGATTGCCTCTAGGGCATATCTCCAACAGTTTACACCCTATTATAATCATTTTCCCCCATGGCAAGGTATGCACATTTGTATTGGTAAGCGTTATTCCCAACACTTCAGTGTGGACACCCCTTCCAGCAAACCTATGTTATGGAATGCTCGTACTATACTTCTGCCTTCTAATGTACAAAGCTAGACCCATGCAACTTAATAAGTGAAGGCCACCCTATAATAACACCAATGATTGTACTGAATATCTTCGATTATACAATATTATATTCGGTCTTTAATGTGATCCTAGTGAGAACTCTACTTATACTAGGTGCAAATCCTTATACATAGTATAGGATAATGGCATTCATTATTTTGCTGAGGGCAGTGGGGTTATGTGTGGAATACGGTTGGTTTCAAGATTTTAATTATGATACTTGCTCAAATTTTGTTACTATTAATGTGCTTGTTAATCTTTCATGTCGATATATACTAGATGTTTTTTCCAGGATAGTTGTTTCCGAGGTTCTCAGGCATAAGGTCCCGTACGTGTGTTTTTGGGCGCAAGACCCCAAGCGTATGTGTGATATATATACTCATTTTGTCCTGGTAATGCTAATTGTATATAGTGTAGATTGTTATTAGTGTGTTGATTAATATATCTAGGTAGTAGCATAACTAGGGGAGGTGTGGCTGAAACTTTGTATTAGTGGTTTATAGTGATAAGTAATATGTAGTAGTGACATTCTAGGCTCAATGTGATATGTTACGGCTAGAACGATACTCCCTCCGTCCCACAAAGAGTGTATTTCTAGGTTTATTAAGGCAGATTAGTGTACAAGGTAAATGACTAATGTGACTCTCATTACTCCATACATAAGCATGGTGGTGCTTTGGTTTCCACAAGCACTTAAATGAGCATGCATACACTTACAGCTGAGCTCTACGGACTAAAGATGCACTCTTTGTGGGACAAATTTTGAACACTAGAAATTTTGAACACTAGAAATTAATGCACTCTCTGTGAGACAGAAAAAAAATATATACTAAAAGAGGGAGTACTGGTAATGGACGGTAGTCGGTACATATATGCAGGTCGCAGCGCGCAGCCGTGGCCCACTATATAACCGGCCATGCGTCATTGATTATCTGTCGTCTTCAGCGCGCGCAAGCAATGACGACAGGCAGGGAAACCTGCTGTTAGCTTCCATCCTCCTTTGCCTCCTAATCCACCACGACCATGTGAGCACTACACAACAATAGCTCCCGGAACTATATAAACATACTACACAGAAATACAAGATCGAGTGAACCGATGGCGCCGATGAAGGTGTACGGGTGGGCGGTGTCGCCGTGGATGGCGCGGGTGCTGGTGTGCCTGGAGGAGACCGGCGCCGAGTACGAGCTAGTGCCGATGAGCAGGATCGGCGGCGAACACCGCCGCCCGGAGCATCTCGCCAGAAACGTACGTATATGTACCTCTCACCAGAATTTGTTTTGTTTTTGCGCCAGTCCTGTTCTGTGTTCTCAGCATGGTAATTACTAGCTTAAAATTACAAGAAAGAAACAGAGACAGCTCAGTGCATGGTCAAGTAACAATTATTCGCCGCATAATCTTTTTTGCAGCCCTTCGGTGAGATCCCAGTATTGGAGGATGGTGATCTGACGCTATACCGTAAGAAAGCTTGCCTTCGGTGCTCTTTTTTTTGTTAGATTGTAGCAATTTTTGTTTCGGAGAGTAACTGTTTTGTGGTCATTACGGCATGTCCATTGGTACATGTCACTAGTCTATATATAAGATTTTAGATAATGTGGAGGAGAAAGAGATTTTGGATGATCATCCGGATGATGCCTATACACTCCCATTGTCTACACCATTATATAGACAGCTATATAGAAAACTTATTAATTGTGATAACTTTGTAGACAAGCCTATTGTATGAGTTATCGTTAGTTCTATCTATAGATGCCATAAATATGTATTACAGGCAATCACCATCTATATACTATTGTACAAAACTTTTAGATGTGCAATTCGGTTGACTAGATAAATATAGGTGTGGCGTTTTTTAAACTCAAGCAAAGCAGGAAAGAAATGTACTTTTCTAAGTTGTCTGCGACACATTTCTGCCTCATTAATTGTTCAGAATTTTATATTTCACTTTCTTCATTTACTTGATAGTGAATTAAAACTCCACGTTTAAAACTTTTTGCTGGCTTCTGCCTCTGTCGTCTTTTTTGTTCGTGTGTGAGAGGCCAATTTAATTGGCCCATCACTAGGTTGGGAAATGCAGAATTGAAAATTCAATATTTTAGTTAGATTATTATATAAAAAAGGTGGGCATTGAACCGGCCCAAACGGAAGGTTGGCTCCCTATTCAGAACGAAGAAAGAACAAAGGTATAAAAATTAGCAGGTTTTAAAATACAAATAAATGATAAACAATGTCAATTATCCATTTCCTCCAAACAAAAAAGGGGCAATCTTATTTCCTGAAGAATTTGATAGTGTGTTATCAATATTACATACTTTCAGTTATTATAATCCCAATGGAATATTTTTTTGTCTCCAGAATCGCGCGCCATCGCTAGGTATATCCTTCGCAAATACAAACCGGAGTTTCTGAGAGAAGGCAACCTGCAAGAATCTGCAATGGTGGACGTATGGGTCGACGTGGAGGCCCACCAGCACCAGCCCGTAACGCAGCCCATCGTGTGGCACTGCATCATCAACCAGTACGTCGGCCGCGCCCGCGACCAGAAGCTCGTCGACGAGAACGTCGAGAAGCTGAAGAAGCTGCTCGAGGTGTACGAGGCGCGGCTGTCGACCTCCAGCTACCTGGCTGGCGACTTCATCAGCCTCGCGGACCTCAGCCACTTCGGCTTCATGCGCTACTTCATGGCGACCGAGTACGCCGGCGTGGTCGACGCGTACCCGCATGTCAAGGCATGGTGGGATGCGATTCTGGCGAGGCCGTCGGTCAAGAAGGTGATGGCCGGCATGCCTCCTGACTTCGGCTTCGCAAGCGGGAACATACCGTAGTGCACGCATGTGCTTGCAGCTTCGGTAATTCCAATAAATAAAGGCACCTTAGATCTCAGCACGTTTGGTTTCAAATCTCGTTTTGAGTTAAATCTCGGAGGTTCCCGAAATCCGAAATTTCGGCGAGATTCGGAAATTTCGGACAAAATCCGGACGAATTGCAAAAACCAAATTTCAAATCCGGTTTTTCTACCGAAATCCGAGATCTCGGCGAAATCACCGAGATCTCGGCCTAAAACACCAGAATCTCGCCCAAATTGAACCGGCTGAAAAATGGTTCAAAATACGTCAAAAAATTTTGAAATTTTTTTTGGATAGTCCTAACACATCACTAATGTTTCCATAAAAATTTGAGATAATGATCAATCATGAGGAATTTTTAAAAAATCTAACAGATGGTAAAGTCGTGATAAAAACCGTATATAAAATCAGTTTTAATTTTTCAAATGTAACAAATGAACTTCAAGTCATTTGAAAAGTTTTATATATGTTCCTATGTATTAAGGGAGGTTCTTTTCTTAAAACCACCTGCTGATTCGAGGAGGTTCTTTCTTTGAAACCACCTGCAGCTTTTGAGTTTTTAACGGTAAGAAAAGATCAATGCCATAAATATGAGACTTGATTATGTATATGTGAACCCCACCCATATATACATAGGTGAGTTAATCTTGTACTTTTTATAAATACATGTTATCTTAGGTTTTAAATTTTGTTTTTCAATATATATCATTCAATAATTTTGAAGTGGGTTTTGTACCACTATTTCCACTTCACTTCTCTCTCATAGTCATACATGATTGATTCCAACTATCAATGTCGATTATCGAGATACATTTCTCTCTTTGTTTCAATGCACTAGAAAAGTTCATATGTATTAAAAGTTCAAACCACTTTAGAAAATTTTGAAAATTTTTGTGAATGGTTCTAACACATCCATAATATTCCCATAAAATTTTCAGAAAATAATCAATCTTGAAATTTTTAAAAATTCGGAAAGTCCTAACCGACAAATTGAACCGATCAAAAATGGTCAAAAACATGTTAAAATTTTTGAAATTTTTGTGGATGATCTTGATCCTAAACCCAAGCAAATACAATGCATAAAAATCAAAATCCGGCAAAAAGTACCAAATCTCGAGATTGCCGAGATCTCGCCGAAATTGCCGAGATCTCAGAAATCCGAGATTTGAATTTTTTAAATTTTTGAATTTTCCGGAATTTTGAATCTCGGAGGGGTCCGAAATCCGAGATTTCGCCGGGATCTCGCCGAATTTCGCCGAAATTTGGATCCCTGATGCTGCATGCTTATGCTACTTATGTCGTCTGACCGCCCAGCATATTTAATTCGATTTGTGTAATTAAGAGGAGCCCGAGGCCCAGCCCCATCCCCATCCCGCTGGCGGAGCCGCATAGGCGCATACACATAGGGGTGTGGCGGGTAGGCTGCGTACGGCGCGCCGTAAGACACGATCGGTGCGTATGCCGCCGCACCCAGAGAGGGCGGGTACGCGGCGACCAGCACTACTACACACAAGTTCATCTATATAAGTTTAAAATATATATTAATATCGGTTTTTAAACAGACAACAATATAGCGATAGTGATAATTAGAAATTATCAATGTCGGTTTACAAACCAACACAAATAATATTATCCGTGTCGGTTATAAACACGAATCGACACAAATAGTTGTACTATCAGTGTCAGTTACTATTAAACAAACACAAACAGTCAACATATCAGTGTCGGTGACACAAATAATCAACATATCAGTGTCAGTTCCCAGAAAGAACCAACATATTTAGTTCACCTATCATTGTCGGTTCCTATCAAGAACCGACACAAATAATACCAGACTAAAAATAAATAAAAAAATCAGTATTTTGGCTAGTCTCAGGAACTGCTAGCCATGTCATCTGAAACAACATACACACAATATAATCAGCATACACACATGAGACATGATGCTAACCCAAAATTCCAATATACACAAAGCATACACACAACATACACACACATCATACATCAACATGAACTTTTACAAAAAATTTTAGAAACCTGTAGCACAAACAAAATGTGCTTACAAGAGTATAGGCACTTTGCTTCTACAAAAGAAAGAAAACTATGATGAAATGAGGCTATGACAAGTTAAGTGTGCAATATCCAGAATAAATTAGCTAGCAATCGGTATATGCATGAGCAAACTGAATTGAAAAATGAAGACTTCAAAGTAAATGTTTCAATATATCCTTAAGTGGACCATACTACGTGGCATTACAACTAATTATAGTTTCAGGGAAAAGTATGATGAAACAAACCAATGGATTGGTGAAAAGTACTTTCACAATAATTTATCATCAAAATATTCCAATACATGTTGAATACTCCAGTGAAACATCATTTCACACTCTATACATCATTTTGCATATATCAATCGGAGTGGAATGGAGATAGGATAGGTTCCAGATTAGTACAGAAGACTGGGTCACTATTGTCAGGATCATGAAACTCATCATTCTTGTTGATGATTTGATTCATGATGAACCAGGTGAGTTGTGCCTGAATGGCTTTGATTTCATTCTGATACAGCCCTCCATAGGCAATTTGAGGCGCTATAAGTAGAAAAAATTAATCTGAGAGCTTTAATAGAAATCGTTATGTACGAATCAATTGTGTTGTTAGCATGACAAACCTCTACATCATTGTCTACTAATATAGAACCTAAGTTTTCCCGCATGTATTAGCAGATAAAATACATTATGGTAAGAAGTCTTATTGTGTAGAGAAGATAAAGGTTGAAAATTTTAATTAATGACAACATTTCATTGCAAGATGAGAAGTGTTTGTGAATAGAGACCATTATGGTATTGTTCTTAAAGAAGAGAGAAGAAGTCAGATATTTTGCTCTCGTTCGTCACTCTATTTCAGAAAGGACTAACTAATGTTAAAAGAAAACAAACAACAAAAAGAAACTAAGTATATGGGCACTCAGAATCCCTCGAGACCAATACCCACGAGTCGCGCTATCCTATAAACATAGAAAGACAACGATAAAAAATAAAGTAAAAAAATGAATAAAAATCTTTGTGATAGGGCCCAAGCACCCCTCAAGTCATCACGCTCGATTAACACTTGGATTCACACGTCCAACCACGCCACAGACCAGGTGTCCGGGAACCTTTCCTAATCCTTAGCTCCTCTTCTGATTTATATAATTAGCTAATTATATAAATATATAGCCATATACACACATCTGTACAAGGTGTAATATTATATCTACAGTTCAGTATATTTTTTTATTTTGGAGTCTTTGGTTAAGTGGTCAAACCTTCTTTTCTTAATTGGCTAAGTGGTTGTTTCTAACTTGGCACAAATTGTACTTCTTTGTGGAATTGTTTTAGTACATCTTTAGCATCTTCATCTGTAGTATTGAGAGAGAGAGAGAGAGAGAGAGAGAGGACCTTGGGTTCTCCTCTCCTCCTGCTGAAATGAAAAGGGGCTACGGTTTCTTCTCTACCAAATGTAGCTTGCTGGCTCCTCTTCCTTTTTCTCGAGTGGCAGCAGCAAGGAGACCAAGGCAGCAACTCCCTCCCCTCTCCAAGGTTCCTCCCCCTCCATTGGAGCCCCCATTGCCGGCCTCCCTCCCTGCAGTCCCCTCCAGCCCTCCTCCCTGCTAGCAGCAGCGGCGGCGGCGGCTCCCCCTCCACTTCCTCCTTGAAGGTGAGAGGATTTTTTATCTTTAGAGGTGTGCTTACTGCTCCAATGGAGGTCTTGCCTGGTTAGAGTGGGTTGGTTCATAGATTTGAGGATTTTTGGAGAGAAATGTGGTCGAGAGTTGGAGGGAAGCTTTGCTGTTTTTCGAGCTGAAATCTGTCTGTTCTTGCAGCTCGGTTTTGGGGTACCTAGGTTGGTCAAATGGTGCTTCAGCTGTAGAAGATATTGTAGATATTCCTTTCCCCTTTGATATGAGCACAAGAACACAAAAATCCGTTAAACCAATTAAAAGTTATGAGCTTTTTACCGCAGGCTGTCTCGAGTAGATTATTCTATGGGCTGAAATGTTCAACTGCAGATTAGACTTAGCTACAGGCTGAATTAAGATTTTTAGCTGCCTAGAGAAATGTAGGAAATTTCCTATAGATTAGAAAATGTATTTTTTTTCTTGATTTGGAGTTAGGAATCAAAAGTTATGTTAAGTTGAAGTTGTTGTCCAGAATTGGAAGTATGCTGAAAGTTCAGAGTTTGGTCTGAGTTTCAGATTTCAGTTTGGGGGCTTTAAATTGAGTCAATGAACAAATGGCTATGGGGTAACTCTAGGTTATCCTCTTGTGCTCGTTTAGAGTCCAATAACTTGAATTTTGGTTCAACCATTTGAAAGTTATGCAAGTTTTACCTTTGCTGTCCAAATTGTGACTAGTAGCAGATTCAATTTTTTCTGTGATTTAGGACAAGTTGGAGGCCGAATTGGGATTTATGTTTGTCTGGAGATAGATGGGAAATTTAATGTAGATGATGAAAATATCTTTGTTTGCTTAATTTGAAGTTGTATAGCAGTAGTTATGCTTCGGCAAAGTGGGCTATCCAAGCTAGTTTTGTATGAAATTCAGAGTTTTGGGGCAAATTTGTTGTAGTGAGTAAAAAGTGTTGTTTGTTGTTGTTGGCTATAGATTGCATGAAATCGAATGCGCGGTGTTTATTTCAGGATGTGTGGCTTCGGAGGTGACTTCAACCTCGCGCCACGTCGCTTTGTGAGGTTAAAAGGCAAGTGTATCATATAGATTGATGCTTGGGTGATTCATGATTACTTTATGAATGCTCTCTAATTGTCCTAACTAATTGAAATGCCTCATATCATGGTGTTGGTGTGCATGATCATGTTTACGATGAGGAAAATGCTATGTTTATGCATGCAAGAGTATGTCAATGTCCAAGGGTATTGTGATGAATGCGGCCTGGTGGCCATATGATAGCTTATTGTTGTGATTTAATTGTATGATATGATGTGTTACCATGCTATATTCTTGAATTTGATTAGATTAGTATGGATGGTAACTTATGAATGTGAGAATTGGCTATGTTTATGCATTTGGTTATGACTATGCAATAATGTTAGAAATGAATATAGTTTGCAATTTAATTGTGTTAATTGCATTTGTGCATTCATAATGGAAGAGGCAACCCATTCTAATGCGGGTCTCTGTGTTCACACGTAGTGAACATGAAAGTCCTATTTCGTAGTCCCATTCATCGAGGTGAATAGGAGCGAGACAGTAAGAGTAGGCACCTTCCACGGGATGGAAGGGACGTGAGGGTGCACGCCGACGGGTGTGCACTCGGCAGTACCGGTACGTGCATCGAAAAGAGCATTCATATCGTATTGCATCGCTAACGATGAGTTTTATGTGTTAAATGGTAATGTAAGGAGTTGGGATAGAGTCGTGGACTCATCTAAAGGAGGTTGAATGAGGTACGTGTGTGAAAGAAGCAATGAGATAAATGGTAGTGATATAATTGTTTTATGTACTGGCTGAGTCATGTAAGAATTTGATCTTGTTGTTGATTTGAAAATGTTAATTGGTTAATCCTATTGATTTGATGCACTTTGCTGAGTTTTGAACTCACGCTTGTTTTTTTTTTAATGTTTTAGGTACTTTGAGGACGACTTGCCGGGTTGGGACTTAGTTCACCTTCACTCACTTCAGGACACACATTAAATCCATAGATTGGAAGAATGTATCTTGATGATAATTAGTGTTGGATCTTTGAAGTAGTATGCTTGTGGTTAAGCTATTCTTGTTATGGTCATGTGATGTTTATGTTGGTAGTTCTTTTTGTGATGCATCGTAATTATCTTTTGATTGTTTAGTGTAGTTGTTTATGCTGAAATGGTCATGATGGTTTATTGATTCCATGACATGTGATTTTGTTGCTATTATGCTTATTGTGATCTCTTTGCCTGTTGAGTGGATGTTCAGGTTTTTAGGGAAAGTGCTGCCGAAATTTTCTATTAGTTCGGCAACATAATAGCATCTTTAGGTAGTTATGATGTTTTATCTTTTGTCGTTGTGTTGCTTTTCCTGAGAGTGTAACATTCAGGGCACGTGGGTGCCAGGGTGTTACACAAGGATTAAAGACATGCTTCTTTTATTTTGCCACATAAATGCTTATCATATAGACACAAAGGAATGCATGATCTATCTTTAGCATGCTCAGTTTATACATCATTATCATGCTTGAAGTATCCACTTTTTATGTATTCTCTTGGATGCTTAAACCATGTTCTTGTCAAGATCTAGCATGTATAGTGCAGCTACTCAAGTTCTCATTTATCTTCATACGAGTAATATATCAAATACTGTGTAGAATGTTGGTGGGAATTCCTAGAGTGAAGGACAGGTAAATAAACAATACTAGCAGGGTAGGGGAATTCCACAAACTTGTCAAATTGCAAGAGTCCATCAATACACTTGAGAAGAGAGGATAGGAGGTATATACCCCAAAAAGAAACTCCGTGTCATTGGTCAATATCAGCGTCTCAAAACTACAATAAAAAGAATACTCAGCAATGTAAACTAAAAGGATATTAGTCCTATTTCATTACCAAGGATGCTAACTGACATTGAAGATGGCATCAACACTCTATATTATTCCATCTGACTTATTTTTCTATTTAATGGTGTCCTACTAGGCAGGTGCTAAGATGGTGTAATGAACGCAAAATAGCAAAGTAAATTAATACCACACCTTTCACTAAAAGTACCACTTCATTCAGCCTATTTAACCACCACCAACCACTTCCATTGTATTTCATTAACCAAGAGAATCGTGCAACAATAGTTAGCTAACAGATATGTATAGTAGATACCGATACAACATATCATCTTGATCCAACAAAATAGAAGATTGCAAAGCACTGGCCATCTAACAACACTTGAGAAGATAATAATTCTACATATAAAAGTATTAGCCAGAAAAAAAATACAAGGTAACTATTTTAAGACATGTCCACTACTACAGATATGGCTTTCAATACCGGTTGACAACGGCTATCGGTACCGGTTCCACTAACCGGTGCTAATAGACTATCAGTACCGGTTGGAGGCTCCAACCGGTACTGATAAGCTACACAAAATTTCTATTTCCTAGGAGGTCACTCATCCTACCACTCCCGCCCAAACACGTACCAACCGGTACTGATGAGAACTTCACACTTCCCAAGTGGTCACCCATCATAGTACTATTCTCACCTAAGCACGCTTAACTTCAGAGTTTTTATATGATCTACGACTGCAGTGTTGGTATGAACGTATTTGATTTATAATGCGTCCCCCTTCCTTTAACCTTACATAGCACCCGAACACTGATTTAGTAGTCCTCAAATTTACTATGACTTGGATGTATGAAAATTTAACTAATTCTTCAAATTTACTATGATTTGGATGCATCCAAGTCATGGTAAATTTAGAGATTCAAATAAATCTGCTTAGTACAGGTTTGTTACACCAACCGGTACTAAGTAGCTGCTGGCCGAGGGTAGAGCAGTACCGGTTGGTGTCACGAACCGGTACTAATGTGAGGGCGTCAGTACCGGTTCGTGTTACGAACCGCATCGAAGCCCACTACGACCTCAGAGCCAATGAACCGGATCGATATAATCGTAAGTAGGTTCATGCGTAACCGGTACTGATGGGCCGGTATGGAAGGCTAATTTTCTAGTAGTGGTCCTAAACAGAATTGAAAAATACAAGGCAAAAATTTGAACACATAAAACAACATGAATGTATTTATTTCTTATTAGAGAAATAGGAAATCCGTAGCAATATCATACACTAGGAACTTCCATGTAGACAAGGAGTTGATGGATGTTCAATGGATGTTCATAGTGTAGTTACACCTCACTACATAAGTTACTGTTTATTTTATGGCATTTCACCTCACTACATAAGTTACTGTTGCCAGTATCAAAACAAACCTGGAGACACCATTAATGCAGTAAACAAGAATGCTAGGTTGTTTCCTTTTCAGTACGACCTATTCCAAGACTCCGACCACTATTTAGTACTCGAGGAACAACACAACAGCACAGACTTATTTCCTCACTGTGATTTATAACACTTCTAGAAACCATACAAAAAAGAACAAGAGACCTTGCATGAATAAGTCATTTGTCTACCTTCAGAAAATGCTTCCAGCTAAGAGCATTAGGAGGGGGGTGCCAAGGTAAGATGCCAGCCATAGTATGTCACTAAAGACACCTCCTGTGGGTCACTTCTGCACCTGCCCCTCGGCCTCGCACGATTAATGGCTTCTCCTTGTATCTCCGTAGCTCTACCTGACCATTCTTGTTCACCACATCCAGACTCCAACGTACCTCAAAACCTTAATAATATGTTAATGGCTCAGTAATTCTTTTTAATTTTGGAAACATGTATGGATAATACGGATGTGCTACAGTAAAAACAAAAAACCCATCTAATGTTTGCTGAGAAATTAGAAGGAACGTACTGGACGGGGGCGGGCACCGAGCGGGGACGGGCCAGTGCGGGCGCCGGGCGACTGGAGGAGGCAGGCGGGAGGAGGCCGACGAGAGCTGGCGCGGGCGGATGCGCGGTGGAGGTGGGAGGAGCCAAGTTAGGGTTAGTGCACGGGTCGGGGTATATAGGGGCAGTATTATCTAAACACAAACACTACACTATTTGTGTCGGTTTTTAAATGAAATTGACATAAATACTATTTTCCGCGTCGGTTTTAGGATAGAATTGACACAGATACTATTTTCATATTTTTTCATATTTAACCTATAATAGTTATATATTTTATTTAAAAGATAGGATTACAAGTTTTTTTGATATTATAAAAAAATTCCAGAAATGTAACCAACATGAGAAAAATAACTAAAAGTTCACATAAATGCATATTTTTGACATCATATTTACATTATATTTTTTATATCACATTTCCATTATTCCTAGCTAATTTTCTTTTACAATTTGCCCTTCTTCATGATCATCGCGATAATAGGTAGCTTCTTCCTCAATGGTTCCTTCCTCTAGTCTGTTGCTACCGTCTACGAAAGGATGTAACTCGTCAAACTGGTTGTACTCGTACTCATCCATGACATTCTTAACTCCAACAGTTCTTATTTTTCTGTGAAGAACAACATGGTGCTTCTTATCTGTCGAGTTGATTACATAGAAAACTTGTGCTACTTGCTTCGCAAGTACGAATGGTTCGTCTCTTTATCTAACATGTTCAGTGTCCACAATAGTGAAGCCATACTTGTCCACCTTACACTCTTTAGGAGTTGGATCCAATGCCATCAAGACATCAGGATCTTGAAAATACAATAGTTGAGCTCCCAAATCTCCTCTGTGAACCCATGTAAGCTGCTCTTCTTACTGCCTGTGTTGTCATAAGCATCTATGCGGGCACCACTATTTTGGTAAGTGCTTTTGCTATTGTGAACTCTAGTGTAAAATGTATACCCATTTATGTCATATCCTTGCCATATCACGATTGTACCTGATAGCCCATTTGCCAACCACCTCAACATAACACTCGTTTATTTCCTAGTCATGTGCTCTATGAACTAATGATTGAGCAAACGGTTGTGCTCTTTTATTATCCAAACCTCTAACCGTCCTTGGTTTTCCCTCCATAGCTCATCCTTGTGCAAGTCCATATACAAGGAAACCTCAACTGACTATTGCAAGACTGTGAAATATGATTGTTAAAAAAAACATGAACATAAGTATTTATTGATTTCTTTCTAATCGCCCCTTCCCCAGCTAGCCTGCCCTCATGTTAAGATACAGGCACACCAACCAAATCGACATCGTCTATGTAATCAACGTAGAACTCGATAACCTCCTCGGTTGCATAACCTTCTAAAATGCAGCCCTCAGGCCGAGATCGATTACGTACATATTTCTTCAGAACACCCATGTACCTCTCGAACGGGTACATCTAATGTAAGAATATGGGGCCGCATATCTTTATCTCATTAACATCGTGAACAATGAGATGGACCATAATATCAAAAAATGATGGAGAAAAATACATCTCTAGTTGGCAGAGAGTCTTAACCACATCATCATGCAGTTCACATAGTCCAATGGGATCAATGACCTTCTGTGAAATCATGTTAAAGAAGAAACACAACCTCATGATTGTCTCTCGGACCTTGTCAGGAAAAATACTTCTAATTGCAATAGGAAGCATTTGTGTCATCATCACATGACAATCATAAGACTTAATGCCAGTTGTGGTTGTGTGGAACCACCGGGTCTCTCTCTCTTCTTACTCGTCAGACTGCTTCTTGTTTTTCGGGGAACCTGCTTCTACTCTGTCCTCTTTTCCGCTTTATAGGGCGGGCTTGGATATGCCCGTATTGATCGGCTTTCTTTTTCTTTATTATTTCTTGCCAGGGGCTAATCTGAATTTTTTTTTTTATTGACTCACGTCTCTAATACGTTGGGTTTTTTACCCTATGTTCGTACACCTTTTATAGGGGTTCGACGGGAATTTCACTTGTGCAGGGGTCTCAGATTGCCTGGACACGTCACCATGTATTTGGGAGGAGTTGTTGGAGGGTGTCAGACATTGGTGATTTAGCATTAGGTTCACGTCGAAGGAAGGCACGACTGGGAGTGATTCCCTCGCTTCCTCCTTCGCCACTTTAAGGGTACTTCCCTCATTGGCGGGGAGAGGGTGATCCTTATCCATCTCCTTCCTCTTCAGGGTTGACCCCTAGTGTATGGACTCATGGCTTTGTCGAAGGGAGAGGTTGGCGTTCATAAAACCGTTCATATGGGTCACTAGGCAGCGTGGTGTTTTCGCTTAGTTGGCGAGGAGGGCTGAGCCGGCCGCACCACCACACTAGCCCCTCATGTCGGGCCGGTAGAAATGGATTACGCTTTCGTGGGATGCAACATTAAACGTCCGGAGTTTTTTTTTTTTTTTTTTATAGAGATAGGGTTTTCCTGGAGTGGTGGCGAAGTTCATCTTCTTTGGCTCGCATTTCGTCAGTTTTCTTTTCTCGTTCGCATTCTCCTCTCGGTGCTGCCTCTCCTCGATCTCCTACCTAGATCTCCATGGGTCCTGGCGCCCCCTAAGATAAAACCGCTTCGAGCGAAGAGGATGCCGCGGGATTATCCCCCCATTTTGGGGCGTGGGCACGCTGAGTCACGACCTCGATGCACTAGCGGCTGATTTTGGGGTAATACGCCTTCCATGCGCCCCGGGTGGTGAAGAAACCCCTCACCGTGCAAATGAAGCAAGTTGGTGTTCGCGGCATTTCTCGAGGCAGACTTCGTTTCCGCACGCCTCTACTATCATCGATGCTCGGGTTTTCCATGAGTCACTAGCGGCTTACCCTAATGCCATCGCGGCGATTGGCGGTGTTGGAATGGGCTTTCACACGTTGAATCCACCTGACAGGGCGCTTTGTTTTCCCTCATAGAAGGCAGCGTTTTGGCAACCAAGCAACGTAGCAGGCGAACGGGCCGTCGTAAGTCATGTTTTCTGTCAATTTCCGACTAAGAGATCTCTTATAAAGGAAATCCCATGGCGGCCGCTAAGGGAAATGGGACTCGGGATGGATGTCCCTGGTATTATCAAATTCGGTAGCACGGATTCTCTCTCTTCATACTTCAATGGGTCGATCGCGCGATTCGATCCCCTAATTGGAGCGACCGTGAAGAAATTAGACATCTTGACTATCGAAGGCCCTTCGTGCCTGAGTACAATGCGAGATTTGGTGGAAGAATCCGCCATTATGTCAGATCGAACTTTGGCGAGTTCCCCTGCTACTCGAGCGGTGCCGGGAGGTACGGTCCGTCAGTGATTCGCTGAAGGCGGGTACAAGACCAAAGGGCGTGCGTAGAAGATTGGCTCATAAGCTTCGGGCCCTTGCCAGTGCAATTTGAGTGAGGTCGCGCTATGGGCGCGTGGGGCCACCCCGATGTTCGTTCGATCGCCCCGGGGACGCCAAGCGCCTCATCCTCGAGGGTCTTGGCTCTCCTCGCCTTCGCGAAACGAGCAAGGTTAGCTCGTGTTGCGCTGCCCAAGCCGCTACTTGGGGTGGAAGCGAGGATTCGAGGGATGATGGCGACAAGGAGGCGGATTGGGATTCGGAGGAATCGGCGAGGTGATTCTCCTGCCTGCATGGCGGCTCGTCTCCCGCCTCCGCCTCCGACTCCGTGGGTGCGGGGTCCCTCAGAAATGATTCCCTTGGCTTGTGGCGAACCCTCGATGTGCCATCGCCCCTGCACACGAGCTTTCAAAGCAACATCAAGTCCTGCTTTGTGGGGAGGTTCCCTGCCCTCCCACTTGACCCTTCTGTTAATGTGCTTGTTGAGCGGGAGTCAGATCCGGTATTCATTTCCGAGGATTCTGAGTGGAGACTATCGACATATATGACGAGGATAATGGAGATTCTCCGAGTGAGTGCGACAAGGGCAACTTGAAGATGGGATGCGCATGTGACGAGACTTCCGGGGTTTGCGTTGAACATTTCCACTCGACACCCCCACCGGGGAGAAGGTCTTACTCGACATTTTTTCGCCACATTTCGTTAGGGTGCGATATTCTTTCAGTCTTGATGAGGTTAATGCGAGGAGGTAATAATGCGAGGAGGCGAGGATTTAACACCGCTGAAACAGGTCCAAAGCCCAGGGTGCTTGCCGATCCTTTGCTGTCGCGGAGGAGGGTCGAGAACCTCGATTCCAAGTACTCAAAGCGCCTCCTGGATGAGGGATTTTACCTTCGGGCCCGTGCCAGACCCGGTGGTGTGGGCTCTTCCTTTGCTTTGATTTGTGGATTTTCATTCAATGATTTTTGAAAGGGGGCGGTGTTTCTCCGTCCCATAGAAAGATGCGGCCTTTTCTCCACAATAAATCTGTGGCTTTATTTGAGGAAGTCAATGACCTTTCTCTCGCGAGATCTCGATGGACCATCATCTAAAGGTATCCTTCCTTTTGAGCTTATCCTACCGGTATCAATGTCTTTCAATATCTCGCTTCATATCTTCTCCATTTTTAGGGGAGATTTCGCCAGATATCCACGATTTCGGACGTACTTTGGGTCAATTCAACAAGGGGTCGGATTGTGAGGTCAGCGAAGGAACGAGTAGCGGAACTAGAGGCGGAGAAGGCTAATCTTTCAAGGGCACTTCTGGACTCTGAGGACTCGTTGGCCAAGGTGCAGGCTGAAGCGTCCCAGAGTCGGGACTTAGCTATTGGTGGTTGCTGAAGAAGGCAAGAACATGTTGAAGAAGCAAGTGGAGGAATTCCCCTCTCAACTCGCAACGGCGCGGAGCGAAGTTCAAATGCATCTTCGTAACGCTCAACGAGCGGAGGCGTCCACGACATGGTTCGTATGAATTGGAATCCGTTGTCCTGGATTCACTGGCCTACTGAGGCCTTCCTGCTCGGCTCCTGCTCGGTATTGATGCGGCTCCGAGTCGTATTCCTTCCTCCGACTGAAGCCGTTTGTCTCCTTCCTTGAGAAATCTACTAAGATTTTGGGGATTAAACCAGCGACCTTCGGCGATCGCACTGAGATTGGGCTCGTGGCGCTCGCTATTGGAGAGCAAAAGGATGTACTCATATACGCGAGCATTTCGGTTTTTCTTCTGCGACTCCGTCGTTCACGGGTTCGGAGATATCCTTCGCTCGGTGAAGCCTTCCTCCGCCGCATCTAGATTATCGTCAAGTTTTATGTCGATTTCTGAAGCGGACGGAGCCCACCTTTGCAAAGGGAGTCGGTTCGTCGAGCTCGTCTTTGTGATCGTGACTCGAAAAGGCAAGAGAAGCCGCCTCCTTCTTAGTTGGTGTATCTTCGATGAGATTTTGTAGACACTTGGGTTAAATCACTTTTTTATCAAATGACCATGTATGTTCGTTAAGCTCTGGTCCCTTCGTCAGAAAAAGCGTTTAGCTTCTCCCAATGGAGACCAAACGTCGATGACAGTATTAGCGGGACTTAATGGTCGGCTGAACTTCTGGGACGGTAGACTTTGGCTTCTCGCGTTATTATTTAACTCGCCCTTTCACCTTCCTCGCCCACCTTGTTAGTATCGAGTAGAGCGATCGCTCTCTTCCTCGCCTTTCCTTTGATTTTTCAATGGTGACCTCTCCTGGGAAATTATGGAAGAAGACCCCATTTTTGCCAACTTTGGATGAGGGCGCTGTGGCGTAGATCCCGCCATTGCGCTTTGGAGGAGGAGGGAGCCTATCATGGTTCCCGATCCTCCGGGTGGCGCTCTCGCTCCCGGGGGTCTTCCACCGCCGACGATTTCGAGGCCTTCATTGAAAGGTCTATGGGCAGATTACGACATGATAATGGCCGCAGAGGAGGCCTCGCTCGAGACCTCGCCAACCTCGACATTTTGATCGGGGATGGTGCGCGGTGCTAAGCCAAGGACGCCATGGCTTACGTGGCGCGTGCTACGCATCTAAGTCCGCTTCGTTTCGTATAAAGGCTTTTGTTGGATTACTTGTTCTATGTATGCTTGGGACGATGTTATGTAATTAAGGATTGAGTACTTATATCTGTTCTTTGTCTTCTCTGTTTGAATTCCTTCCCGATCTTACATTCTTAGCTTCCTATCGTGCCTTGAGTAGTAGTCGTGAAATGGTCTCATATGGTCGCATAATGCGTAAGTACCCCCTCCCACTCCTTGCCGAGAGAAAGACGGGATACCGGCTTGGGTGTATTTTTCTCAATGACTTGGCGAGGTAGTGCGACGTGTTCTCGGTTCTTGAGCGAAGGTGAGGTTGGTACCTTAACCCGGACGGTTATTTAGTGAATAGATGAACGGGGGCGAACTAATTGTAGTGTCGGTCGCGACTAACTACCCACGCAATTCTTACCCCGCTACGAGGCAACGGGACTGTGGCGAGATGGGTGGGACTTCTACCCAGGCCAAGCATCCGCGAAAATCCTACCGACGAGGCAGCGGGTCTCCTGAGCGAGGATGGGTGGGACTTATGCCCGACCAAGCATCCGCGAAATCCTACCGACGAGGCAAACGGGTCTCGGGGCGAGGATGGGTGGGACTTATGCCTCGACCAAGCATCGCGAAATCCTACGACACGAGGCACGGGTCTCCTGAGCGAGGATGGGTGGACTTATGCCCGACCAAGCATCCGCGAAAATCCTACCCGGCACGAGCGGGTCTCCTGAGCGAGGGATGGTGGGACTTATGTTCGACCAAGCATCCGCGAACTTACCCAAGACGAGGCAACAGCGGTCTCGGAGGCGAGGATGGGTGGGACTTATGCCCGACCAAGCATCCATAAATCCTACGGCACGCAGGCACCGCGGGTCTCCTGAGCGAGGGATGGGTGGGACTTATGCCCGACCAAGCATCCGCGAAATCCTACCCGACACGAGGCAACGGGTCTCCTGAGGCGAGGGATGGGTGGGACTTATGCCGACCAAGCATCCGGGAAATCCTACCCTATGACAGGCACAGCAGGTCTCGGAGCGAGGGATGGTGGGACTTATGCCCGACCAAGCATCACTTGAAATCCTAATAGGTTTCTTGATTTGAATCTTGAGAACATGAAGATGGCTCAAACTCGCGATGTCTTTCCATTTTTTTATTGATAAGGATCGGTACATTTCTTTCCTTCTGGATTCAACCACTACGGAAAAAATTTTTGAGCGCTTCTGGTGTTCCAGGTCCGTGGTATCTCTTCTCCTTGAGGGGTAATGAGCTTGTAGGCACCCTTCGCTGTTGACTCTTGGATGATGTATGGTCCTTCCAGTCGTTTCCCATAAGGCCTGAGGCCACCAGCTTGAGCACCATGTCTCCAGGGTGTAGTTCACGTTTCTTCACCTTCTTGTTGAAGCCGTGGACGCCTCCGCGTAGGCTTTCATGGTCTTTAAGGCTTGAAGCTTGTGTTCTTCCTTTAGATCACACGTGACGCCAATTGCCTCATGGGTGGTTTTGATTACTCGTAAGGATTTTGCAGATCTCCGCAGGAGAAACGGCTTCTTCCAAAAGGAGGCGGAAGGGGGAGAACCCGGTCGCTCTTGAGGCCGAAGTCGCGTGTTGCCCATAAGGCGTGATCAGCCTAAATCTCGGGCCAAAGCCCTTCTTAGAGCCAGTAAAGCCTTTTTTATGCCATCAAGAAGTAACCTGCTCGCTTCGCTGCCTCCACCGCCTGCTCGACCGAGGATGACCCACCGAGGCGGCAGATCTTTATCCGAGATTATCACGATGAATCGCGAATTTCCAGAGTCAATTGGAGTCCCATTGTCGTTCACGATCTGGTAAGGACCCGTGATCGGCAGATAATTGTTTTCCATAGGAATTTGACGCCGCCTCTGCGGTTATCTTATGGCCGCAATCGCTCGCCGATCACGGGAGAAGTGTCGATGGCGATTAAAAATCGAAGGTTTGCTCGAGCTTTGGAAGCGCCCAACAATGTCTATTCCCCACTTGGCGAAGAGGCCGGCACCGGGTACCGTGATTCATTGGCGGGGCCCTCGCTTTGCTTGGTCATCCATTGGCACGCGATGACGTTGTCGTTTTGACCATGTGCTCGCATCTTGCAACGCTGAAGGCGATGAGCCCCATCCTAATAGCTTTCTCACGAGATTCCTAGGGGCACAGTGCGCTCCGCAATCTCCTCGTGTGCTTCAAGTAAGGCTTGAACTCTTCTTCTCGCGAGATCTGGCGTAGCCACTGAGCCTTGAGAGGCGCTCTGGAACAAGAGGCCGTTGATGATGGCGTGCATTCTTTGCTCGTCTTTTCGGCGCCGCCTGCGATGTATCCTGGCAAAACTCCTTCCGGAGGTAGTTGTATATCTCATCCCTCCGGTCGCCGCCCGAACGATGAGGTTTATCCGGGAAGGAATGGAGGGGTGCAAGTATCTCGAAGAAGATTGTCGAAGGTAGCAGGCTTCTCCGGTCTGCGATCTTGGCTAGCTCGTCGGCCACGCTCGCTTTTGAGACCTGGGAATTGCATTAACGGTGAACCGGTGAAGCCCTTCTCCATTGTCAGGATCATATCGACGTACTTTCGGAGCTGCTCATCCTCACTTGATATTCTTTGGTGATGTGCCCTGAATGAGTTTAAGCCTCATATATATCGCCTTTTCTTGCTCCCATGATCTTTGCTTTCGATGCAATAATAGCGCTTTCATACTCGGCTATATTGTTAGTTGAAGGAAATTCCAGCCTTCTTTGCAAACTCCATTTTTCTCCGCTGGTGTGTGTATCACCGCCGCTTATTCCCCGCACTCGCCCCCAAGACCGTCAGAGTGGATGGACCACATTGTTGGAGTTTGGTTGTTCTCGGGCCGGGAGGTCCATTCTACCATGAAATCGACGAGGGCTTGGCTTTTGATTGCCGTCGAGGAATTATGGTTAATTCAAAGTGAGCTAGCTCGACTGACCCACTTGCCGAGCGTCGCCGTGCTTTCCTCGAAGAGCATAGACCCTAGGGGATATGTAGTTGGCACCTTGATCGCGGTTGGCTTGAAAATAATGCCGAGCTTTCGAGATGCCATTAATGTGTGAGCATATGCCGCTTTTTCCATTTCCGAGTGCATCGTAACCTTGGCCGCTCCTTGGAGGAGCTTCAGAGACAAAGTAGACCTGGCCGTTGTTTGGCGCCGAGGCGCGCTAACACGGCCAGCATTACGAGGTCGCTAGATATAGCAAGCTCTCACCTTGCCGGAAAAGCTTTGTGGACAGGATTTCCATGAGGCTCGCTTCAAGTTATCGAAGGCACGCGTTGGCATTCCCTGCCTGCACGAAACTATCGTTTGTGCGCAAGGCTTTAAAGACCCATAGACTTCGCTCGCTGGATTTTGGCAAGAACCGATCGAAGCGCCGCTATCCGCCCGGGCCAACCGTTGTACTTTTCGGGTTTCTTGGTGGGGCCATGTCTTGGACAGCTCTTATCTTTCTGGATTCGCTTCTATGCCCAGTTGGGAGACCGGAAGCCTTTAGCGTTTTCTCAGCGTCCCACGCTGAAAGCGCATTTGGCCGGGTTAAGCTTCACCTTTCCTTTTATCAAATTGAAAGTTTCCGGAGGTCCCCGATGTGATCTTCTTTCTTCTCACTTTTGACAATGATATCGTCCGCGTAACGAGCTTCCACATTTCTTCCCAACCGATCGGCGAAGATCTTCGTGATGAGTCGGCGAAGGTAGCACTGCGTTTTTGAGCCGAAGGCATCCGTGACGAAGCAATAGGTACCGAAGGAGTAACGAATCCGTCTTGTCTTCGTCTCCTTCTTGCATATAGATTTGGTGATAACTTGAGTGCGCATCAAGGAAGCTCATCCTTTACGACCGGAGGTTGAATCAACCACCGGTCGATGCTCGAGCGGGGAAGTCATCTTTCGGGCATGCTTTGTTTAAATCTGAAGTCGATGCACATCCTCCATGCCCGCTAGCCTTCTTGACTAAGACGATGTTGGGCCACCAACTGTATCGAAGTTTCTCATGGATGATTCCTTGGAGCAGCTTTAGCCACTTCCACCTTCTTCGCAGCTTCTTGTCTTTCCGCTGCAAGTTTTCTCAATTTTTGCTTCCTAGGCTTCACGTTTGGATTAACAGGCGAGCATGTTCAATAGTTTCTCTCGACGCCAGAAGGTCTTCAGAACCCCAGCGAACACGGGTTTCATATTCTCGGAGGAGCAAGAAGTGTTTTTCCTCCTCTCGAGACAACATGGCGCCGATACTTACCGCCTTCTTTGCTTCACGCCTGGCCTGGTATCCGTTGGGTTTCTCCCTGAGGTTTGTGGTTTAGGGAGCCACTGCGATTCGCAGTACGACGATCTAGCTGAGCGGACGTGTTTGACTTGAGGTGGGTTCTCCCCATATCTATCTTCCTTGCCAAGGCTTGGTCTCTCGCGACCGCGGATGACACCATCTGCGGTAGGATTTTCATGCATAGGAAACCGTGATGAATTATGGCCCCATGGTTGTCAACGAGCCCCCGCCTAGGATCGCATTGTATTGGAATGGCATGTCTACCACATCGAATGTGACGCGACTTGTGACTTGTCGGCTGGTTTGAGGCGCCGCGAATGTGACTTCAAGCTCAATTGCCCAGTGTCGGACCGTGCTTCCTCCAAAACCCATCGCACCTCCGATTTTTTCAACCTTGATCTTGTGGAATCATCATTTGCTGGAAAGCCTCCATGGATAGTATGTCCGCGAGCGCTCCCTCCATCTACCAATATTCGACGTGCATTCGCGGCGATAATGGCTGTTACTACCAAGGAATCTTGGTGCGGGAAGTGTACTCGTGGCATCCTCTGTGTGAATGTGATTGGTTCGCATTTTACGGAGGAAGGGTGGTGGGAGTAATTGCAACGCGTGGTTAATTTGCTTGCGGCGTATTTCTTCCTGCATCTTTTGACGAGAGATGTGATGAGAACCCCATGACGCGTTGATAATGCGGCGAAGATGATTCATTCCTACGAGGGGTGTTGTCGCCCAACAGAGGCGCTTGGCGCAGATGCATCTTGACTTCCCTTTGTTTCGCCGAACCGCCTATATCCGTTGATCACTTTGCATTGGATGGTGTCGTGGAGTGATATTTTCCCGTGATATTCACGGAAGTACCGCCAGGGCTCTGTCCCTTCTTTCTTGTTAACTCGGCTTCCTCGTCTTGTTTTCCTCGGCGGTGGTCTCGTCTTTTGCCGCCCAGTGATCGCCTGGCTTGCCGATCTCTTGGCTTTTCAATGTGGTGGATTCTCCTCCTCTCGCCTCTTCTTCTGGCTCGGTATCGTTCCCTCATTTTTGCTGGGCTGAGGTCCTTCCTGTCTCTCTTGCGTGGAGCTTAATTCTTGCTTCTCTGTTGGGGCCTGCCTTCCTTCCGGAAGTTGTCTTCCTCATGCATCCCTCATCTTCGCAAAGAGTTCTTCCACCGTGCGCACCTCTTTACGAACGAGCCTTCCGCCAACGGTCCCCTCTACGCGGTATAGCGTGCCGCATTGATGATAGTAGTGTCGCTTACCTCGTACCTGGCACTTAATCCGAGAAATTTGCCGAAGTAGCTTTTAAGGGTTTCTTCGGCGTTGTCTGACCGCAAATAGGTCACTTTCCTCTTTCATTCCGCCGGTTACCCTGAAAAGTTGCCTTCGAGCTTGGAGCGGAGTTGTGGCCAACAGTGATCGATCGGGCTCGAAGAGTACCAGACAGGGCTATGCCTTCAAGGGCTAGAAGGAGCCCCTTCGCCTTGATGTCATCATCTCCTCTCGCCGCTTCAATCGCCAGTATCATAAACGCGAGGAACTCCCTTGGGTCCGTCCGACCGTCATATGGCTTAACGTTGGGAAATTTTGAAGCTTCGGGAGGGCTATTTTTGGCAGTAGGCGTGCGCCGAGGGGTTTGGATCGTGATCTTCCTGCAGGCTTGTCATCGAACCATTGGAGATAGCACCTGCGGCTCGGGCTCATCTTGTGATTCGTGATGACCCTCTGCCGATTGTCCTTTAGACGCCTCAACTCTGCCATGAGTTGCTGGGTTGCTTCCATCGGCGCCCTGCGTTGGGGTCAATCTCCTCCCGAGAGCTCCGGTTCCTCCTCAGTGGGTTTCTTCATTTCCGTGGGTCTCGGCCGATGAGTCGGATGTGTCGACGCTCCGCCACATCTCCTCTGGTGTCGAAACCGTTAGATCTGTCGTCGGAGGCCGCTGCTTTGGGGGCTCGCTTGCGCCACGGCCACCTGAGTCTGTGGATGTAAAGTTCCCGCCATGTTCGGCTTCACATTGGCCGGTGGCATCCGCGTCTCGTCATGCGTAAGTCGAGGGGATCTTCAGTTGGCTTCTGACGCCGCCTTGGTTCTTCTGTTTCTGCCGTTGTCCGCCTTGATACCGCCTCCTTTCCTTTCTTTGGTGGCATGGTTGCAGGAAACTTACCCTTGGGCTTGATCGGCAAAGTGGTGGTTTCACCTTGCGGTTGGGTTCCCCCTGACGGGCGCAGTGTGGTTGTGTGGAACCAAGGGTCTCTCTCTCTTCTTACTGCGTCGCTTCTTGTTTTTGGGAACTGCTTCTACTCGCCCTCTTTTCCGCTTTTATAGGAGCGGGCTTGGATATGCCCGTATTGATCGGCTTTCTTTTCTTTATTATTTCTTGCCAGGGGCTAATCTGAATTTTTTTATTGACTCACGTCTCTAATACGTTGGGTTTTTACCTATGTTCGCATACACCTTTTATAGGGGTTCACGGAATTTCACTTGTAGCAGGGTCTCATTGCTGGACACGTCACCATGTATTTGGGAGGAGTTGTTGGAGGGTGTCGACATTGGTGATTTAGCATTAGGTTCACGTCCGAAGCGAAGGCACGATCGAGTGATTCCTCCTGCTTTCCTTCGCCACGGAAGGGTACTTCCCCTCATTGCGAGGAGAGGGGGTGATCCTTATCCATCTCCTCTCTACCGAGTTGACTCTCAGTGTATGGACTCATGGCTTTGTCGAAGGGAGAGGTTGGCGTTCATAAAACCGTTCATATGGGTCACTAGACGCGTGGTGTTTTCGCTTAGTTGGCCGAGGGGAGGGCTGAGCCTGGCCGGCCCACCACACCAGTTAGCTTCAAATCTTTCGTTGATACCAATTTCTTGATGCTTGCAGAGTAACCGGATGGAACTTTCACACCATGCAAGCACTTGCAAAGGTCTTTTCTCTCTTTCTTGGATAGAGTGTAGCAAGCTGGAGGAAGATAAGGTCGACCTTTCCCGGTGTCTTGAGGATGTAGCTTGGCTCTGATTTTCATATATTCTAGGTCCTTTTGTGCCTTGAGTCCATCCTTAGTTTTGCTAGGAATATTTAAGAAAAGGCCAATCAAGCTGTCACATACATTGTTCTCTATGTGCATGACATCGATGCACTGTCTAACTTTTAAGTCCTTCCAATAGGGCAAGTCCCAAAATACTGATATCTTCTTCCACGTGGTCTTCTCAGTTCGGGACCTCGATGTATTATTACTACCCTTTCCAAGTACAACATTAATATCCTTAAACATATCATATACCTCTTCCCCACAATGAGGCCTTGGAGCTAAACCGTTCTCCTTCATCCCGTCAAATTGTTTCTTCATATTGTGGTAGGGGTGATTCCTTCGAAGGAACCTATGGTGACACATGTACACAATTTTTCTCGAGTTGTTGAGCAACACACTATCTGTTTCATCCAAGCATTGGGGGCAGGCTTTGGCTACTTTTATAGTACGACCAAATAGGTTACCTAGGGCAGGTAAATCATTAATGGTGCAAAACAACAATGCACATAGAGTGAAGTACTCTCGTTTGTACTCATCTCATACATGTACACTTTCATTCCACAGTATCACAAGAACTTCCACCAATGGTTGTAGGTATATATCAATATCGTTGCTAGGTTGTCCCAGCCCTTGGATAAGCAGCGATATCATAATGTATTTTCACTTCATACACAACCAAGGAGGAAGGTTGTAGATACAGAGTGTCACTGGCCAAGTGCTATGAATGCTGCTCATGTTACCGAAAGGATTCATTCTATCTGTACTCAACCCAAACATTATATTCCTTGGTTCATTTCCGAAGTTGTTCTTGAAGAGCCTATCAATGGTTCTCCACTGGGCAGAATCAGTAGGGTGTCTCAACTTTCCATCCCTCTTCGCTCTTCCGAGTGCCATCACAACAATTTGGCATGCTTTTTGTTTCCAAATAAATGTTTCAACTGAGGGATTACTGGCAAATACCACACCACTTTAGCGGGAGGTCCTTTCTTCACCCCGATGACTTCACCGTCATCACTCTTACGCTTGTATATCAATGCTTTGCATATCGGACATACATGCATGTCTGAATACTCTTTGCGATAGAGTATACGGTCATTTGGACATGCATGTATTCTTTCTACTTCTAATCCCAATGGACATACAACCTTCTTTGCAAGATATGTGGTTTCAAGCAATACGTTTCCCTTTAGAAGCATGTCCGCTAAGAGATGTAACTGCGCCATAAAACTCTTGTTGGACCAACCATTGCCTTCCTTCAATTTCAGTACTAAAAGCATGGTGTGCAACTTTGTGTATTCCTCCTTGCAACCTAGGAACAAAGGTTTGTCTGAGTCCTCTATCAAACCCTTGAAATGATCAAACTCTCTCTAATTAGTGTAGTTCCCTTCTGCATCACATAACATCTGAGCCAGATTATTGTCATCATCGACGAGCAAAATATCCTCATCGGATCCATAACCGATGTCAGCTGCCATATTGCCAGCTCCGTCGTCGATGACGTTATCACCTTCATGTATGATCTCCTTTTCATCGTGTGTAACACCCAGACATCTAGTATGCCTGGATGTCACCAAACATAGGAGAAACAGCAACTAAATAACCACAATTAAAGACAAATTATAGCAAGGGCGCAAATGCTAAAACCAAAATTTTCGGCAGCATCTCCTTTGTTTTTCCATGGTTTGGAGCAACAGCAAGAATATCACAAGATATATCATGATGAAAGACATATAAAACAACAATAACAGGTGATATAGCAATAGCTTAAGTCTAGAATAATGAATTCAGTCACTTCATAAGCTAAAACGAAGTAAACGATGTAATCAAGCACACAATCAAGTCATACTCCAAGTTTCATCGCACCAAACTTATTATCACAACTCCGAATGGTAAAATTGTCTAAATGTGTGGAACTAAGTGATGAAGTGCAGCTAAGCCCCTTTCCCGCATGCCAGTTTCATGGTACCTAAGAATATCATAAAACACAAGCGTGAGTTCATCACTCAACAAAGTGTATTGCAATGGAACAAGAAAACAGTTTTCAATACCATCATCTTTACATCTCATAATCAACATCATAAGCATTTCATATTCACATGGTATACATCTCATAAACATCATCATATATGCAATGCAGTGCACATGTCTCCTTGAAGCACATACCGGTATTGCCGAGTGCACACCCGTCGGCGTGCACCCTCTTTCCCCTTCCATCCCGTAGATGGAGGGTGCCTACTCTTACTGACTCGCTCTCATACACAACCGTGAATGGGACTACGAGGTAGGTCTTTCGTGTTCACTACGTGTGAACACAAAGGCCCGCATAAGAATGGGACGCTTCTTCCATTATGAATGCACATATAACATGAACATGTTTAAACTTGCTTAAACATTTAATACAATAATTTCATAGCCAATATGTAACCATGTTCATCATATCATAAGCAAATATCAAACATAGCAAGTTAACACCTCATGTAACCATATTGCACCTATGCAAGTCTAATAATCATCTAACACCCAAACCCATCCCAATACACTTGCCTTCAACCGTGAGCGACGGAGTGGCGAGAGGTTGAGGGCACTCCCGGGGTCACACCACCTGCACATGGGTATAACACATTCAAAACTTGCCCACAAAATAGTAAACAAACGCTCATCTACCCCGACTTCACAAACTACTCCCAAAACCCAAAAAAAAGAGAATCTATCCCATCGAAACAGCGGGCTTCCAACTAGTATAACTTGAGTTCTAAAACTCCAAATGTAACACCCCGGCATTTAATATACCCGAATGCTACCAAACATAGACTAAGCCACCTCTAAATACTACAAATACAAGTAAATTACAGCAAAGGCATGAATGCTAAAAACCAAAATTTCGACAGCATCTCCTTTGTTTTAACAAGAATTGAAGGAACAACAACAGCATAGCAATATATGGCAATATAAGAGGCATCTAGAATAGCAATATTTAAAGGCATGACAGCAATATAAGTCTAAATCCAAGCATTCAATGTCTCCATGAGCCAAACGAACAATAAGACTCTCATATCGCAAAGCTAAACCATAAATCAATAAGCATCACACTTAGTTTATTATCAAAACCCAATTGAATGACTTATGGGAACAAATGAGTGAAGCTACGTGTAGAAGTGTAACTATTTCTCTTCCCCGCATGCCGGTCTCATGGTACCTAAAACAATAAGAAAGCACAAGCGTGAGTTCAACACTCAGCAAGTATATTGCAATGGTACAAAAGAACAATTTCATGGCTACAACAAATCACATCATGTCTATCATCTCATTCAGGATCACATATCATTATCATCATCATTATGTATGCAATGCAATGCGATGCATATGTCTCCTTGGAAACTCATACCGGTATGGTTGAGTACACACCCGTCGGTGTGCACCCTCTCCTCCCTTCCATCCCGAAGATGGAGGGTGCCTACTCCTCGCTTCCATACACCGCGGTGGATGGAATCACGATGTAGGACTTACTCATTGGCTCTCCGAAATAGTCATAACTTTCTCACTGACATTTCCCGGACTAGTTATGACTTTCTCACCGCCCAGGCCATGTATCATGCCATGTATGCAAACATGCCAACATCATAAATAACTTGTACATTACCACATGGCATCATAACATAATAAGCATATTCATCATATCATTGGCAATCATTAAGGCATGGCATGTGAACATATCATATATTCAATTTCAATCTCAACCAATCTAGTAAACTACAACCCACTACCCATTCCAATACACTTGCCTCAACCACGGGCGGCGGATTGGCGAGAAGAAGAAGGCACTCCCGGGGTCACACCACCTGCACATAGGTACCACACACTCACAATCATGTCCACAAAACAGTACGCAAACACTCTTCTACCCCGACATCGCAAACTACTCGCAAAACCCGAAAACAGAGGTTCTGTCCCGTCGGGACAGCAGCCTTCCAAAAGGCATAACTTGGGTTCTAAGACTCCGAATCGAATAAACGAGTACATCTTCGCGTAGCTTAGGCAATTTCCTAACTTTTTCTAAGTATATGGAAAGACTGATTCGGACTCTAAAGTGGTTTAATATACAAAATACCGTGTTCTGTTCCAATCACATGACAGCTTTTAATACGTTCGGTAAAATGAGCATAACTTTCAAACGGATGGGCGGAATTGGACGTTCTTTATACCCACTGAAAGGTATTGAAGTTACTTACAACTTCTTCAACAGGCGGATGACCAAATTCCGACTCTAAAGTGGCGAAAATCCAAACCCTAGGTCGACTGCTCATGCTGCTCGAAACAGAGAACGTGGCAAACTCTAGATTTCATCTAATCTACCCAATTACAGCACCACCAATTGATCTAAAAACATGATATTAACCCTTAGAACAGATCCTAGACCAATCCCAAGGATCCCCGTGGCCATACCTTCGCTCGACGACCGAAAACCCAACGGATCTCCTCTCGGTTCGCGCGATCGCCTTCCTCGCTCCAAATCCACCGGATCTCCTCATCGCGGAGCGCTCCAACGGACGGATCTTCGGATTGGTGAGGTGGAGAACTCCCCTAGGGGCAGAAAGGGAGGTGGAGAGGTGGTGGAGGGGTGGTGGCGCAATGGGGAGCAAGGGGGGCGGCGCAAACAAGGGAGAGGGGAGGTGGGGGTGGCGGCTAGGGCACTGAGGTGGGGGCGCAACCAGCATGGGGGGAGGTGCAATAGGGGCTGGGGGAGGCCCCCAACCAGGTCTCCTACTCCCAAAAGGACTCAAACTCCTCCCCACCAAGGCCCACGACCCTTTCCCCTAGGCCCAAACTCCCCCGGAAAGGCCCAAATCCCCGGAAACGGCCCGAAAACGCAAATAAACCTCATACCGTATGGTCTCAACCTCCAATTCCATATTTAATAATGTTTTTGACCTCAACATTCACATTTTATAAGGTTATGACACTCCGTGGTGTCACATTCTCCCCCCCTTAAACAGGGTTGACCTCGAATCCAAGACACACCAATACGCAACCCAGCAAAGCAAAAGATAGCTAGGTTTCACATCACATACCTGAGGCGAAAAGCTCGGGATACTTCTCGCGCATGCGAGACTCCAGCTCCCAAGTAGCTTCTCTCTCGGTCTGATGTGACCACAGGACTTTGACAAACTTGAGCGTCCGGTTCTTCATCACTCGCTCCGAAGTCCCCAGAATTTTCACAGGACGGGACTCGAAGGTGAGGTCCTGCTCAAGCACTAATGGTTCCAACGAAACCACCAACTCCGGATCATGCAAGTATTTCCTCAACATCGAGACATGGAACACATTATGCACACCTTGCATTGACTCCGGTAGCTCCAGACGATAGGCCAGCTTACCAACTCGGGCGATGATAGGAAATGCCCCAACATACCTCGGACTGAGCTTTCCCTTGGTGCCAAATCGAACCACACCCTTAGTGGGAGATACTCGCAAGAGTACGCTATCACCCACCTCAAACTCCAAATCTCGCCTCCTAACACCAAAGATAGCTTTTTCATGCTCTGCTTGTTTGCAAGAAGGTTCTGCCGTACCTCCAAAGCGATCAACGATCTGCTGAACCCAATCAGGTCCAAGAACTGCTCTCTCGCCCACGACATCCCAACAAAGCGGCGATCTGCACTTCCGGCCATGTGATTACCTCATAAGGAGCAGCCGGATCTTTGGAATGATAGCTGTTATTATAAGCAAACTCTGCCAATGGCAAATGATCTTCCCAGCTACCTTTCCAAGCCATCACACAGGCCCTGAGCATGTCCTCCAAAGTCTGAATGGTACGCTCAGACTGCCCATCCGTCTGAGGGTGGAAAGCGGTACTAAGGCGAAGCTGTGTACCCAAAGCACTCTGCAAGCTCTCCCAAAATTTGGAGACAAACTTCGCATCCCGATCAGAAATAGTCTTCTTGGGCACACCATGCAATCTCACAACTTCCCGCACATAGATGGGAGCCAACTCGCTCGCTGAATGGATAGTGCGGATAGGAATGAAATGCGCGGACTTGCTGAGACGGTCCACCACAACCCAAACAGCATCCTTCCCTCGTGGAGTACGAGGTAGGCCAACCACGAAATCCATGGAAATGTCATCCCAAGGCCACACAGGAATCTCCAATGGCTGCAACAAACCAGCGGGACGCTTATGCTCAGCCTTGATCTTCTGACAAATCCCACAAGACGCCACATACTTGGCAATATCCACTCTCATCCTTTTCCACCAGAAATTCTTTTTCAAATCCCTGTACATCTTGGTCTCCCCAGGATGGACCGTGTACGGGGTGCGATGAGCCTCCTTCAGAATATCCTCTTTCACTTGGGATTTCTGAGGTACGGACAGATGACCCTGAAACCTCAAAGCTCCCGCATCATCAACGGTAAAGTCTCCAGACTAAGGCGCTTCCTCACCTGCTGGAGCAAACGATCATGCTGCTATGCCTCCCGCACACGCTCGGGAATCGCTGAGTCAAGAATCAATTGAGTTTCAGCTTGCACGGTCCCCGCAAAGTAGTAGGAGACTCCCAATCGCTCAAAATCGGCAACAAGACAATCAATGACAGGGTGCATTGTCTTGCGACTGAGAGCGTCAGCCACCACATTTGCCTTACCCGGATGGTACTGGATAGTGAGGTCATAATCCTTTATCAATTCCAGCCACCTCCTCTGCCTCAAGTTCAAATATTTCTTAGTAAAAATGTACTTGAGGCTCTTGTGATCAGTGAAGATATCACAAGACTCACCATACAGATAGTGCCTCCATATCTTCAAAGCAAACACCACAGGCTAGCTCAAGATCATGTGTGGGATAGTTCTGCTCATGCTTTTTCAGCTGCCTCGATGCGTAAGCAATCACCTTGCCATCACTATGGCAGCAGAAGATATTTGTACATACAGTACGATGAACGGTTTCACGTCACAATGTCTGATGAGGACATCACTATCACGGATACGGCCATGTCTACAAACCCAATTGAAACCAACAATGTAATTCAAGGACCAATTACTCGAGCTCGCACACATCAATTCAATTACCAGGTGAATGCGTTCCTTGGGTTGCATACAAATATTTTAATGGATGGAATACTATTCAATCCTTGTGATAATTTTATTGTCCTTAGGAACCAAGGAGAAGGACTCCTAAGCGTCAAGCATGAAGCCAATTCTTTCGGCGCACAAGATCAACTCGGATTCGGCCTCTGGGACAGTTCCAATTTAAAACGACCATAACTTTTGATCCATAAGGGTGTTCGGGATCTATGAGTACTGGTTTGAAAGGTTTTGACATCCTCTTTCCAACGGATCTGACCCCATCCTCAAATTTCGTCCGAGTCGACGGGAATCTGCAAAACAATTGGCATCACTTTTCCAAACAGAGAAGACTTGGGCTTTGGGCCTTGTAATAGAGTTGTAGTTGGTATCCTACTGCTTTGGACGTGATTCCCACGCCCCTAGCTTTCATAAATAGCCAGAAATCGGCTCCTTAGGGTTTTGGGGGTTTTATTTGATTAGTTTAGCCAAGTGCAAACTTGATCCTGCGAGTTGTGCTGGACAGCCACCTTGTCAAGATCGTCAATAAGACTCCACTTTGTTTCGCTTCCACTTTTATCCACAATTTCAGATTGCTTATTCTATTATTCTTGCTTGTTCTTTGGTTGCTTGCAGGAATTGAACCTCATGTTCAGGTTGTTCGTGCCTACGGCAAGATCAATAACCCGCCGGAGTTGGTTTAGTGATTGCTAAGGCGCATCGTCGTCGTACAGTGTAGTCGGATCGTCAAAGTCGACTCCAACAAAATCGATCGTGTGTTTCTCATCGAAAGATCGCGACACCCACAGTGCTATCAATGTCCCACTTCTCCCCATAGTAAGGCATACACCGTTACATCGGCAGATGTTATTCCCAACACCTCGGTCAGGGCACCTCTTCGAGCAATCCAACCAGAACAGCGCGTGCTACTTCAACCTTCCAATGTGCAAAGACAGTTTTTAGTAATTTAATAAGTTAAGACCGTTCCATAGTAGACCTTGTGGTTGTACGTTTATCTTGGCATGAAAACAACATCATAGCTCGATACTTGATTGACCTGGGCGAAGAATCTCCCCCTATCTACGTGCAAGTCACATACACTACCGGCTATTGCCAATATTCGTCTGCGTCCAAATCACAGTTTTATTTTCATTTTTATTATCATGCCATTGATCACATAATCCATCAATATGTCCATGTCCAATTGAGTACAGTATATCCATCTATTCAGTTCTCCATTCTAAAGCATAACTAAGCATATATAGTATTAAACGAATATACCCATTTCACATCGTTGTGTGTCCATCCTTTATCTGGGGTTACCAAGGTTCACATGGCAACATTGATTAAGGAAATTCCATAATGAAGGTGATACCTACTATATCCCATAGTATAGCATTTTATGAATTTGCAGCATGCATGAAAACATTTTTGAACACTAGGATCAATATGTTCAAGGGGTGCTTGCCTTGTTATTCGTTGTTTATGAAGAAGTCAAAGTCATAGTTTGGAGTAATCGACAAGGTTGGAGTTGTCATCGAGTTTTAAGTCAGGTTCGTTGACAACAAATGGGCATCTGTTCCAGAGCTAAATATGAACAAGTGGTACCAGAGCTGAAGGGGACTTAGCAATGACCAGCGATGAGGAAGTTCCACCGGCCTTGACTGTCAACAACGAAGCAGCGAGTTCATCAACAAAAGGGGTAGCTGTCAGGATGACGGCAAGGAGCGCCATGATCGCGATTCAATACCCCATGTTGAGCGAAACCAACTACGGCATATGGGTTGTAAAGATGAAGATCATCTTGCGTTCGATAGGGGTATGGTCCGTGGTTCAGTATGGAAACAAAGATGACGACAAGGATCAAGGCGCCATAGTTGCTATCTCCCAGTCTATGCCAGATCAAGTGATGATGACAATTGAGGAGAGAGAGGTGCTTCTATGCTCTTCTTTTTTAAAGTTGCACAAATATTAAAGCATGAATGAAGGGTAGATGAGGATTACTTACCCCTTCGTTTGCTTCAAGATTTGTGCAACTTATATTAGGAGGAAGAGCATAGAAGCACCTCTCTTGAGGAGAAGCAAATGGCGAAAGAAGCATGGGATGCACTAAAGTAGACCATCAGTGAGTTCTCCATGAAGCTCACCTCGCTAGTGGGTGAGATCTGTTCACTGAGCACAATGCTTGAAGATAGTGACATTGTCGAAAAGCTATTCGCATCTATTCTAGACCCCTTCCACTTGAGAGTTGGAACAGTTGAGTAGTTTGGCGATGTCACAACTATGTCATCTTAGAAGCAATAGGCTGGCTTAGAACTTTTGAAAAAGTCTTCAAGGGCAGACGGCACTCTAAAGATGGTGCAGAACAACTCTTTCTCACCCAGGCCGAGTGGGGAGCAAGGAATTTAAAGGCAAGAAAGGAGGAAAATTCAAGCAGCGCCAAGAGAGGAGGGCATCATGGGAGAGGTCATGGATGTGGCCGTGGACAAGGCAGAGGTCGAGGTGATGGCGAACGCACTATCGACAAAAGAAAGTCACGAAACTTTTATAAAAGCAAAGTTAAGTGCTTCAACTATAATAACTATGGACACTTTGCAAAAGAGTGTTCCAAGCCAAACCGTAGAGAAAAGGCCAATCTTGTTGTGAAACAGAAGGAAGATGAGCCACTATTGATGGCAGAGGTCTACGAACTACCCCACACAGCACCGGAATTTGTTGAAGAGGTATTCTTGCATGAAGACAAAGTAATACCAAAGCTCAGTGGCACCCAGAACAAAGCTTGGTGCATGGATACGGGTGCGAGCAATCATATGACCAGCTACGTGGAGAAGTGTGCGGAGTTTGATTCATCCATTAAAGGCTCGGTCAGATTTGGGAACTGATCAGTAGTTGATATACAAGGGAGATGATCGGTGCTAGTTGAGTGTTCTACTAGAGAACAATGATTACTCACTAATGTTTATTACATTCCAAGCTTGAGAAGCAATATTATCAGTCTCAGACAGCTTGATTAGAACAGCCATCGAATCGAGATTGAGGATAGAGTGCTATCCATCTTGGATAGAATGGGCAGAATATTGGCTGAGGTGAGCAGGTCAAGCAATAGACGATACATACTAGACATTGATCCGGCTGTTCCAGAGTGCCTCTTAGCGAGAAGTGATGACACAGCATGGAGATGGCATGCTAGGTATGGGCATGTTAATTTTCATGCGTTGAAGGACCTTGCTCATGAAGAGATGGTGTATGGTATGCCCAAGTTCAAGCAAGCTGATTGCATTTGTGAAGGGTGCTTAGTTGGTAAGCAACACTGGAGTTCCTTCCCTATAGCAGCACAGTACAGAGCTAAAAATCCACTCGAGTTATGGCATGGTGATCTATGTGGGCCTATTTCTCCTGCTACACATGGAGGGAAAAGGTATTTCTTGCTACTAGTAGATGACTGCACACGATACATGTGGATTGCTCTAATTTTCAGCAAAGATGAAGCTTTCGAGGCATTTAAGATGATCAAGATTCTAGCTGAGATGGAAATAGACTTACAATTGAAAGCATTGCACACTGATCGTGGTGGAGAGTTCACCTCAAATGAGTTCAAAGATTATTGTGAACTGAGTGGAATTCGGCACTATCTCACGGCACCTTACTTTCCCCAACAAAATGGAGTAGTTGAGAGAAGGAATCGGACGGTGGTTGGCATGGCAAGGAGCTTGTTGAAGAGCATGGAAGTCCCAGGGGAGTTTTGGGGAGAAGCAGTAAGTACTGCTATATATTTGCTAAATATATATTGCTCCGATGAAGAGCGTCATCGGCAAAATTCCCTACGAAGCATTCTATGATTGTAAGCCAAATGTCAGCACCTCTGTATGTATTGCTCATGTGAAAATAGTGACTCCTCACCTCCGTTTTCATTGGTTATGATTCGAACACCAAGGGCTATAGGATGTTTGATCCTATGACACGATGAGTTATGGTGACTTATGATGCTGTATTTGAGGAGGAGGAGAAGTGGGAGTGTAGTAGTCTTCCTCCAATAGAGGTACAAAATGCAAATGATGTCTTTTTGGTGCACTAGCTACTTTCCTATTCTTGGTACAAAACAAACGCAAACAACAGTTTCAATGTTGTGTGGAGGACAGACAGGAGTACTGATTCCATTACTGCTTCATTATGTCCAACTCATAATCCATCAAGTGCACCGATCGTGTGCCATCCGCGCCAGGGTCAAGCATAGCACATGTACCTTCTGATTTGTCTCCATAGTGCACATCGGCATCAACTCCTAAAGCAGCCACTTCATCCGAAGCTTTGCTACCCTTGGTGTCCAACGATAGATCCTCAGAAGAACCATGGTGATAGCACAGCTTAAAGATTGTTTATGATGCCAGGTCTCCAATTAACTTGGAGTTTACTGGACTCTACTTGTTAGGCATGGAGGACCCAGCAAACTTTGAAGAAGCTAAAGGAAAGACTGTGGAGAAAGGCAATGGATGCTGAGATATCTTCCATTGAAGAAAATAGAACATGGGGGCTTGTTTCATTGCCAAATGATCACAAACCAATAGGTTTGAAGTGGGTGTATAAGGTAAAGGACACTCAAGGTATGATCATATGGCACAAAGCAAGGTTAGTAGCAAAGGGTTAAATTCAATATCAAGGCATTGATTTTGATGAGGTCTTTACTCCTGTTGCTCGGTTGGAAATAGTGCACTTGCTTATTGCTATTGCAGCAAATAATTAATGGGATGTTCACCACATGGACGTTAAATCGGTTTTTCTTAGTGGCGACTTAGAAGATGAGGTCTACCTTGTGCAACCTCCAGGGTATGAGAAAAGGGGAGAAGAAAACAAGGTGCTAAGATTACACAAAGCATTGTAAGGACTGCGTCAAGCTCCAAGAGCATGGAATTCAAAACTAGACAAGTCTTTGGTAGCATTTGGTTTTGGAAGATGCCCATTAGAGCATGCAATCTACAAAAGGAGACAAGGACAATGGAATTTGTTAGTTGGAGTTTATGTGGATGATTTGATTAGCATTGGTGAGCGCACTAAAGCCATTGAAAATTTTAAATCTCAGATGAAGAGTTTGTTCAGCATGAGCAACCTCGGATTACTCATTTATTATTTGGGAATCAAGGTCTGTCAAAGCCATGGGAGAATTGCACTCAGTCAAGCTGCATATGAAACAAAAGTTTTGGATAGGTGCAGCATGAAGGATTGTAATCCAACTAAAATTCCAATGGAACCTCACTTAAAGATGAGTTAAGGGTAGCGCACTACCTCCTGTTGACAAAACCTTGTACCGGAGTATTGTTGGCATGTTAAGTAGGTACATGGAGAAGCTCACAAAGGAATATATGGCTGCTGTTAAACATGTGCTAAGGTATGTGAGATGTCTTCTGAACTTTGGTTGTGTTTATGAGAGCAATGGAGAAGAGTTAAGGTTGTATGGTTACTCAGATAGTGACCTAGCCGAAGATATTGATGATAGGAAAAGCACCTCAAGCATGTTGTTCTTTATTGCTTCAAGTCCTATTAGTTGGAATTCACAAAAACAAAAAGTCGTTGCTTTATCATCTTGTGAATCGGTGTATATTGCAGCACGTCCAGCAACTTAAGGTGTGTGGTTGGGGGCGGTTGATGTCGTATGTGCAAAATTCAGACGCTAAAAAGGTTGCTCTAAAGATTGACAATCAATCGGCAATTGCCTTGGTTAAGAACCCAGTCCACCATTAGAGAAGTAAGAGCATATAGATACCCGGTTTCATTATATTAGAGAATGTGTTGAATCAAGAGTTTTAGAAGTGCAGCATGCTCCCACAAAAGATCAACTTGAAGACATTCTGACCAAATCACATGGAAAACAGAAGTTTGAAGAGATGAGGGGAAGAATTGGTGTTCAGATCATTGCTAAAAGACAACAAGATTAAGGAGCAGATTGTTGAGTTAATCTAGCTGTAGTCGAGCTGGACTCTTAGCATTTGGTTAGGTGTTATTAAGTTTTTCGTGACAGTTCATAGAATAGAATTAATTATATTTGCTCTGTATTTCAGTTAAGTTTACTGCTGCATCTTGGTTTCAATCTTTGTATCGGACAAGCTACAGTATTCAAAGGGGTTTAGTTCATGTTCAGTTTCAATTTTGGTCTCGGTTTGCTTGGATGAATAGCATTCGAACACTTGTAATTTGGTCTTTATATAGAGAATAAAAATAGAAAAGGGTGTGTAGATTCACATCGCAAAACCAAGATTACTTTGTGTTGTTCAGTCTAGTTCTACTATTCTCTGAAGCTTGCGTTCAGGTGTTACCAGAAGAGGTTTCAGCCGGGACATTGTTTTCCAGGCTGGAGATGTTTCAACCGAAGCATTTTTCAAGTCGCATGTTTTTAGAGCAACTACAATAGCCTAAAGTGTTATTCCAGACATGATGTTTTTCTGAACCGAAGCAAAAGCTTGTCGCTGGGCATCTGTTCCTGCGGCTAAATACCAACATTTCTTGCTTGCTCTGCTTCTCTCGACGCGGTGCGGTACGGGATGAAACGGAGGAGGAGATCCCTCAGCATAAGACTAGGAGGCATTGCCGAAATCGGCGTGAGATGACGGCGACAGGTTGGTGATCTTCTTCAATTTTTCTCGCCGTCATCTTGCACCATTTTTGGCAATGCCTCCCCGTCTCATGCCGGGGGATCTCCTCCTTCCTTTCAGAGGCAGATCCGCGTCGAGAGAAGCAGAGCAAGCAAGAATGCTTTGTAATTTGGTCGCTTATCTGTTGGATTTAGTGCCCCGTGTACGCCTGGCGTGACGCAGCGTGCGACGCGAGAACTAGCACGAGAGATAGACTCCAGTAATGCTCTGTTCCTTCTATACGTCGAACTGCCATGTACGCCCAGCAAGATGTTGTTCTGTTATTTAGATCACAAGAGAGAGAGAGAGAGAGAGAGAGAGAGAGAGAGAGAGAGAGAGAGAGAGAGAGAGAGAGAGAGAGAGAGAGAGAGAGCTCCTATGTATGTACGTGTGTACGCATGCATCCATAGCACATCAGTATTCAATTGAGCTGCATGTGAAATATTCATGCCTTCGTACTTGCTACCTGGTGCATGCATGCTTCATACATTTTCCTTACCCCTTTGCTTAGCTAGGAGCCTAGGATACAAGTATATACTCCATTCGGAAGAGCAAGCCATTCTCTTGGTTCCCCTGGGTAGCAATTAGCAAACACAAATATTTGAACTCGTTCGTGTGTATATGCAATTACGCGTATATAAAGAAATTTGACGACAAGTTAGGCCCGCATGATATAGATGCTTCAATAGATTTTGTATGCCACATATCATTAGTTTTTAGTAATACGTGGGTTACTGCTTTTTATTTTATTCAATGAATTTTGCATACAAAAATTCATTGAACAAATGCCCCCACCGAGTATTTGTTCGTATGCAAGGAAGCACATATCTGTGTGTGTGGACCTTATTACTGCCGCAGCGGATCAGAAAGCAGCGTTGACACGTGCCGTCGGACGTTGTCCCTGAGGCGCTCGAGCGCCATGGCGAACTCCGGCAGCTCCGCCTCCCCGAGCGCCTCGACGTCCGCCTCCCACCAGAACCGCCTCCCCGTCATCGCCTGCAGCACCTTCTCCGTAATGTCTTCAAATCGTGCCTTCTCCGCCACTACCTGCTCACGGGTCTCCTCCACCGCTCGCCTTAGCTCCGCCAACGCCTCATGGTCGTCAACAAAGTCGTCGACGTAAAAAGGATCGCCTTCGACGTAGCGGCTAAGAACGGCGTCGACGGAGGGGCAGCCGAAGGCGAACACGTTGCCGGCTTTGGAGAAGGCGACGATGGCGAGGCGGGTGCCGCAGAGCGTGGAGAGCTCGGAGGCCTTCTTAAAAAGCCCGGAGCGGCGCTTGGAGAAGGTGACCTGCCGGCGCTCGTCGTCCCGGATGGGGCGGATCTCAATGCGCTGCTTCCCTCGGCTCGTCCTCCTGCTCGGCCGCACCATCCTTTGGATCGCGATCGGTCGAGCGTGTTCGGTTTGCTGCTTCTTTCTTGCTTGCTCTGCTTCTCTCGGCGCGTACCGCACCGCTTCTTTTTCTCAACGGAGCTTGGCTCCCTTGCGTTGGTATTTTCCTGGCGTGATTGGTCGTGCCCCTTCCATGATGGGTGAGGCGCCTTTTATAGGCAGCCATAGGGTTAGACGTCGTGTGTACGGGCGTAACGGGGCCGCCGCGTCTGTTCCGGATTTCATCTATCAAATGAAATCACCTGTAGATCGATTGATTGTTAACTTTTCAAGCAGTCGAGCAATATGGTTGTACACTAATGTCAGATGGATGGACTGATAGGAGAGGAAGACACTTGATAAATTTTCTTGTCAATTGTCCTGAAGGGACTTTCTTCTTGGAGTCTGTAGATGCATCCTCTCAGTCGGCTGATGCAAGGATGTTAGCTGATTTGCTTGAGAAGAGGATTGAGGAGATAGGCCCTGACAACGTCGTTCAAGTGGTCACCGATAATGGTGCCAACTTCAAGGCTGCTGGTAAGTTTCTCTTTAGCCAAAAAAAAAATATTAGAGCTGCAAATTGTTTGGAACTCAATCTTTTTCTTTGGCAGGTAAAATTCTTATGGAAAGGTTTCCCACTCTCTTCTGGACTCCTTGTGCTGCACATTGTTTAGATCTTATGTTGGAAGATATTGGAAAAATAAGTGAGTTCAAGAAGGCCATCAATCAAGCCAAGCATGTGACTACATTCATCTATAGGCACGGGAGGCTTCTCGATGCAATGAGGGAGAAGACAGGAGGGAGGGATTTAGTGAGACCCGCGGCCACTCGGTTTGCTACTTCTTTTCTCACTTTACAGAGTTTATATAAGCATAAGGATGCTTTGCGACTACTCTTTGTTAGTGAGGATTGGACTAGGGCCAAATTGGCTCAGACGGAGGCGGGGAAGAAAGTTTGTGATATTTTGTTGTCTTTGCATTTTTGGCGTGCTGTGGAGGATTGCATAAGAGCATCCCAGCCTTTGCTGATTGTGCTGAGAATTGTTGATGGGGATGAGAAGCCTGCCATGCCAGAAGTTTCAGCAAGTATGGATCATGCTAGGAATAAGATAAGAGAGTCTTTTGGAAGCAAACCAAGGGTACTAAAGAAGGTAATGGACATCATTGAGAGGCGGTGGGTGAACCAGATGGAGCAAAAGCTGCATGGGGCTGCATTGTTTTTGAACCCAAATAGGTTTTTCGACATCAAGGAAAAAGATATTGACTATGCTTCGAGGCTCCGGATTGCATTCAATGATGTGCTTGAAAAAATTGTTAATTGTGATGACAATTTGCTAAGAAAGATAAGTGATCAAGCGGATGATTATGAGAAAATGAGGAAGAGCTTTGGAAAGCAATCAGTTATGATGCAACAAAAAACTAAGAGCCCTCGTAAGTATTAAATTTCTATTCTAAATTGATTCAATTTTAAACATGCTAAGTTTCTAACATAGATAGCATGTTTTACATTTTAGTTGATTGGTGGGATGCTTTTGGTGGCCTTGCTAGAGAGCTTCAAAAGTTTGCAAGACGCATCCTCGGCCTTTGTTGTTCGGCCTCCGGTTGTGAACGCAATTGGAGCATCTTCGAATTTGTAAGCAACTAAGTTGTATTTATTTCAAGGCTGCTCATATATTCCAAGTATTTTCTGTTGTTGATTAGTGATTCATTTTCAGATCCATACAAAAAAGAGAAACCGGTTGGAGCACCAAAGATTGAATGATTTGGTCTACATTCAATACAACCGGAAGATTGCCGAACGTTTTCAAAAGAGGCGTGTGGAAGGGACAAATTTCAACCCTTTGATCTTAGAAGAATTCCAATGGGACAATGAATGGGTTGAAATGAGTACCGAAGAAGTCCACCACGGAGAAAATCTTTCATGGGCTCATGTTGATGAAGCCACCGGTGCATCACAAATGCTTCAAGGTCGTAATCTACCTAGGATGACCAGGACGTACTCTCGACGTGGTGTAAATTTGAGCTCAACAATTGAAGGAGAAGAGCAAGGCTCAGACGAGGATGAAGACTATGAACCTTTGGTGGCCGATGATCTAGACATCGACGATGATTATGGCCAAACGCCGCCTACTTCTCCTCATGAGAGTGGACCAAGTGATGAGAATCGTCAAGATGATTTAGACTTAGACATTGATTGATTGATGTTTGAATGTTCTTGTCCTTGGAACATTATATCTATGTTTTAATGTCCTTGTCTTTGGAACATTATATCTATGTTTGTAATTTTCAGTATTTTTATCCTTGGAACATTCTCAATTCTGTTTTGAAGATATTTTTGTAGTTTATGTCAACTCCATGTATCCAACAACCTAGTGTTTCATACTTTCATCTTGCTGACATCAAGTAAATGTCCTGCTTGTACCAGGGAAAATCAAGGCAAGCTGCTGGATCTGGATGGATTGATCACACCAAAGATTCATACAAGGTACTACACACATCTTGTTGTGCTATTTATTTGCATTCCTACAAGGTATATATGTTATATACATATATGTGATATGGCTGCAAATGCATTTTTATTACTAGTATTTTTGGTCGCCTAGGCGGGCGCCTAGGCGCCTAGGCGTCCAGGCGCCCCGGAGGCGACTCGCCTCGCCGGGGCGCCGTGATAACCATGGTTGAGGGTTAAGACTTAGGTTTGGTATGGGGAATTTGGATTTGAATGCCAAGGACCCCCTTCAGACGGAGTTAGTTGTGTAACTCACCAAACAACTTTGACTTAGGCATAATTGATTTAACTAAGTTAAAACAAGCTTATTTCTATAACCCATGTTATGAACCTGGATCATCTTGGTAACTACCATAGTGAGGAGGGCCGGGATGGCACGACTAAAGGGTAGGGATTTAGGAGGAAGAGAGACTGGAGGAAGAACCTTGGGAGAGACCTTATTCTTAATGAGAAAAGATAACAATGATGCATGCTTATACAGAACCGGGCCAAACAAATCAATCTAAACCTTCCAACTACAAGAGAATAAGAGATAACCTTCCAAACTAGATAAAATCATATCCCTAAGATTACTAGATAAGATATGCAACTAAGAGATAAGATAACTGAATCTAATGCAACTAATATACTGCTAAGTAACACGATTACCTTCCATGTGTGAACAGTAATTATAGCAAGTGGCACCCTGGGATTAAGTTAACCCGATAAAAGGTGGGATAAGCTAATCCACAGGTGTTAATCAAAGTAACCTATTTTTATCTACTATTATTCTGTTAGCGAGTTAACCCAGCAAGCAAACTAAATACGGTTGATGACAAATGGAAATTCTGGGTTAACATAGAATAGCTGGGTTAAAAATTAATTAACCCAGTCATCTTAACTCTGAAATAAACAGGGCCTGCAGGTTGGTACATAGCAGCTCACTATGTGAACAGAAATAAGGTAAGTTCCAGAACCAAACAATCAAATGAAATTAATTTCAGATTATTTCTTTCGTGCCCAAACAAAAGGCAGATCCAATGAGCAAGCCAAATATGTAACTAGGAAAAACACTGCTGTTTTATATCTATTATTAACACTGGCCTGAATATGAACAAATCTCAAATGAAGTTAATTCCACTATGAGAAAAGAAGCAATTAAATCCAAATTTGGTAAAGGAAATTAAATATAATTACCATATTATTGGACCAACTAAATACTTTTGCCATTTGGTAATTAAATAGGCACTACCGCTCTACTAGTTTATTTTTCCTTTTGGGAGTTGAGAGCTGAGACTTATACTGTCACTTAATCATATCAAATGATGGGTACTGTGTGTTAATTGCATGTTTACACCAACCCAATTGAATAAATATATGACGACCATGAATTGCAACAATAGTTTAAGTATGCAAACAAAAATAAAAATTAACTGATATTTCTTAAATTCTGATAATAACTGTACTAACTGTTAACTCTCAAGAAAATATGCCATAAAAACCATCATGGACACAAGTTATTTGGGTTTCTCCATTGTTGCCACCAAATTATATTCATTTCTACCTTCTAATGTATCAGTGAGGAATAACAGAATTTAACATGGATCTTTTCTGATAAGACCAATGTCTGTTGATTCTACCAATAGGAAATATGTTATCAACGTAAATTTTAGTAAGACCATTGCGAAATCATGATGTACTTCCGATCCCAACATGCAAAGAAAGGTTTACACAGATGATTTCATAAGTTTCATTCTAAGGTTCCAAGGCAAATAAAACTTACTTCTATTCTTATGGTTATATAATTTGTTACAATACAAGGAAGAGAACATCTATCCGTTTTTATGATACGGATACAACATTGAGGTTTACTGAAATCACCAGGGAGGGGTGGAACCCTGCCTCGTCGAAGGAGACCTTGATCCCAAGCTTGGGTCTCTTGAAAATCTTGTCTTCGGAGTGCTTGAAGATGGGGTTGACCCTCTGTAGCTCGCACGGAGTGACTCGTCAATGGCGCTTGAGGACTTTGCGATGGCATTCCTCACAAACTTCTGTGCTGCAGGCGAGAGGGTCCTGGGGCTTGCACTGCCTCCCCTCACAGGCGACGGTAGTGGCGGCTTGTGGAACATTTTAGTACGCTCCTTTATCTTCCTTGCAGCATTCCTCGACAGCAGGTGTGCCTTCACATCCCGAGCAGGTGGTGGTGGGATCTTGAAATGCGCTGTCCCACTGCCCCCAGAATTGCCTGGTGTCTCATCAGGGTCCAATCTCAGTGGCGTTCCCTCAATCTCACCCCACGTCATGAATGGCGACTCATCCACACCAGGTGCTGGCGATGGCGTCCTCACAAAACTATAACCGTTATCTGCCTTCTTCCCTGACTCAATATAGAATGGATTTGGTGTCTTCCTTAGATCCTCCAAATCATACTTCTTTGCTTTGTCAGGATCATGATACGCCATACCACCAGGAGTGGAACCTGCAACTAGTGCATACAGTATGGCGGCTGCCTCCTCCTCCTTGGGCCTTCCGTCATCAGCCACAACCTTCCCATGGAACCTGGTGTTTGACCTAGCAATCTCCTTGGTCATCCCCTTGAGACGCTCGGCACGCTCCTCATCTGTGAGCTGCGCCTCACCTCTATCGGCCGGGTAGTACATGAGCAGGTTCTTGGCCGTGAACTTGGCACCCTCCAAGGTACTCGGCGGCTGCCCAGACGTGCCATACCCATCGGTAATCCTGTCACGCTTGGCGTCCTCCAAAAGGGGCATTCGCCTCCTCCGCAGGCTCCAGCAGGTGGGCGTAGCGCTCCCGGCGGCGGTGGTTGACCTTCTCGAGGATGCGCGAGAAGGACTCGTTGTCCTCGCTGGTGAAGCGGCGGAAGAAGTCGTCGAGGAGCGCGCGGCCGCGACGTCGTCGTCCTCCTCCTCAGGTGCGCCTGCTCCGGCAGTGGAGGGAGCTACGGAGGGGGTGGAGAGGAAGGACGGGGAGCGGAGCTCGGTGGAGATGGCAGGCGTCGGGGTGGGAACGGGACCGTGGCGCTGGAGGCGGCGGCGGTCGAGGATCTTGAGCTGGGCGTCGCGGAGGAGGAGCGGGTCGCGGGACCGCAAGGCCTGGAGCCAGTCGAAGCGGTCGCGGAGGCGGGGGAGGTCGGGGAAGAAATCGCGCTCGATGATGCGCTCGATGGCGGCGACGTAGGTGTCCTCGTCGAGAACCTCCGGGCGGCGGCGCTTGGAGGAGGAGGTGGTGGTGGCGATAGCTGAGGCGTAGGCGGTGGAGGGGGTGGGAGAGGCGGGGCGAGGGGTGGAGGCGGCCGGCGACGGGGAGAGGTGACGAGGGGAGTGGCCGGGGGAGCGGAGCATGGCGGCGGCGGCGGCGGCGCGGGGGGGTGGTGCGGGGTATTAGGATTAGGGATTGGGGAACGAAGGATCGGAGAGGGTGGAAGACAGGTGTCGTGTTTTTGAGTTTGAGGTTGGTGTGGAATTGCCGGCTACGGCGCGCGTACAGTGGTCAATCTATATCTATACCCCTTTATAATTCACCAGTTAATTCTTTTCTACATGCACACACTTTTTTGTCCCCACAGAGGATATTATTTCTTTGTTCACCCTAACAAGTGCACACACAAATCCTACTTCCTCAAAATCAAGCGCTGAGATGTTATATCACATCACTTCATCAAATCTGAGGGACCAAATTACCCGATTCATGCCATTATATTTTTCTCCCCACCCAATCGCGTTCAGTCGTCCGTGGGCCCAATCGTCGCCCCAATCGCGCGGCGCTTGATGGGTCGTATCGTCGCCTAATCGCGCGCGGAACGATCGCGCTATCTCGCCTAATCGCCCTCCCGTTTGGGCTCGATCTGCGCGGCCTCTCAGCCAGTCGAGCTCGCTCACTCCTGGCTCGGGAGCTCGCCTTCGGATCCCTCCTCCGGTGCATCCTTCGCGTGGGTTCCCGTGGGGTTTGCGCTCTCCCGTTGTTGGAATTTTGAATTTTGTGGCGCTTTCATGGAGGCGCCTGGCTCTGAATCAGTGGGATTTCTCGGTTTTGGAAACAATTCGGTGGGCTTTGTCTGGACTGGGTAAAGCGGCGATTTTGGGGTTTCGAGAGTTAAAGCTTGATTTATTTTTTGCTTTCCTTTCTCGCTTTGATCGTCGCATTCGATTCTTGAGCGAATGCCCATGGTGGAAACGGCACTAAGGCGGCAATATTTGTGAGGCTCTGACCTCGCTAGGGAGGGATTCGCGGTGCGGTGGAGATTTAGTGGGATTTCGTCGGATTCAGCGTGTGGGACCTCGGGCGATGGCCGCCGATGGCGGCGCGGAGGTAGCTTGGCAAGCGCCAAGTATATCTCGTACAAAGCGGCAGGGGCTTCGCGGCGCCATCTTGAAAGCGGCGCCGCGTCTCGTGCCTCGAGGATCGCTACGTCTTGAGCCGGCTTCGGTTAGGGCGATTCGGCGTCATCCGGTCGTGCTCGGAAACATAGTCACCGGCGGCGGCGGCTGCAAGTCCATCGCCAAGGACCGCCTCGTGTCCCCGACGACGTCTGGGGCGTCAAGCTCGAGATCGAGGTCATGGCGCGCCTCTCGGGCCACCCGAACGTCGTTGACCTCAAGGCGGTGTCACGAGGGCGAGGAGTTTGTGCACTGGTCATGGAGCTATGTGCCGGTGGGAGCTCTTCCATCGCCTCGAGGAGCGCGCGCTTCTCGGAGCACGAGTCCGCCATGCTCTTCAGGTACCTTATAGAGGTTGTGGCACATTGCCATAGCAAAGGGATTGTGCACCGGGACCTGAAGCCGGAGAACATCCTCCTTGTCAGCAAATCGCCCTCCTCGCCGATCAAACTTGCGGACTTTGGGCTCGCCACGTATATCCGACCCGTGCCTCCTCGCGCTCGCCTCCGGCCCTGCCGCCCGCTCCTGCGACGAGCTCGCCGCCGCGCTCGCCGTCGCGCTCGCCTCCGGCCCTGCCGCCCGCGCAGCCTCGCGGCGACCTCATTGCGGCGCTCGCCGAGCCTCCTACTTTTCGCCTCCGGCCCCCGCCCCTCGCGGCGACCTCGCTCGCCATGGGTACTACTTTGGCGCGCGGCCGTGATTCCTCGAGCTCGGTAGGAGATGGAAGAGATGTTCTGGCGCAAGGGAAGGAAAATTGGCGTTCTTGTTGGGAGCATGATGGGGCGCCGAGGAGCATTGCCGTGGTGGCGCGTCGGCGTCTTGGCGGAGTTCGGTGTCCTTGGCCAGACCGGTGATTGGAGATGAAGCTCTCCGTCCGAGATGCCGCATGACCCTGGCGGAAAAATGATGGTACATCTTGTCTCACAACCTCGACATTGTTTCCGTTGTTCAATTTTCAACTTGTGCTCTGCTGCAACTCTGCGTTGCTTAGTGGGTATGGATTATGGGATGTTGTGATTGTGCGCTTTGAGTTGAAGATGCTAATAACATTAGCAAAATTGGCTCGCTCTGTGTTCATGATGACATACATGCATTTCCATTCTTGACTTGCACTAAGAAAATGCTTGCATTGCTTGGTTCCATTCATTGCTCCCATGTTATAGCATTATTGATACGACTGGGCTTCCTCTTGTCTATGGCAAGTACAAATAGTAGCTTCACATGAACCTTTGCTTTACGGTGTTTCTTTGTTAAAGCTCATGTGTGTTTGGCATTTTGCGAGGGAACAAAGGTGTCTGAATCGAACTTCAGTGTGGCATGCATGCGCTGGGCCCCTTGTGTCTTTGCCCGTGGTGGGGAGCCGGGTCGTATACTTTCCACAGGGCCATAGTGAGCAGGTCGGTCAGTTAGTTTGTACATCGATATCTCCTTTGAATAAACTAGACATGGCTGGACTTTGTTGACTTGATTTATTTGATTACGCAAAAGAAGAAAAAGTTTAGTGTGTGCTGTGCCTTTGTGCTTTATAGGTTCTTCTTATTGTTTGCCTAATGCATCTCATGCACACAATACTGTTGAAGATTCTCTTGAAACACTACTTTTGTGAATTGGAGACATTATGTGAAGAAACAATTTTGTTGCAGCGGTGTTATTCGATTAATGCTTTCTAAAGTAATTTTAGTTTTGTGCGGTGGCTGCATCAACTAATAAGGAGGTTGATGCTCAATTCCTAACTATCCAAACCTACCTCCTCAGTTAATCCGACTTCATAATGTCACCATGCATGTGAGTTCACACTTAAAAGGGGCATCATGTAATTTTGAAGAAGCTCCTGGGATGATTTTTTGGTGCTTACAGCGGTGATCTTGAAGCAGATGAAGTATATGCCCAAATGACACTTACTGTAGATTGAGCCGGTATTTAGCCATGTTGCTCTCTGCTTGTAGCCTGAATTCCGATAAAAGATATTTCTTGTACAAACATCACAAATAATGATGTGTTATAATGTGATTCCATTGACAGGAAGAACAAAAGGAGCCTTTCCATCCAATTGAGTTGGGCGCTAGCAAGCAGATTAATTATACGCAAGACGCTGACAAAGAAGTGATACGAGTACCCATGGTGGATTCTCTGTTCCCCGCCGAGCTGCTGAGAAAGTCTTCCCTACATTGGTTTGTTTTTGCAAAGACCTCGAGTGAAATTTAGTTGCTTCAAGCCCAGTACATTTATAAGAAATGCTTATTTCAATCACTCAATTGTAAGAAATTTCTTTAATGTAGCTGCTCTAAATGAAACGCAGGAGCTTTTGGTTATTGATGATTTGCTATCGGCTCTGGTGGGTATTGAGGGGAGATACATTTCAATTAAGAGAGTACGGGGAAAGGAGGGCTATGTTGTTTTCAGATTGATTCTTCAATGGACCTTGCACTCCAGTAAGCCACGACAGTGTGCACCGTCAACTGGACCACTAATTTTTTTTTGATGTGCTTGTTACTTAACCGATTATGTTCTTGTAGGAATTGACCCGCCGAATTTTTCCTCTATGTGAGGATTTTGTGTTGTTAAGCCAGTTTGTGGAGTCCAGGTCACATTTCAAGAACGGTGCTCTAGGCTGCATGACACTAAGGGCATTCCTCTGGTAGGATCCCTTTCGAGAAAGAAAATTTTGAATTTGCCATGTGTGCAAGCTTTCTTCTTTTTGAAAAGTTGGCCAATAGAATATAGTAGTGACTATTAGACTATATCATGTGTTCATCTTTACCCCTTTATATCAAAAGGTAAATTTTGATATACGGCAAGCCCCAAGCAATGTTAATTCCGATGTGTGGGGAGCATTGCTTGGGGCTTGCCGTATACATGGAAATATTGAATTAGCACAATGGGCAGCAGAGCATTTATTTGAGTTGAAGCCAGAGCATTCAGGCTACTACACCTATTGATAAACATGTATCTTTGAGGCCGGGAGGTGGAATGAAGCAAACAAGATCGAGAAAATTAATGAAATCCAGGAAGGTACCAAAAATCCGGCCTATATTTGGAGTGCAGAGTGGCAACAAGCTACAAGTTTTTCTTGTAGGGGATGGGTAGCCATCTTTGGGATAAGTTTGAATTGATTGGCAATGCAAAAGATGGTGCACTTGTATGGTGCTACGAAATCTTTCACCAGGAATGAATTGGATATAGCAATAGAATATGTCAAGTGCACTAGCCTGATGAATGTTCTCACCGGAATAGCAAAATCTAGCAATATTGTAGATAAGGATTGCCATGACTTGCAAAAGGCTGTAATTGGTGTAGCGATTAATTGCAAATTGAGAAAATTTGTTTCTTGACCTGACAAAAATCACGTTAAGTTGAGTAGATATTAATTGATGCTACCAATCAATTACATATCTTTGCTTACGAGCTCTCTCCTATAAATGGAAGAGAAGGTAAGCATTAAAACATCTAATTTTATGTTGGTACAGTATGTAAAATGGTATATTGATTCTACCAATCTATTACTTTTTGATAACTTGTCTCTCTAGGTAAATAACCTTGAGCGATTAAAGTTACGCTCAATTGTCTTCACACATCTGAGACATTTCCATCATATTTTACGTATAGGAAAATTTACCTTATGCTATGATACGCGACATTTGCAGTACGTTGCTCATAAGCTAAATTTTTTCTGGACCAATGATTATTATGGATATATTGTGTATTTGGCAGCTCATACTTGCAAATCCTGGCTCTTTCATTATCGAAAAGATCCATGCATCAAAGCTCACCGAGCAGATAGGAAGCAACAACATTTTCCTCACGATTTACGTTTGTGCGTTTCTGCACTACAAAGTCGATGCAAGAACCTTGAAGACAAACGGATATGACAGAAATGGTATTCTAGGATAGGCAAAGCAGCAGACTCCGCAAAAAAACACCTTTTGCTTATTTGAATTGTATTACCAAATATCGTCGTAGCGTTAGCACGGGCAATATACTAGTTATAGATAGTTTGTAAACCGTCTATGAATTACACAAGACTGACGTTTCTAGTCACGAACCGTCTGTGATAATAGGTTATCACACACGGTCCTAACCAAGAAACTTTTGTGATAATCTATTACCACATATGGTTTTAGCTAAGAACTATCTGCGATATGCATAAAATCCACACTGATTTAACATTACAAAATATATGGTCCATTCTCTAGATTTTCAAATTTACCAAGATTTAGATGCTACAATTTTGGCTAAGTTTGAAAAATTACCACGATTGGGATGCTACAAATTTTGGCTAAGTGTTCAAATTTGCATAACTTGGATGCTTCATATTTTTGGCTAAGTTTCCAAATTTGTTATCACTTGGATACACTACTACAAAAGAGGTTATATTAGACACTTCATCACTGACGGTTTTAAACAAAAACTGTCTATGATGAGACCCAGGCACATCCCTGATGGTTTTATACAAAAATCATCTGTGATAAGGGCACATCACAGACTGTTTTATCCACGAACCGTCTGCGATGAGGTCCCACACATCACAGACGGTTTTAGGACAAAAACCATATGTAATAAGCCACTTATCACAGACGATTTTAAACAAAAACCGTCTCTGATGTGGGGGTCCTCATCAAAGACTGTTTTTGTTTAAAAATGTTAGGGATGTGTTTGGTTCTTATCATAGACGATCTTTGTTAAAAACCGTCAGTGATGTCTAGAACATCACTCTCAATGTTGTAGCCCCAAACCGGCACGCGTGTACTGATAATTCAAAAAGGAGCAAAAAAAAACATCAAACAGAAGCAAATAAAACAGATAAAATGATAAAATAAAAATCTAGCATAAAATAACATAATTAATAAAAATATGGCTATATATACAAAAGGTCAACATAACATAATTATAACATAAATATATTAATTATAATATAACGCATAGCGTGCGCTGTAACATCCTAATTTTTTATTTTATTGCATTTACTGGGTTATATTAAATTTTTGGAATTTTCTGAAATTTATTTGGATTTGAATTAAGTCTTTTATTGACATATTTAAATATTTAAAAATTTTATATCAAGTTTTGTTTGAAATATTTTATTTGAGTTCAACATATCTAAAAATATTTTTCAAAATTTTTCTAGAATTTTTCTGATATTTTTTTCTATTTTCCACAAATTATTTGAATTACTGGAATTTTTTTAAAAGAAACATCATGGAAAAATCACAAAACAGTTTGGGCCGAGCCCACTTGGGTTTGGGCCAAAGCCCAGTGAACTGGTCGGCCCGACCCAGCCCAAACCGGCACCGTAACGAAACTTAACCCTAACAATAATGCGTGACCGTTGGATTTCAATCCAATGGCCGCGCTTGGTCCACGTAATGTGTGTTAGAAGCCGTCGGATTGGGGACGCTCGATCAGATCTAGATCGGAGATCAAGATGCGTGGATGGTAGGAGTTTGTCGTCTTCGCCAAGTTCGGTTTGGAGAAGCTCCGCCGCGTGCTCGGAGTTCGGGCCATACACGCACACCCAAGCGCAATAAATAGGCTCCTTGGTAACGGCATGTGGGTCGTACGCGTGCATGCATGAATTTTGGGCTGTGTGCATATATTAGGCCATATGTAATTGAGCCAGGTGAATATGCATGCATGTATCTGTATACAAACTCTTTAGGTTTGCTCATTATAAATAGGGGGAGGTGTCTTCTATTTATGATGAGCTAGGCATTAAGAATTGTACTCTTTTGTTGGGAGTACTGTAACCAGACTAGCCAGAATAAATAAAAATCAGGTTTTCCTCCTTTCGCTGAGCCGCATAAAAAAGAGTAGGAGGACTCCTCTCAGTGAGGCAGCCGGCCGAACAAAAAAAAGAAATGGCGACAGAGCGATCGGCAGAGCATAGCTTTCTTGGTGCTACAGTGTTCCGCGCGCTACAGTACCTACTACAGCAATCTATAGTGTTGCTACAATAACTCGTGATTTATTGTTCATCCGGATTTCTGTTTTTTGTTTTCGCGCCCGGTTGTTGGTTTAGTAGATTGATTCATTGTCTATCTTGATTCTTTGAGTTTCTTCTTGATTTTATCCATACAAAACCTTCCTAGGGTATTAATTTAGTGTTCCTCAAAGTTTTGTTGGTTAATCTTTTGTAGATTTTGTTTAATCACGAAATTAGGGTTAAATCAATTCATGTCATTGTTGATACAGTCAACTTGTGAAGCTTATAACTTTCGATCCATAGGTCCGATTGAGCTGATTCTTATTAAGTTAGTTTCAGAATTGAATCTACTTTCTACAGTTTAAATTTCACATCAATCCGATGGTTGGAACTTTGGGAATTAAGGTTAGATCAATTCTGGTCAAGATGGAGGCGTTCATCCAGGCGCAAGGCCACGCAATTTGGGAGAAGGTTTACAAGCCGTACGAAGTCCCTGAGAACGACAACGTCAACGACGTCAATCGCGTACATGTTGAAGAAAATAGCAAGACAAGAAATTTGATTATCCAAGGATTAAGGAGCGACTTCGACTGCGTGATTCATCTCAAGTCTGCATATGAGGTATGGAAATCTCTTTGTGATTATCATGAAGGTTCAAATATCATAAAGAGGTACGTCAAGATATTTATAAGAAAGAATACATGCGCTTTGAGATGAAGTCTGATGAATCATTAGATGATTTCTTTGCACGCTTTAATAAAATTCTTAGTAATCTACAATTTGTTGGAATTAGCTATATTGATGCTTCAAATGCTCAATAATTACTTGGTGCTTTAGACATATCAATTTGGGAGATGAAACTAACATCAATTAGAGAATCGACTGTCATGAGTACACTTACGTTAGATATTCTTTATTCTAAGCTGAAAACTCATGAGTTGGATGTTCTTGCTGGGAAGAATGATCATAAATCAATTGCATTGACCTCCCAATTTAGCATGTCTCATAATAATGCTTCTTCAAGTTTTGCTTTATCTTTTTTGTATTCACTAACAGATGAACAGATTGAGCAATTCCCAGAAGAAGACTTCTCACTACTCTCTTCTCGCTTTAACAAAGCTTTGCAGAATGTGAGAATGAGGAAGAGAGTTAGTGGTGGTCCTCCAAGATGATATGAGTGTGGTGATCTCGATCATATTCGTCCAAATTGTCCTAAACTTGCAGGTAAAGCGTTAAGAGAGGAAAAGGACAATGACAAAAGAAAAGAAAAGAAGAACTTCTCTCCTAGTGATAGAAAAAAGAAGAGCTTCATCAACCGCAAAGTTGTCCACCGGGTTGTTTCTGCTCTTGAACAAGTAAATTTGAGCGATGTGGATTCGGAGAGCAGTGAAGATGACACAACAACTCCAAACAAGCATGAATTGACAGGGTTGTGTCTCATGGCTAAAAGCGATGAAAGCTTCACCGAGGATGATCATGACAACGACTTCAATGGGGTAGAACCTTCTTACGATGAATTAGCTATTGTTGTTGCTCGACTTGGTAAATTGTTTGATAAACGTGATAAGAAAATTAAAAACATGATATTATTGTGGAGTCATTGAATGCTAAAATTGCTAGACTTAAAACTTTAATTCCTGATGATTATGCTTGCAAATTATGCGACTTAATTTACAATGAGTTTACTTTACTTAGGAAAGAACATGTTACCTTGTTAGAGCAAGTTAATGCTGAAAATAAGAAAAATGAAAAACTTGTTAAACATGCTAGTTGTTCTACTATTGATTTGCATGATCCAACTCCTTGTTCTAAATGTTCTACACTAGAATTGAAGTTGCATGAAGCTAATACTAAAGTTTCTCAAATGACCAATGATTCGCTCACACATGAGGTTCTTTCATGCTCTACTTGTCGCAAACAAAAAGGAAAAGTTGATATTCCTTGCAATAATTGTCTCATGCTTTCTCGTAAAGTTGATTACTTGCAAGATTCCTTAGAACGGTTCACTAAAGGAAAGAAAAATTTTAACATGATTTTGGACCAATCTAAGATTAGCTCAAATAAGAAAGGTTTAAGTTTTGATTCTTATGCTCATCTTAAATCAAAGCTCCCACTTTTGTTAAGGCACTTGAAAGTGGAAAATTTAAAATTGTCAATGAGCCTAAGAAGGTTGATTTTAAGTCTGCTGGAATTTTATCTTATACTATAATAAATGCAAATGATGCTTCTACTTCTAAAGCTAAACATCGTGTTAAGTACAATTGCATTTATTGTGGTAGAAATGAACATTTAGTAGATTTTTGCTTTAGGCTGGCCAAACAACAAAAGAAAGAAAAGGATAAGGCTAGGTCTAATTTCAAACAGGCACGCTTTACTTTTCATTATGTGCCTAGGGTGAAGCAAACACCTTTTGTTGCTAAAAACACGAGAAAGGGCTAATCTATTTTTGTGTATAAGCATACTTGTGTTGTGCCTACTCGTCATGTGTCTCAGTACTAGATTCCTAAATGCTTTATTTCTAACCCCCGTACCGAGCCTCGACATCTTCTAGTACTATGTAGGTTTTTCAGATGCAGGTTGGAGAACAGAAGCTTAGTGGATCTTGGTCTTTTGCAAGATGTGATCTAGACTTGGATGGTTGTCATCTTTGAGATGGCCTTCAAGAGGAACTAGTATATTGCCCGTGCTAACGCTACGGCGATATTTGGTAATACAATTCAAATAAGCAAAAGGTGTTTTTTTGCGGAGTCTGCTGCTTTGCCTATCCTAGAATACCATTTCTGTCATATCCGTTTGTCTTCAAGGTTCTTGCATCGACTTTGTAGTGCGAACGCACGCCGTAAGCGTGAGGAAAATGTTGTTGCTTCCTATCTGCTCGGTGAGCTTTGATGCATGGATCTTTTCGATAATGAAAGAGCCAGGATTTGCAAGTATGAGCTGCCAAATACACAATATATCCATAATAATCATTGGTCCAGAAAAAATTTAGCTTATGAGCAACGTACTGCAAATGTCGCGTATCATAGCATAAGGTAAATTTTCCTATACAGAAAATATGATGGAAATGTCTGTATGTGTGAAGACAATTGAGCAGAACTTCAGAACTGCTCAAGGTTATTTACCTAGAGAGACAAGTTATCAAAAAGTAATAGATTGGTAGAATCAATATACCATTTTACATACTGTACCAACATAAAATTAGATGTTTTAATGCTTACCTTCTCTTCCATTTATAGGAGAGAGCTCGTAAGCAAAGATATGTAATTGATTGGTAGCATCAATTAATATCTACTCAACTTAACGTGATTTTTGTCAGGTCAAGAAACAAATTTTCTCAATGCAGCATTATCGCTACACCAATTATGACCTTTTGCAAGTCATGGCAATCCTTATCTACAATATTGCTAGATTTTGCTATTCCGGTGAGAACATTCATCAGGCTAGTGCACTTGACATATTCTATTGCTATATCCAATTCATTCCTGGTGAAAGATTTCGTAGCACCATACAAGTGCACCATCTTTTGCATTGCCAATCAATTCAAACTTATCCCAAAGATGGCTACCCATCCCCTACAAGAAAAACTTGTAGCTTGTTGCCACTCGCACTCCAGCTATAGGCCGGATTTTTGGTACCTTCCTGGATTTCATTAATTTTACGATCTTGTTTGCTTCATTCCACCTCCGGCCTCAGATACATGTTTATCGCCAGGTGTAGTAGCTGAATGCTCTGGCTTCAACTCAAATAAATGCTCACTGCCCATTGTGCTAATTCAATATTTCCATGTATCGGCAAGCCCCAAGCAATGCTCCCACACATCGGAATTAACATTGCTTGGGGCTTGCCGTATATCAAAATTTACCTTTTGATATAAAGGGGTAAAGATGAACACATGATATAGTCTAATAGTCACTACTATATTCTATTGGCCAACTTTTCAAAAGAAGAAAGCTTGCACACATGGCAAATTCAAAATTTTCTTTCTCGAGAAAGGGATCCTACCAGGAGGAATGCCCTTAGTCTGCAGCTAGAGCACCGTTCTTGAAATGTGACCTGGACTCCACAAAGCGGCTTAACAACACAAAATCCTCACATAGAGGAAAAATTCAGTGGTCAATTCCTACAAGAACATAATCGGTTAAGTAACAAGCACATCAAAAAAATTAGTGGTCCAGTTGACGGTGCACACTGTCAGGGCTTACTGGAGTGCAAGGTCCATTGAAGAATCAACTGGAAAACAACATAGCCCTCCTTTCCCGTACTCTCTTAATTGAAATGTATCTCCCTCAATACCCACCAGAGCCGATAGCAAATCATCAATAACCAAAAGCTCCTGCGTTTCATTTAGAGCAGCTACATTAAAGAAATTTCTTACAATTGAGTGATTGAAATAAGCATTTCTTATAAATGTCTTGGGCTTGAAGCAACTAAATTTCACTCGAGGTCTTTGCAAAAACAAACCAATGTAGGGAAGACTTTCTCAAAGACTCGGCGGGGAACAGAGAATCCACCATGGGTACTCGTATCACTTGTCGGCGTCTTGCAGTAATTAATCGGTGCTTGCTAGCGGCGCCCAACTCAATTGGATGGAAAGGCTCCTTTTGTTCTTCTGTCAATGGAATCACATTATAACACATCATTATTTGTGATGTTTGTACAAGAAATATCTTTTATCGAATTCGGGCTACAAGCAGAGAGCAACATGGCTAAATACCGGGCTCAGCGGTTGCAGTGTCATTTGGGCATATACTTCATCTGTTTGACATCACTGCGTAAGCACCAAAAAATCATCGAGGGAGCTTCTTCAAAATTACATGATGCCCCTTTTAAGTGTGAACTCACATGCATGGTGACATTATGAAGCTGGCAGATTAACTGAGGAGGTAGGTTTGGATAGTTAGGGAATTGAGCATCAACCTCCTTATTAGTTGATGCAGCCACCTGCACAAAACTAAAATTACTTTAGAAAGCATTAACTGAATAACACCGCTGCAACAAAATTGTTTCTTCACATAATGTCTCCAATAGTTCACAAAAGTAGTGTTTCAAAGAGAATCTTGGTAGTATTGTGTGCATGAGATGCATTAGGCAAACAATAAGAAGAACCTATAAAGCACAAAGGCACAGGCACACACTAAACTTTTTCTTCTTTTGCAGAATCAAATAAACTGAAGTCAACAAAGTCCAGCCATGTCTAGTTTATTCAAAGGAGATATCGATGTACAAACTAACTGACCGACCTGCTCACTATGGCCCTGTGGAAAGTATACGACCCGGCTCCCCACCACGGGCAAAGACACAAGGGGCCCAGCGCATGCATGCCACAGCTCTGAGTTCAGTTCAGACACCTTTGTTCCCCTGCAAAATGCCAAACACACATGAGCGGAACAGCAAAACACCAGAAAGCAGTGTTCATGTGAAGCTACTATTTGTACTTGCCATAGACAAGAGGAAGCCCAGTGCGTATCAATAATGCTATAACATGGGAGCAATGAATGGAACCAAGCAATGCAAGCATTTTCTTAGTGCAAGTCAGCAATGGAAATGCATGTATGTCATCATGAACACAGAAGCGAGCCAATTTTGCTAATGTTATTAGCATCTTCAACTCAAAGCGCACAATCACAACATCCCATAATCCACAGTCCACTAAGCAACGCAGAGTTGCAGGCAGTAGCACAAGTTGAAAATTGAACAACGGAAACAATGTCGAGGTTGTGAGACAAGATGTACCATCATTTTTCCGCCAGGGGCTGCGGCATCTCGGACGGGGAGAGCTTCATCTCCAATCACCAGTGCGACTGAAGCCAAGGACACCGAACTCCGCCGCACGCCGACGCGCCACCACCAGAGCAGCTGCTCCTCAGCGCCCCATCATGCTCCCAACAGCAACGCCAGCCTTCCTCCCTTGCGCCGTAACATCTCTTCCATCTCCGGCTGAGCTCAGGGAATCACGGGCTGCGGCGCCCAGGCGAGTACCCATGGCGAGCGAGGTCGTCGCGGGAGGGGGCGGGGGGCCGGAGGCGAAAAGTAGGAGGCTCGGCAGCGCGGGCAATGAGGTCGCCGCGAGCGCTGGGCGGCGGCAGTGGCCGAGGCGAGCGCGACGGCGAGCGCGGCGGCGAAGCCTGCCGCAGAGCGGGCGGCGGGCCGAGGCGAGCGCGAGGAGGCACGGTCGGATATACGTGGCGAGCCCAAAGTCCGCAAGTTTGATCGGCGAGGAGGCGATTTGCGACAAGGAGGATGTTCTCGGCCAGGTCGGTGCACAATCCCTTTGCTATGGCAATGTGCCACAACCTCCATAAGGTACACGAAGAGCATGGCGGACTCGTGCTCGAAGCGGCCGCGCCTCGAGGCGATGGAAGAGCTCCCCACCGGCACATAGCTCCATGACCAGGTGCACAAACTCCTCGTCCTCGTACACCGCCTTGAGGTCAACGGCGTTCGGGTGGCGAGAGCGCGCCATGACCTCGATCTCGAGCTTGACGCCCCGTCGTCGTCGGGGACACGCAGCGGTCCTTGGCGATGGACTTGCAGGCGGCGCCTCGCCGGTGACCATGTCGAGCACGGCCGGATGACGGCCGATCGCCCCAACCGAAGTGGGGCCCGATGACGTAGCGATCCTCGAGGCACGAGCGTCGCGCCGCCTCGATATGGCGCCGCGAAGCCCCGGCGCCTTGTACGAGATGTACTTGGCGTCGGCGCGATCGCTACCTCCGCGGCCCACCGGCGGCCATCGCCCGGAGGTCCCACACGCTGGAATCCGACGAAATCCCACTAAATCTCCACCGCACTGGCGAATCCCCCCTCCCTAAGCGAGGCTGTAGCCTCACAAATATTGCCGCCTTAGTGCCGTTCCACCATGGGCATTCGCTCGGCAACTGAATCTGCGACGATCAAAGCGAGAAAGGAAAGCAAAAAAAAAAAAATCAAGCTTTAACTCTCGAAACCCCAAAATCGCCGCTTTACCAGGAGTCCAGGACAAAGCCCACCGAATTGTTTCCAAAAACCGAGAAATCCCACGGGATTCAGGAGCCGGGGCGCCCTCCATGAAAGCGCCACAAAATTCAAAATTCCAACAACGGGAGAGCGCAAACCCCACGGGAACCCACGCGAAGGATGCACCGGAGGAGGGATCCGAAGGCGAGCTCCCGAGCATGGAGTGAGCGAGCTCGACTGGCTGAGAGGCCGCGCAGATCGAGCCCAAACGGGAGGGCGATTGGGGCGAGATAGGCGCGACTGGTTCCGCGCGATTGGGCGACGATTGGGCCACGGACGACTGGCGCCGCGCAATTGGGGTGACGATTGGGCCCACGGACGACTGAACGCGATTGGGTGGGGAGAAAAATATAATGGTATGAGTCGGGTAACTTGGTCCCTCAGATTTGATGAAGTGATGTGATATAACATCTCAGCGCTTGATTTTGAGGAAGTAGGATTTGTGTGTGCACTTGTTAGGGTGAACAAAGAAATAATATCCTCTGTGGGGACAAAAAAGTGTGTGCATGTAGAAAAGAATTAACTGGTGAATTATAAAGGGGTATAGATGTGCGATAATTCTACACCTACTTTGTGAGCTATTTTATAAACTCATGTCTTTTACATTCACAGATATCAAATTGTGGTATGAGATGATATGTTTGTTCATATGCTCATATGTATCCCCTGGCATGTTCAATAATGTTATATCTTATATCATGCCTTTTCATACTTAGTATTTATTTATTATGATTCATGCTTATGCTTAACTGAACATACCATGATAACTCAAACACATGTATATCATCACCTCTCTTCTGATTTCATTGGTTATTCGTTTGAGGGGGAGTTAATGGATTTTTGGTGAAAATTTCTTTCGTTTGCCTATTGGGAGGATTGTTCTTTCAGACTTTTGTTTATAAAATTAATCCTATTGGGTGACAATTTTGAATATAGTTTTTTAGATGGTTGTTTTGAGGGGGGGTTTGTGAAAACTTTTTAATATTTTGTGACATTTTTTGTTTCTTAAGTGAAAAACAAAAAATAGAAAAATATTAAAAAAAATTAATGAGCATTATTTTTGATACGCATATGTTATTTGAAGCCATGTTTATGCTACAAGGTCTTTGCAACTTCATGTTTATGCATATATGATGTAGTTTATGACATGACTATTTAATTGGAATGACAACTTAAATTAAATATTATCATGGTTGAACTTTCTTGGCTATCTTGATCCTGCTCAAAAGTGCTAAATATTATATTTATCAAAGTTAAAGTGCTAAAGCTCAAAGAGTGATTGTTGATAAATGCAAGGTCAAGGTTATGTACTATCGCACTTCTTCTTTACGAGATTGCTTATCATTGCACTTCGATATGAACTTGGAAGAGGTAGTGTATGATCGAAACCATGAAACCTTAAGCTAATTGCTTGGCATGGTTGCAAAGTAAGGCTGATGGTGCATATAATTCCTTGCAATTGTTATTATTGCAATCAATAAATTAGTTTTTCTTTACAAAAAGGCATCAATAATTTGCACAAAAATTTTAGGTTTTGAGGTAGTTGAGGAAGGGAGATCATGCCATGCAAAAAATCGTTAATAGTACTTGATTTCTAGTTATGCTTACTCTACATTGTCTATGTGTAGATTTGAGGGTGCAAGTACTTTTGATAGCATGGCTTGGAGGATGTTACATTTGTGGATGATTTATATTGCTCATTATATAAAAAAATGACAAATTAAAAACAAACAAAAAGATTTTGTTCTCTCTTTTGTATTCCTGATGAATCCATTGTCAAAGGAGAAGAATTTTGGGCACATTGCACATTCACACACTCATTTTTTTCACTTTGCTTTCTGATTTTAAATTTCTTAAAAAATTTCTTGTGAGGTGAATGCCAATGTTCAGTTCTAAGTGGTGTTGCCAATGTTTTCATCAAGGGGGAGATTGTGAAATCATGTGCTGAAAAATTGGCTTAATGATGATTTTGGTATTGCAAAGTGGTTGTGCTCATGGCATGTGTGGTACATGTGCATGTGTTGTTTCAGATGATTAATTGATATGCTTGTGATAGCATGTTAATTGTTTTGCTTGATGCAATGCGCTTGTGTGAGTGATTGCATGGACTGATCTTGAGTCAAGTCGTGGACTTGTGCTCGTACACGGTTTCATGTTTGTTCATGTGCAAGTGTTGCTTGAGGTCGAACGTGCTCGGTGATGGGACCGAAACTAGGTTCATGGAGGAACTGAGGTTCGGGACTAGGTTTTGGGAGGAACTGAGGTCCTAGTGGTCAAGGATGTCATGCGAGACGTTTAGACTAGAGAACGGTGCACATGGAGGCTAGTGAGTCACATGGTAGCGGTAGGTGGGCCGTATGCGTGCATGCGTGAATTTTGGGCTGTGTGCATATATTGGGCCATATGTAATTGGGCCAGGTGGATATGCATACATGTATCTGTATACAAACTCTTTAGGTTTGCTCATAAATAGGGGGAGGTGTCTTCTATTTATGATGAGCTAGGCATTAAGGATTGTACTCTTTTGTTGGGAGTACTGTAACCAGACTAGCCAGAATAAATAAAAATTAGGTTTTCCTCCTTTCGCCGAGCCGCATAAAAAAGAGTAGGAGGACTCCTCTCAGTGAGGCAGCCGGCCGAACAAAAAAAAGAAAAGAAATGGCGACAGAGCGATCGGTAGAGCAAAGCTTTCTCGGTGCTACAGTACCTGCTACAGTAATCTATATTGTTGCTACGGTGACTCGCGCTTTACTGTTCATCTGGATTTCTGTTTTTCATTTACTCGCCCAGTTTTCGGTTTAGTAGATTGATTCATTGTCTATCTTGATTCTTTGAGTTTCTTCTTGATTTGATCCATCCAAAACCTTCATAGGGCATTAATTTAGTGTTCCTCAAAGTTTTTTTGGTTAATCTTTTGTAGATTTTATTTAATCACGAAATTAGGGTTTAATCAATTCATGTCATTATTGATATGGTCAACTTGTGAAGCTTATATCTTTCAATCCATAGATCCGATTGAGCTGATTCTTATTGAGTTAGTTTCTAAATTGAATCTAGTTTCTGTAGTTTAAATTTCACAACAATCCGATGGTTGAATCTTTGGGAATTAAGATTAGATCAATTCTCATCATAATTTGTCATAGTAAGCTTGCGGGGTTCATAACTTTTGATTTGTAAGTCCGATCTAGCTGGTTCCTTTTTTTGTTAGATTTGTATTGGAATATAGTTTTCTTTTGTTAAAATTTTAGGTCAATCCGACGGCTGGATCTCTGAAAATTCATGATTTACTGAATGCATCTACTCTGTTTTGTTGAATACGAAGCAATTATTTGATTCCGAATTGGGGTGAATCTTTAGTAGATTAAAATTTTGATTTTAGCTTCTGCACAATCATCCACCCCCCTCTGATTGCAACACTAGTATATATTGATCCTACAGTGCCAGCCATCAGTCTTGAAGGGTATCACAATTCACAAATCTACACTTACCACACTGGCATGCCTCACTGCTGTTGGAACAGGACACCCAGAAAATCTGTAGGGGCAAGAGTCTCTTTATTACCTTTTGCTTTGCTCTTGCTTGCTACATATCTAACATGTTACAATCCACTGCTTATATAGCAGAACATCAAGTACCAGACTAGATAACAACTCATATGTTTGATTCGGACTCCACACAACTTTCCAAAACAAACTTATCTAAACCAAAACTTTCCTAAAACAAACTTTCCTTACAAGATTAGTTCCAACATTCACCCCCCTAATCTTGTAACATCTAATTTCTAATTTGTTGAGGAAATCGGTCACCACTACGATTTGTCCAACTTTTATTCGACACTGGATGGAGAATGCATCTCTTCGACACCCTATACTCAACTTACTTAATTTAAGACCGCGAACACATCTCTTCTACGTTTTGGACTCATCTTGAACGGCCATAAGTTTGGACGGCGAACACACCTCTTCAACACCCCGGACTCGACTCTGAAGGACTCGACTTAGGACGGCAAACACATCTCTTCAACGTCTCGGACTTAACTTTGATGGACTCGACTTTGGACGGACTTGACTTTGGACAACAAACCCATCTTGTCGACGATTGGAGAACGGGCTCCCGTCGAGCTTACTTGTTGAATGGGGGATCAACAGAGCCCCGTCGTACGGATCGAAGAGGGCGTTCGAGCGATGCGAGGTCGGGAGAAGAAGAAAAAAGGGGACACGGTGTTTTTATCCTGGTTCGGGCCTCTCACCGTCGAGATAATAGCCCTACTCCAGTGTATTGTGTTCTATCTTGGTGTCCTTCCTGTTACAGATCTTCAGGGGGGTTTAAATACTACGACTAGAGGTACATAGAAGGTAACTACCTCCTGGGATTGCGCCGCGCAATCGTACTTACGATCTACTGCCCTTGACCCGGGCGTTATTTGAATTTCGGGTATGATTTCCCTTGATCTCCGGCTGATTGGTTGCCACCTTCCTTCCTCGCGGCATTGACCGGGCACTCCGACCAAAACACCCGAGCAGGTCGCGGCCTCTACGAGCATGCTTGCTCGTGGGGGGGTGTGTTTGGTGCTTCTGCGAGCGAAGGTGCGAATGCGCATGCTCGGAGGAGAAGGAGGGATGCTCGTTTCGTTCTCCCGAGCATCTTCTTTTAGTGTTGCTTGGTCGGCGGGTTTAGCTTTTCACGGGGGTACCGTGGTCTTTTGCCAGATAGCCAATCCCCGACAGCTAGCCCCCGAGGTTCAAGTGGGGAACCCTCGGGCTTCCCCTTGAGCCTAAGAAGACTTGAGGGGGGATTGAATTTCCTTTGGTCGTGGCTCACGACCATTTTTCGTCGGGAGACGAACTTCTTTACCCGCCGCGTGCTTGCTCCGCGTGGGCGCGTCGTTTGGTTGTTCTGCGGTTCCTTCTCTGAGAAGCCTCCTTGTAACGGTACGGCAGTTTCTCGAAAAGCGCGCTTTCTCCAGCCAGGTGTCGCTACGTGATAGGCGGCGATTTTAACCTGCCCCTTCGCTGTCTTTTTAACCCTTTCTACCGGGAGAGGTCGGAGTCACGTTGTCTCTTTGCTCGTCTTCGGCCAAAAATCTTCCAAGAGCCCTAGCGCCCAAGAACCCTTTTCGTTCCCCTTCCTTCTTCGGCCATGGCGCGTTTCAAGGTTAGCCAGATGACCCGAAGGAGGCTCCAGGTGCTCACGGACGAGGGGTACGTCGACCCAGGCTCGGGTCGAGTGCCCGGGGATGATGCGGCGCCGGCACGCGAGAGACGGAGATCGTCTCCTGCGAGTTGTACGCCATCAACGGGCTTTCGCCTCGCCTGAGAGAGCGACTTCCTCGCCTCCGTGCTTGCCTTCTGCGGGTGCGAGATCTCTCATCTCCACCCCAACTCTATCCTTTCTCTCGCAATCTTCTCCCATCTTTGCGAGGCTTACGTGGGCGTAATGCCCACGGCTAGCCTCTTCTTTCACTTCTATTCCCCCTTCCGCACCGGCCGGGATGGCTCCGCCGGTTGCGTTTATCTTCGCCTCCGGCCCAACCGACCATACGAGTACCCCTTCGTTGCTCTGAAGGACTCGGTGTCGGGTTGGGCCGACCTCTGGTTCTACCAGAAGAAGGCGGAGGGGTCCCGATTGGTCTATCTTGGGAGGACGCTCCGCCCTCGAGGCGGCGCGCCGCGGTGCAACTCGAGGAAGAGCGGGTGCTCAGGACGATCGGTGAGCTTGCCCAGATGGGGCTCACTGGTCGGGATATCGCCCGGGACTTCACCTTCAACCGGGTGTCCCCCCTGAGGCGCCGCGAGCATCCCTTCTTCGAGGTGACCGGGTGGCATGACTTCACCCGCGAGGACAACGCAGGTATGTTCCTGGACCTCTTTCCCGAGCATCGCTGCTTTCTGGTGATCGGTGCTATGCATATATATATATATCTTTTATCTTAGTCTTTGGTTGCGGCAGACTCAGGGCCAATTGGGTTGACGAGAGGGTCGCCGAGATGTTCGGCGCCAGAAGGAGAAGGAGCCGACGCCCAATCACAGGTCCCCAAGAACATCTTTGACCGTGGCGACGCGGTAAGTACATCTTTCGCTTCCGCTCGGGGCATGTTTTCCGAGCTTATTCCTCCCGATTTACGTTTTGCGAGAGAAGGTCGCCCTTGAGCTTGCGGTGTCGAAGCGCCGCAGCTGCCGCCGCAAGCCAAAGATCGGCCAGGGGCTCCAAGAGGACGGGCGAGTCGAGGCCGCCAAGTATCCGCCGCCTCCCCGCGCCAAGCGGTCCGAGGCGCCGAAGCTTCGACCAGGACCCCACGCCGCACCTTGAGTACGCCGACCGTCGGAGGTAAGCGAACTCCGAATTTGGTTTGATGACTTCAAGCGGAGGAGGCGGAGCCGATGAGCCGATCGGGAACAGCTCGAAAGCAGCGAGGAAGGCCGAGGAGGAGGCCAGGTCCTCCCGACCAAGGAGGCGGTGGAGAGGCGGATCAAGGCCCTCCAGGACCAGCTTACTCGGGTGGTCGATGACCCGAGGAGGAGGAAGAAGAGGAGGCCACCTACGCTGCGGTCGGAAGAGGCGGGAGGTCGACCTCTCAAACAGCCTCGGCCTGGAAGAGGTCGACATGGACGACGTCGACCGGCGATGGCACGTGCCCGATGACGCCGCGGAGGAGGCGCGTCGTGGTCGTGGCCGAGGCCTCTGAGGCCGCCGCGGCGAGTCGCCCGCGGCCCGAAGCGAGGAGGCCGAGGAGGATGGCGCTGCTCGCCGGGCAGAAGGTAGGTTCCTGCTTCATTCTCTCATTCTGTTCTTGTCTTGTGATTTTCTTCGGGCTAACCCCACCCTGTTTGGCGTGGGCGTGTTAGCTCGGCTGTCGGTTTTGGAGTTCCGCCCGGATGGTCGAGGAGATTATCGACTCTGCAGTTGACGCCGAGCTCGACCGCGTTGTCGACCAAGTGATGGCCGAGATGGGGGAGGAGCCGGCGCCGGCTACGGACCCGGGGCCGAGTTCGAGCCACGGGACCCGTGCTTTCTTCACGGACGCGGAACCTATTCTCGCGGAGGAGCAGGAGCCGCAGGATCGAGGACCAAGACGCTTGGCCTTGGTCCCTTGCGAAGAGGCGAGCTGGGCGAGGCTCAGCGCCGAGCCCCGAGGAAGGGAGCTTGGTCTCTGCCTACCAACAGCCCTTGGCCGTGAGCCAAGGAGAGGAGGAGGTCGTCCCGACCTAAGCTTCGGCCTTGGGGCACCAGCGTCCCCGCCACGGAGGTGCAAGGGGCGGAGGTGATCGTCCTTGACCAAACGCCTCCGGCCGCGGAGCATCGGTCGCCTCCGACTATGGAGGGACAAGAGGCGGAGGTGATCGCCCTTGATCCAATGCCTCCGGTCGTAGAGCATCGGTCGCCTCCGGCTGCAGAGGGACAAGAGGCGGAGGTGGTCGTTAACGGCCAACTGCCTCCAGCCGCGGAGCAAGGAGTGGCAGCGCTCGTGGTTGGCGTCTGAGCGCGCGGTGCCCGACCAGGGGAAGGCGGCCACGAGCCGCTTGTGGAAGAGGATCACCTCGGGCGACCGGGGTTGGTCGAAGGTGATGACGCCGTTGCTCTCCACGAGAACACCGGGTGCTCGGGAGGAGCAAGACTCCGCATACGGTCCCGGGATGACTTGGTCAATCCCTTCTTTCGGCCGGCGCGACCGATCGCCACGGCTTCAGGACAAGCCGGTCACCGGGCTCTTACGGTAAGTTTCATGTTCCTTCTTTTTCCTGTGATCGACCTTCCGGGAGTCTGCGCTTTTTCCCTTCTCTTTTCTCTTCGCTCAAGTTTGCCGCGAAGGCTATGGAGGATATCGACGCTACCTCGGTCTCCGCATGAAGAGTAATCTTGGTCGTACCATCATGAGCAAGACGCCAAGATCGCCGATCTTGAGCGCCGGGTCTCCGAGGTGCGCGAGGCCGACTCAAGCATTTGGAATCGGCGAGGAGCCTCATCGCCGGGCTCGGGACCAGCTCTTCCAGAGCGAGAGGCGAAGAGCACTTCAGAGCGTATGCGCCGAGCTTGACGAGGAGCTGGGGAAGTTGTGGCTGGAGGTCCCGACTGCGCGCCCGAACTCCAACGAGCTCGGAGCGCGAAGAGGCCCAGCTCAAGGAGGTGCGGCGCCTTCGGGACAGCCAGCGGTGAAGGTCGTGCCGCTCGTGAAAGTTTTGGACTTGGAGGCGGAGGTCGACTCCCTTAAGGAGGAACTTGCTGCCCTTGGTCGAGCGTAGGACTTAGCTCCTTTTTTATTTTTAGCTCGTGTAACCCTCGTAAAAGAAACAACGCTTGGGTTAAATGAGCAAACTCGCAGTGTTTGGTCCTTGCCTGCTTTTTCTTGAGTTTGCCTTCAACATATGCCCATATGATCCTGGTTCTGAGAAAAGGAAACAAGTTCCTGCATAGAGCATATATCATAGATACGAGCAAAGAAAACAAGTTCTGCATAGATCATATATCATGGATATGAGCAAAGGATCCTTGGTAAGAAGGGACTAACGTTCCTATCATCTGAGCCCTGCCATGGATAAAGGTCGTGCCCTTCTTGTTGCGAGCACGAGTTTGTTCATGGGAAAATTTAAGGGTCGCTTTGGTCGTGACGATTTTTGAATGATATAAGTAGGTCGGTTGCGTCGAGAAGAAATGCGAGCCTGAGTAGACGAACTTTAAACCAACATCACGTAGAGCTACCATACCCGAATGGTCACCAAAACCGGGCTTAGAGTGGATGCTCGCGCCCACCACGCATCTGATGAAAAGCTGTGGAAAGTGAACGATTGGGCGAGCATCGTGGGGGCCAAGGGAAATGGTGCGCACATACTTGTCCGGATAAGTTAAATGCGCAATCTTTGCTAGACGACGATGCTCGCTCGACAAAGCGAGGACGAAACACGAGAAAGAGGGAAACGTTTTATTGGAAAGAACGCAAGGGGCGCGAGATAGGAGTACTCGTCTAAACGTAGAATTTACGCTGTGATTGATCGATGTTCCAGTCTTTGGTGAGCTCCCGACCATCCGGCATCGCGAGGCGAACAACCCGGGCGTCTTTGTAGACACGACCGTGTAGGGTCCTTCCCACCTTGGGGTTAGCTTGTTGGCCTTCGACAGGTCTTGAACTCTTCGTAAGACCATGTCGCCGACTTGCAGGACCCTAGGTCGAACTGTCTTGGCCGCGTGCCTACGAAGAGCCTGTAGGTAAACCGCAGACCGGAGCAACGCCCGTTCGCGTGTCGCTTCGACGAGGTCCAGGTCGACGAGGCGCTCAACTTCTTGATCGACGGAATCGATCAGTTGCACCCTTGGGGAACCCAAAGACGATTTCGTGACGAGAATGGCCTCCGCACCGTGACGCAGTCGGAAGGCGTTTCGCTTTGCGTGGCTCGACCGGTCGTGGTGCGACAGACCAAAGAACGGCGGGAAGCTCATCCACCCATCTTTGCTTGTCTTTGGTTGAGGGTCTTAAAGACCCTCTTTTTTATGCCCTGGACTAATCGCCCATTTGCTCGCTCATTTGCTCCGTTACTCGTGGATGCGCCACGAGGCGAAAGCAGACCTTGGTTCCGACCTCCTCGCGATAACTTTGGAGCAGTTCATTTGGTGAATCGGGTCCGTTGTCTGTGATAAGGCGGTTGGGTATCCCGAACCGAGTTACCACATTCTGCGGAGGAATCTCTTGGCCGCTGGGCGAGATGGTCGAGGCAGGCTCGGCCTCTATCCACTTAGTGAAAGTGTCGATGGCCACGAGCAAATACTTGCAGCCTTCGACCTCGGGGAAGGGTCCAAGGACATCGAGCCCCAGGTTGAGAACGGCCACGAGAGTGGTATGGTTTGCAGGGCATATGCAGGTTAGCGGACTTTTCGAGCATGAAGCGGCATGCCCGTGGTCGTTACGATTGACCGTCGTCCGTCAAGGCCGTCGGCCAAGAGTACCCTAGTCGGAAGGCCTTGCTCACAAGCGTCTGAAAGACGAGTGAGCTCCGCACATTCCTTCATGGATATCACGAAGAAGATGCGGCCTTCCTCCCGAGAGACGATCTGGAAAGGATCCCTAATGCGCCTTTTCCAGGTATAGGTCTTCTTCGATCGATCTGTCTTGAGAAGATCGCCTTATTAGCCAGAACGCTCGGCTTCTTCCTCGGGCAATGTCCCATGCGCAAGATATTGGATGAATGGCGTCATCCAATTTGCACTTTGCTCGAGGAAGGAGACCCTACCACGGTCTCTGGTGCCTCCTCTTGAGAGGGAATGGAGGGCTTATGTAGGTGCTCGACAAGCACCCCCAGGAGCGGTGGTGCGAGAGGAACCGACCTTAGACATTTGGTCGGCCAGGGAATTATCCTTCTGGGGATGTAGATTACTTGAAATTCTTGAAGTATTTCTCCATCTTCCTTACTTCACCAGTCTGGCGCCATTGAGGTATCGGAACACTGATACTCCTTGTTGACCTGGTTTACGACCAACTGTGAATCGCCCTTCACAATGAGCCGTTGGACTCCTAGTGATTTACATGCCCGAAGTCCGGCCAAAAGGCCTTCGTACTCCGCCGCGTTGTTAGTCGCAGCGAAATGTAGTTGGATGGCGTACTGTAGCTGTTCTCCATCCGGGGAGACCAAGATGACGCCAGCCCCCGAGCGCTCGTATGCTCGGGATCCATCGAAATACAGAGTCCAGGAGTTTTCCCTTGAATCATTGGTTCCGCTGGCTGGTGGAGCCGGAGCCGACCATTCCGCCACGAAATCAGCCAAGACTTGTGATTTTATCGCCGTGCGGGCTGAGAACACCAGCTCGAACTCGGCGAGCTCCATTGCCCACTTGGCTATGCGACCACTGGCGTCCTGATTTTTCAGGATCTCCCTGAGTGGGAAGCCGGTCGGCACCACGATCTTGTGCGCTTGAAAGTAGTGACGCAACTTCCGGAAGGCCATCAAGAATGAGTACTGAGTTTCGGACCTCGGGGTAACGCTCCTTTGGTCCATGAAGTACTACCGACGTAATAGATAGGTCGGCTGGGCACCATCTTCTCTCGCCAACACCGAGCTTACCGCTATGGGTTGCCGCCAGGTATAATAGCAATTCTTCCCTGGCCGTAGGTGTGACGAGGACGGGCGGTTGGGAGAGGTACTTGTTTAGCTCTTTGAACGCGCGATCGCCTTCCTCCGTCCACGTGAAGCCATCATGCTTGCGGAGGGCTTTAAAGAAAGGTAGTCCTCGCTCCCCCAGCCGGGAGACGAACCGGCTTAAGGCGGCCATTCTTCCGGTCAGAGCTTGTACTTCCTTTACACATGTGGGCGACCTCATGTTCTCAATGGCTTCGATTTTCTCCGGGTTAGCCCCAACGCCATTTGGCCCGACCATATAGCCGAGCACCTTGCCAGCCTTTACGCCGAATACGCATTTCTCTGGATTTAGCTTTATTCGATACTTATTGAGGTTACAAAAAGTTTCTTCCAAGTCAAAGAACGTGACCAAGTACTCTTGCTTTTGACAACTATGTAAATCGACATAGACCTCCAAATTTCGACCTATTTGGTCTGTGGAAAGTCTTCTGCATGAGGCGTTGAAAGGTTGCTCCGCATTTCTCGTGACCGAAAGACATGGTCGTATAGCGGAAGGTACCGAACGGGGTGATGAAGGAAGTCTTCTCCTCGTCTTCGCGACAGTCTGATCGATGATAGCCTGAATAGGCGTCTAGGAAGCTCATGGTGCGTGACTCGCCGTCGCGTCCACCAATTGGTCTATGCGAGGCAACGGGTAGTTGTCTTTGGGCACGCCGCGTTCAAACCGTGTGGTCGACGCATTACGCGCCACTTGCCTCCTTTCTTCCTCGACTAACTGGATTGGCTAGCCACTCGGAGTGCTCGATCTCTCCGATGAAGCCCGACTTTTAGGAGTTTATCAAGTTCCTCCGGATGATTGCCTGCTTTTCCGGAAAAGCGTCTAAGTTTCTGTCTCACTTTGGTTTTGTCGCTGAACCGCTAGCTTTGTGCTCGACCACCTCCTTGGGACCCGGGCATGTCGGATGGTTCCCGAGCGAACACATCCGACCTTGCAGGAGGACGGTGGCGAGCTCGAGTTCCTATTTGGGATCTAAGGAAGATCCCAAATGAATGACCTTGGCCGGTTCCGACTCGTTGAGCGGAACAGCCTTGGTCTCTCCTCCAGGCTGGAGGGCAAGTTTATGCCGGAATGCTTCGGCTCTTGGTCGGGACCGCGAGTGGGTAACTGACCGACCATATCTAAGGCTCTTTCGTCGCAATTGAGTGCGGACTTGTGGTTCCCTTTGATGGTTATAACTCCGTTCGGTCCGGGAATCTTCAGCAATCGACACGCGTGGTGAGAGGCGGCCATGAACTTGGCCAAGGCCGGCTGCCGAGGATGGCGTTGTAGGCCGACTCAAAGTCCACCACCTCGAAGGTGATTAGCTCCGCTCAAGTTACTTGGGCCGCCAAACTTACGGCAGACGACCTGCCCTGAGGTTTGATCGAGGTGCCCGAACTATCCCAAGAAGGGCACGGCCACACTCTTGATTTTGGAACGAGGAATCTGCATCTCGCCCAAAACCTTGGCTGAAATAAGGTCCAAAGAGCTCCTGAGTCTATGAGGACCCGACCGACGACAGTATTGCCGATGGTGGGGTTCACGACCATCGGAAGCCTCTGGGGTTTGGTCATCCCAAGGGGACAATCGTCCTTGGAGAAGGTCGAGGATACCTCCGACCATTTCAAATTGCACCGAGGCTTACCTGGGTAACATGGTGCACTTCCCTTGCGGCCTCCTTTAAGTCCGGCGGGACTTGTAGGCGAGGAGCCCCGAAGATGACCGCTATGTGATTCCTTGGTTCTTGGTATTCCATGTCATCCTCACTTTCCTCGGCGGCTGTTTTCCTTTGTCATTTTCACCTCGCTCGAAGCGTTGGCATGGGCCCCTACCGTAGAAATCGCTTCCAGGCGGTAGGTCCACGCTCGGCAATTCCGTAGGTCGTGCCGTGCGCCGTGAAGCGACAAGAGAGGTCGCCCGTCGGTCCGCTGGTCGCCTCGTCGGTCCGCTTGGTCGCCTTGTCCTCGAGGCCTGTGTGGTTGTCCTCTTCCCCGAGCGTTAAGCCCCCGGCGCTGCGGCGGGGTTGCTCGGGGTTGTTGTTGTTCCACCGCGGCTACCATGGTCAAGTAGGGTGCTTTTCTTCTTTTTCTTGATCTTCTTGTCTCTGAATTCGAGCCCTTTTGCTAGCCGAGGTCTCTAAGCCAGGTTGAGGCGGCAGCTTCCTTCGCCCAAAGATCTTCTTCCATTGGACGGCCTCATCTGCGTTGGCGTATCGATCGGCCATTCGGAAGAGCTCGTTCGCCGTTAGATCCGGGTGGATCTCCAGGTCCTGCGTGAAGCGCACGTCTCGTACCCCGAACTTGAAAGCCCGGACGACCGCCTCGTCTGATATGTTCGGGATCGAGTTCGGACTGGATAAACCTCTCGACGAATTGTCGCAGGTTTCTCGTCTGTCAGACAAGCGCTCCAGGTCGCGCTCCTTTCCCGGGCGGATGTAACAGCTCTGGAAATTTGCTCGGAGCGCGGCGCTGAGCTGCCCCCAGGACCGTATGGAGCCTTCCTTCTGATTAAAAAGCCACGTACGAGCGGCTCCGTCCAGAACCGTCGGCAGGTAATTTGCCATCACCCCCTCATCGCCTCCGGCGGCAAGGATGGCGGTGGTATATATCGAGAGAAATTCGCCCGGGTTACGGGTCCGTTGAACCTTTCGATATGGCCGGGCTTGAATCTGTTCGGCCATGCGACGTTCCGGAGGGAGCTCGTGAAGGCCTGGCAACCGAAGCTCGGGATTTCGCGGTGAAATCCTCGGTCATAGCGGCCTCCACGCGGGTCTTCCACCCAACGCCCCGCGCGGGCCGAGTCCGAGAAAACCTCATGCGGTCGTCGCGGCCGACGACCGCTTGGTCGTGGAGCGTTGAGTGCCCGTAACTGGGCGATTATACGGATATCGCTCCGGGGTCGCTCTGTGACTGTTCCGGGGCCTTTCCCGGATCAGGTTAGCGATCTGGGGCGATCTCCGAACATGGCTCCGAGATTCACCTCTGTGCGAGCGCGCGGGGGAGCGTTTGTGATGGTCCCGGGAAACACTCCGGGCATCCCGGTCACGAGGAGGATCCGAGACTTTTAGCTCGGCGGCAAGCCTTTCCAAATCTTCGGCTACGACCGCCCACGGCCTCTAAGTCTCGCTTGCTCGGGAAACTACGCAGTCACGCACGACCGCCGCCAAGGCTCAGAATCGTTCCGTTTCCGGTGGACTGGCGGTGGCGAGCTTTGGCGACGCTCCGGGGCGCGATCGGGAGTTCGGTATCCACAAGAGTTCCTTTCCGTGGAAGCGCGCCCCCCCCTTTGCCTGGCGGCGAATGCTCGCGAGGGTCTTTCCCAAGGACGCCTCCAGGTGGAGTCTGGCCGCCTCGTAGGGGTCGTGCTTGGCAGCGTCCGAGGATCCTTCTCCGGGCTCTGCACGGCTTCCGGCCACGTTGACCCGACGAGAGCGGGATGAGAGCGATGGGGACATCATTGTATCCCCTTGAGATGCAGTCTCTCGGTCGAGCTCTAGGTCGTCCGGTATGTCCAGGCCGTCGTAGAGCTCATCACAGTCATCCTCGGGGTCCCCGAGGGTAATGTCTGGGGGATGGAGGCCCTGCCCTCGCATTCCGTGTCGAGGAAGGGCTCCCAGACTTCGGTGTGACCCGATAGGATCGGTCACCCTGGCCGCGTCGTCGGCGGCGTAGTATACGTCGTCATCTTCAACGTGGTCGAAAACACAAAGGTCCCGAGTGTCTCCGAGTTCGGAATCCTCGAGTATCTTGATCCGCACGGGAATCAAACTGTCGTCCCCACGGACGGCGCCAGCTGTCGACGATTGGAGAACGGGCTCCCGTCGAGCTTACTTGTTGAATGGGGGATCAACAGAGCCCCGTCGTACGGATCGAAGAGGGCGTTCGAGCGATGCGAGGTCGGGAGAAGAAGAAAAAGGGGGGACACGGTGTTTTTATCCTGGTTCGGGCCTCTCACCGTCGAGATAATAGCCCTACTCCAGTGTATTGTGTTCTATCTTGGTGTCCTTCCTTCTGAGATCTTGAGGGGTTTAAATACTACGACTAGAGGTACATAGAAGGTAACTACCTCCTGGGATTGCGCCGCAATCGTATTTACGATCTTTGCCCTTGACCCGGGCGTTATTTGAATTTCGGGTATGATTTCCCTTGATCTCCGGCTGATTGGTTGCCACCTTCCTTCCTCGCGGCATTGACCGCACTCAGACCAAAAACACCCGAAAGGTGTCGCGGCCTCTACGAGCATGCTTGCTCGTGGGGGGGTGTGTTTGGTGCTTCTGCGAGCGAAGGTGCGAATGCGCATGCTCGGAGGAGAAGGAGGGATGCTCGTTTCGTTCTCCCGAGCATCTTCTTTTAGTGTTGCTTGGTCGGCGGGTTTAGCTTTTCACGGGGGTACCGTGGTCTTTTGCCAGATAGCCAATCCCCGACACATCTCCTCAACGTCCCGAAGTCAATATCGTTATAAACATACTCAACTTTGACTTGCACCGCACACGTAGATGATCACCATTGCCATCTTGTCACATCGGTTATCGACGACGCTCGTCAATAGCGCATATCAGGGAGACACACCTCCTCCACCCTTTCGCTGCCACATCTTCTTGTCGCCTCTTCCTGCTTGTGACGCAACTTTGATGGCACGAAAACTCGGATTGGCTGCCCGATTGCCCGCCTGTTTCCTTGGGTGCCACCCCTCGGGAGTCTCCTCCTCCCGGGGTCCAACGGGTTAATCCGAAACCTTAAACTCTGATACCAATTGTTGGAATAGGACACCCAGAAAATCTTTAGGGGCAAGAGTCTCTTTATTACTTTTTGCTTTTCTCTTGCTTGCTTCATATCTAACATGTTATAATCCCCTGCTTATATAGCAGAACATCAAGTACCAGACTAGGTAATAAATCATGTATTTGATTTGGACTCCACACACTTTCCAAAACAAATTTACCTAAACCAAACTTTCCTAAAACAAACTTTTCTTACAAGATTAGTTGCAACAACTGCTTCCAAATACTTGCTAACATCAAACCATGGAAACTATGTAGAAAGGCGAAAGCTCATGCTGCAGTTTGTAGGGCGTATAAAACATGATCAACTATGTCGAAAGGCACATGCCATAGTTGTTACACAAAAGATGGCCCTTAATATCATTTCCACTGCGACCAGGTATACTTGGTGCTAGCCAATGGAAATTTTTTTTAAGGCTTCGATTTACCACAAAGCTTGCACTGGCTTTGAACCAACTTATTCAAGCATGATGCGACCGTTTGAACTGTTACGGTGCCAGCCATCAGTCTTGAAGGGTTTCACAGTTCCACGCAGATCGCACTGGTGCACTTCACTGCTCCCAAATAGAAGCTAATAATCATTCCAAAAATCATAGATGTTTTAATAGCATGGGGTGCTGTAAGAGATTTCTGAATGGAATGCCCATAGCTTCCAAAGAAGTATAAATCCACGAGAGGGAAGGAAACAAATAAGAATAAAGAGAGAGAAATCATGTGGTTCTCAATAGAGAGAAGAACTCACTCCGAATCCCCCTTTAGTTATGTGTCTCACATCTGTCACCCTTGTCCCAGTAAGGAGTATAAGCACTACTAGAGAAAGGGCCTTCAGTACCGGTCGGGGAGGGCCTTCAGTACCGGTTTTTTGAACCGGTACAAGCCATTTGGGACTGATGCCTGATGGCATCAGTACCGGTTCTATGAACCGGTACTGATGGTACTAGAAATGCTTCAAAATATGAGAGAAGTGGGACTCGAACGCGAAATCTCATGATTCCAGCCTCACACTTCTAACCAACCCACCCACCATCGCGTACTGATATACATAGAATATGCACTCGATCCTTTGGAACTTTTCTGAAACAAGGCATCAGTACCGGTTCGTAACACCAACCGGTACTGATACCTCATTTCAGGAAAGTTCAAAATGAATCGGTACTGATGCCCTTATTAGTACCGGTTCAAATCTAATTTGGACTGATGTGCTGGTACTGAATGCTCTTTCTCTATTGATTGAGATGAAGAAATGCCATTACTTTTGCTGAGGAGGGTGAATTGCTACTCTCCACCTTCTGTTTCAGTTGAGGATATTATTTTCTCCTTTAATTGTTGGAGATTTGCAAGCTGGGTCTATTTCTTTGAAGATCCTTTGACGCCTGTGTTTGGCTTCGTTATGCTTGCTTGCTTGAAATTTACCTTCTTGATAATTTGGATGGTAGCTCACCTTAGTGTAGACTAAACAATCCTCACAGGCTTCATTCACAGGCTGCACACTATACCCAAACATTGTGTTAGGCTAGGTAGCCCTTTCAAGCATTTTTCCCTATAGTTTTCCCAGCAGTATGCTTCATTTAACATAGGCAAAAACTGAGAGACATGGAAAATCCACCATGTCAGAGTAGACTTATATCAAAGTTCAATTGCCCCTTTTATCCATAGTTAATGCAAGCCAAATACTCAGTGTTGAGGTCACTTCATCGTAAGCAGAACATGTTGGGACACTTGACATCCAGAGACACCCTCTAGCAACAGCCTACCAAAGGCAAGGATAGAGCTCAAGATCTTATTTGGACCATATTTTGACTCGGGGCTTTACAAGCTGATCATATGCTCGTACCATATTTTGACGATAGAGCTCAAGATCTTGGAAAGCGTTGAGGCGGCCTTCTTCTAAGGCATCCAACTCTTGAATGGCAGTCGAATTTGCTCATCTTGAGTAATTTCATCATGTATAGCCACCTGTAGGGATGGCAGTTCGACCTCTAGAGGAAGGACAGCCTCACTCTCAAAACACTAAGGGGTAGGTAGGGTGTTGCTTGCGTTGGTGTGCGCACCGTGACACAATACGCCCACAAAGCTTCAAAGAGGCGATCATGCCAATCATGTCGATGCTTGTGAACTTTCTTTTTCAGGATCTGATTAAGGTCTGTTTGTTTCGGTTTAGGTGTTTTGGTTTTTGCCTTAAAGCTAGTTTTTTTGTTTAATGAGCTTTTAAGCCATCTGCTTTTAAGCCAAGGCATGATGTTTGGTATCCTGGTTTATTAATGGGTTAGATGGTATAGCTTATAGATGAAAAGTCTAAAATACCCTAAATGAGATCGGAAAATTCTCGATTTATATAGCATTTGGTGGGTAATTTTGGAGACTTTTAGTGGCAAAGGGTTATTACATTCAGAAAAGCCCAAAAAAGCTTCTCTTGTCTTGCTTTTGGCTTATAGTTATACATGGGCTTTAGGTTTTTTTTAAAGCCCGGCTTAAAAGCCGGTCGTTTGTTTCAGCTTAAGCTTTTTAGCTTTTAAGCTGATGAAAAAGCCAAAACAAACAGGGCCTAAGGGTCTTATTAAAAGCCTCGATCAATCCATTCGCTGGTGGGTAATATCCAGTAGAATAATTCCATGGATTTTTTTTTTGCCGCAAAGTTGATGATCTTCCCTAACTTGAAGGCTTTACCATTGTCGGAGGTGATACGATGTTGTGCTCCAAAAAATTTATTGCCATTGTCACTCTTTACTTATCTTAGGTAGGGGTGGCAATGGGGACCCGTTCCCCGATCCCCGGCGGGGAATTCCTCTATTAGGGGACGGGTATGGGAAGAAATCGTCCCCCGCGGGGATGGAAACGGGGAAAATGATTCCCCCATCGGGGATGGCGGGGACGGGGATGGGGAATTTCTTTCCCCGCGGGGAACCGGTTGGGGACCCGAATTTAGTTTAGTCCAATTTAATTGTTAGATTGCAAACATATTCTCTAGCCCATCATAATCACATTTTCATAAACGGCATAACATAATTTTCAATGAATGCATGCATTCTTTTTTCCTTGCCTGTTGATATAATTTTAGAGTTAAAATGGCTATAAGAGCTCTTCTCTTGTGTGAACTTTTCGCGGGGATGGGTCCCCGACGGGGCCCCGATACCCGAACGGGGATGGGGACGGGGGGATTTTCTCCCTCGAGACGGGGAACGGGGACGGAGACGGGGAAAATTTCATGTCGCGGGGACGGGGATGGGGAGGCACTCCCCGGCGGGGAATGCCCCCGTTGCCACCCCTAATCTTAGGGGCACAACTTCACCTCATCTAGAGAAATAATCAATCGCCGCTAAGATAAAACGATGCCCCTTGGAAGCAGAAAATTACCAAAATGCCACTCTCAACAAGTGGCTTTGCTAAAATGCCACTCCTCTCTCACTGACATGTGGGACCATCTGTGTCTATGATAGTGGGTCAGAGTGGCATTTTAGCGATGCCACTTGTTGAGAGTGGCAGAATGACAATTCTCCTGGAAGCAGAAGATGGTGGATATGCCATTCTTGGGGATATTGGCGGTGTTGGAAGCGGTGCTGGAGCAGCTTGCATGTTTGTTGGTAGTGCAACTTGAGAAGGAATTGGTTCTTGACGTTGCATTAGTCGTCGTGAAGATGGCAATTGACCTTCTTGCCTTTTAGGTGCACATGAAAACACTGTAGTGTGCTCTTGACAATGTTCTCCTGGAAGATGTGTTCTTGACTTGGGGATTTTGGCCTCCGCTGTTGACGTGACCAAGAATTCCAACGAGGTGGCAATGGTGTCCGCCTCTGTCGATGAATTGGAGCAGGCGGAGACCTACGTCGTGGAGCCATGTTCTTCGCTCATTTTGAGGATGGTAACTAGTGACATGACGCCTAGCCTCGCCTTGTAGAGATGACTAAGGTCCCGTTCGTTTCAGCTTCTAGACAGCTTCTGCTTTAAAAAAAAACGGATTATTTGCCGAACGGGAGGATTTTAGACAGCTTCTCTGATAATCAGAAGCTAATTTCTATATAGAATCAGAAGCTGTCTGAAACCTGATTCTCACTGATTCTTGCTGATTCTCACCGGTTTGGTTCGGAATCTAGAAGTTGTAGCCGGCTTGACCCGATTCTTCCATAATCAGAAGCAGCTTCTCCTGTAATCCAGAATCCATAATCCAGAAGCTGAAACGAACTGGGCCTAAGATGGTTGGGAGAAGCGACCAGGAATATGATACATATTAAATTAATATTATTAAATTTAAGTAAAAAAGTATATTTAATATGGAAGCGTAAGAACGGAAGAGAAAGAAATATTGTCTTTTTTTCTTGTTCTATATGAATACTAGGTCAATAAACACGGCGCGTGACTCGTGAATAAAAAACGAATTTGCGTTTTTTTCGTAGGAAAAATGGGTTTTTTTTAAAAAAAAATGGACCAGGACGAAAAAATAGACTAAGTCGTAATTTCTAAATTTTTAAACGGCCTTTTCCAACATTAAAAAGACCTAAATATAATTACATATTTTTAAAAAACTTTTATAGAGGAATAATACGGGCATGACCCCCCTTCGGGAAAACTGTCGACTTTGTTTAACTAGTATATTGCCCGTGCTAACGCTACGGCGATATTTGGTAATACAATTCAAATAAGCAAAAGGTGTTTTTTTGCGGAGTCTGCTGCTTTGCCTATCCTAGAATACCATTTCTGTCATATCCGTTTATCTTCAAGGTTCTTGCATCGACTTTGTAGTGCGAGAACGCACAGCCGTAAGCGTGAGGAAAATGTTGTTGCTTCCTATCTGCTCGGTGAGCTTTGATGCATGGATCTTTTCGATAATGAAAGAGCCAGGATTTGCAAGTATGAGCTGCCAAATACACAATATATCCATAATAATCATTGGTCCAGAAAAAATTTAGCTTATGAGCAACGTACTGCAAATGTCGCGTATCATAGCATAAGGTAAATTTTCCTATACAGAAAATATGATGGAAATGTCTGTATGTGTGAAGACAATTGAGCAGAACTTCAGAACTGCTCAAGGTTATCTCTACTATTCTAAAGCAGCACTTGGTGGCAGTGGTCCGTTCTTCCCACGTCATTAATTGCCCTACGCAAGAAACGAAGCGTTGCTTTAATTAGCCAGCTTTCGCAAGAAACGAAGCGTTAAAGATAGATGTTTGATCTTGTGAAATATTTTTTTTATTTTTTAATCTTTATTTTTCGTTATCAATTTTGTTTTTCGTAGCAACGCACGGGCATATAACTAGTTTACCTAGAGAGACAAGTTATCAAAAAGTAATAGATTGGTAGAATCAATATACCATTTTACATACTGTACCAACATAAAATTAGATGTTTTAATGCTTACCTTCTCTTCCATTTATAGGAGAGAGCTCGTAAGCAAAGATATGTAATTGATTGGTAGCATCAATTAATATCTACTCAACTTAACGTGATTTTTGTCAGGTCAAGAAACAAATTTTCTCAGCTGCAGCCGCTGACTGCTACACCAATTACAGCCTTTTGCAAGTCATGGCAATCCTTATCTACAATATTGCTAGATTTTGCTATTCCGGTGAGAACATTCATCAGGCTAGTGCACTTGACATATTCTATTGCTATATCCAATTCATTCCTGGTGAAAGATTTCGTAGCACCATACAAGTGCACCATCTTTTGCATTGCCAATCAATTCAAACTTATCCCAGCATGGCTACCCATCCCCTACAAGAAAAACTTGTAGCTTGTTGCCACTCTGCACCCAGCTATAGGCCGGATTTTTTGGTACCTTCCTGGATTTCATTAATTTTCTGATCTTGTTTGCTTCATTCCACCTCCCGGCCTCAGCATACATGTTTATCAGCAGGGTGTAGTAGCCTGAATGCTCTGGCTTCAACTCAAATAAATGCTCTGCTGCCCATTGTGCTAATTCAATATTTCCATGTATACGGCAAGCCCCAAGCAATGCTCCCCACACATCGGAATTAACATTGCTTGGGGCTTGCCGTATATCAAAATTTACCTTTTGATATAAAGGGGTAAAGATGAACACATGATATAGTCTAATAGTCACTACTATATTCTATTGGCCAACTTTTCAAAAAGAAGAAAGCTTGCACACATGGCAAATTCAAAATTTTCTTTCTCGAGAAAGGGATCCTACCAGGAGGAATGCCCTTAGTGCTGCAGCTAGAGCACCGTTCTTGAAATGTGACCTGGACTCCACAAACTGGCTTAACAACACAAAATCCTCACATAGAGGAAAAATTCGGCGGGTCAATTCCTACAAGAACATAATCGGTTAAGTAACAAGCACATCAAAAAAAAATTAGTGGTCCAGTTGACGGTGCACACTGTCCGTGGCTTACTCGAGTGCAAGGTCCATTGAAGAATCAATCTGGAAAACAACATAGCCCTCCTTTCCCCGTACTCTCTTAATTGAAATGTATCTCCCCTCAATACCCACCAGAGCCGATAGCAAATCATCAATAACCAAAAGCTCCTGCGTTTCATTTAGAGCAGCTACATTAAAGAAATTTCTTACAATTGAGTGATTGAAATAAGCATTTCTTATAAATGTACTGGGCTTGAAGCAACTAAATTTCACTCGAGGTCTTTGCAAAAACAAACCAATGTAGGGAAGACTTTCTCAGCAGCTCGGCGGGGAACAGAGAATCCACCATGGGTACTCGTATCACTTGCTGTCAGCGTCTTGCAGAAGTAATTAATCGGCTGCTTGCTAGCAGCGCCCAACTCAATTGGATGGAAAGGCTCCTTTTGTTCTTCCTGTCAATGGAATCACATTATAACACATCATTATTTGTGATGTTTGTACAAGAAATATCTTTTATCGGAATTCAGGCTACAAGCAGAGAGCAACATGGCTAAATACCGGGCTCAACGGTTGCAGTGTCATTTGGGCATATACTTCATCTGTTTCAGCATCAGCCTGCGTAAGCACCAAAAAATCATCCCAGGGAGCTTCTTCAAAAATTACATGATGCCCCCTTTTAAGTGTGAACTCACATGCATGGTGACATTATGAAGTTGTGATTAAGCGAGGAGGTAGGTTTGGATAGTTAGGGAATTGAGCATCAACCTCCTTATTAGTTGATGCACGACCACTGCACAAAACTAAAATTACTTTAGAAAGCATTAACTGAATAACACCGCTGCAACAAAATTGTTTCTTCACATAATGTCTCCAACAGTTCACAAAAGTAGTGTTTCAGTAGAATCTTCAGCCGTATTGTGTGCATGAGATGCATTAGGCAAACAATAAGAAGAACCTATAAAGCACAAAGGCACAGGCACACACTAAACTTTTTCTTCTTTTGCAGAATCAAATAAACTGAAGTCAACAAAGTCCAGCCATGTCTAGTTTATTCAAAGGAGATATCGATGTACAAACTAACTGACCGACCTGCTCACTATGGCCCTGTGGAAAGTATACGACCCGGCTCCCCACCACGGGCAAAGACACAAGGGGCCCAGCGCATGCATGCCATACTCGAAGTTCGATTCAGACACCTTTGTTCCCGCAAAATGCCAAACACACATGAGCGAACAAAGAAACACCGTAGCAAAGTGTTCATGTGAAGCTACTATTTGTACTTGCCATAGACAAGAGGAAGCCCAGTGCGTATCAATAATGCTATATCATGGGAGCAATGAATGGAACCAAGCAATGCAAGCATTTTCTTAGTGCAAGTCAGCGATGGAAATGCATGTATGTCATCATGAACACAGAAGCGAGCCAATTTTGCTAATGTTATTAGCATCTTCAACTCAAAGCGCACAATCACAACATCCCATAATTACGATCCACTAAGCAACGCAGAGTTGCGACGAGAGCACAAGTTGAAAATTGAACAACGGAAACAATGTCGAGGTTGTGAGACAAGATGTACCATCATTTTTCCGCCAGGGGCTGCGGCATCTCGGACGGGGAGAGCTTCATCTCCAATCACCAGTGCGACTGAAGCCAAGGACACCGAACTCCGCCGCACGCCGACGCGCCACCACCAGAGCAGCTGCTCCTCAGCGCCCCATCATGCTCCCAACAGCAACGCCAGCCTTCCTCCCTTGCGCCGTAACATCTCTTCCATCTCCGGCTGAGCTCAGGGAATCACGGGCTGCGGCGCCCAGGCGAGTACCCATGGCGAGCGAGGTCGTCGTGGGAGGGGGCGGGGGGCCGGAGGCGAGTGCGAGGAGGCTCGGCGAGCGCGGCAGCGAGGTCGTCGCGGGAGCGCGCGGCGGGCGGCAGGGCCGGAGGCGAGCGCGACGGCGAGCGCGGCGGCGAGCTCGTCGCAGGAGCGGGCGGCGGGGCCGGAGGCGAGCGCGAGGAGGCACGGGTCGGATATACGTGGCGAGCCCAAAGTCCGCAAGTTTGATCGGCGAGGAGGGCGATTTGCTGACAAGGAGGATGTTCTCCGGCTTCAGGTCCCGGTGCACAATCCCTTTGCTATGGCAATGTGCCACAACCTCCATAAGGTACCTGAAGAGCATGGCGGACTCGTGCTCCGAGAAGCAGCCGCGCTCCTCGAGGCGATGGAAGAGCTCCCCACCGGCACATAGCTCCATGACCAGGTGCACAAACTCCTCGTCCTCGTACACCGCCTTGAGGTCAACGACGTTCGGGTGGCCCGAGAGGCGCGCCATGACCTCGATCTTGAGCTTGACGCCCAGACGTCGTCGGGGACACGAGGCGGTCCTTGGCGATGGACTTGCAGGCGGCGCCACGGTGACCATGTCGAGCACGGCCGGATGACGCCGAATCGCCCTAACCGAGCCGGGGCCCAAGACGTAGATCCTCGAGGCACGAGACGGCGCCGCCTCCAAGATGGCGCCGCGAAGCTTGGCGCCTTGTACGAGATGTACTTGGCGCTTGCCAAGATCGCTACCTCCGCCGCCACCGCGGCCATCGCCGAGGTCCCACACGCTGAATCCGACGAAATCCCACTAAATCTCCACCACCGGGCGAATCCTCTCACTAGCGAGGTGTAGCCTCACAAATATTGCCGCCTTAGTGCCGTTCCACCATGGGCATTCGCTCGGCAACTGAATCTGCGACGATCAAAGCGAGAAAGGAAAGCAAAAAAAATAAATCAAGCTTTAACTCTCGAAACCCCAAAATCGCCGCTTTACCAGGAGTCCAGGACAAAGCCCACCGAATTGTTTCCAAAAACCGAGAAATCCCACGGGATTCAGGAGCCGGGGCGCCCTCCATGAAAGCGCCACAAAATTCAAAATTCCAACAACGGGAGAGCGCAAACCCCACGGGAACCCACGCGAAGGATGCACCGGAGGAGGGATCCGAAGGCGAGCTCCCGAGCATGGAGTGAGCGAGCTCGACTGGCTGAGAGGCCGCGCAGATCGAGCCCAAACGGGAGGGCGATTGGGGCGAGATAGGCGCGACTGGTTCCGCGCGATTGGGCGACGATTGGGCCACGGACGACTGGCGCCGCGCAATTGGGGTGACGATTGGGCCCACGGACGACTGAACGCGATTGGGTGGGGAGAAAAATATAATGGTATGAATCGGGTAACTTGGTCCCTCAGATTTGATGAAGTGATGTGATATAACATCTCAGCGCTTGATTTTGAGGAAGTAGGATTTGTGTGTGCACTTGTTAGGGTGAACAAAGAAATAATATCCTCTGTGGGGACAAAAAAGTGTGTGCATGTAGAAAAGAATTAACTGGTGAATTATAAAGGGGTATAGATATAGATTGACCACTGTACGCGCGCCGTAGCCGGCAATTCCACACCAACCTCAAACTCAAAAACACGACACCTGTCTTCCACCCTCTCCGATCCTTCGTTCCCCAATCCCTAATCCTAATACCCCGCACCACCCCCCCGCGCCGCCGCCGCCGCCGCCATGCTCCGCTCCCCCGGCCACTCCCCTCGTCACCTCTCCCCGTCGCCGGCCGCCTCCACCCCTCGCCCCGCCTCTCCCACCCCCTCCACCGCCTACGCCTCAGCTATCGCCACCACCACCTCCTCCTCCAAGCGCCGCCGCCCGGAGGTTCTCGACGAGGACACCTACGTCGCCGCCATCGAGCGCATCATCGAGCGCGATTTCTTCCCCGACCTCCCCCGCCTCCGCGACCGCTTCGACTGGCTCCAGGCCTTGCGGTCCCGCGACCCGCTCCTCCTCCGCGACGCCCAGCTCAAGATCCTCGACCGCCGCCGCCTCCAGCGCCACGGTCCCGTTCCCACCCCGACGCCTGCCATCTCCACCGAGCTCCGCTCCCCGTCCTTCCTCTCCACCCCCTCCGTAGCTCCCTCCACTGCCGGAGCAGGCGCACCCGAGGAGGAGGACGACGACGTCGCGGCCGCGCGCTCCCTCGACGACTTCTTCCGCCGCTTCACCAGCGAGGACAACGAGTCCTTCTCGCGCATCCTCGAGAAGGTCAACCACCGCCGCCGGGAGCGCTACGCCCACCTGCTGGAGCCTGCGGAGGAGGCGAATGCCCCCTTTTTGGAGGACGCCAAGCGTGACAGGATTACCGATGGGTATGGCACGTCTGGGCAGCCGCCGAGTACCTTGGAGGGTGCCAAGTTCACGGCCAAGAACCTGCTCATGTACTACCCGGCCGATAGAGGTGAGGCGCAGCTCACAGATGAGGAGCGTGCCGAGCGTCTCAAGGGGATGACCAAGGAGATTGCTAGGTCAAACACCAGGTTCCATGGGAAGGTTGTGGCTGATGACGGAAGGCCCAAGGAGGAGGAGGCAGCCGCCATACTGTATGCACTAGTTGCAGGTTCCACTCCTGGTGGTATGGCGTATCATGATCCTGACAAAGCAAAGAAGTATGATTTGGAGGATCTAAGGAAGACACCAAATCCATTCTATATTGAGTCAGGGAAGAAGGCAGATAACGGTTATAGTTTTGTGAGGACGCCATCGCCAGCACCTGGTGTGGATGAGTCGCCATTCATGACGTGGGGTGAGATTGAGGGAACGCCACTGAGATTGGACCCTGATGAGACACCAGGCAATTCTGGGGGCAGTGGGACAGCGCATTTCAAGATCCCACCACCACCTGCTCGGGATGTGAAGGCACACCTGCTGTCGAGGAATGCTGCAAGGAAGATAAAGGAGCGTACTAAAATGTTCCACAAGCCGCCACTACCGTCGCCTGTGAGGGGAGGCAGTGCAAGCCCCAGGACCCTCTCGCCTGCAGCACAGAAGTTTGTGAGGAATGCCATCGCAAAGTCCTCAAGCGCCATTGACGAAGTCACTCCGTCGCGAGCTACAGAGGGTCAACCCCATCTTCAAGCACTCAAGACAAGATTTTCAAGAGACCCAAGCTTGGGATCAAGGTCTCCTTCGACGAGGCAGGGTTCCACCCCTCCCTGGTGATTTCAGTAAACCTCAATGTTGTATCCGTATCATAAAAACGGATAGATGTTCTCTTCCTTGTATTGTAACAAATTATATAACCATAAGAATAGAAGTAAGTTTTATTTGCCTTGGAACCTTAGAATGAAACTTATGAAATCATCTGTGTAAACCTTTCTTTGCATGTTGGGATCGGAAGTACATCATGATTTCGCAATGGTCTTACTAAAATTTACGTTGATAACATATTTCCTATTGGTAGAATCAACAGACATTGGTCTTATCAGAAAAGATCCATGTTAAATTCTGTTATTCCTCACTGATACATTAGAAGGTAGAAATGAATATAATTTGGTGGCAACAATGGAGAAACCCAAATAACTTGTGTCCATGATGGTTTTTATGGCATATTTTCTTGAGAGTTAACAGTTAGTACAGTTATTATCAGAATTTAAGAAATGTCAGTTAATTTTTATTTTTGTTTGCATACTTAAACTATTGTTGCAATTCATGGTCGTCATATATTTATTCAATTGGGTTGGTGTAAACATGCAATTAACACACAGTACCCATCATTTGATATGATTAAGTGACAGTATAAGTCTCAGCTCTCAACTCCCAAAAGGAAAAATAAACTAGTAGAGCGGTAGTGCCTATTTAATTACCAAATGGCAAAAGTATTTAGTTGGTCCAATAATATGGTAATTATATTTAATTTCCTTTACCAAATTTGGATTTAATTGCTTCTTTTCTCATAGTGGAATTAACTTCATTTGAGATTTGTTCATATTCAGGCCAGTGTTAATAATAGATATAAAACAGCAGTGTTTTTTCCTAGTTACATATTTGGCTTGCTCATTGGATCTGCCTTTTTGTTTGGGCACGAAAGAAATAATCTGAAATTAATTTCATTTGATTGTTTGGTTCTGGAACTTACCTTATTTCTGTTCACATAGTGAGCTGCTATGTACCAACCTGCAGGCCCTGTTTATTTCAGAGTTAAGATGACTGGGTTAATTAATTTTTAACCCAGCTATTCTATGTTAACCCAGAATTTCCATTTGTCATCAACCGTATTTAGTTTGCTTGCTGGGTTAACTCGCTAACAGAATAATAGTAGATAAAAATAGGTTACTTTGATTAACACCTGTGGATTAGCTTATCCCACCTTTTATCGGGTTAACTTAATCCCAGGGTGCCACTTGCTATAATTACTGTTCACACATGGAAGGTAATCGTGTTACTTAGCAGTATATTAGTTGCATTAGATTCAGTTATCTTATCTCTTAGTTGCATATCTTATCTAGTAATCTTAGGGATATGATTTTATCTAGTTTGGAAGGTTATCTCTTATTCTCTTGTAGTTGGAAGGTTTAGATTGATTTGTTTGGCCCGGTTCTGTATAAGCATGCATCATTGTTATCTTTTCTCATTAAGAATAAGGTCTCTCCCAAGGTTCTTCCTCCAGTCTCTCTTCCTCCTAAATCCCTACCCTTTAGTCGTGCCATCCCGGCCCTCCTCACTATGGTAGTTACCAAGATGATCCAGGTTCATAACATGGGTTATAGAAATAAGCTTGTTTTAACTTAGTTAAATCAATTATGCCTAAGTCAAAGTTGTTTGGTGAGTTACACAACTAACTCCGTCTGAAGGGGGTCCTTGGCATTCAAATCCAAATTCCCCATACCAAACCTAAGTCTTAACCCTCAACCATGGTTATCACGGCGCCCCGGCGAGGCGAGTCGCCTCCGGGGCGCCTGGACGCCTAGGCGCCTAGGCGCCCGCCTAGGCGACCAAAAATACTAGTAATAAAAATGCATTTGCAGCCATATCACATATATGTATATAACATATATACCTTGTAGGAATGCAAATAAATAGCACAACAAGATGTGTGTAGTACCTTGTATGAATCTTTGGTGTGATCAATCCATCCAGATCCAGCAGCTTGCCTTGATTTTCCCTGGTACAAGCAGGACATTTACTTGATGTCAGCAAGATGAAAGTATGAAACACTAGGTTGTTGGATACATGGAGTTGACATAAACTACAAAAATATCTTCAAAACAGAATTGAGAATGTTCCAAGGATAAAAATACTGAAAATTACAAACATAGATATAATGTTCCAAAGACAAGGACATTAAAACATAGATATAATGTTCCAAGGACAAGAACATTCAAACATCAATCAATCAATGTCTAAGTCTAAATCATCTTGACGATTCTCATCACTTGGTCCACTCTCATGAGGAGAAGTAGGCGGCGTTTGGCCATAATCATCGATGTCTAGATCATCGGCCACCAAAGGTTCATAGTCTTCATCCTCGTCTGAGCCTTGCTCTTCTCCTTCAATTGTTGAGCTCAAATTTACACCACGTCGAGAGTACGTCCTGGTCATCCTAGGTAGATTACGACCTTGAAGCATTTGTGATGCACCGGTGGCTTCATCAACATGAGCCCATGAAAGATTTTCTCCGTGGTGGACTTCTTCAGCACTCATTTCAACCCATTCATTGTCCCATTGGAACTCTTCTAAGATCAAAGGGTTGAAATTTGTCCCTTCCACACGCCTCTTTTGAAAACGTTCGGCAATCTTCCGGTTGTATTGAATGTAGACCAAATCATTCAATCTTTGGTGCTCCAACCGGTTTCTCTTTTTTGTATGGATCTGAAAATGAATCACTAATCAACAAATGTAAAATACTTGGAATATATGAGCAGCCTTGAAATAAATACAACTTAGTTGCTTACAAATTCGAAGATGCTCCAATTGCGTTCACAACCGGAGGCCGAACAACAAAGGCCGAGGATGCGTCTTGCAAACTTTTGAAGCTCTCTAGCAAGGCCACCAAAAGCATCCCACCAATCAACTAAAATGTAAAACATGCTATCTATGTTAGAAACTTAGCATGTTTAAAATTGAATCAATTTAGAATAGAAATTTAATACTTACGAGGGCTCTTAGTTTTTTGTTGCATCATAACCGATTGCTTTCCAAAGCTCTTCCTCATTTTCTCATAATCATCCGCTTGATCACTTATCTTTCTTAGCAAATTGTCATCACAATTAACAATTTTTCAAGCACATCATTGAATGCAATCCGAGCCTCGAAGCATAGTCAATATCTTTTTCCTTGATGTCGAAAAACCTATTTGGGTTCAAAAACAATGCAGCCCCATGCAGCTTTTGCTCCATCCGGTTCACCCACCGCCTCAATGATGTCCATTACCTTCTTTAGTACCCTTGGTTTGCTTCCAAAAGACTCTCTTATCTTATTCCTAGCATGATCCATACTTGCTGAAACTTCTGGCATGGCAGGCTTCTCATCCCCATCAACAATTCTCAGCACAATCAGCAAAGGCTGGGATGCTCTTATGCAATCCTCCACAGCACGCCAAAAATGCAAAGACAACAAAATATCACAAACTTTCTTCCCCGCCTCCGTCTGAGCCAATTTGGCCCTAGTCCAATCCTCACTAACAAAGAGTAGTCGCAAAGCATCCTTATGCTTATATAAACTCTGTAAAGTGAGAAAAGAAGTAGCAAACCGAGTGGCCGCGGGTCTCACTAAATCCCTCCCTCCTGTCTTCTCCCTCATTGCATCGAGAAGCCTCCCGTGCCTATAGATGAATGTAGTCACATGCTTGGCTTGATTGATGGCCTTCTTGAACTCACTTATTTTTCCAATATCTTCCAACATAAGATCTAAACAATGTGCAGCACAAGGAGTCCAAAAGAGAGTGTGAAACCTTTCCATCATAATTTGACCTGCCACAGAAAAAGATTGAGTTCCAAACAATTTGTAGCTCTTATATTTTTTTTTTTGCTAAAGAGAAACTTACTAAAGAAATTTTGAAGTTGGCACCATTATCGGTGACCACTTGAACGACGTTGTCGTGGCCTATCTCCTCAATCCTCTTCTCAAGCAAATCGGCTAACATCCTTGCATCACCGATCGAGAGGATGCATCTACAGACTCCAAGAAGAAAGTCCCTTCAGGACAATTGACAAGAAAATTTATCAAGTGTCTTCCTCTCCTATCACCCATCCATCCGACATTAGTGTACAACCATATTGCTTCCAAACTGCACTCGTGCTTCTCTCGTAATGCTTTTGTTTCATTCTTTGCCTTAGCAAGCAACGGCACCCTTAACTCATGAAAACTAGGAGGCTTGTATCCATGCCCGTATTGTCCAACAGACTCCATCATAATTTCAAAACTCCTAGAATTTGCAGCATTGAATGGTATGCCACACTGATAAAAGAAATTAGCAACATGCATATCCACCCTCTCTTTTTCTTCCTTGGTCCTCATACATTGCTCCATGGAGGTTTGGGACAACTGTTTGGAATGCCTTTCCTCAACTACCTCTTCGGGTGTCTTTTTTATCATGGAGGCAACTGATTTTGTTACTTTGGCCACCGGTTTGAACATAATGGCAGCTTGCTTCCTCTTGGCAGCTGTCCCAGAACTTGGAGCACAAGACGACGCCTTCGAGGATACTTGTTGATTAACCTCAACCTCTTGAACATCATCGCCTCCACCTTCCTCTTCATCGTCATCTAAATTAATCATCTTGCTCCTTGCAGTCTTCTTGATGTAATCTTGCATTTCTCTCATTATGGCCGTGGTGGTTTTGGGGCATTTTTGAACATCCCCAAAACCCGCGGCAAATCTTCTTCAATCTCTTGATGCCTGAATGCATTTGTTTTCCGCACAGTATACATTGCACCATATCCTTGTTTGTCATGTCGGGCCAAAATCCATACTTCCACCCGGGATCCTTCGATTTGGCCTTTCGCTTTGGATCCTTGGATGGATCATATGCCTGCTCTTGGCTAGCATTAGGACTAAACAGCGGCGGTACTTGTTGCTTGGTCAGCCATGTATGTATATCAATGTGTCCTATACAAACATCATTAATCATTATCAATCATTTATTCATTTTTATACAAACTAAAATAAACAGTGTTAATACTCAGTAGTGCTTGAGCTTGACTGTGCCGAATGGGATGAGGATTGAGTATTTGATTGCTTGGCTGTGCCGATTAGCTAATCGGCACAGCCAAGCAATCAAATACTCAATCCTCATCCCATTCGGCACAGTCAAGCTCAAGCACTCAATTCTCATGCACTATGCACTAATCGGCAGCCTATGCACTGATCGGTCAAGCACTGCACTATGCAAGATTTGGCACTCTCAAATTTCAGTGCAACAAGATCAAAGACTAGTCACTCCATACATGCCTCAGCCCTCAGCGCATCACCTCAGCCGAAGGAGGAAGGAACGGAATCCCTCAGGCCTCAGCGCATCACCTCAGCGGAAGGAGAGGAAGGATCGGCCGATCGACAGCCTCATCCTCAGCCGAATCCTTCCGAGCGGAGCAGAGGAGAAGGGGAGGCGGAGGAGGAAGGAGCTCACGGGAGCGCCAGGGAGGCAGAGGAGGAAGGAGCGCACGGCGCAGGGGAGGCGGAGGAGGAAGGAGCGCACGGCGCAGGGAGGGAGGAGGGGAGCGCACTGCCAGGAGGCGGAGGAGGAAGAAGCGCACGGCGAAGGGGAGGGGGAGGCGAAGGGATTACCGGTGGACAAAGCGCCGGGGCGAGTACCGGGCGACGGGCGACGGCGGGCAAGGCAGCCTAGGTTCTTCCGCCCGGCCCGGGCCGTCTTCACCCGTGAGTCCAATCTGGTCCACGCCGAGTCTTCACCCGTGAGGCCGTGACCGTAAGTCGCTCTCCTCCCGTGAGTCCGTTTTATCCTCCACCAAAGCCGATCCGACGGCCGGCCGAAAACCCTGGACGACGCTTAGGCGATCGCGCCATGACGCCAGATCGCCCAGCGCCGCTGGCCGGCCAGCGAGGTGCCGAGCCAAGGCGAGCCCGGCCGGCCGCCTGGACGCCTAGTCGGCGCCTAGGCGTCGCCTAGGCGACGCCGTGATATCAATGCCCTCAACTAATGGGGCCTTAGAGGTTAGGCATTGTGACATAGATCTTTTGTTTTGACTGAGTTAAGAGTAATTGTCTAACTCAAATGTGTTCGCTACATAATGCTACTAAAAACGTGTTGTCCTTAATGCTTTCATTAGCAAGAGGTCATGCATATTTGGAGAATAGTTTTGCTACTTAGCTTGGCCAATTACTTTTAATGCTTTTGTGATTTGTAAGAAACTCATTAGGATTGGTAGAATGTTTTGCTGAGAAGTGCTGAGTTTAAGCTAGTGTTAAATTTGTTAATATATCGATAAACAATCACAGTATAATGAAGCGTGCAGATACTGAATGATGGTTAGCTGAAAAACTAATTGGCGTAGAGAATATCAATATCTGCATGATATATGCTTTAGCAATGGAGAGGAAGGTTGTTGTATTGATAGCTAGTCTATGCTTCATTGGTTATTGATATATTACTAGTTACATGCCCGTGCGTTGCTACGAAAAACAAAATTGATAACGAAAAATAAAGATTAAAAAATAAAAAAGATTATTTCACAAGATCAAACATCTATCTTTAATGTTTCGTTTCTTGCGAACGCTGGCTAATTAAAGCAACGCTTCGTTTCTTGCGTAGGGCAATTAAGCGGTAATTAATGACGTGGGAAGAACGGACCACTGCCACCAAGTGCTGCTTTAGAATAGTAGAGATATGTTGAAAACTTGAAATAAATCAATAATTATTGCTTTTAGTGTCTGATTTGTTGCAGGTTACTACCTGATTTGAAAATCTGCTGATTCATTCATATGAGAAAACAGAAACAAGAGTTGAATAAATGCACATCCAGCGTGTTTGATCGTGTTCACTACATAAAAGCAACGTAAATATGGCAAAATCCTGATAACAGGCTACAGCACAGACAAAGTCCTACTTCTCTAGTGTTGTTTTCACGGTAGCAACATCCATTGATTTTATAGGGGATTCCTTGCACACTTGGGACAGAATTCTGAAAGTTGCAGTTACTTCATTCTTTCTAACGATTCTAGAAGCTAGCAAGTATAGATTTTGCAGATCATGGTATTGTGCATAATGTTTTAGGATCGATGACAGTTATTCGATGTTGATTGCCAAAAGAATGTTGGAATTAGTTTAATCCATGGTACTTTGTGTTTGTATGTATTCTATTAATCATTATATTGTTTGTAAAACTGAGGCTCCTGCCAGTAGTCTTTTGAGTTATTCTGATCTTGATAAGTATGTATGCATGATTATCAAGAATCTTAAATGGAAGGAACTAACACTATATCATAGGATACTCTGAAGGGGAATAAATAGCTTTACTGACCAGAAACAAATGTTTCAAGTGCTTTAGCTTGTGATGCTTCTTTAGCTTGTGATGCTTAGTTACTTGTAAAAGAATGCATCCTTGTACAGAAATGCAGATGGGTAGCAAGCATGTTTCAGAGCATGTTTCAGAGATGTCTCTTGTTACATAGTTTGTGGTAGCATTATCTTAATTAGACCAGGATCAGGATTACTCAGGGTCGAGCTATGTTCAGAATACTTCTAAACTGTATCTAATGGAAGAGTCTACGAAGCCAGGCGGTTATGCTCTAGGCTGAAAGATTTGCATCATGTGGATTTCCTTTGTTCATTGGGAAACAAACTTAGCCTGTGCCTACGAGAACCTGAAGGTTTCAGATCGATCATCTTATCTTGTGTCACGGCCCGCCAGTTATGGTTTACACTGCTTAGCCTTTTGGGTCGTCAGATTTCTTATGCCGGGTGCAAGTGTTACAACATCAGACTCGTGGTCCCTGCATCCTCAGCAGAGGAGGGGTTACACCTTGCCCTTGGTGGTGTTGGTTATCGGTTGTGGAAAGAAAAGAATGCTCTAGTTTTGGGTAGCAAGCAATCTGTAACATTCCAAATTTTGGCTTTCTTTGAATTTTAGTGCATTTTATAATTTTGTGGATTTTCTAACATTTATTTGAATTTTTAATTAATGCTTTTGAATTAAATTTTTTTCAAATGTTATTTAAATTTGGGCAAACTTTAAATAAAATCTTATTGAAAATATTTTATTTGAGTTCAAAATGTATTAAAATATTTTTGGGAATTTTTTGTATTTTCTAATTTATTTGCTATTTATTCAATATTTATCGATTTTGTGTAATTTTCAAAAAAGAAAAACAAATTCTTTTCTTATTTCTCATGTGGGCCACATTTCACGCAGCCCACCTATTTTCCGCTCTGTCCTAGCCCTGCCCCAGTCGCCTGCCTCGGCCTGACCCAGTAAGCGGCCCACGCCAGCACGCTTGCGCCCCGGAGCTGCTGAGGCGCGAGGCCCACTTGTCAGCAGCCGTGTCCCTGTTTTCACGTCATCTCTGCGTCGCCGCCGAACTCCCTGCACCAGACGTCGCGTTTTTCGCGCCTGTTGTGCTGTGTACGAGCTAGAGAACCTCGGTTTTGACACTTATTTAATGCGCCGCCTCTCCCTCTCTCTTTTCGTGAGTTGCCGCTTCCGCCGCCACGCGAGAACTCGTCGGGTTTCCTCTTTGCCGCCGCGCCATTGCTGACCTCGGAGCTCTTCTGCCTTCCATGCTGCCGCTGGTGAGCCCCATCGACTTCGCCGCTCCGTAGTTGTGCGGTCGCACTGCTCTTCTGCAGCGTTTTGCCCTCGGCCGAAGCGGTCACCCCAACTCCAGCTGTCGCACCGCCGTCTGCCACATCGGTCGGGTTCGCGCTGCTGTTTCCCCACCGCTCTGCGCCACCGCTTGCTTGGGATTGAAGGAGCGGGACATGTGACATTAATTCGTACGGTGTTATATAGGTCAACACCGTTGCATAGAATTTATTTTCCGATCGTAAAGAAACAAAGTAGCATTGACTACCCCCTCTATTTTTCTGGTGTACCCATTGGCTACCATTGCATGATACGACAATGCAGTGATTAGTAAAGGCAAAATCTTCTGTTAGGGGACCAAGTCCTATAACTATTCAGTTTCATACTAGTAATCAAGGCAAAAGAGACGTGATTAGTAGAACAATGATCACAGGTCTATTTGGTTGTCTTCTCTCGCGAGTCTGACTCGTTCAACTCAACCTGGCTGATGGGATACTAGATGCACAGATGCAGAGACGGTGTTTGGTTAAGTATTTAGTAGGTACGTATTTTGAAATTTAATTATTTTAAAATTTATATAGCAAGTGCGGTCTAATTTTGTTCGAAAAAATGTCAGGAACTCATTTTTGAAATTGATTCGGTAATCAGAGATGTTAATGAAAAGATATAACTGGCTGATGGGATACGAGATGCACAGATGCAGAGACGGTGTTTGGTTAAGTATTTAGTACGTACGTATTTTGAAATTTAATTATTTAAAATTTATATAGCAAGTGCGGTCTAGTTTTATTCGAAAAAATGTCAGGAACCCATTTTTGAAATCGATTCGGTAATCGGAGATGTTAATGAAAAGATATAAATAAAAAAGTAAAAAAAAAATTACATACCCACGTGGCACCCCATGCATGTGGCTGACAGTGGTCCCTTGTGCAGAACACGAGGCTGCCATGCGCTGCATCTAAAGATACGCTTATTTTCTACGTATCTCCAGAGCTAGGCTGCATAGAGAATCTTGCATCCAGATAGCTAGGCTCAAAACTAGATGCAAGCAACCAAACAAAAAAAAGCAAGAATCTATATCTGTAGATGCAAATTTCTGTGCATGCAGGTAACCAAACAGTCACTTATTATTGAACCAAGTGTTCTATTTGCCATCCTAATATTTAGACTCTCAATATCCTTATATTGGGACCTTCCCAAAAGTTTTTGGGTATACAAAATACCTTGTTCTTCTTCTCCAATATCCGCACTTCTGGAATGGCGCAAAGAAAGCCCGCGCACGAGACTTGACCGCGGGAGGGGCACGAATCGTCGATTGGGAGCGCGGAAGCGGCGCGCAAAAATGAGACGGGCAGACGGCTGGGGTGCTGTTTTGGACGTGCGAAGATTTTGGGAGTTAGAATGAGGAACTGTTGGAGTGTCTGTTGGAGTGTCTGTTTTTTCAATGAAGCCTAAAATCAGATTTTGGGAATGGAATTGGGTCACTGTTGGAGATGCTTGGAACATTCATTATCCGAAGGTGGCATCTAAGTAGAACATATTAATCATCGCTGAGTTCGTGCAGATGGAGGCCGCCGCCGACCACCACCACGGCAGCGACGGCGCCGCCTCCTCGGTCGAGGGCCGCCTGGACGGGGCTCCTCATGCGGGTGCCCGGCGAGGAGGAGAGGCCTCGGAGGGCGGCAAGTCGGAGACCCTCCACTCGCTGCAGACCATGTACGAGGCGGAGTCCCCGGGGTTCGCCAACCGGCGGCGCGTCCGGCCGCAAGTCGGAGACCCTCCACTCGCTGCAGACCATGTACGAGGCAGAGTCCCCCGGGTTCGCCAACCGGCGTCGCGTCCGGTTCGAGCAGCACATCGACCCGATGGTGAAGAAGGAGGTTAGCGCGCTGGTCGAGGCCAAGCACGCCGGCGTGACGTACATCGAGGCCAGGAAGAGGTCGTCGATGGTCAAGAAGTTCGCCATTGACGTGGCCTACGCCTTCCTCCGGAAGAACAGCAGGGGCCCAGCCATGGCCCTCAACATACCGCTCATCGAATTTCGGCATGATCTACTACGTCTAGTGTTGCTTTCATGTTCTCTTTCATTAATAGTGATAATTCATTTACGGTTGGGTGGGATTGTCTGATTAAAATTTTCTAGACAATGTATGGCTTGGGCGCTTGGCGTGAATGATCCATAATGAATTGGACACCACAGTACATGAGAGTGCTTCAGTAACATTCTTCAGTGTAAGAAGTGAACAACATTTCTCTCGTTGCAGTTAACTTGGTTCGGTTAATTCATGAAATGAAAACTTGGACAAGAAGATCAAATTGAAAAGTCAGAAATCAAACGGGAAAAAGATCACCATAGTGCAAGGAAGCGATGTTCAACAGATTAAAGCGCTTGGTAATGCCAATGTGCATGTAGAGCTTTACTGTGAACTACAAGGCTCCCCAGCTACCCAAGATTGCTACTTGTTCTCCTGCAGTGGCTCTCGTCTCCTGCAGGAAGACAAGACCAGCCCTGCCGCATGCGGGCATGGCAAGAAGATACAACAGGGACTTGGTGAAATCCTTGACAAAGCATGCCCGTAACAGCGCGCTAGGAATCCTGAGTGCGAGAGTAACAGTGAGCAAGTTGTTAGTTGACCAATCAAGCTAAGTATCTGTAGCTGCCCGCATTGTCCGGGTCTCGTTCCATGTATTCCCTGCTGATAAGGCTCTCGATCCTCCTCTTTATGACTTTGATGTCAGGCTGCAGCAGCAGAGAGAACAGTTCCCATTGTCAAAATCTGATATTATCCGGACTCCGAAAACAGATGAATTATGTTTTCTGTTTTCCCCTACAGAAAAGGGACAATGTTCAACGAGCATGTAGGCAAAATTCTGTTCGTACCTTGAACATGCGGCTGAGCTGATGCACACATTCCGCTACGAGATGCTGATGGCCCATGATTTTGCGGCTCTTCATGATGCGCACAATGGATGCATCAATTGCAAAGCTCCTGTCCTTATTGACATCTTCGACAACCTTTTTCTTCTCTTCAATTGGAGGAAGCGGTACCTGCAGAATACATGGCTGTCAGTTTACAAGGAAAAAAGCTGGAGCAAGAGGATGAAAGCAAAGCGCTAAAAGTTTAAACTAGGAAATAAACCTTTATCCTTCGCATCTTATCAGTAAATTTGGAGTTGAATTCAAAGATATCATTTGGAGATATTGTTCTGTTACTTGGCTCTTTGTTGAGAATCTTGTACTTTGCACATGAGAGCGAATGGAGCACACGCACAGCATCATCGTCGGACAGTTTTAATTGCGTCACAATCTCAAAGTAACTTAGTCTATCAGCTCCATTGAATAGCAGCAGCAATGCAGCCTGGCCAAAGAGGGGAAAGGCAAGAAATAATTATGTTCCACGCAGTATGTGTGGCTCTACTTGTCCAAAGATTCAGAACCTACCTGATAAGTCGTAACAATCAGCTCAATAGATCCGGTGTCAAACTTTCCAATGATGTTGCAATTTCCCAAGGAATAAATCCAGGTAAGCTTTCTGTGTTTCGTGTTCGACTGATAGAACTCCTTGAAAACCTCCACACATTTAACCTGAAAACATGGGTTTACAATGTAAGACCAATATACAATGTTAACACCGAACATCACTTCTCTGTGCAGAGTATTCCAAGATAATCTGGAAGTGTCAAAATAACTTGTAGTTGGACGGTAGGTGTGATACTTAAGTAACTCTACGAGAGTAAATAGCCAATCATAAGTCATCAAGAAATCAATAGATGTACCATCTCTGAAGGAAGATTTATATCAGAGCTTTTGTAACTTGGCCAGTATCCTGTCGTCAGAACATTGACACCTAAGTCTACCCGAGGATTTGACTGTGGATTTTTGCTTATGTATTCTTCAAATTTTATCTGTTGTTCTCTTGCAGTTGTAACATCATTAAGCATGCCCTCCATTTTTGAGGTAAACTGCCCCCCAAAGTAATGCTTTAGCTTGGAAACAATGCTCCTCTCATGTCCATCATCGGCACTCTTGTCAAAGAGCAATCTCCTTCCAAGCTTCTTCCTGCAATACATTTTTCCAGAGAGATCTCAATCTTCAAAATTTTATAGGTTCTTCTGTAGGTTAAAGCCTGCAATTACAACATCCAAGCTAATAAAAAAACCACAAACCTATGAAATTCAACAAAGAGATCCTTATCGCTGACATATGAGACGAGATTCACAACCTGGAGACAAGCTTCAACATTAAGCAAAAGATTTTGTAACTTTGTGTGTGCAAACAGTATTTCAATAACTGTACCTTATCAAGGGTCTCTTCTATAGCTTCATCACTTAGCTTTTCACTTCCTCCTTTTCTTAAGATGCTATCACAGAATGCTGCTAACAATTCAGCACTAGTGCAACCAGCAATATCTTTATTGCAAAAAACTTCAAAGGCCTCCTTAAGAGCCTGAGCACAGATAGAGTATAGAGTGAGCCAAACAGCATTAGCTCAGGTTTTAGCAAACAATTACAGGGATATAAGACAAGACGTTAGAAATATTTGAACCAACAAACCTTGTGAAATACTGTGCTGTCTTGGAAACAGTTGGTGACATATGCTATGTATTTGTTGTGGAGCTCTATGACTTTCCGCACAAAATCCTAAAATCAGCAGAAACACCCATTAGAAACAAAAATCAGCAGCAGCAGGTCAGTTAAAAGCATAGGTATGTCATATGCAGACCTGCTCCGGCGAACCCACCACTTCCTTCTTCTCATTCTGCAGATAAGCACAATGCAAAAATAAAATGATTTGATTAGAAAACTGTTGTGCATAATAGACTGCTGCCTAGCATGTTTGCACATGATAAAAGTACTCCTAAAAGATGAAAAAATGAAATTGTCCACATTTGAATCACTATCAAGATTGAAAAAAGGCGTTAAAGTAGAAAGCATGCTAAAGCAGTTAACTGGTAAAACTATCTGAAACAGACTACACTCACCTCTTAATGAAGATTCACAATAGAATGACATTTATTAATATCTATTAAGAAAAAACAGTTCATACAAAAACAGGCATACCATAAGATTCAGCTTGAAATTTATTTTCATTTCATGCAAGTAATTTGGATTTAGTGTTCTTGGTTCTCACATTTGAAGAATTTGCAACTAATTCAAAAAAGGAACTAAAACATAAGTATACATTAACCAGTCAGCACAATTATTGACATAACATGCACTCACAGAAAAGGTCTAAATCAAATGAAAATTAATTCAGAATTACTCAAAGTTGAAATTTGGACATCACGATGCAAACTAAATCAAAACCCAGTACAAATCACACATAGTAAAGCGAATGGAAATTAATCAAACCAAAGAGTGATTACATAGATGACACCTTTCTGCTGCAGGCAGCATCCATTGCATGTTTCAACAAAGACATACCCTCTTCATTGACATGCTGCAGAGCAGTAAACACCTTAAGGAGATCCAAGTATTTTAACAGTGCGGTGCATTCAAGCGTAATATGAGGAATACAGATATACAATACCTTCTTAAATATTGTTGATACTGGAAACAGCCCACCCTCCATCCTAGAGAAGAGCCTAAACATCCTTGATAGCTCCTCGGTCTACAGTAAGAAAGATATATACACAAACACTCAGTAAATTGATTGCCCATGTTTTCGTAGCATAGCGAGGCATAGGTTACTTCCAATCAGACCTTTTCATCACAAAGCAACACTCTGCATCCAGAATTCTCCTTGTTCAGAATTTCTTCCGCCCGCTTGGTTATCAACTCTAATTGAGCATCCTGTAGCATTGAGGTTAAAAGGATATAATCTCAGTAGCACATACAGTCAATTCATATCAACATATACCCCACTAAAAACCTGCTTAGAAGCACCAAACATATAATAAACAAAAAAGAGATATAACTGGCACAAACCTCCATTAACTTTGGCTCAGTTGAAGAATGCAAGTAATGCGCTGCTCGCTCCTTCTCTTTTTGTAAGCATTCCTCAGCCTATCCAATGGAGAACTAGTCAGAAGGTGTCATTAAGCTTGACTGCAATGCAAATTTCAAGAACTCCACAGATACCTTAAGCAAGTATTCAGGGCAGGAGTCCTCCAGGATCCAGGCTTGGGCCTTCTTAGAATAGTAATCTCTAGTACCTTTGCGAAATGCTTCTTCGAAATCAATTTTGTAAAGGTCCAGATCACCAAGCCCAATTTCGACATAGATATCAAGGACGTTCTTCAGGAGAGCACGGTCTATAAGCTGGCCCTCCCTCTCATCATCAACCTGTTAAATCAAGGCAAATCCAAAACCAGAATATGATTGCCGTGTCATCTCTGTAAATTATGCCACAAGAAGGCTCACCATGCCAATCACGATCGTTGTCACTGTATTTTTGAGCTCATTGAAAACCTATCACAAGAGCAACACAACCAAGACATGATCAAATATTGTGCAAGCAACTAAAAAGCTTCAGAGTTAACACTCATGTAAAAATCATCACCCGATGACAACAGGGCCTTACCAGATAGTGGAAGCAACTCCAGCCGAGTGGTGTGAGCGGCTGAAGTGACTTCCGCGGAATGTAGTAGCGGTCGAGGTAGTTGAAGAACCTGCTCAGCCACCTGACCATCACCTTGTGATTCTTCCACCGATCCACCAATTCCCTCAGCAGAAACTCGCCGTGCTTCTCATTCAACGAGGGAAACACCTACATGATCACAAAAAAATTAAGCAACAGCACAAGAACGATCTCATAGAGGGCTAGTCATGTTAAGAGGCAATGGCACCTGTAACCGTCGATCACAACCAAAAACCATCTACAAGAACTCATCACGCACCACTGGAGTACAAAACCAATCTAACTTGGTCCATTTCAGAGCAATCTTATTAAGATCACCAATCTGATTAAGAGGAAACGGCACATGTAACCATCTATCACAGCCAAGAACCATCTCCAAGAACTCATCATGCAGCACACAAGCACAGAAACAAACTAACTTGCTCCATTTCAGACCAATCCTATCAAGAGACAAAGGTGCATGTTACCATTAAAAACAACCAAGAACCATCGCAAGAAGTGGTCACACACCGCGCAGGTACAGACCCAATCAACATGCTCCATTTCAGGAGAAGAAAAAACCAAACAACCATGTCCTGCAGCAGACACCAACCCAACCGAACGGCAAAGATCGTCACGGAACAGAGAGAAAAACAATCGACCCTACAGGAGGAACAACTAATTTACACGGAGCAATGCAATCGCAAGCGAAAACCCACAGCAATCGCGAGAAACTAGTGAGGGAGGAGATCAAGAAGCGCACGTACGGTGGATTTGAGGTAATCGTCCAAGGCCCCCTTGTAGCGATCGTAGAGCTGCTGCGAGTGGTCCTGCGGGGGGCACTTCTGCGAGCACATGTTGAAAATCGTCCTGCCGCGACGCGAAGAACACAGATCAAAACCAGACCTGATCGGAACACCCCGGAGAAACAACGGTGCCAGGCGCCGTACGTGTAGAGGTGGATGTACTCCTCGGAGGTGAAGCTCTCGCCGTCGACGCCGTGGAGGATGCTCTTGAGCTTGGCGACGCCATCGACCACGTGGCGCCACCCCTCCACGAAATCCACCGGCCTGCGGGCGCCCTCCATTACACCGCCTTGCCTTGCGTCGCAAGCCAAGCCTGAGGGGAGAAGCAAAGCGGGAGGTGAGGCGAGGCAAGGTTTGGCGGACGACGGAATAAATAGGGAGGAGGCCAGTTTCGGGTTTTCTCCAGAGTGGATTTGGATATCTGCTCTTGAGCAGTGCTTTTATACTTTTTAAAAAAAATTATATAAATATTAAAATATGAATGAAAGGTAGATGGTAATTACTTATTTTTTCGTTTGTTTTAAAATTCGTATAATTTATAGAGCTCTTGTACAATATGAATCGTTTATTATTTTCGATCCAATAGATCAAATTAACTAAAGTTTACTTATACTTTATCTGGGAGTGGAGAAGTAGAAACATCCTTAACAAATCAACGGTTAAATGTGATTTTTACTACACATTATATACTACCAATATAATACACCGTAAAATTTCTCAATTTACATTAGGAGGAAAAACACTGCTATGTTTGTTTCAGGAGAGGGGGCTCTCTATTAATCCTGTGAATGCTTTTAATTTAAATCGCTTTTTTGCAAACCCTGGTGGAAGCTTCATAATTTCTTCTATATTTGATTGTAAACATAACACCCTGTCCTAGTGCAGAAGCTGTTTTCAGTTTTATTTGGGTTGCCACACACAAAAATTGATCAAATTCAGGATCCTGGTGAGTGGCCGGCCCACTGGTCAAATGTTCCATGCATAGTTTGTGGCCATGAATAATTCTGCTCCTCGCATGTTTCCACACGATGTTCAACAGACCTTCCTTTCAGTTGCAACACGACCTTTGAATCACACTACCTTAGAATTGGATTTTTCAGCCTAGGAAAATGGTGCTCAAAGCTCATTTGCAAAGCAAAGTTACATGCACAAACAGCACTAAGCTTCCTTCTCTCAAAAAGCATTTGGCTTATGCTAGACTTGTCAGGGCATTTCATACAAGCATGGCCATAGTTGTGGCCATTATCACCAGTACTTAAATGTAGATTAACATCTCACTGCTTTGAGAGCAGGACGGATGGATCGCCAGTCCATAATTCTCTCTCCATTTATCTAGACAACTGACTGAAATACAACAAAGCTATATATATATATATGGAGAAATATACAACAAAATGGCACAGGACCTAATACATGATGTTACAACATTTATGCAAGGCTCGCATGCATTCCCATATGCCAACCTCTGCCCTCTATCGACAGTCCCAACCATTGATCAAGCTGCATTTACATTGCACATATGTCCGTGCTGCACGCAAAATCATCAGCGGTGCTAGAAGATCAAAGCAGCCAATGATGCCGAGACAACTATAACATTGCCATCGATAAAGCGGAAGTTTGACTCAGCAAAACATTAATCCACAGAAAACGATAGATTAAGCCAAGTATGTGTACACATTTGGGTTATCTTTATCCCTCTCCAAATAATCCCTTGTGATAAGATCCTCAATCCGCTTCTTTATTGCCTTGAAGTCAGGCTGCAGAGAAGAAAAAAAAAAGATCAGCCTTTTTTATCATGTGAAGTAATCAAAGGAAGCTCAGATAATCAAATGCTTTGAACATTTCCCGAATGCCAGTTTAACCATACACCAGTTTAACCATACACACAATTATATTACACAAAATAACAGGCCATCAAGATGATGGTGCAAGTCTTAGACGTGCAATGCAGAATGCACAGAGCTAAAGAAGGGAAGGAACTAGCCAAAAGGACCTACGTAATGGAAGACAATCCCATGGAGGGAATAAATGAACCTTATACATCAACAAAGTAGAACTTGTGACAAGCCTTTGGACAAAGACAACACGATCTAACAAAATATAGATTGAACCCAGCACTTAAAATGAGGGCAAGGAAAATTCTTCTGCTAACATCTTCAACTACTTTCTTGAACAAATGTTTCGTACCTTGAACATGCGACCAAGCTGCTCCACACATTCCATTACAAGTTGCTGATGACCCAATACTTTGCGGCTCTTCATGATGCGCACAATGGATGCATCAATTGCATATCTGCGATCCTTGTCAACATCTTCAACTACTTTCTTCTTCTCATCAACTGGAGGAAGAGGTATCTGTAAATAGCATAAAAAACCAAGATAACACATAAAAAAAAAGAGAGAACTCGGAAAAGTAAATTACAAAATCTAGAAAACATACAAAAAATAGATACCTTTATCCTTCGCATCTTGTCCGTAAATTTTGAATTGAACTCAAAGACATCAATCGGTGAAATAGATTTGTTACTTGGTTCTTTGTTAAGAATCTTGTATTTTGCACAAGAGAGAGAATGGAGCAAACGCACAACATCATCATCTGAGAGATTTAGCTGTGTCACAATCTCAGAATAGCTTAGTCTGTCAACTCCATTAAATAGCAGCAGCAACGCAGCCTACCAACATAGGAGAAAGGCATGTTAGGTTACACCTAATACAAGAAGCAAATGCTCATTGAAAATGCAGCTTCGAATTACCTGATAAGTTGTAACAATGAGCTCCATAGTTTTGGCCTCGAACTTAGCATTAATATTACAGGTTCCGAGGGAATAAATCCAGGTAAGCTTCCTGTGCTTTGTTCTTGTTTGGTAAAACTCCTTGAAAACCTCTACACATTTCACCTGAAAAATTGAGAATGAAAATGACTATCCTGTGCAGAGTAAGACATCAACCACAAATATTATATGCAAAACAAGGGAAATTCAGGTCTCATGATTAAATTATTGATTAAGCTTAGCAAATCAAGCTCCAAAATAGCACCTTAGAGAGCCTTGAGAAAAAAGCAAACTTACCATCTCAGCAGGCAGGTTTATATCAAAAGATTTGTAACTTGGCCAAAATCCTGTTGTCAGAACAGTAACAGCTAAGTCTATCCCAGGATTCAACTCAGTATGTGTGCTTATGAACTCTTCAAATTTCGTCTGGTGATCTCTTGCAACAGTAAGGTCAGTAACCATGCCCTCCATTTTTGAAGTGAATTGCCCCCCGCACTGTTGTTTTAGCTTGGTCAGAATGCTTCTCTCATGTTCATCATTAGCACTCTTGTCAAAAAGCAATCTCCTTGCAAGCTTCTTTCTGCAAATTAGCCCCAGAAGTCAATGACTGCATGCATATTGCAATATATTACGATCTTAAAGACAGTAAGAATCAGCATGCAAGATAAGAAGTTACCTGTAAAATTCAGCAAACAAGTCCTTGTCACTGATGTAGGCGAGTAACCTTACGACCTGGTAATCATCCCGATTCAAGATTAAGTTCCTAGCTCTGGAAAACTAGTAATGACATAGCAGCACAAACATAACAAATTGATGGCTGTACCTTCTCAAGGGTATCTTCAATTGCTTCATCACTAAGCTTTTCACTACCACCTTTCTTTAAGATGTTGTCACAGAAGGTAGCTAGTAATTCAGCACTTGAACTACCAGAAACACCTTTGTTGCAGAAAGCCTCAAAAGCCTCTTTAAGTGCCTGCATAAACAGGATACAGAACAGGAGCCGAGATTTTGGTATCATGATAAAAAGAATGATGTATGAACCAGTATATAAGTAAATCAAATGTCAAACCTTATGGAAGAGCGTGTGGCCCTGGAAACACTCAGTGACATATGCTACATATTTGTCATGAAGCTCAATGATTTTCCGGACAAAAACCTAAGTTCAAAAAAAAAAAAAGGAACACAGTGGGTAACAGATATCATAACAAAAGTTGAGAGCTAACAGCAAGATTATATCAAGGCATCAAACCTGTTCCTGCAAACCAACCACGTCTTTCTTCTCTGGCTGTAATTAAACAAATAATTAAGATAATACTAATAATTTTAAACAAAGCTCAAGTGAAAAAAAATAAGCAAATCAATAGAAATGTAAGTCTGAAGTGGCTAGTAGGGTACAGAAAAATATGTCGAAGCAGCAGCCTGAAACACACTATGCATATACCAGCAAGAGTTGAGTACAAACTCCAGCTGATTAATGAAACACATACCACTGAATTACTACCAAAAAAATCAAATCAATGTACCAAGAAAATAGTGATACAAACAAAAAAAGCAAAAAAATTCAATGGTTGAATATATAAAATGTTGCACCTTTTTATTACTAGAAGCATCTTCAGCTTGTTTGACTAAGGCTGTGCCCTCATTAGTAACATGCTGCAGAGAAGCACCGTTCCATTACAATATTGAAATAGCTTCAAGAAGAAATAGAGAACACTTTTGAGGCAAATAATACCTGCTTAAATATTTGAGAAACAGGTTCCAGACCACGAGTTATTCTGGAAAATAGCCTGTACATTCTAGAGAGATCCTCAACCTGCAAGATTGCATAGACATTATGTCAACAGGCTTAATATATTTCTGATACACTGTTCGAAAAGAAAGAAAGAAAGAAAGAAAGAGCTTCTCCATGAAACCTTGTCATCACGAAGCAATGCGTGACATCCAGAATGCTCTTTCTCCAAAAGCTGGCTTGTGTATTGAGTTAGCAATTCATGTTGCACTTTCTGTGAAAATGAAGGAAAGAAAGCACAATAAATAAATCATGTCATACGGGGGGAAGGAAATCATGGCTAGTGCTCTATCAGGAATCCAACAGCACTCTGAACATACAATTCCAAATTATGCATCTGGTGTACATGTAGCAAATATATATAATTAAAAATCAAGAAATACTCTGAAAAGTTAAAATAGAAAGCAACAGCAGACTTTCCACTAACCTCCAACAACTTCTGTTCACTAGTAGAGTGCAAATAATGAGCAACTCGCTCTTTCTCCCTTTTCAAACACTCCTCAGCCTAATGAAACAAACATCCATTAGAAAGATAATGTTATGCTCAACTACAGGTAGAAATGTTCGTTAAACCTTCTCAAAGATACCTTTAACATGTAATCTGGGCAAGAGTCCTCCAGAATCCAGGTTTGGGCCTTGATAGAGTAGTAGTCTGCAGTATCCTTGAGCAAGAAATCTTCAAAATCATTTTCATAGCACTCCATACTACCCAAGCCAATTTCAACAAATATATCCAGAACATTTTTCAACAGGGCCCTATCAATTTGTTCACCCTCGCGTTCTTGATTTATCTGTTGAAGAAAGCACTTCTATTACCAAATATACACAACCAATTAAGCACCAAGATATACATGACAAGATACAATGACTCACCAAGGATATGACCGCACTTTTTACTTTTCCTTTGATCTCTTGATATACCTGTTACCACAATTGAACATGATTAAAATCTAGAGACAATACATTAAGCAACAAACCGTAAGCTGGATTCCATAAAAGAGGAGAAAGATGAGTCAATTGTGCAAAGAAGTTGCATTACCAAATCTCGGAAACAACTAAGCCCAACATCTCTCAGGGGCGGTAGTGACCTCCGTGAGATGAAGTACCGATCAAGATAATGGAAGAAACGCGACAGCCACCGAACCATCACTTTATGGTTTGACCACCGTTTTACTAACTCTCTCAACATAAACTCATCATGCTTTTCTCTCAGTGAAGGTAAGACCTGCAATAAATTGAAACTAGGTGTTGGACTTATCTTTCAAAAATGTGAACAAGCAAATATAGGGAAAAGGAGATAAAATGGTGATTGTGCAGGTGATGAAGTATTACTAAACTGCAAGCTATGTTCATTGAATACAATTATCATTGGACAATTTACCCAGCTACATAGTGTTAAAGAGAGGCAGGCATTTTTACTGCATGATAATTAACTAAGACTATGAATGATCTATATCAAAATAGGAGTGGCAACAGAGGCTAAGTCCCCATACCCATTGTCCCCTCACTAAGATGGACATTTTCACCCTCAAGTAACTACCTAAGGATATGGCGTAGAACAGGGGTCCCAGCAGGTATGAACATGGAATTATTTACATTGCAACATCTACTTTGAGAAAATGTTCTATGTAACTAAGTTAACTCGGCAACAATATATTTTACATATAGATAACTTATCAACAACAAAGTACAATCAGAAGATTTAGTACAATCGAAAGATTTAATACAAATCACTACACATTAAATGGTAATGAAAACATAAATCCAAGAGAAATGATATGTATTTATATGCAGGGCCAAAGTTGTGAAGCTATCCAGGAGCTGTTGATGAAAAGGGCGAAAGCAGCCAATATTTCAAACGGCCAAAATAACCCATGACAAAAAGGCTTACTATGGATGCATGCTGGTGCCTTAAGTGCTCTCAGCATTATCAGATCGTACTATGACAAAGAATATCCTCCAAATCAAGCAATACATGCTTTCTAAGCAAAGTCTAACACTCTAACCTAGAAAATCTACACCTCCAAAAACGTGCAGAAAACATAGTGGACACAGCACAATGCAGAACATGCAATGCAATCCTTTCTGCTTAAGTATCTGACGCTCAATATTTACATGATTCCATGCAAAATGTAAAACAATTAGAGGATGAGACCCAACGACAAATTAGCATATGGAGGATGAGACCCAACAAATTTGTAGATTCTCTCACATATGAAGATGTATCATCAACAGTTTCAATTCACTACATCCAAGATCCTTTTACTGCATAGTAACGGTGAGTCATGAACCAATGAACAGTTGGCAGATCAAGGTTTAGCTTCGAACCAGAAACAAGTCAATGACAAAACTTTGGACAATAACTTACATGAATTTGGTCCGCAAGAAAAGCCTTGCAAGTAGGCATTTCACAGCATAATAATTAATTAAAATTACCAGTGAAACATGTCAAACATATGGATGGTAACAAGGTGGGGAAAGGTAATAAGTCTCCGACCCCACTCCCAACACATTAACATGGACATTTTCATCCCAAAGCAACAGCCTAGGGGTATGGCAGAGAACAGATACCCTCCCAAAAGGATGAATGTACGATTATTTATGGTGTTGTCTATACCAAATATATGTTACAAATAGCCAAAGTAATTATACATAATTCAATCTTACATATAGTCAAGCTAAATCAACAAGAAGTACAACAAAAGATTTAATATGTCACAAATCACTATACTTTAAATGGTAACAAACATAATAACATATACATCCAAGAGAAATGTAAATGTCTACACATGCATGGCTGAAGTTATACGGGAGCTAATGATGAAAAAAGGGTGAAAGGAACAAACATTTCAACAACCAATAGAATCCCATAAAAAAAAAACCAAGAATCAATATTGGACGATGCTGGTAGCCACAAGTGTTTTAAGAAACATCAAATCCTACTGCACTGAGGAAAATCCTCCCAAATCAAGCAATTTACCCTTTCTAAGAAAATTGTGAAGTTTAGATAGAGAACACTGGAAGTGTAACAGCATAATATTTTTATAGCAGACAGCCAGACAGCATCCAACATCCATAGAAGCACAACATGCCAAGCAATGTTTGTAAAAATCTAAACTTACTTAAAACTTCCAAAGTGTACAACACCTGAGATTTAAAAGCCAATACAGCAATGCGTATAAGGGCTTCAGGTCTTATCCGTTGTTTAAAGTATTCAAGTCAGCAGAATAGATGAGAAATTTATTAAGCAGAATGTGAATAAAGATGGAAGGTTCAAGGGTCATTAACTAAAATTGCTGGCACAATTGCTTTTGGCAGAAAAGAAAGAAGACATCATACATGGCCATAGAAATCTGAAACATTTTTTGTGCTAAAACGCTGCTTGTAGAAGACTGCTAGCGCCACATGTAATGCCCAGTGCATCCCCTGCAGTATTTAAATACAGCCTAGAAGTAACCCCAACAATCCATTATCCGGATCCCTCTGCACCAACAGTTGTGTAAGAGTACTTGACATGGGACTTAGAAACTAGTACCTCCTCTCTGCTAATGAAAGCCCAATTATCCACCCATCTTAAGCAACCAACCCAGAATTCCTAATTCGCCAAGAGCATCGAGCTTTATCAAAATTAGAACGCCATCCTCGTACTTAGTACAGCAGCTTAGGATTCTAGTTTTAGGCATCAAATCCCTCTTTTTTCTATATAAACAGTTGTGCTCTGTATTACTCAATGTGCGTGCTGTCTATTCATTGGTTTATAATAAGCACCATTTCCATCAGTATCGTTGCTACGCTTCCTCTAATCAAGCACATAGACACGAATCGAGCAAATAAATCGAGCAATCAAGGATTCCTCACCATGGACGTGATGTACTCCTCGAAGGACTCGCGGTACTTCTCGTAGAGCTGCTGCGAGTAGTCGTGCGGCGGCTTCTGCGTGCACATGTTGTATATCGTCCTGCGGCATCGAAAAAAAAACCCTAAATCGGATCATGAAGCACAAACCAAGAGAGCACCACCAACACAGGATCAGAGGAGGGGGGGGTTAGGCTCGATACGCACGTGTAGAGCATCATGTAGTCCTCGGAGCTGAACTGCGGCTCGGGCTTGCCCTCGAGGATGTCCTTGAGCTTGGTGATGCCCTTCTGCATGAACTCCCACCCCTGCTCCAGATCGATCGTCTTCCGCTCGTGCGTCGCCATCGCCGATTCGGGCGCCCCGCGCCGGGAATTCCGCCGGAGAAGCCTAGCCGATTCCTTGGATGTCCTTGTGGGCAATGGCTTCCCTCGCGCGGCACGCGAAGTGGAAGAAGGGGCCAGGAAGGGAGGAAGGAGGACGGGACGGTAAAACCGGAAAAGAGGAGGGTAATAATAAGGTATAGCTCTGTAAACTCATTTTTTCAGCTTCTATTTTAGATTATCTCGTAACCTATTTCTTTAAGAATATAAAGCTATCTCGAAAAAGCTTTAACTAACAGTAAATCTTACTGCCCCTAGTTGTAACGCTTCAATTATATTTATTTATTACTTCTTTGTATTTGTACATAAATTTAGAGAGTTTATTTTTGCAATTTTTAAAAGAACATATTTATGTATATAATTGATATAAGTATCATTTTTTATTTTTATGGAAAATTAATGAGCTACAATGTGTGACTACATAACTCCTATCGAGATCAAGAGAGAGGTAAACATCATTTATTGTTAGCTATGTTGACATAGTTCATATCAATGAAAAGAAAGGGCACATCAATTGTGTACGGACTCAAAATTTCCATACCATAATAATAAAAACAACATAGAAATGTTAAAATCATGGAAAAAAATTGAGTGCTAAGAAAAACTGTTATATCATACAAAAATATAAATGGGTGGTTAAAATATTGCAAAATATCATAAAATTGTATGTAAGAGCCATTTTGAGCAATGGCCCTCGCAAGGTTATCACGGAACCTATCCATTTATCTATCACTCATTTGTGACGTTGACACATCTGATGCATCCTAAGAAATGACATATCTTGCATATCTTGATGGTATTGTGAAAACATAATTAGGATCCCAATCAAACCTACGGAAATCCCTATCCGTTGATGCATGCTCACGTATGAAGTTGTGCAGTCATATGATTGATGCAACAATCATCTTTTACTTGGACATTTTAAAACTCAACATCTTGAGAAGAATTTTTCATTTCATCTTCCATACACCGAAGGACCTCTCAATGATGTTGTGACCACTTAAGTGTAATTTGTTAAACTTTTCTTTCTCACCACTTGGAGCAGCATCCCTCCGAAATTCAAGAATATGGTATCTTTGTCCTTGTATTGCGCTAAGTAACCTAGCCTGTTCGAATTACCAGCATCGATAAGATAATATTTACCTGTAACATTGTATACAAAAGTTATTTGTATTAATATTCAATTCGTAAACATTATAAGTAAATAAATCCATAAATAATACGAATAAAAATAAAATTACCATGTGGAGAATGTAGAAAGACAACCCTATATACATCCATTGCATAATAAAATTACCATGTGGAATATCGTGCATAGCTCTTGGCTAACCAATAGATGCATATGTGAAGCGTATGTCAAAATCGCATACCACCATGACATTCTGAGTTGTACTTCCTGATGTACCAATATATCTAATTTGATCTTCTGAACCAACTGCTGCAAGGATGTGTGTACCATCGATAGCTCCAATACAATCTTTGAAATGTAGCCACATCCTCCGATGTTTTCTAATTCTACTATGGATAGTAGAGAAGTTAGGATCCTATGGACGAATACAATCCTTAAACATCTTAACCACACACTCCAAAACCTCATCAAACTTTCTACTAATTGTCTCACCTGAATGCTTAACATATTCTGCACTCTTCGGTTTGATTCGCAGCCACCACATGTATAGGAAAATTGCTAATGCTTCAATTGAACTCATATGGGTAGTAAATCTCAAGTTGTATGTAATCACCAAAATATTATGTAGACTATGAAAGATTGTAGCATTAATACAAAACATGTGGTGCCTTCCTCTAGAGTGGTCAATGTTTCTCTGACCCAACCCATTCCACTAAAATGTGAGGTCCTAGGCTCATTCTTATCCACACAGGTTGAGTGATAATTCTCAATGGTATTTGCAATAGCAACAAGGTGGCTTGACATATTTTGTCATAGATGCATCATTTGCACATCACACTGATATTCTTCATTGGAGGTATTATTGTCTTCACTATTGCTTTCACAGGAAGACATCACTGCATGAACATAGAAAAAATATACCAATGTAAATTAGACAAATAATAATAAAACCATACTATATGTACATAACTATAGTAGAATATGCGAATATAAAAGAGACAAAAAGCAATAAAACTATACCTTATGTACAGGACTATAATACAGCATGTCAATATAAACGAGACAGATGGTAATGACAATAGTAGTAGTCACCAACGAGGACGCGGTGGAAGAATTTTCTTGCTCTTCGAGAACTTAAGGTACCAACTCCTTCTCACGCGTGGGTCCCAAACTGGAGCCTTCTATTGCGGTTCTTATCCATGTAGTCATTTTTGCTCGCACCATCATAGTTCTTGTCCTTCTCCAGCTTGAGGTAATTTGTCCGAATGTGGTTGGGCCACCAAACTCGTACCAAGTGATAGATCCACTTCTCTTTCTCTCTCTCACGCTCTTGTATACATGAGAGAATTTTTTGGCTAGGAGGGCAAGCTCATTCTCTGAATACCTATCCAACTGTTCACCACTCATCTCACAGAAAGCCGAGAGGGAAAAATCAGAGGAACTTTCAGAAGTAGATCTAATGGGATCGGTGACCAATGTCATCGACTGTGACTTCGTGTAAAAGACATCAATCTCATAAGTCTTGAGTCAGGAATAGAGCTCATTAAGAGTCAGAGTCGATAGATCAGTGGTGTCCTTAATGGAGGTCACCTTCATCTCTCAAACAAGAAGATCTAGTGAAGTGAGAAAATGTCGAACATTCTTTGAGTTGGAGTATGTGGTACATACAGCTCAAAGATCACTCAGAATCTTAGTGAAACACGCAAAAAAACTCATCCAAAGACTCTCTAGCATGCTGCTCAAACTTGTTGTAGTCACACTTGAATTGATATTACCTCACCATCTTGATCTGGGTGGTACCCTCATAGTAGGCATAGAGGGTCACCCAAATCTAGTAAGCAAATATGAGATAGGGGATCCTATCATACTTACTGTGGCTAAGTCCTTGTATGAAAATGTTTCTTGCCTTAGCGTTTGCCTCAACGTCAACCATATTTTTGGCATTAACGTTCTCATTGGCAGGAACCTCATATGGGAGCTTAACCTTTTGCCAGATTGAGAAACCTTGCGCAGTGATGTGTGACTCCATTCGAGATTTCCAAAAGGGATAGTCAACCCCAGAAAATATTTGAGAGCAGAACATCGCATATACGATGACTTAATAACTCCATATTTGATGAAATAGATAACCATCAAAATGATCATGCTCCTGCACAAGACCAGAGTAAAAATATGCTGCCTATGGAATTCTCAATCGGGGATGAGGATGATGTAACACTCCGATTTTCAAAAGCCAATTTGGTAATTTAACTGGTGTTGCTAAATTCAAGACGCAAACCGTATTTAGTTTTAGGTATAAAATTTCGCATTTGAAACTAGCATTATATATATAGTTGTTCTTTTGCTATTAAATTCCTCGTCAACGGTACAAAGCCAACCGAAAATACCAACACGCAAAAATGAGAGAGGGCACAGGTATTTCACCCTCAAATGCCATTGACCTGCACTACCTCATTAATTCTCCTCAGGCCATCCCTCTTACCCATCACCTGCCATTCTCCTTCACTGTCCCATTTCTTCCTTTCTCGGTACTACTTTACTCCCCTTACCATTTCTTTTCCTCAAGCAAGAAATTCCATTTATACACACATCCTTTTTCTTAGCAGGCAGCAATAACAAGGCCCCCTGCCTACAAAGCCGATTGTAATACTGCTTAAATTCTATTCCCGGAACTTGGCACTTTCTTATCTGGGATTGTGGAGGGTCAGTCTGGTGTTAGCAGAGCTATCAACTTCATCTGTGTGGGGGAGATTTTGGAGCACTCATCCCACTTTTTACCTAATCTACCCCTCACCCAAAACCCCCATCCCCTCTACCTTTTTGGCTGCTCACCCCTCCCCACCCCAAACCGAACCAACCACTCCCCTTTCATTTTCGTGTGGAGCAAAGGAGGTAAGGGCAGCAGCCACCAAGTGCTCCCATGGCTTCTCCTCCTCCCCCTTGCAGCTAGGAGAGCTCCCTCCCCAAGGTTGGCCGGCTGCACCTCCTCCTTCTCCTCCTCCCTGCAGCAGCCACCTCCTCCTTCCTTCCTCTTCTTGGGTGAAGGCAAGCTTGGGATTTTTTTGCTTGTGAGCTCAGATCTGAAGGTCCTAGGCAGGGTGGTAGGGTTCTAGGGTCCCTAGGTTGAAATTTGTGGAGGGAAAACTAGTTCTTTGGAGGGAACCCTAGTTTCTATTTTCGAGCAGATTTCAATCAGTTCTTGTAGCTCGTGTTTGGGGTTTCTAAGTTGGTCAAATGTCTGGCCGGCTGTAGAGTTTGTTGTAGATATCCCTTTCCTCTTTAATTTGAGCACAAGAACTCGAAAATCCATTTAGCCATTTGAAAGTTATGCCACTTTTGTTGCGGGCTGTACAGATTTGGCTTTCTTAGTACCCGAAATGTTCAAGCAGAGATTAGACTTAGCTGCGGGCCGAATGAGGGTTTTCGGTTGCCTAGAGAATTGTAGGAAATTTCCTGTAGTTTCAGAAAATGTACTTGTTTTATTGATTTGGAGTTAGGAATCAAAAGTTACAACGTTTCAAAGCTGCTGTCTAGAGAACAGTTTTTCTGGGCGTCCAGTTTTTGTGGCTGAAGTTTAGAGGCCTTTTTGAGGGCCTTAGCTCCATCTCCTGTTTAAGGGGCTGTGGGATTCCATTAGATGGTTCTCTTATGGTCATTTAGAGTCTAATATCATGAATTTTCATTGAGCCAATTAGAAGTTATGCTATTTTGTACCCCTTGCTGTCCATATTTGGCACTTGTGCTAGTAGCTGCGCTCATTTCAATTCTGGGATTTGTTGAGGGACTTGCATCTTGATTGGCCTTGTGATTATCCTAGGTTATCTCCTTGTGGTCGTTTAGAGTATGAGAACACGAGTTTTGGTCAAGCCAATTGGAAGTTATGATCATTCAAGTGAGCGCTGTCCAAACCATGACTTGTTCGGTTAAGAGTTTGGGTTTTTCGGTCGGGTTAGAGCATAGAAGCGATTTGCAAAGATGTAAGTTGTTAGTTCGAAGCATGAGATTTTGCAATATGATTCCTTTTCAGGTGGAGTAGCCTCGGGGGCGGCTTCCTCCTCGCGTCACCCCGCTCCTCGCGGGTAGAGGCAAGTGTGAAGTGGCATTCCCGGTCAATTGTCGGTTGTCACCCCCTCTTTTACTCTTTGATTTGGAATTGAATGAGTTTGGTTAATGGAATGGATATATCTAATTGAATGAGTATGTTTAATTCAATGCCATGAGTATGTTTAATTCAATGCCATGAGTATGTATTAAATTTATGCAATGAGTACGTTCAAATTGAAGCAACGTATTTATGTTATTTGCATCTGTGCATTCATAAAAGGGGAGGTGTCCCATTTTGATGCGGGCCTCCGTGTTCACATGTAGTGAACACAAAAGACCTACCTCGTAGTCCCATACCGTTGGAGTATGGGAGCGAGTCAGTAAGCGTAGGCACCCTCCACAGGATGGAGGGGATGAGGGTGCACACCGACGGGTGTGCACTCGGCAATACCGGTATGAGCTCCATAAAAAGGCATGCATGTGCATATTCATAGTATTGTATGAGAAAGCAATGTATGAAATGAGTTAAAGTGTTGAATGGTTGAGTTCATGACTTGGATGTTTAAATTACTTGTTGTATGGATACAAGTTTAATTGTTTTACCACCTGCTTTGTCGCTTTACACTTTGCTGAGTATTGAACTCACGCTTGTTGTTTTGTTGCTTATTTTAGGTACCTCCAGAGCGACATTTTGGGAGTCGGGATAACACTTCACTCACAAATTCATAACTTAGTTAGATTTGTGTTTGGCTCCACTTTTGGTTATGTACTAATAGTAGAACTTGCTTTTGAGTAGTTAGAATGTAAGTAGGTGTTGTGGGCATGTTGTCCTAATGTCTTTAATCCTTGGATGGTGATATTGGTACTTGTTATTCCTCTTTAGATTGTGCCTTAGTTCCCCTTTTGTTATTGTGGCCTCTTTGAGATTGTTGTTAGTTGCTTGTGCTAGTTGGGTCACGATAGGTGATTGTTGCCATGACCCTATGTTTATGCTTACTTGATGTTGTCATTATTGAATTGCATCTTATGTCTGCTGAGTGGATGACCTAGAAGTAGGGGAGGTTCTGCCGAATTTTTTTTAATTAGTTCGGCAACCTACTAGCATGTTTAGAGATGATTTGTTTTGCTTTGCGTGCTTCCTTGCGTTTTTGTTGCTTGTTTAGTGTAGCATTCAGGGCACGTGGGTGCCGGGGTGTTACACCGATCACACCTCATCTCTTCCCCCCCCCTCTGTTGCTGTCTTCACTTCTTCCAGCCAGCAACAAGAAAACACAAGCTCCTTCCAATCTCCTCCAAGAACAAGGATATAGGTTATGCATGTCATGCAAAGGCAAAACTCATCACTTAACCCATTCCCCATATGTCCCTTCGTTCTTTTCTGCCAACATCAAAAACAACAAGCCTGAACCATTCTTCCTCAAACTTCTCTCCTTCAATCACTACAAGATAACATGGATTTCCCGGCGTTTATTTTACACGGCGTTTAATCTAAACGCCCCTAATAAGGCTAAAGCCGGCGTTTTCTATCATTCGAGGCATTTAATTCCCAAGATTTATAAATGCCGTTAGAGTCTACCACGCGCTTATAAATGCCAGTGAATTCCACTCTATACCGGCGTTTATAAATGCCGGGTTAGAATCTTCCACGCGTTATAAACGCCGGGAATTCCACTTATATCGGCGTTTATAAACGCCGGGTTACTGATCTTCCACGGCGCTTATAAACGCCGTAAATTCCATTTATACGGCGTTTATAAACGCGGTTCTGATCTTCCACGGTGCTTATAAACGCCGGGAATTCCATTATACCGGCGTTTATAAACGCCGGTTAGAGTCTTGCACGGTGCTTATAAACGCCAGATAGAGTGGAATTCGGCGTTTATAAGCTGTGATAGACTCTACCACTGCTTTATAAACGTGAATACCACACCGGGAATTTGAAAGAATTGAAATTAAATAATATTATATTTGAAATAATATAAAATAATATTACATTTTCAATAATTTATGTCCAAATATTTCATTTTCGATGATATTTTGTCTAAAATTTCAAATTTTGTTGAAAATTCAATTTTTGTTGATATTTTGTTTGAAAATTCAAATTTTTTGAACATCTGATTTTGTGACACTTATCAATTTCATATGCTACTTTTCGTTATCTTTCCAATTAGCCTAAGAACGCCCCAATTGGAGGTACGAGTCAAAAGTTATGTCTATTTTAAGAAATATGCTCTGATTTAGTATTTGCAAGATAGAGTTGGTGCCCAAAAGAATATAATTGGAGATCTTATCGTATTATGATTTTGCTAATTACCTCAATAATTTGCTAATTTGAAATAATTGAAAATCGGTGTTCGGTGTTTAACGGGTTAAGGGGAGGAGGGACGCATTATATATCGATGTGATCATACCACCACTAAAGTACTAGATCTTATAAAAACTCAAGTTAAGCGTGCTTGGATAAGAGTAGTAATAAGATGGGTGACCTCTGAAGTCATTGTGCACCTCGATTTTAAATGCCACGAATAGAGGATCCGGCACTTATAAAGTGCCATGATAGAGAAACCGGCACTTATAAATGCCGGTTATAGAAACTTCGGCACTTATAAAGTGCCATGATAGAGGAAACCAGGCACTTATAAACGCCGGGTTATAGAGGCTTCACGGCACTTATAAACGCGTGGGTTAGAGGCTTCCACGGCACTTATAAACGCCGGGTTAGAGTCTTTCACGGCACTTATAAACGTCGTGAATAATTAAGCGCCGCCAATTACTTTTCCTGACGCCATTTTTCTTGACGCCATGTAAACGCCATCTAAAATCTTTTTAAGGCATTTATAAGGTTTTAAAGGCATTTATAGGCGCCATTAGAAGCCCGACGTGTTGTAGTGAATTCACCACCAAAAATCGAGAATCCACTTATCCATGTCATACAAACATGTAACACCCCGGCACCAAATATGACGCGAATGCCATCACAAAGGATACTAGCAATAACTAAAACACATATTTAACATTAAATTACAACAACTACGCTAATAACTTAAAAAACATTTCGGCAGCATATATGTGCTTCAACAAGGTTTTTAAGCATCAATAGTAAGTTCACAACATAATAGTAGGATAACAGCCACAATGAGCATGATAACCAAGATTTCATCAACAATTTATACCAAGGATAAATCTAGCCATCTCAAGCACAACAACGAGTTGATCAAATAGTTGAAACAACCATCACGACATAGTCCACAATTTAGCTCAATAAGGCAGACCATCACAACTATGGAAAAGGGTAAATAATTGTCTAGTTAAGTGATGCTATGTGTAGATGTGAATCTAGCTCCCCTTTCCCACATGCCGCATTCTAGGTACCTAAAAAAACATAAACAACAAGCGTGAGTTCATCACTCAGCAAAGTGTATTGCAATTGTACAAAACAATAACAATTCATATACATACGACATACCGATCAACAACCACGGAAAACAATCCAAGTAGACTTCCTCAATCACATTCTCATATACTTTCCCATTCACATTCTCATATACTTTCCCATTTACATTCTCATTTATGCAATGCATCATGCCTCTTTGCTTAGCACATACCGATATTGCCGAGTGCACACCCGTCGGTGTGCACACACTTTCCCTTCCATCCCGTGGAGGGTGCCTACTCTTACTAACCCACTCCCATACACAACCGTGGATGGGACTACGAGGTAGGACTTTCGTGTTCACTAAGAGGCCCGCATTAGAATGGGTCACCTCTTTCTTTATGCATGCACATATGACATAACATGAATAACTTGCATAAATAGTCAAATTAACCATTGCATAGCCATTTAACAAACTATAATCATCATAACACATGCAAGTACCAAACATGGCAACTTAACCTAACAAATGGATAAGCTACACATAGCAAGCAATATGGCTACCCAAGCCATAACCACCACAACACACTTGCATAATCATAAGTAAACACATGATCATCATCTCACATGACTGTATCACAACAATAAGCAAGCATATGATCACCAAACCACATCCATCACAATACACTTGCCTTCAACCGTGTGAGACGGAGTGGCGAGATGTTGAGGGCACTCCCGGAGTCACACCACCTGCACATAGGTACATTACACTCAAAAACTTGCCCACAAAATAATACAAGAACAATCATCTATAACGACTTCGCACCCCACTCCTAACACCCAAAAACAGAGAATCTGTCCAACGGGACAGCATGCTTCCAACGAGCATAACTTGAGTTCTACAACTCTGAATAAGGTAAACGAGTACATTTTCTCGAAGCTTAGGAGATTTCCCATCTTTTCCTAAGTATTCGTGAAAACTGAATCGGCCTCTAAAATCCTCTAATCTACAGTTGAACACAATCTGTCCTAATCACGCCACAGATTGGACAGTGCTCGGTAAAACAGCCATAACTTTTAATCGGCTGAACGGAAGTTAACGTTCTTGGTTTAAAATTAAAGGTAATTGGATTACCTACAACTTTCGTAACAGCCGACCGATTAGAAAATGCCTCTAAAATTGCCAAAATCGCGTCCGAAGACCGACGACCTAATCTGTCTAAGGACAGAACGCAGGACAGAGATGCAATCACTCTAAATCCTTCTAATCACAGCACCTAAATATCAAATTTAACCAAGATCTCCCCCATATAGCCATCTCCATAACTCTACAAATGAATCTACGAACACTTACCTCGCTCGAAGAGACCGATGAACGACGAACTCCTCCTCTCCTCGGTCCAATCCTCCCTCCAATCGCCGGAAACGCCAGCTTCGCCGGATCCCGATTGGATGGAAGGCCTCCAACCTACGCGAGGACGGTGTGAGGAGGGCGCTAGGGCCTGCTAGAGGAGGGAAGGGGAGGCGCAAGGGGATGGGGGCGCCATGGGGGAAGGGGGAATGCGGCTAGGGGAAGGGGAAGAGGGAGGTGGTGGCTAGGGGGGAGGGGTGGGGCGCATGGGGGAACCCTTGGGGGAGGTGGCAGGATTTTCCCCCCTCATGGGCCAAAAACTCCCCCACCAACGGCCCACTTCATCCCGCCAAAGCCCAAACTAGCTCCCGCTAGGCCCAAACTCCCCCGGAGAGGCCCAAACACCCGGAAAAGCCCAAAAACACGGTAATAAAGTCGTAACGTAAGTCCGTAATCTCTAAAGTCTCATTCTAAAATGTCACTTTCCATAATGTCACATCCCATGATGTCACAAAACACATTCACATCATACACGCATTTCATTTTCGTGATTAAATCACACATGCATGCATATATGAGCGATTGTTGACGAGGGAGACAAAGAAAATGGTAGTTGTGCTATGTCAGGTAGGAGAGGAGTAGGAAGTGCTACGGTAGTGAGGCCACGATGCGACAGTAGCCGACTGAGACGCGGACCAAGGAAGCCACAGCATCGGGGCCGGCAGTCGCAAAGACTCACGGCCAGATCACCAACGACAAGAATCGAGGTCAGATGGCGCCAATGAGCACGACAAGACTCACAAGAGTCCACAGCTACATGGCACAAGCATGAGGCTGCTGAGGTCAGCACGACACAGGCTCAGCCGAGCGGCTTGACATGCCCATGAACCGGCGTGCAACACGGTGCATGGCAAGGGCTTAGTTCGGCTCGCGGCGCAACCAGCAGGCACCGAGGCTGGCGAGGTGCATGATCGGCACAACGCGTTGAGGCGTAGGTTGCCGTGAGGCCCTAGGCCCTAGGCCCAATCGAGCGACGCGATCGGCGGGGCACAGATAAACTCGTCACCTTGGCCGAGCGTGGCTGGGGTGGCAACATCGTGTGGTGCCCCGATGGCTAGCGTAGCTCGACCAAGCGGTGACGTCGGGTGGCCGGCGCAGCGTAGGTTGGCGTAGTAGTGTTGCCACGGTGTGGCGCAACACTACCATGGCAACGCGCGGCAACAGCTCGGCGGCCAAAGCAGGCGAGGTCGCAGCTGTGTGAGGGCGAGGCTGGGGGCGCGGCACAGACAGCCTGGGGACAGTGCTTGGCTAGGGAGGAGTTGGCCGATGCTATGGAGGAGGAGGAGAAGGCATGGTTGGCTGGGTTGGGGACTGAGGAATAGAATGGAAGATAGAAGAAGAAAGGGGGAAAGGAAAAAAGAAAGAAAGGGAGCTAGAGAGGAATGTGTAGCTAGGAAAAATGGGGCATAAGAAAAAGAAAAGAAAGGAGAAAAAGGGAGGAGCTGGATTTTCGATGACGGATCTGAATTTTTTGGTCATATGTGGTTAAGGAGTCATCTATGGTGAATTTATTTGTTCCTGCCCTTACGGTAAAAAATTTTGTAGTCGATTTTATTCTTATGTGCTAGTTTTTAATCGTGTATGTTGCATTTAATTCATGACCATTGTATATTCATACATGCATGGAGTAAAAAGTAGTCTGATAGCCTAAATAGCTACCCATTAAGTCTTGAATTGCTCAGAAGTATAAATAATTCGATCGTCAAGTAAAATATTAATTATTGATCAATGAATGTCGGATTATTTAGTATAGTAGATTATTAGGTCGTAGTCGAGTATTATTAGAGTGGCACAAAAATTGGTTAATTAATTTGACCGTTGGAGCGAAATATTAATTGTCGGTTGATGATTATTAGAATTGCTAAATTAATAGATTACTTGTCAAAGACTAATATTATTGGGGTCACAAAAATAGGTTAGGAGGTCGGATATGTTAAATTTATAGAGTTTCCTCTCAAATTAATTTGGTGGATGCAAGATTTTCGAAGGATAGAATTACTAGTCATATAAAGGATGGTCGGCCTAGGTTCTCATATTACATCAGTTAAATTTATCATTCTTAATGTAAGTGGTAATTATATTAAGTTGATTCTAGTAGCATGTATATGGTTAAATTGATGCTTATCATATAAGGAAAATTTGGTGGAAATTGTACCACATGTTTAATCGGTGGATGTGTGCCATTTATGCAATGCATGTGCAATTAGACTTGATATCTTATATGATGGTTAGATAGATCCTATGTGATGAATATAAGAATACTCAGTGATTGATTATTAATTGGATTGGGACGTCATATAAATTGGAGGATAAATTGTATGTACTTGAATACTAGCCTTGCATCATCACATGAAGTCTATACCTTTATTTTGGATTTCCAAATAAATGATTATGTGGTCAATTATGGTGATATGAATATGATTAATGGATGGATTACATGCATGATAGTCCAATAGAGTGAGCACAGGCATGAGTGATCAATAAGCTATTAGGTGCCGAGTGTGTAATCAACTTGAAAGCCTCATTTAAGTGTTGCTTGGTTACATACATCTAGATTAGTGGAATTTAGATATGGATGGTTATGGATTTCTAAAGTGGGATTGTTACAACTAGATTGTTAGCACTAGAATAATAATCTAGCTAGTAAGGCATGATTGTTAGAGTGGATCACGGTCACGTGCAATTAATTTAGTAAGTTTTTATGGATACTTGCTGGATTGTATGAGTGGAATATCGTGAGTCCGGTCAATGAGGAGACAAATTAATTATGTGATCCTATAACCCACACTTTAGGAGACTAATTATGGAAGATGACCTTGGTGTAAATTGTGTAGTAAGACCCTCATTTCAGCGCGTGCAAAATTAAAATAACCCCCCCCATAAAGACAAAAGGCGCTTCCGCTGAATATAAACGTATTTTGTTATTTTCAGCCATTTTCTAAAACTGACAAGATTCAAATGCTCATATCTTTTGCTATGAAACTCCAAATCCATTTAAACAAGTCTCTAAATTTGTGTAAATTTATGTAAATTCTGAATAAGTGAAAATATTTTAGATTTGTCACTATACATTAGATGAGCTCAAATTTATGATATAGGCCTAAAATGTGTACTATGTAAAATGTTCACAAATTAAATCCAAAAATAATGAAACAAATTTTTATGTAATATTGAAGCCATGAGAATTCCAAATATATAAAAATATCCAGATTTGAGCTTAATTTGTATCAAATGCATGTATAGATGAATTTCAATGCATTTAAAGTTCAAAAGCTTATAACTAATGCAAATAAATTCTAAAAATTGTGAAACCTTTTGAAAAATTCATGATAAATAATGTTCTATATTTTGTGTAAATTTTGTGCATTTTTTAGTATGTTTCAAACTGAGGTTTCGTCAGTATTTATTTGCCGCTTTATGTTTATTTGCTTAGATGACACCACTTGCGAAACCCTCGACAAACAACCCCACGAACAGAAGCAGTACCATGATCAGGAGCAAGGAAAGCACCCTTATTTGACCATGTTGATCCCACTATTTTTACCAAAGTTTATGTTGATTTGTCAAACTATATATGCATGCGTGTATATTTATATTAAACTTGCTATGTTACAGGAATTGGTAGATACTTCCTATTTGTATGCATTATCCTCACCTTGACATTTGTTTACTTACTATTGTAACCTTAGTTACTTATTTCTTGTGCCAAAGGTGTGTGAACCGAAAAAAGGCTTTGCAAGTACACAGTTCAACATTTGAAGATTCTGTTATGGAAGTTTTAAAAAAGGAAACCTTACGTTCAAACATTCCATGTACTGACTTTATTTTAGCCTACAAGTTTCAGATTTAAGTTAGAGCTGGGATCTGAAACTCTGTCAAACAGGGCCATAATCTAGGTGGAATAATAAAAAATTGAAAAAAATCAAATTGCTACAATAATCTCAAAATTTTCAGCTAGATCTCGTCCTGCTGAACCAAAAATGCAACAAAATAAATGTTTTAGGACCGAATTTGAACTGAAGTAGCGTGTGGACTATTGGTTAGGAGGTCTAGCTTTCAATCAAGAGACCTCGGTTTTAGTATCGCCGGCTCCACATTTTTATATTGGAGGTAGGGGATACCTCATAAGATAGTTATGCATAATAAGCACAACATGCCACTTGCTTGGTTGGTAGAGCATTCACAACCTCTGTGAAGGGATCTCAGGTTGTGAAGCGATCTCAGGTTTGAAATGGAAGGTGCCAACATTTTGCACATTTTTTATCAATGGAATGCAATGCTGGTTCTTTTTTGCTGTATCTTTTTGCTTATAGTGAACAAGTTTCTACAGGTTTATAATAAAAGAAATCATAAGGGTTTGCCCTTCTGTTATTGTAAAAACATAAATAGAATGTCTAAGCACCTCTCCAAAAAATAGCTCCTAATTTTGATATTAGATCACCAAGGATGATTAACTTCAACCCAAAACACCTCAAGGTTATTTTTTGACTTTTAACGTGATAATACATTGCAATAATTGCTTAAAAAATAACATTAAGATCATATCATGTACAAAAGTGCATTTACTAATTGATAAATATGCATTTAGTGAGATATTTTTAGAAACAATATCATAAATCGATTAAGCTTCCATGTTAGTCTCACTAACTAATATATGCCTCCAGGACTAGTAACGTGGAGTTCTAAAATCTCCAAATTGCCATAGGTAAGATGAGGCATGACGAAATCAACATGCATACACAACTAAGATGCTCTAAACGTGGATTGAGGAGAAAAATAAGATGTTCTTAATGTGGTGATTTCGCATGAAATTGCTAAGTATTTCCACAAAGCTGTTCTCAATGTGGTCACACAACTTCCATAAAGTGCTTTATATTACCTATTGCTTATGCTACGGTGTCAGAATTTTATAAATTCACTCGAGTGTGATCAAGATCCAAAAATTTTAGGAGAGCTTAATCACTGCTTCAAAACCTTTATATAAAAGTTTGAAAATTCGCAAAAAAATCGCTCAAAATCGAACGGTTTGAAAAATAAAACAAATTTGAATGATTGTCAAATCGGCGAGCGAATTTTGAACAAAATTGACATAAACCACTCAAAAAGGCTTGAATTTTGAGCGGTTTTTAGCGAAAACCGGCCACAGGTTGAAAAATTGTGAAAAATGTTAAAAAAATAAAAAAACTTAAAAAATAAAATGTTGTAAAATTTTGTAAAAAGCCATTGAAGGCCCAAAAAATAGGAAATATGTAAAAAAGTATGGAAAACACAAAAAAATTCCGACATGATATTTCTCAAATATGAAAAAAAATTGACATGACCTTTGTTATGTTTTAGACAATTACAAGTTGTAAAATAGTCATTTAGCAATAATATGTCAACATATAATCTTTCATTTCAATGCTACTCATATAGCAATCCAACAAGTGCAAAAATAGGCATTCACATAATGATATTCACATATCAACACCATTTACATTCCAACACCTTCTATTGCTACTAAATATACTTTAACAAATATTGCTATTAAATATAATTGAACAAATATTGGTACTAAATATACTTGAACAAATATTGCTACTTGACATAATTCAACAAATATTGCTACTTGAACAAATATTGCTACTAAATATAATTAAACAAATATTGTTACTAAAATATGTTGAAGTAAATATTGCTACTAAAAATAGTTCTAATTTTTTTGGATTTTCTAATTTCTACATTTTGAATCGCTCAAAAACGTCTTCAAACTTTATTTTTTTCAAAAAAAAATTCATGCCAGAGGTCATAAAGCTATTAATACTAATTTTACAGAATTTTTGAATAATTTTTTTTCAAATTATCACAATTTTTGAATTTGAATTTGAACATGACCGTAAATCAAGCAGTTTCGCATTTCAGAGCGGTACAAATGGTTTTCAACGGTTTTTGAACCCTTGTTAGGGTTTGCCCAGACTTTAAAATTTTCCTGCCGTCATTGCACTAGGCCACTCGTTAGTCTCAATAGCTTTGCCCAATCTTGTCTAAGGTGGCCACCAATTTGTTGGCAGTTGCCATAGTTTTTTTAGCGTCAACAGTTGAGCCATATCCTGAGTGGGACGGACCATTGGCCAACTCACCTGTGAGCCGTCGTTGAAACCTCATCGCATCTGAGGACATGTACATCTCCGTATCATCTATAAACAGCATTAAAAATAACTCATACAATAGATCGTCTATATAAGTTATCTGTAGTGATCTCTCATTAATTAACAGACTATCAATACAATGGTACATAAAATGTAAAGCTGTCTATAAGACTATCTATTAAATAGTAGATAGTAGCTTTCTCTCTCGTTCTTCTCTTTTCTCCATATCACTTAAAATTCTTAATAGTATCTCTTATAGACAACTGACTGTGAACTATTCTACATACTGAATCAGGTCGTCTCTAGGAAAGGCGAGTCATGGGTCCTGCCCCTGCGGTTGGCCATCACATTTCCTCCCTCTTTGGACTTCTGGACCATCATCCCGTCACATATACATTGGATCCAAGCACATGACACAGCTCATAGATCGTGTCATCCCGTTGCAGATTCGAGCAACATCAATGCAACGCCTCTCCCTCCTTCGTCGGCAAACCCTATAGTAGCAGCACGGCGCCCCTTTGGCCAGCGGAGCGGCAGTGGCGGCCAAGGCTTGGGACTCACCTACCCGGGCATCTCGTTGGCTTGCACTTGGGACCTTGAGTTGGGTTTTTGGCACCAGGCCGTCGGCGGCGAGGTGGGCCGTGAGGTGTGGCCGTGTGGTATGTAGCGGCAAGCCGGGCAAGAAGCCAAGAAAAGACGAATTGAACAAGCCCGCAAGAAGGTTTGACCTAGGTTCTAAATGTTGCTCTTGTGCTGTTGCTTTGTTCAATCATTGAATATTTGAACTGAAATGGTGGGCTATTAAATTTCAGAAATGTGGAGATTTTTGGTTGACACGTGATTATTAGCCATAGCCCATAGTTAAGATTAGGGTTAATAATACTATTTTGAACTTTAATTTTGACGACCCAATGGTATGAAAATTCGCAAAAAATCGATCAAAATTCGCTTAAAACCAAACGGTTTGAAAAGTCAAACAAATTTGAATGATGGTCCAATCAGCGAGCGAATTTTGAATAAAATTGACATAAACCACTCAAAAAGGCTCGAATTTTGAGCGGTATTTTGGTGAAAACCGACCACAGGTTGAAAAATTGTGAAAAATATTTAAAAAATCAAGAAAAAATTGCAAAATAAAATTGTTGTAAAATTTTGTAAAAAGCCATTGAAGGCCCAAAAAATAGGAAATATGTAAAAAAAAGTATGGAAAAACAGGAAAAAAAATTCGACATGATCTTTCCTAAATATGAAAAACAAATTGACATGACCTTTGCTATTTTTAGACAATTGCAAGTTGTAAAATAGGCATTTAGCAATAATATGTCAACATATAATCTTTCATTTCAATGCTACTCATATAGCAATCCAACCAGTGCAAAAATTGGCATTCACATAATGATATTCACATATCAATACCATTCACATGTCAACACCATTTACATTCCAACACCTTCTATTGCTCCTAAATATAATTGAACAAATATTGCTAATAAATATAATTGAACAAATATTGGTACTAAATATACTTCAACAAATATTTCTACTTGACATAATTCAACAAATATTGCTACTAAATATAATTAAACAAATATTGTTACTAAAATATGTTGAAGTAAATATTGCTATTAAAAATACTTCTAATTTTTTTGGTTATTCTAATTTCTACATTTTGAATCTCTCAAAAACGTCTCCAAACTTTATTTTTTTCAAAAAAAAATTTCATACCAGAGGTCATAAATCTATTAATACTAATTTTATGGAATTTTTGAATAAATTATTTCAAATTATCTAAATTTTTGAATTTGAATTTGAACTTGACCGTAAATTAAGCAGTTTCACTTTTTAAACTGGAGCGGTACAAACGGTTTTCAACAGTTTTTGAACCCTGGTTAGGATTTGCCCAGACTTTAAAATTTTCCTGCCGTCGTTGCACTAGGCCACTCATTAGTCTCAATAGCTTTGCCCAATCTTGTCTAAGGTGTGGCCACCAATTTGTTGGCTGTTGCCATAGTTTTTTTAGCGTCAGCAGTGGAGCCATATCCTGAGCGGGACGGACCATTGACCAGCTCACCTGCGAGCTGTCGTTGAAACCTCATTGCATCGAGGGCATGTACATCTTCGTATCATCTATAAATAACATTAAAAATAACTCATACAATGAATTGTCTATATAGTTATCTGTAGTGATCTCTCATTCAATTAACAGACTGTCTATATAATAGTACATAAAATGTAAAGCTATCTATAAGACTATCTATTAAATAGTAAACAACAGCTTTCTCTCTCCTTCTTCTCTTTTCTCCATATCACTTAAAATTCTTAATAGTATCTCTTGTAGACAACTGACTGTGAACTATTGTACATACTGAATCAGGTCTTCTCCAGGAAAGGCGAGTCATGGGTCCTACCCCTGCGGTTGGGCCATCACATTTCCTTCCTCTTTGGACTTCTGGACCATCATCCCATCACATATACATTGGATCCAAGCACATGACACAGCTCATAGATCATGTCGTCCCGTCGCAGATTCGAGCAACATCAATGCAACGCCTCTCCCTCCTTCGTCGGCAAACCGTATAGTAGCAGCACGGCGCCCCTCTGGCCAGTGGAGCGGCGGTGGCGGCCAAGGCTCATGACTCACCTACCTGGGCATCTCGTTGGCTTGCACTTGGGACCTTGAGTTGGGTTTTTGGCACCAAGCCGTCGGCGGCGAGGTGGGCAGTGAGGTGTGGCCGTGTGGTATGTAGGGGCAAGCCGGGCAAGAAGCCAAGAAAAGACGAATTGAACAAGCCCGCAAGAAGGTTTGACCTAGGTTCTAACTATTGCTCTTGTGTTGTTGCTTTGTTCAATCATTGAATATTTGAATTGAAATGGTGGCCTCTTAAATTTTAGAAATGTGGAGATTTTTGGTTGACACGCGATTATTGGCCATAGCCTATAGTTAGGATCAGGGTTAATAATACTGTTGAACTCGGATTTTGACGACCTAGCGGTATCAAAATTCGCAAAAAATTGCTCAAAACCAAATGGTTTGAAAAGTCAAACAAATTTGAATGATAGTGAAATCGGCAAGCGAATTTTGAACAAAATTGATGTAAACCACTAAAAAAGGCTCGAATTTTGAGCGGTTTTTGGCAAAAACCATCCATAGGTTGAAAAATAGGAAAAAATGTAAAAAAAAATTGGGAAAATTGCAAAAAAAAAAAATTGTTGTAAAATTTTGTAAAAAGCCATTGAAGGCCCAAAAAAAAGGAAAAAAAGTATGGAAAAACACGAAAAAATTCTGACACGATCTTTCCTAAATATGAAAAAAATTTGACATTACCTTTGATATATTTTAGACAATTGCAAGTTGTAAAATAGGCATTTAGCAATAATATGTCAACATATAATCTTTCATTTCAATGCTACTCATATAGCAATCCAACCAGTGCAAAAATAGGCATTCACATAATGATATTCACATATCAATACCATTCACATATCAACACCATTTACATTCCAACACCTTCTATTGCTACTAAATATACTTTAACAAATATTGCTACTAAATATTATTGAACAAATATTGGTACTAAATATACTTCAACAAATATTGCTACTTGACATAATTCAACAAATATTGCTACTAGATATAATTAAACAAATATTGTTACTAAAATATGTTGAAGTAAATATTGGTACTAAAAATACTTCTGATTTTTTTGAAATTTCTAATTTCTACATTTTGAATCGCTCAAAAATGTCTCCAAACTTATTTTTTTTTCAAAAAAATACATATTCATGCCAAATATCATAAAGCTATTAGTACTAATTTTATGGAATTTTTGGATAGATTTTTTTTAAAATTTTCTAAACTTTTGAATTTGAATTTGAACTTGACCGTAAATCGAGCAATTTCACATTTCAAACTGGATCTGTACAAACGGTTTTTGAACTCTGGTTAGGATTTGCCCAGACTTCAAAATTTTCCTGCCGTCATTGCACTAGGCCACTGTGACGGACCACCCATTTTAGGCAAGCCGCTTAATTATCGCTACGGCTACCCAGGAAGATTAACCGTAGGGAAACCAAATGTACCTTACCAGGTTAACATCCAAAAGCAAATAGTTTTAAGCAAGATAAGGGCTAACGGCTAGAGTTTACAGTAGCGCGGCAAGCACAAATCATAGTCTTTACAACACAAAAGAATTTCCACAGGCAGTTTGAGCGAAGAACGAGACTAAAACCACACGGTGTCGCCATCCACGACTTCTTGGAATTCTCCCACATCTTGATACTCTAAAATAGGTTAATTAAGCAAGAGTGAGTACTATAACATACTCAACAAGCCACACAGTGAAACCTAATTACCACATGCGAAGGATAACAAGAGATAGCTGTATGTCTCCTTTGGTGGGTGCAAGTTTTCATAATATTTGACATTTCATTTGAAACACAAACCATAATAATAAGAATAAGGGGGGGGATTTTCCAAAGTTATATACTTCCACACTTGTTAACCAAAAATCTACTTGAGCTCAGGTTCGGGAGTCACCCCATTTTAACTCAGCTTCATTTACCGGAAGCACGGCGTATTTGAATACCATTTAATTCACTCTGCAGAGGTGTTCAGCTTTACCCACAAGATTCCACGATTGTTAGTGCCACGCGATTAACATGCAACTTTTATGCATGTGGCCGGATCGAGGTTATCATAGCTTTTCGTTGGACTTTCCCCTCTTGAGTCCCTACCTAGTAGAGTTTCGGTTCGCAGCAACTTGGGGCCCCCACTGGCCAGAGTGGAGTTCGCGATCCCGCTTGCTGCGGACACCTACCGTTGTGAACCCGAAATGCCACAATTTCCTTGTGCACATTACCGTTCCACCCCCATACTCGCGGACCATCTCCCACACCCGGGAAGGTAACCCTGCTCCTATAGGTATTCCGAGGGAAAGTACAAGGTACCGAGCTACGTTGAGTCAAGCCAAACGAAGTTGACCGGCCCAACCTGTGGTTGAATGAGTTCTTAAGTTATTTACTTTGCCCAAGGTTGTAAGTCCTTATCTTGTCACAGACCAAACCATTACGTTCCTTAGTCCCTGGTACCCAGGGTACCACCATCCGTTCATACCTTGATATTAGTCCTTGGCCGGGGATCAGACTAACACCCATCCGGTGGTTAGCCCAATTCTGTCCCCCAGATCGCAACATTTTCATAAACATTCCAAATCAATGTTCCATCATCATTTCATTTTCCATTAAAACGGTGAATTAAATACAGTAGTAATATCTAGCCGAATACTGACAATAGTAATTTCTTAGGGTTACGAAGGATTATTAGGGTTCAATATTTTTCAAGGAAGTTCCATGAGCCTTTTGGCATTAACTAGCTATCATGTCATTCGAACATATCAGATTTGTGATATTTCAACATATAGTTCAGAAATCATGCGGTAGAAAATAACTTCTAATTATTATAGGCAATATTTGGTTCAATATGATCAATGGAGTGCGGCTTGCCTTGCGAGGCGGAGGGGTTTCCTAGCTCGTAGTCGGTTTGGTCGTACTCTGCTTCACGCGGGTCCGGTTTCTGCTCCAAATACTACTCCGGCTCCTGTGCCTGCTCCTGAAGTTGGTACTGCTCGGGCGTCAGTTCTAGCGCAAACAACCACAATAAGATAAACAATAAAATAATACAAAAAGAAAAGAAAAGAAAAGAGAAAAAAGAGAGGAAATAAGCCGGAAATGGGTTGGAGGGGCGTTTTCAGAATTTTCGGGACATGTTTTGGCGAAATGGAGACCATTTTCGGACTCAGCGTCTCGAAACGGTTCGGAAAAGTATATTTGGGCATTTTTGGATTTTTGATAATTTTTGGGATATTAAATGAATTAAATCGGATTTTAGAAATTCAAATCCGAAAGGAAAAAATGAAAAATGCTACTGTTTATTTGGGCCGCATAGCGACCGGATCGGCCGGGCTCGGTCTTGGCGCGAGGAAAAACTCTGGGCGGCCCATTCCTGCGCCAGGCGGCTGACAGCGGGCGGCGCGATGGTCGTAGCGTGGTAGCCAGGTGGCTGGCTGGCGCCAAGCAGTGGGCTCGTGTCGCGCGACGTGAAGCGAGAGGTGGCTGTGGGTGGGCCGCGGGAGCGGGGGAGGCTAGCTGGTGGGGCCCGGTTGTCAGCGGCGGGTGGAGGCTCTTGGCCGGAGCTGGGCGGCGCTTCACCGGAGCTGAGGAAGACGCGAACGTTTTCGCCTTTTAGGGCGCTGACTCGCACGGGACTTTGAGGAAAAGGAAGAGGGGCTTATACCCAACTTAAAGCGCGGTACGGGAGGGCTTGAGCGGCGGCGGTGCTCGGCCGGAGAGGAAGGAGACGCCCGTGGAGCGGCCACGGGAGAGCACGGGAGTGAGTGAGGGAGAGGGGAAAAGAGAGAGGAGGCTCCCGTGGTCTCGGTGAGCCATTAATGGCGGCCGGGGGGGTTTAAATAGCCGACGAGAGGGAGCCCTAGGTCTCCGGCCGAATGATTGCGACGGAGACGGGTCGGGCGAGATGGCAGGCTCTGTGCGCGCGCGTGGGGCTCGGTGCAAGGCTAGCGCGGCGCCGGGTGGAGTGCTCTACGGGGCTAGGGTGGCGGCGAGGGGACGCAGCGCTGGCAAAGCTGCCATGGCAGCTCCCCTTCCTCGGGGAAGATGAACAGGTGCCGGCGGTTTCGGGCGGGGAGCGCGGGCGGCTTGGCGAGGGCAGAGTCGCACGCGGGCGCGAGGGAAAGGGGGCGGCGGGTTTCCGAGCGGGCGCGGGCGCTAGTTGAAGCGGCCGAGCGCTGGCGCTGTGAGGAGGCGGTTCCGCCAGACGTCTGCGAGGGCGCGCGTGGCGGCCGAGCAAAGCGGGCGCTAGTGTCACGGAGGCGCACTGGCCGAGAAGGGAAAGCGCACTGGGCGAAGATTTTTTCGAAAACGGCAAGTACCCGAAATACACTCAAATAAATCCGAAAAAAATCCAAAAAAATCCGAAAAATCATAAAACTCAAACAAAGCCAAAATAAAAATATTTTTAAGATTTTAGGGTATTTCAACCTACCCCCCTTAAAATAAATCTCATCCCCGAGATTCATTCCTTCTAGGGAAAGAGGTTGGGAAAATTCCGCTGCAATTCCGACTCCTTTTCCCATGTGGTTTCTGTGAGCATGTGATTCTTCCACAATACCCGGCAGACTCTGACATTTTTGTTTCGAAGTTTCCTTTCAACTGTCTCGATAATACTGACTGGTTCCTCTTTATAGGTCAGATCATTCTGTAGGTCAATTTCCTCTAACGGTACTTGTTCTGTGGGTTGTCGAAGACACTTCCTTAATTGCGACACATGGAATACGTTGTGTACTCGTGACAATTCAGGACTCAACTGCAGTTGTAGGCTACCTCTCCAATTCGGCTTATGATCTTATATGGTCCAACATATCTTGGTGCCAATTTTCCATTGATCTGAAATCTATGCACAGGTTTGAATGGCGTTACTTTCAGATAAACAAAATCTCCAACTTGGTAACTAATGTCCTTTCGCCTTATGTCTGCATAGTTCTTTTGTCGTCCTTGTGCTATCTTTAAGTTTTCTCTGATGATCCTTACATGGGCTTCTGCATCATGAACAATCTGTGGCCCTAATAACTGCTTTCCTCCCACCTCAGTCTAGTTTAGTGGGGTCCTACATTTTCTCCCATAAAGTGCTTCAAATGGTGCCATTTGTAGCGGCCTGATAATCAAGTATTGTAGGAAAATTACGCAAATGGTAAACAAGTGACCCAAGACGCTCAGTATGTCGGGCGCAGGCTCTCAACATATCTTCCAAGATCTGGTTGACCCTTTAATACGTCCATCGATGCATGGATGGTATCTTTGTCTTGAAGTTCAGGTCTGTTCCCATGGCTTCATGTAGACTCTTCCAAAATTTTGACGTGAATTGGGCTCCTCGATCTGACACAATCTTTTTGGGAATCCCATGCAATCTGATTATCTGCGTCAGGTATAGCTCTGCTAGCTTATCCTTGCCATAGGTCTGCTTGACTGGTATGAAATGCGCTACTTTAGTCAGTCTGTCAATTATTACCCATATGGAATCAAATCCTTGTTGTGCTTTGGGTAGTCCTGTGATAAAGTCCATTCCGATTTCATCCCACTTCCACTCAGGAATCGGCAGGGGTTGTAATATTCCAGCGGTCTTCTGATGGTCGATCTTAACCTTACGGCATACGTCACAACACAGTACGTGTTCGGCTATCTCTTTCTTCATGCCTTTCCACCAATATTCACCCTTCAAATCATTGTACATCTTCGTACTGCCTGGGTGTATGGTGAGCTGAGATGAGTGAGCTTCGGTCAAAATCAATCCTCTTATATCTTTATTATTGGGAACACATACATGATCACGGAATCGTAATATGCCTTGCCCATCTTCCGAGAATTCCGACGGACCATTTGTATTTATTTCCTTGCGGTATCGCTGGATTTCTTCATCTTCTTGTTGAGCTATTCTGATTTGACTGAGTAGGTCTTATTGAATTGTAATGGAGGCTAAAAATCCTTTCTCGACTATCTGCAGGTTCAGCCGTTCCATTTCAAATTGCAGCTGTTGTGAGATGTCCGTTGTCAAGACTATGTGGTGGCATGATTTTCTACTTAATGCGTCTGCTACCACGTTAGCCTTTCCGGGGTGGTATCGTATCTCTAAGTCAAAATCATTGATTTGTTCTAACCATCTTCTTTGTCTGATATTCAGGTTCGGTTGAGTGAACACATACTTCAAGCTTTTGTGATCTGTGAATACGTCGCAGTGATTTCCCAATAGGTAATGCCTCCAGATCTTAAGTGCATGCACCACCGAAGCTAATTCCATGTCATGAGTTGGGTAGTTCTCTTCATGTGGTCTTAATTGTCGAGAAGCATAAGCAATTACTTTTCCGTCTTGCATCAGAACACAGCCTAATCCTTGTTTTGATGCGTCACAGTAAATTTGAAACTCCCTGCTTGGGTCAGGAAGTACAATTACTGGCACTGAGGTTAATTTCGTCTTCAAAGTCTGGAAACTCTTCTCACATTCTTCTGTCCACCGGTAAGGCTTATCCTTTTTGAGAAGCTGGGTTAGAGGCTTGGAAATTGTGGAAAAACCTTCAATAAATCTTCGGTAATATCCAGCTAATCCTAGGAAACTTCTGATTTCCTTTACTGACATGGGTTGCTTCCATTCCATCACTGCTTCTACCTTTGTTGGATCCACTTTCACTCCTTCTTCGGTGATGATGTGTCCCAGAAATGCAATTTCTCTCATCCAAAAGTCACATTTGGAGAACTTGGCATACAGTTGATGTTCCCTGAGTCTCTCTAGAATCAAATGCAGATGCTCTTGATGCTCTTCTTCCGTCTTTGAGTAAACCAGTATGTCATCTAGAAATACTACGATGAATCGGTCTAGATAGTCCATGCACACTTGATTCATCAAATTCATAAAATAAGCTGGGGCGTTTGTGAGTCCGAATGGGACCACTGTGAACTCATACAGTCAGTATCTGGTGGTAAACGCTGTCTTTTCTCTGTCCTGCTCTCTGACTTTCAACTGATAGTATCCAGTCCTTAAGTCTATCGTCGAGAAAATCTTAGCTCCTTTGAGTTGATCGAACAAGTCGTCAATCCGAGGTAAGGGATACTTATTCTTTATAGTTGCGGCGTTCAGCGCTCTGTAATCCACGCAGAGTCTTACACCTCCATCTTTCTTAGGGATGAATAGGACTGGAAAGGACCATGATGATATGCTTGATCGGATAAATTCCTTTTCCAGTAATTCGTCCAGTTGCTTCTTGAGTTCTCTTAATTCCATTGCAGACATTGGGTATTGGCGCTTGGTGAGGGGTACTGTTCCTGGTACCAGTTCTATGGCTAACTCTATGCTCCTGTCTGGGGGTCTTCCTGGTAATTCTTCTGGGAAAACATATGGGTATTCCCGAACAATGGGTACTTGATCTAGGGTTGGGGTTATGGCATTAAGGCCTCTTCATTTGCCCTTTTCTAAATCAGGGTTGGTCCTTACGGTTACCTATTGCCCCTTATTGTTGATAACTGTTACCAACTTCCTTTCACAATCCAATGTTGCTTTATGTTTGGATAGCCAATCCATCCCTAGGATGACGTCCAGTCCGTTTATCTCTAATAGCAACAGTTCAGCTGTAAACTTAATTCCTTGAAGTACTATTTCTAACTTCTCGCTCTTATATCGAGCCATTAATCTACTGCCCGGCGTTTGAAACGCACAAGGATTTTGTAACGGTAAATACGGAAAACCATGTTTGCATGCGAATGTCATCGAAATAAAAGAGTGGGTTGCTCTAGGATCAAATAATATCAAAGCCATCTGAGATTGGATTCGAAATTTACCGATAATCACATCGGTGGCGGCTGCAGCGTCCTCAGTTGACATGTGGTTGATCCTGCCTTGGAAGTTTCTAGAGTTGTTCGGGTTGGAGCTCCCTTTGCTTCTTGCGGGTGCTCTGCCTTTTAGCATCCCTTGTTGCTGTGGTTGCGGTCGGTAGGCTGCCGATTGACGGTTTCCTGAAGCTGCTGTCACTTGCGATCTGGCCACTTCAGCGGGCTGATTCTTTCTCGGGCAATTCTGTTTGAAGTGCCCCTCCTGACCACAGTGATAACAACCCGTAGTCTTCTTGGTGCAGTTATTGGAGTAATGATTTCCACCACACTTGAAGCATTTTACTACTCCTGGCTGGCTTTGAGCAGGAACGGGTCGGGATCCTCCTACTGCTTGTCTCTTAGAAGGAAAACCGGGTATGGGGGCTGAAGCTCTTCCTCTGAGTTGGTTGGGAACATGAAACCTTATCTGCTGGGCTCTCCTTTTCCGAGTGTCCTCCAAGTCGTTTCTAGCTTCCTCTATCATCATCAACTTGTCGACCATAGTCGCCAGGTCCCTAAATTCTAAAGCTGCGATATGGAACTTTAAGTTCTTCTGTAAACCTTCGGAGAATCTTTCTGAAAGTGCATCTAGGCCCCTCATTTTATTTTGGTGATTAATGATGACACAATTAAAGAGATCTAATGTTTTAACTAAGAATAATGCAGATCTCGAGAACACATCAAGCTTGGAGTGAGATTGAACGCTCCTACGTACTTTGAAAATTCAAGAAAACGGCATCAAGACGAAGACTTGTAATTTCCATTTGTTTTTGAGTCTTAAGGATAGCCGTACTATTAAGAGGATGCGACGAAAAAACGCTTTTAGGATGTGCATGTGCTCAAGGTCAAGTCTCGCATTTAAACTAGCACTCAAATACCTGCATTTCCCAAAAACAGTTTTTCCAACCGAGCCATCCAACCCGGAGTGTCCAGACTCAGTCCGGAGTATCCGCACAATTTGTCAGGAGTCTCCGGGTTAACCCCTTCGGCCAATATTCGAATTCCAGTAAGTCCGGAGTATCCGGACATTTTGTCCGGAGAGTCCGGACCATCCGGAGTGTCCGGGTTAAATTGTCCGGAGTCTCCGGACAGTTCAAAAGGGGGAATAACGGCTAGTTTTCAAAAGAAGTATTTAAAGCCACCACTCCCTAGAATCTGATTTTGAGCTCATTCATAGCAGCATTCAAGCCATTCCTAACCCTTTCCAAGCATTCAATAGAGCTCATACTTCCCCCCACCTCTTGATTTGTTGTTTGATCTCATTTGGTGTGGTGGGGAAGAAGAGAAGTGCTAGGTGCATTCAATTCTAGTCCTTGAGCACTAGTTCATCCTCGAAGCGACCTTCCGTGGTGTTTTTACTCTTGGAGGTTGAAGGTCTCCTAGACGGCTAGGAGTCACTGGGAGCGACCAACACTTGTGGTGCGCCCCGGTCGTTTGTGAAGGCAAGTCTCGCCTCCGAAAGGGAAGAGACAAGAAGTGAAGCCGGCGAGTGCATTTGTGCAACACCGGGAGGAAAGCGGGTTGAAAGAGACCCCGGCTCAAGTGCAACCGAGCCACCTCAACGGAGACGTAGGATTCCCTTCATGTCGGGGATTGACTATCTGGTAAAAGACCACGGTACCCCCGGGTGATTCTAAGGCTCGCCGACCATACAATGCCGACAGAAGATGCTCGGGAATACGAAACGAGCATCACGCCTCTTGAGCATACACGTCCGCCCCTTCACGCATGGCCATTCCAAACGACCACGAGCAGGCATGCTCGTGGAGATCGCGTCCTACTCGGGTACTTGGTCGGTGGACCCGGTCAATGCCCGGGGAACGAAGGCGGCAACCAATCAGCCGAAGATCAAGGGGAATCATACCCGAAGTTCAAGTAACGCGCAGATCAAGCGCAGCAGATTATGGACATAGTTGCATTGCGTAAATCCAGGGGGTAGTTACCTTCTATGTATCTCTATGCCTAGTATTTAAACCCCCCTTGATATCTGTAACAAAAGGCCCCGATACAGAACTCAATACACTGGAGTAGGGCTATTATCTCGGTAGTGAGAGGCCCGAACCAGGATAAACACCGCGTCCCTCTTCTCCCGACCCGGCGTCGCTCGGACGACCTTCCCGGTTCGTACGACGGGGCACTGTTGATCCCCCATTCAACAAGTAAGCTCAACGGGAGCCCGTTCTCCAATCGTCGACAGCTGGCGCCGTCCGTGGGGAACGACAGCTTGATTCCCGTATGGATCAGGATCCTCAGGGATGCCGAACTCGGGGGATACTAGGAATCTCTGCGCCTTCGACGACGTTGAAGACGACGACATGTACTACGCCGGCGACGGCATGGCCAATGTGACCGATCCTATCGGTCACACTGAGTCCGGGAGCTCTTCCCCGGACCCTGGGATGCGAGGACAGGTCATCCGTTCCCCAGACGTTACCCTCGGAGATCACGAGGATGACTATGGTGGACTCTACGATGGCCTGGATATACCAGACGACCTGGAGTCCGACCGAGAGACTGCATCTCAAGGGGATACTATGATGTCTCCATCGCATTCATCCCACTCTCGCCACGTCAACATGGCTGGGAGCCGTGCCGAGCCCGATGTACGATCCTCGGACGCTGCTAAGCGCGACCACTATGAGGCGGCCAGACTCCACCTAGAGGCGTCTTTGGGGAAGACCCTTGTGAGCATATGCCGCCAAGCGAAAGAGAGGCGGGTGTCCGGAGAAAGAAACTCTCGTGGGTATCGAACCCCCGATCGCGTCCCGGAACGCCGCCGAAGCTCACCGTCGCCTGTTCACCAGAACCGAGAGCGGCTGCAGGCCTTGGCGGCGGCCGTACGCGACCTTCGTAGCTTCCCCGAACAAGCAGACCTGGATGCCGTAGGCAAGGTCGTAGCCGAAGATCTGGAGAGGCTGGCTGCCGATCTGAAAGTTTTGGACCCCCCTCATGGTCAGGATACCCGGAGTGTTTCCCGGGACCGCCGCGAACGTACACCCGAGCGTTCGCACAGGGGCGAATCTCGGAGCCATGCTCGGAGATCACCCCAGGCCACTAACCTGGTCCGGGAGAGGCCTCGGAATAGCTCCCGAGCAACCTCGGGACGACATACCTACAACCGTCCGGATTACGAGCGTTCCGAACGCTCCACGACCGAATGGTCGTCGGCACGACCTCCGCACGAAGTCTTCTCTCGACTTGGCCCACGCACGGGACGTTGGGCGGGGGACATGCGCAGAGACCACTATGGTCGGGGATTTCGTCGTGAAACTCCCAGCTTCGGCTGCCAGGCTTTCACGAGCTCTCTTCGGAATGTCACTTGGCCGAGCAAGTTCAAGCCCGGCCACATCGAGAGGTTCAACGGGACCCAGAACCCGGATGAATTCCTCTCGATATATACCACCGCCATCTTGGCCGCCGGGGGCGATGAAGGGGTGATGGCGAATTATCTGCCAACAGTCTTAGACGGAGCTGCTCGTACATGGCTCTTCAACCAAAAGGAAGGGTCCATACGATCTTGGGGGCAGCTCAGCGCTGCGCTCCGAGCAAATTGTAATATCCCGAGTATTTCTATACTCAAGCCACTGTACATTTGGACTCAAACGCTGTTCAATAATACACTGTGCTTGTGTGTTTCCGTATCATGAGTGAACATACTTGCTTGGGATCAGAAAGAACCCTTCAACTTAAGTAATTTCGCTCATGAGTAAATTTGAATTAGGTTGGGCAAGTGCCTGTGACCCTATAAACTTCCAAAATACTTTGGGACAATTAGTAATCAACCCTGGAAGCTTTAGCCGTCAAGGCCCAAGTTCAAAAGTTCTGGGATGTCCGGAGTATCCGGATCCACACTCGGAGTATCCGGATTGGGCTGGCCGAGCGCTCCAACCCGGAGTGTCCGGACCAATGTCCGGAGTGTCCGGGTTAGTGTTACCGAAGACCCCAACCCGAGTCTCGGGTTGAGTCGAGAGTCCGGTATTGGCGTGGGGTTTTGTATAAAAGTCCCATTTCGTGGCTCCCTTCCATTCTTTCTTCTTCTACTTTGGTTTCCCCACTTCCTTGGTGTTCTCTCCACCACCCGAGCTCCTCTCCGTGAGCCATCGGCCGGTGACCCTCCCCGGTGACTCCTCCATCTCGGTGTGCTCCTCCCCAAGCCGTCATTCCCCATCCTCCACCCGGCGTTGCTCCTCCTCCATCTTCCTTGGAGGTAAGCTTTTCTCTTAGGGTTTGATTCGCGGGATTCTTGGGTTCTAGAGTCGTTCATGGTGGGTTTAGGACTTAGGTTTGGATTTGGGAGGCTAGGGTTGAACTTGGATTCTAGGGTTTTGGGTGTAGTGGTTCTAGGGTTGAAAGTGGGATTTGAATTAGTGAATGTGGTATGCTAGAGTGGTAGATCGGGTAGTAGTAATGTCTGTCGGCTTACTAACCAACAGGCACCCTAAGACCGGGTGCTTGAGAGATTCGGACTGGGGGCTTTTGTGGTAACCGCTCCAAAGACAGGAAGAACTGGATGTTGGAAGCAAGCAAGAAGACAGTCGAGTTTACCCAGGTTCGGGCCCTCCACAGGAGTAATAACCCTAGTCCTGCTTGGTGGTTTCCTCTGAGTTCAAGGTTCTTACAAGGCTGGGGAAGAAGACCCTCTGAGGTTCTGCCAACCAAGGATCAACAACCTTCTCCCATGCATCCTAGCTCCCTTTTATACTCGGGTGAGGCGCATGGGGCTTACAAGCTTGCGTAAAGCAAGCGCCTGACACGTTACTACAGTACATTTAATGCACCCGTCATATTCTCTTACATCACATTTAATGTCTGTCCTAGCTGACTTAGACTTCGCCTTGGGCCCCGCCTGTCTGTCACCCCTGCATGCTCCGCCAGGAGAGAGGGGATGTCGATTCGGCGCCACCCATCATTAATGCGCGCCTAGGGAAGACGCGCCGCCACACCACAGCCTTCATACCCTGCAATTAATGCGCACGTCTCGCATTAAATACCCTTGACCCTTCGCCCTGTAGCACAGATTACGGGGTTGATTCTCGGGAACTACGCCCCGAGGAGTGGCCTGAACGCCACCTGTCCTCTTGGCGAGCACCTTTGCTGGTCGCCCCGAGGAGTGGCCTGAACGCCACCTGTCCTCTGGGCGAGCACCTTGGCTGATCGCCTCGAGGAGTGGCCTGAACGCCACCTGCCCTCCGGGCGAGCACCTTCGCTGGTCGCCCCGAGGAGTGGCCTGAACGCCACCTGTCCCCTGGGCGAGCACCTTGGCTGGTCGCCTCGAGGAGTGGCCTGAACGCCACATGCCCTCCGGGCGACAAGATTAATGCGGTGCGTGGGTACCCAGCTTATCTGTGTGATAGCCAGGGCCCACCTGTGAGTGTCTTTATTCTTTCTTTTCTTCGTCGAGCGGTTCAATCTCGGTGGGGCCCATAAATGCCCACGCACGCCGCGGTCTTTTAAAAACTTGCCTCTTTTCCGGTCCCGAGGTGAATCTGCGGCCCGTTTCGTGGCTTCGTGGGGCGTGCCTACTTCCTTGAAAAATGCTTTGGTTTTCCGCATCCAGAACCGCGCGTCTCTTCGACTTTTTCCCGCCAGGCTCTCCTTGAATTCTTATAAATAAGCGGCGACGGGGGCATGTTCCGTTTTAAACACCGCCTCTGCTCCTTAGGCCTTAGCTTCCTACGCCTTAGCTGATTACGATGGCCTCTCCGACTCTGTCCTCCCTCCTTCAAGCTGTGGAAAAGAACACCGCCGCTAAGTGCTCCAAGGTGATCGCCACGGCGCTCTCAAAGATGCGGGCCGGATCAAGCCGCTCCTCATGGCGGCCCGGGAAGTCATCTTCTTTGTGCAGGCGATGATGGCGGGCTTGGTCCCGCCATCTCGGACTTCTACATCGCCGTCCTCAACTTCTACGACATTCGCAACATCCACCTTCCCCTAACTCCATTGTGCTCCTCTCCGTCTTTGCCCACTTCGTGAGATGTTCATAGGGGTAATGCCCAATCTTCTCCTTTTACGCTACTTCTTCTCGCTCGCGTCGGCCAGGGCTCCAACATCTCCGGTGCTGCCATCTGCGACTTAGAGGCGGGGCCGTTGCGCTACATTCCAATGGAGACTCGATCCGGTGGAAAATGTGGCGCCACGAATGGTTGTACGTTGAAGACGATAAGCGGCATTGATCACGGGCTTCCAGGAAGCGGTGGGCAGCAAATCGGCCCGAGGATCTCCGGTCGCCCGACACGCCCGAGCTACTTGCAATGTTGGCTCGGGTTGATCGGCTGCGGACAGCGAGGCTGGCCGGAGGCATGGTTCTCGAGGACCGTGTCGGAGGATTAGTCCTTTCTTGCGCCGCCGCCGTCGGCTGGCACTATCTGGGCGTGGATGACGGGACTCGGACGATTCCTGGAGGTAAGCTTTTATACCTTCCTTCTTCATCATCATCATTCTTTCATCATTTTTTTTTGTCGGTAGTGGGAGAGCTGGGCGCCGCTTGAATCGCTTCCTAGATGGGGCGGCTGGGCGATTGGCGACGTTCCACCCTTCCCGAGGCTGCGCTTCCACTCGCGACATGCAGCCGGATCGGGCGGAGATGCGTCAAGGCGATGCCCAAGATGGGCGCCATGGGGACGCCCATCATCGTCCATCAAGGGCCCCGATAATCGCGGCACTCCTACGGCCGGCGACGAGGGAGGAACAAGCGCCCTGCCGACGACATCGCCCCAGCTGGAGCGTCCGGCCGACCACGGCTATCGGGGCCATCTTCGTCAGCGGCCGCTGGATCTTCACAGCAGCCCCGCCTACCGGGGACTTCCTCCTCAGCTGCGGGGGGCTCTTCATCAACGGTCGCGACGCTTCCGCCTCCGATATCACCGCCTGCATCTGGTTATTTGGCGCCGGCGGCCCGACCAGCCCGGCGCGCCTTCTTCCTCCACCGCCACCGCCACCGGCCGGGTGACCCGCCGGCGCTACGATGGCGGACCGATCGCAGCTGCAGCCCTCGCCGCCACCGCCACGGCCGGCGGTGATCGCGGCGCCGATGGCGGACCCACCGGCCGGCATCCTCCGCCGCCACCGCCACCGCCCGACCGACCCGCCGCGCCGATGGCGGATCCACCGGCAGTTGACTCCGGCGCTCCGGTGGAAGCGGTCCTGCCTCGGCGCCACCGAGGCGCCGGTGCCTCGAGGGGGCTGATTCTCACTCGGGAGTACCTCGGTTTCGAGGCCTCGGCCAGTACGAGAATCCTTGAAACACAAAAAGGGCGGTAAAACTTTTAACCTTCGAATGGAGCCTTACCTTTGCTTGCTTTTGCTTGTTCCAGGGCACTCCGCCAGACCCCAGCTCCTGCGGCCGGGCATCGGGGTGAGGTAGCGGACGGAAGAGCTGATCCGCCAGACGAAGAAGCCGGCTGACAAGATGCCCGGCCCAATGGCTTCTTGTCAGCCAGGCCTTCAGAGGCGCTGGGCCACACCCCTCCGGATCCTCCCGCTGACTCCGTTCCTTCCGGACGCAGATGCATCAGCCGCTTGGACAGCTCTACTCCCACACCACCACCGCTTTCGCCGAGCAGCAACGGCCGCCGACGCCGCCATCGAGATCGGCCGCCTCCGGCAGAGGTGGCTGATTTACATGATCGAGTGGAAAGGAAGGAGCGGAGCCGGTGGGGAGCGGGAGCGAGGCCACTCGCCGCCGAGCTCATGGAAGAGCTCGAGGCGCAGCGTGACGAACCGCATCGATCCGAAGCGAGACACTCTGCGGATCTTTGAGGTACGCCGACCGGATGGAGGATAGCCTCGCTCGCGGGGTTGGTGCAGCAAGCGCCCGCTGGAAGCGGCCGGCGCCTACGCCTTACGCCTCGGTCGGATCGCGGACTTCACCGCCCGGCTTCCGCCGCCCTGGCCGACGGTCCACTCAGGAAGGGCGCGATGGCGGCGCTGCTGCGGCGTTCGTTACGGCGTCTGCGCGTCTAAGGGCGCCAACTTTGATCCTCTTTGCCGTCGAGATTGAAGGAGATTTGAGGCGGAGGCGAGGCGGAGTGCGGCGGCCGCCGACGTCGCCGCTTGGAGATGGTCAACCCGCCGAAGCAGCGAGAAGACGTGGCGGGCGTCGGACCCCTCGCGGAAGACCTCGCAGATGCGACGCGATGGCGGACGAGGAGGAAGAAGGATAGGATAGCCTAGACCCTTTTTCCCTTTCTCCTTTTAACTTGCTGTCTGCAACAACTTTTGTAAAGCACTTTCATGGAATAGACATGACATTTTTAGACTTATTCAGCAATGTTTAACTTGTCTTCTTAGCCTTCCACCTTCTTGATCGCCAAAGATTAACTCGAGTGCTAGCTTGGCTTAAGGCTTAGAAGGAAAAAAGAAGGGAGTAAACACCCCTTGTGTCAGGCGATTCTTTTCTCGCCGCTTCTGATCCTGCAAACAACACGTACCCTTGTGGCCTCGCGGGGCGGTTCTGATGTAAGGCGTGACAGATGTAGGCTTTTGGTAGCTGATGTTTAAATCGCCACTTCACGGGACACCGGAGTGTCATGACCGTGCGGAGCCGAGTTCAAACCAGCCCAATTGCCCAATCTGTTCGCCGCACTTACAGAGTGGTCCCGCCTTTGCCATCGGCGCCACAGTGGCTGAGCGGACTAGAGTGATCGCTCGAACACTTTGCCATGAAACGAGAACCGAAAGGCATGAAGTAACCGCTAAAAAAACAACGGGCGTAATACTTAATTTACGAGCGACGGTCGTTCCCGGCTAGTCGAAGCGGCCAAAGACATGATTCGGCCGGCGCGAGGAACAAAGCACGAAACTTACAACCGTTCAAGGGTAGAACTTGCGAGTTCTCTATATTCTGCGAGTTCGCGATTCCTCCCCGCCCTCGGTGGCCAACCTCGACCGCCGGTCGAGAGAAACCACCTTAAAGGGGCCCTCCCAGGGAGACAGGTTTGTGCAACCCGACTGCGGCGAATCTTCGCAAGACCAGGGTCGCCACGCCGATGTTCTCTCACCGACCGGGCGGCGTGGTACCTCCCGAGGCTTTGCCGATACCGAAGCGGCGCAGGGCGCACGATCCCGGCTTCTTCCAGGAGATTGACATCGTCTTGGCGCATCTCTTCCTGATCTTCTTCCGCGAACGCAAAGAACGCTGGCGACCCAAATGTCAATGCGAAGGGAGGACAGCCTGCGCTCCGTAAACGAGAAAGAATGGAGTCTCTCCGGTAGCCGGTGGGAGTGGTCGGAGTGACCACAAGATCGCCGGAGTTCTTCAACCCACCGTGAGCCACGCGGTGAAGTCGATCAAACGCCCGAGTCTTGAGGCCCTTCAGACTAAAGGCATTGGCTCGCTCAACTTGGCCGTTGCTTCTTGGATGGGCAACGGAGGCAAAGCAGACCTTCGTGCCCATTTCTTCGCAAAGTCCGTAAAAGCGGCGGTGAGCTGGGCGCCATTGTCGGTGATGATACGGTTGGCGACCCGGCGGGCGAAGATCCCGCACGAACTTGGCGGGCTGCGGCGATAATGGTTCTCACGGCTTCAGCTTCCACCCACTTGGTGAACTTGTCAATGGCGGCGAATAGATGAGTGTAGCCTCACGTGGCCCGCTGAACGGACCGGGATATCCGGCCCTGCATCGCGAAGGGCCATGAGGCGGGATGGTTTGCAGAGCTTGGGCTGGTTGGTGGATTTGCTTGGCGTGGAATCGCACGCCTCGCATCTCCTCACCGGCTCGCAAGCATCCTGGAGGCGGTTGGCCAATAGAACCCGTGGCGGAAAGCTTTTCCCACCAGGTTCGGTGGAAAAATGGCTCCCGCACACGCCTCCATGGATATCAGAAAGCAAAATGCTTCCCTCTTCCCGAGTGATGCACTTCAGAAGAACTCCGTTTCCACCCCGGCGGTACAGGTCCCCATCTACCAGGGTGTAGCGCTTGGCCTTTCGCGCTATCTTCTCGGCTGACGCATCATCGTCGGGGCATACTTGATCCCGCAGGTAGGCCAGGATCGGGTCCATCCATGTGCCTTCGGTCAAGCACGGCGACCACGCAGTGATCGTCCGGGTACTCCGCTTGGCCAAGCGTTTCCGCCGGTGCCACTTTTCCTCCTGCAACGTGGGCTGGGGCGGCGCCACCATCGTCCCCACCAGAAACGGGGGTTGCGATAGGCAGCGTCGCCTTCCCATCCGAAGTGAGGGCTGACGACATCACCATCCTCCCCACCGCAGAGGCGAAGTGAGATGGACGGTCGCGTAAGCCTTTCTTCAAAGACTCCGACCGGAACAGGGGCTCTTGTCGAGGCGAGCTGAGCGAGCTCGTCCGCTAAATAATTGTCGCGCCGGGGTATGTGTGTATACCCTAGCCCTTCGAAGTGTCTCTCCATCTTTCTAACCTCCGCCAGGTAAGCTGCCATGACGGGATCAGAGCAGGTGAAGTCCTTCCTTGCCTGGTTGATGACCAGCAAAGAATCGCCTTTAATCTGTAGGCGCCGTATGCCGATGGCTGCGGCAGCTCGGAGCCCAGCCAGCAATCCTTCGTATTCCGCAACATTGTTGGTAGCTTTAAAGTCCAGGACGACTATATATTTGAGGGGGTCCCCGGTCGGGGAGACCAGGAGGAACCACCCCGCGCCGAGCTGAAGGATCCATCGAAGAGGAGCGTCCCAAGGCGTGGGCACGGGGACTTCCTTATCTTCCCCATCTGCGAGTCCATTCAACAATGAAGTCCGCGATCTTTGACTCTTGATAGCATGGGGGCAAATTTGAAGCCAAATTCCCCGGCTCACAGACCACTTGGCGTCGACCTTGACTTCACGATTGTGAAGGATCTCCCGCAGAGAGGATACGAGGAGACCACAGGTGATCTCCCTTCCTTGGAAATAATGTCGCAGCTTTCTTGATGCCACCAAAGACAAAGATACACCATTTTCTCGGGCCTGGGATACCTAGTTTCAGCATCATGCGGCACCTTGCTCACATAATAGACCGGCGTGCATGCCCTCTCGCTCTGCTACTAGTGCACTCACACGCCGAGGGGCTTGCCGCTACATAAAGGAGAAGCGGCTCACTGTGCTCGGGGCGACCAGCACAGAGGCGAGGAGAGATACTTCTTGAGATCTTCAAATGCTGCTTTGGGCTTCCGGTCCACTCGAAGGAATTAGTCTTCTTCATCGGCTTGAACAATGGGAGACTTTTCTCCCCAGTAGGCTATGAACGGCCGAGGAGGCCAGGCGACCACCTAATCAAGTCGCTGAGCGGACAGTGGCTTCATTCGTTCAATTGCTTCAATCTTATGCGGATTGGCTTCGATCCCGCGGTGGAGACCAGGAAGCCAAGCAACTTCCAGGCGACACCCGAACACGCACTTCTCAGATTGACTTTAAGCAAGAGTGCCGGGAGATGGGAGAAAGTTTCCTCCAGATCTTCAACCAACCCATCGCGGCCTTAGCTTTTATCACCAAGTCATCAACATATACCTCCAGGTTCTTCCCAATTTGTGACTTGAATACAATATGCATGGCTCATTGGTAGGTAGATCCGGCATTCTTCAACCCAAAGGGCATTCGAACATAACAAGACACACCAAAAGAGGTCACAAAGGCCGTCTTTTCTTCGCCTTCTGCGCGCCATTCTAACTGATGATACCCTCGAGTAGGCGTCTAGGAAACATAGAGCTTCACATCCTGCCATAGAATCGACAACCAGGTCAATCCTTGGCAGAGGGTAAGGGTCCTTAGGGCAGGCTTTATTGAGGTCGGTAAAGTCTATACACATTCGCCACTTCCCATTGGACTTCTTCACGAGCACGGGTTAGCTTGACCATTCAGGGTAGGCGGCTTCCCGCACAACTCCGGCTTGCAATAGCTTCTCCACTTCTTCCCGAATGGCTTCTTGTCGCTCTGGCGCTGCCTCGGATCTTCAGCCGGTTTGGAGTGCGCTCCCGGTCGCGTTGCCAGCGGGTGCTCGATCACCTCCCGAGGAACCCCGGTCATCTCAGATGGTTCCCAGTGCGAACACATCTAGATTAGACCGGAGGAAGGTGACGAGCGCTGTCTTCCTATTTGGCGCCGAGATCGGCGCCAATTCTCTGACCTTGCCGAGCCTTCCTCACCCACGGGGACCACCTTCACCTCACCCAAGGGACTGGTGAAGCGCTGGCCTTGGCCGGGGAGCGCTCGAGGATCTTCGTGCCACGCGCACCGAACAGCGGCTCCAAATAAGTCCTCAGACTTGCTTATCGAGGCGCAAGGCTTGAGCTTGTCCACCTTTACCACAATTGGGCCCTTCGCCCAGGGATCTTCATCGGCAAATAAGCATGATGCGAATCGCCATGAATTTGACTAGCGCTGGCGGCCAAGCGGCGTTGTAAGGGAGGTCAAGTCGGCGACCTAAGTTGATGAGCTCCGTCAGGAAGTTTTCGCGCTTCGAACGTGACGGCAGCTTGGACTTGTCCCGAGGCATTAGGCCCATCCCGGGCAATTCCATAAAAGCGTGCGGGCGCGATTCTTCATAAGGTATTTGGAGTGCTTGATACGCCGATCGACAAAGAGTTGATGGCACTTCCTCCATCAACTAGTACTCGCCCAAGCTTCGCATTCCTGGCCCGTAGGGGCGACCACGATCGGAGATGGTTTGGGCCTGAAGTGTTCGGCCGGGTGGTCGGCCGATCGAAAGTGATCGATTGATCCGACCACTTGGCCGAAATGACTCGCCCGGGCTCGGCATGGTGGCACACACTGTCTCGGCTCTCGCTTATCTTGCGAGTTGGAAGAGTAGGTGGCCGAACCCCCATGAATGTATGCCACCGTGTGCTCGGCTTGTTGGAAAGCCAGTGGGGTGTCATCTTCGTCGTCATCATCTTCGCGATCCTTTTCGCGGCGCTTCTTGAGCCGCTTTTCCACCAACTTGGACACAACCTGGCAATCTTCCAAGTCGTGCCCATTTGTGCGGTGGATGGGGCAGTATGGCTTGCCCCTGTCGTCTTCATGGCGGGGAGAACGGCGGTCCCTGCGATTGTCTCGCTGGTCCCGGCGATCTCTCCTTCGCTCCTGATCGTCGCGCCGCTGAGGCTTGGCTTCTGGATCGGCCACCAAAACCTCTCGGGCGACAGCCTTCCTGCGCTTCTTCTTTTTACGGTCGGAGGACTTCGACGCTCCTGCTTCGTCAGGGTTTGAGGGCCCTGCTGCACCTTTCCGAGCCTCCGCTGCCCGGGCACACTTGTGAGCCAGGGAGAAAAGCTCGGAAGTGGTAGCGACAGTGCGGGTAGCCATCTTCTCCCGCATCTTCTGATCCCTAACCCCCCTCCGGAACGCAATAATAACCGACTGCTCAGAGATCCGGGGGATCGTGTTGCGGCAATGGCTAAACCGCCGAATAAACCCCTCGGGGACTCCCTCCTCTGCTCCAAAGCGTGGAGGTCGCCCTCCACACCGGTTGAGCGTAGGAGCCCTCGAAAGTTGGCGACAAAATGTCGCACGCTTCCTCCCACGAGTGTACCGAACCCCGAGGAAGGTTCGGCAGAGGCGGGCGGAGCCTGTCGGCGACATCGGGAAGTAGTTGGCCATAACTCTATCTCGACCCCGGCAAAGACGCACCACCGTCGTATAAATCACAGGAATTCTTCAGGGTTGGTGGTGCCGTCATACTTCTCGATGGGCGCGGGACGAAATCTTTAGCCACGCCGACATGAGACGGAGGGAAAACGCCTGGCACCCAACATTATATGGGGAGTAGTGTCGCCCACCAGCCACGACCCTGAGATGGGGTCGAGGAGTGCGAGTCTACACTCTCCCAGTCGGAAGGGAAGCCCCTTCGACCGGCCGGCAGCGAGGGTTCGGCGTTGTTGCGGATGACGCCTCAGAAGAACTTGACGCAGATCGTCGCGCTGGAGCCGCCCCTCGTTGAGGCGGGCCCTTCGATCCCCGCGGTTCGCCTCGGGCATGGGAGTACCGCGGGACGATGCGGAAGCTGGTGCACGTCCCCCTGTTGCAGGGGGGGCTGCAGCCAGTACTCCCTTCCCTTTATCACGGCTCTGCCGGGAGAAGTCGCCAAAGAGCGGCTGGAAGCTTGTGCATCCACCATACGAACTCCTTGGCGGAGGACGGAAGCCCTCGGCTGAAATGCCACAAAGAACTTTGGCTGGCCGAGTCCACTAGACGGCAATGTCACGGAGCCAAGGGGTGGCCGGGTGTCGCCCGTCGCTTGACCAGGAGGATGATCCAGAGCAACCGGGCCGCATGAAGGCTTTGCATTGGGGTATCTTCCCCAACGACAAGCGCCCGGCCGACGGTGAACTCCGGGCTTGATGCGGCTCGCGCCTCTCCGCCATTGAAGGACCGGCTGACCCGACTCCAATGGGAGCCGAGATCGGCCGCGCCGCTTTCCTCGGAGGGCGCTCTGTGGCGATGAGATTCCGCCATACCGGATGATCTTTGGATTCTTGCAAACTCCTCAAAAGGAATGGAAGAAAGGAACGATCTAACCACTAAGCCCCTACTGGGCGCGCCACTGCCGGCCATTACTAACCAGGCACCCTAAGACCGGTGCTTGAGAGATTCGGATCGGGGGCTTTTGTGGTAACCGCTCCAAAGACAGGAAGAACTGGATGTTGGAAGCAAGCAAGAAGACAGTCGAGTTTACCTGTGTTCGGGCCCTCCACAGAGAGTAATAACCCTAGTCTCGCTTGGTGGTTTCCTCTGAGTTCAAGGTTCTTACAAGGTCGGGAAGAAGACCCTCACGAGGTTCTCGCCAACCAAGGATCAACAACCTTCTCCCATGCATCCTAGCTCCCTTTTATACTCGGCCTACCGAGGCGCATGGGGCTTACAAGCTTGCGTAAAGCAAGCGCGACACGTTACTACAAGTACATTTAATGCACCCGTCATATTCTCTTACATCACATTTAATGTCTGTCCTAGTGACTTAGACTTCGCCTTGGGCCCCGCCTGTCTCATCACCCCCGCATGCTCCGCCAGAGAGAGGGATGTCGATTCGGCGCCACCCATCATTACACGCGCCTAGGGAAGACGCCACGCCACACCACGCCTTCATACCTGCAATTAATGCGCACGTCTCGCATTAAATACCCTTGACCCTTCGCTCAGAGCAGCAGATTACGGGTTGATTCTCGGAACTACGCCCAGGAGTGGCCTGAACGCCACTCGTCCTCTTGGCGAAAGCACCTTTGCCGGTCGCCCAGGAGTGGCTGAACGCCACTGCCCTCTGGCGAGCACCTTGGTCGATCGCCTCGAGGAGTGGCTCGAACGCCACTCGCCCTCCGGCGAGCACCTTCGCTGGTCGCCCGAGGAGTGGCTCAACGCCACCTGTCCCCTGGCGAGCACCTTTGGCTGTCGCCGAGGAGTGGCTCAACGCCACTGGCCCTCTTGGCGACGATTTAATGCGCGCGTGGGTACCCCAGCGCTTAATACGCTGACAATGTCGATTTAAGGAGTTGTTAGTGTGAGTTAGAGGTTTGGCGGGTTAGCGACGTTTTCTCGTAGAATCGGCTAGCTCGGAGCTCCTTCCGGTTCGCTAGGTGTACGAAAGTCGTAGATCGGGTCGCGGTGAAGTTGTAGGAAGTGGTAAGGTCTCCGTCTCCTCGTCGAGTTGGACCACACGCCCTAGGACCGAGTATCCGGACGAAACGGTCCGAGTGTCCGCCTATCCGGATCGTCTGGATGCAAACCCTGATCGTCCGGTTAGGCCGTTTCTGTCCGGTCGTGTTGTGTTGTCCGAGTGCGTCGTTTCTTCAGGGTTTCTTGGTTGTACTTCATTCTTGTGTATTGCATGCACTTCATGGTGCATTTAAAACTTTCTTTTGCTAAGTTGTAATTCTTTCTGTCGTTTTTGTTGCTTTGACCGATTAGAAGCTAGCGAGTCGGGCTTACTCGAACAACCCGAGCATCATCCGGACATCACCGAAGTGCAACAACAAGGCAAGCACCTCCTTTGACCATCTTGAAACCTATATTTCACGATGTCTACTTTGATTTCTCAAACTATATGCATTGTTTATATTCAATAAATTGCTAGTTTGTGGGAATGGTAGATATACCATGATTTGGTGGTTTCCCTCAATTTAATTCCCTGAGATCATTGATAACCTTAGTAGGGTTAGACAATTTAATAAAATGTCACTTGGGTATAAACGATTTAGTAATTGCATACGCTTAGACAACTGCAATAGAGGTGAGCAAAGTCAGTCCTTACCAAATGATCAAAATTAGGATAAATGGAATTGGTTTTGGAAAAGTTTTGGAAATGGGAATCGTAAAGGTATATTGATAAAATGTGAAGTGTCTAGTTGGTAATTAGACTTGGCGGGAGGTATAATATGTGCTAGTTAAACATGGTGGCGATTGGTTGGCGAGTTAAGTGGAGTTCCCCGCTTGAGTCACTAGGCAAAAATATAAGGACCGAACTTGTGACGGTTTTTGAATTGAACACCGTGCAACCGCGCAATGCTGGGATGGGGCAGCCTATTCTAGTACTTGAAGTGTGAGGGGATAGCCATGCCTGTTGGTAGGCCGAAGAGTGGACCTTTTCCCTGTGTTGAGCAGACAAGCGCGGTGTGTGTGTCCTCACGACCCGCCGTATGCGCCTTCGTGTGTGCGCTTGTACTTTTGCAGCAGGGAATCGCTCCAGTTCATGTTTGTTGATACAACGGTGTACGCCTTGCTATGGGGTAATGCCGCGGCCAACAATTCGCCGTCGTCACGATGAGTATTCCGTGGCCGCCTGAGTGGTGGTTGGCCTCTTATCGCCATAGTAGTGGATTTGTCGTCACCGGTGCTGGGGTGTGGCTATAACCTCAACGATGGGAAAGAATAGATCATTCTTGTATATCGGATACCTCGTGTATCGCGTGTACCCTGGATGACAGGGATGCAAGTCTGAGTTGTGTTTGGGTAAAGTGCGCAAACTCTGCAGAGTATCAAATAATTCTAATCGATTAGCCGTGCTCACGGTTATGAGCAATCTTCTCTAATCATATCAAGTATAGAGATTTGGTTTGGTTTTGAAAACGAAAATCTATTTCGGAGTCGGTATAAAGTATGTGGTGGAATGGTACTTGATGGAATTGTGGATATGTGTATATGATTCTCGATGGGATTATGTATGGATGTCGATTCGTATCCCAGCCGCGACCATGGATGGTGGCGTTTGTGGAGCTCGATTGCTAAATATACTGTAAATATGTCTTATTCAAACTGCTGTCTTTCAAATTATGTATTACTTTTCGATGAACTGTTTTAAATCCAGCTTTCTGCAATTAACCCAGTGTAGAAGCTTTATCCTGTTGAAACAGCCTGCATTTATTCATATTTCCATACACTAAAGTCTTGCGAGTACATACGTGTACTCATCGTTGCTGCTAACCCTTTTTCCACAGAGGAAGGTAATGATGATGTCCCGGATGATGGCGAGCCCCTTTTGCGGTGTTGCGGCCGTAGTCCCTCCCTCGATCAAGAGCTTTGTGGGGTGGTCGGGCCACCGCGCTGGTTGTCTTTCTTTTGTTTCCGCTGTCGCTTTACTTCTTTTGGATTCTGTAATGTATTCGTGTAAGATTTACACCCAGTTATGTAAATTATCGTAGTTTATCCTTCCGTGCATTGATACTCGTGTTGTTGGTACGCGATACTGGGCTACTGATCCAGGGATCCAGTATTAGATGCGTACAGGCACCGGGTCCGAAGCTAAGGGTTCGATCCCGTCGATCGAATTTTTAGATTCAGATCTCCGGTGTCGAGGCTTCCTGTTGCTATACGGTGCTATACGCTACAGTAGACGGCGTACAGTACGGTATAGGAAGGGGGGTCCTCACACAAATTTCCAGAGCTGTTACATTTGCCCAGGAAAGGAGCGCGACCTTGAGCGCTTGATTCAGACGGATGGGGAAACCCTGCGACAGTTCGTCCAGAGATTCATCCAAGTCCGAAACTCGATCCCGAACATATCGGACGAGGCTGTCGTCCGGGATTTGAAGTTCAGGGTGCGAGATGTGCGCTTCACGCAGGATCTAGAGATCCATCCGGATCTAACGGCGAACGAGCTTTTCCGAATGGCCGATCGATACGCCAACGAAGATGAGGCCGTCCAGTGGAAGAAAATGCTGGACGAAGGGAAGCTACTGCCTCAACCCGGGCTAGAAACCTCCGCTAGCAAAAAGGGCTCGAAATCCGTGGATAAGAAGATCAAGAAAAAGAAGAAAAAACAGCTCCCACCGGGCATGGTGGCTGCAGTAGAACAGCAACAGCCCCGAACAAACCCACTGCAGTCACGGGGTTTAACGCTCGGGGAAGAGGCCAGCCACACAGGCCCCACAATCGAGGCGACCAAGTGGATCAACGGGGTGACCTCTACTGTCCGCTCCACCAGGCACACGGGCATGACCTACGGAATTGCCCAACGTGGGCTTACCGCCTGGAGCAGTTTTACAACGGCAGGGGTCCCATGCCATCGCTCCCAGAGCAGGGCGAGAATAGCAAGGGCAAACAGGCCGCCGAAGAAAACGAAGATGACATGGAATATCAAGAACCCCAGAAGCACATTGCGGTTATCTTCGGGGGCTCCTCCGCCTACAAATCCCGCCGGGATTTAAAGGACGCTGCGGGGGAAGTACACCATGTCGCCCAAGGTAAGCCTCCGGTGCAGCAACTCAAATGGTCCAAGCTGTCCCTCACTTTCTCCAAGGATGACTGTCCCCTTGGAATGACAAAACCACAGAAGCTTCCGATGGTCGTGAGCCCCACTATCAGCAACACTGTCGTTGGTCGGGTCCTTATAGACTCCGGGAGCTCCTTGGACCTGATCTCGGATAAGGTTTTGGACGAGATGTAGATTCCTCGCTCCAAGATCAAAAGTATAGCTGTACCCTTCTTCGGGATAGTCCCGGGCACCTCGATCAAGCCTTTGGGCCAGGTTGTTCTGCCCGTGACCTTCGGCGGCCCGAATAACTTCAGAACGGAGCTAATCACCTTCGAGGTAGTAGACTTCAAATCGGCCTACAACGCCATCCTTGGCAGGCCGGCTCTGGCTAAGTTCATGGCTGCCTCGCATCACGCATATCAGTGCCTGAAGGTTCCCGGGCCAAGCGGGGTCATAACCGTGAAGGGGAACCACAAGTCCGCGCTAAATTGCGATGAAAGGGCGTTGGATATGGTCGGGCAGTTGCCCACTCGCGGTCCCGACCAAGAGCCGAAGCACTCCCGGCCTAAACTTGCCCTCTAACCTGGAGGAGAGACCAAGCTGTTCCGCTCAACGAATCGGAACCCGCCAAGGTCGTACATTTGGGATCTTCCTTAGATCCCAAATAGGAACTCAAGCTCATCACCTTCCTTCGAGCAAGCTCGGATGCGTTCACCTGGGAACCATCCGACATGCCTGGGGTCCCAAGGGGGGTGATTGAGCACAAAGAAGCGGTTCACCGACAAAACCAAAGGCGACAAAAACTTAGACGCTTTTCCCCGGAAAAACAGGCGATCATCCGGGAGGAGCTCGAAAGGCTCCTAAACGCTGGTTTCATCAGGGAGGTCGAACACTCTGAATGGCTAGCCAATCCGGTCTTGGTCAGAAAGAAAGGGGGCAAGTGGCGCATGTGCGTCGATCACACGGGTCTAAACGCGGCATGCCCGAAGGACAACTACCCGCTGCCTCGCATAGACCAATTGGTCGACGCAACGGCGGGATCACAAACCATGAGCTTCCTAGACGCTTATTCGGGCTATCATCAGATCAGCCTGTCGCGTGAAGACGAAGAAAAGATCTCCTTCATCACCCCATTCGGCACTTTCTGCTATACGACCATGTCTTTCGGTCTGAGAAACGCGGGAGCAACCTTTCAGCGCATCATGCAGAAAACCTTCGCAGACCAAGTGGGTCGAAACTTGGAGGTCTATGTTGACGACATAGTGGTAAAAAGCAAGTGCGCCTCGGGTTATGTCGCCGATTTGGAAGAAACGTTTTGTAACCTCAATAAGCATCAAATAAAGTTAAATCCAGAGAAATGCGTGTTCAGTGTGAAAGCTGGCAAGGTGCTCGGTTACATGGTCGGACCACAAGGCGTTGGGGCAAACCCAGAGAAAATCGAAGCCATTGAGAATATGAGGCCGCCCACATGCGTAAAGGAAGTGCAAGCTCTGACCGGGCGAATGGCCGCTTTAAGCCGGTTCATTTCCCGGCTGGGGGAGCGAGGACTACCTTTCTTTAAAGCCGTCCGCAAGCACGATGGCTTTACATGGACGGAGGAAGCTGATCACTCTTTCAAAGAACTGAAACAGTACATTTCCAAACCACCCGTCCTCGTCACACCTGCAACGGGGGAAGGATTGCTACTATACCTAGCGGCAACCCCACAAGCTGTAAGTACAGTACTAACGGTGGAGAGAGACGGTGTCCAACGACCCATCTATTATGTCAGCGAAGTACTGCACGGACCAAAGGAGCGTTATCCTGAAGTTCAAAAGGTCCTGTATTCGTTGCTGATGGCTTCCAGGAAGTTACGACACTACTTTCAAGCCCACAGGATCATGATACCAACCAATTTCCCGCTCAGAGAAATCCTGAAAAACCAGGACGCCAGTGGTCGTATAGCCAAGTGGGCCATGGAGCTCGCGGAATTCGAAATAATATTTTCAGCCCGCACGGCAATCAAATCACAAGTTCTGGTTGACTTCGTGGCAGAATGGTCGGCTCCAAAGACCACCACCAAATGAAACCACCGGATCAAGGGAAAACCGTTGGACCTTGTATTTCGACGGATCCTGAGCATACGAGCGCTCGGGGCCTGGCGTTGTTTTGGTCTCCCCGGATGGAGAACAACTCCAGTACGCCATCCAACTGCATTTCGCCGCGACCAACAACGCGACGGAATACGAAGGTCTCTTGGCCGGACTTCGAGCGTGTAAATCGTTAGGAGTCCAACGGCTCACTGTGATGGGTGATTTACAGTTGGTCATGAACCAGGTCAACAAGGAGTATCAGTGTTCCGATACCTCAATGGCGCTTTACCTGGCCGAAGTAAGGAAGATGGAGAAATACTTCAGGAATTTCGAAGTAATCTACATCCCCAGGAAGGACAATTCCCTGGCCGACCAAATGTCTGAGGTCGGTTCCTCTCAAACTACCGCTCCGGCGGGGGTGCTCGTCGAGCACCTATACAAGCCCTCCATTCCCTCTGAAGAGGAGGCATCAGAGGCCGACGGTAGGGTCTCTTTCCTCGAGCAAAGTGCAAGTTGGATGATGCCATTCGTCCAATACCTTGCGCATGGGACATTGCCCGAGGAAGAAGCCGAGCGTTCCCGGCTAACAAGGCGATCTTCTCAGTACAAACTGATCGAAGGCGACCTATACCGAAAAGGCGCATTAGGAATCCTTTCCAAGTGCGTCTCTCAGGAGGAAGGCCAGTATCTTCTTCGTGACATCCATGAAGGAATGTGCAGAGCTCACTCGTCGTTCAGAACGCTTGTAAGCAAGGCCTTCCGATTGGGATACTACTGGCCTATGGTCTTGGCGGATGCACGGTCGATCGTAACGACCTGTCGGGCATGCCAGTTTCATGCTCGCAAAGTCCGTCAACCGGCCTATGCCCTGCAAACCATACCGCTCTCGTGGCCGTTCTCGACCTGGGGACTCGACGTCCTCGGACCTTTCCCTCGGGGTCAGAAAGGCTACAAATACTTGCTCGTGGCCATCGACACTTTCACCAAGTGGATAGAGGCCGAGCCCGTATCAACCATCTCGGCCCAGGCGGCCAAGAGGTTCCTCCGCAGCAATGTGATAACTCGGTTCAGGATACCCAACCGTCTCATCACAGACAATGGGACCCAATTCACCAGTGAATTGTTCCAAAGTTACTGCGAGGAGGTCGGGACCAAGATCTGTTTCGCCTCTGTGGCACATCCACAGAGCAACAGAGCAGCCGAACGAGCAAATGGGCAGTTAGTTCAGGGCATAAAAAAGAGGGTTTTCGAGAGCCTCAACCAGCACAGACAGCAGTGGGTGGACGAGATTCCCGCCGTCCTTTGGTCCGTCCGCACCACGGCAAGTCGGGCCACAAGCGAAACGCCTTTCCAACTCGTCTATGGTGCGGAAGCCGTTTTGCCTGCTGAAATTGTGCTGGGTTCCCCAAGGGTGCAACTAATCGATTCCATCGATCAGGAAGTCGAGTGCCTCATCGACCTGGACCTCGTCGAAGCAACACGCGAACGGGCGCTGCTCCGGTCTGCGGTTTACCTACAAGCTCTTCGTAGGCACGCGGCCAAGTCAGTCCGACCAAGGGCCCTGCAAGTTGGTGATATGGTCTTACGAAGAGTTCAAGACTTGTCAAAAGCCAATAAGCTGACCCCCAGGTGGGAGGGACCCTACCCGGTCGTGTCTACAGCACGCCCGGGGGCTGTTCGCCTCGCGATGGAAGACGGTCGGGAGCTCGTCAGCACCTGGAACATCGACCAACTACATAAATTCTACGTTTAGACGCATATCTCTATCTCACGACCTTTGCGTTCCTTCCGATAAGATATTTTTCTTTTTACTTTTGACTTTGTCCTTGCTTTATCAAACAAGCATCGTCGACTACCGGCACCGCAGGCGAGCTTAACCGACAAATATGTACGCACCATCCCCCTTGGGCACCGGCCGGATACTCGCCCATCCGACCACTTTCCACGGTAGCTCTTCGCTGTATGAATGGTCGGTCGCGAGCATCCCCTAAAAGCCCGGTACAGCGCCTACTCGGGTATGGTGACCCTACGTATTGTCAGCCTAAGCCCGTCTGCTCTACGAGCGTAACAATGCTCGCGCGCATCTCTTTTTCGGCCCAACCGACCATACGACCTGTTTGATCGTTCAAAAACAAGTTACGCTCAAAGATTCCCTCAGCTCTCCCATGAACAAACTAGTGCTCGCAACATTAGGGGCACGACCTTTATCCATGGCGGAGGCTCCGTACGATAGGGACGTTGCATCCTTTTCTCCGAGTTTTTTGACTAGGGACTCTTTGCTCGTATTATCTTTTTTACCTGGTTGCTCGTGTTCGTATTGTCTGCCCCTGTGCAGGAACCTGATCTTTTCTCTATAGGGCCGATTTCGAGCAGGCACGCATCAGGAGCAAAGTGGGCAAGGTGCGACATTCGTAATTTTGCTCATTAAACCAAAAGATTGTTTTTTACAGGTTTTCCACAAGCTAAAGGAAAAAGAAGAAAAGCTAAGTCCTATGCCCAGCCTGGAGGGCAGCAAGCTCCTCCTTAAGGGAGTCGACCTCTGCCTCCAGATCCAAAACCTTCCGCCGGGCCGCGCGACCTTCGGTCGCGCTTTCCCGGAGACGCTGCGCCTCTTTAAGCTGGGCCTCCTCGCGCTCCCGAGCTCGCTGAAGGTCGCGGCGCAGGTCGGGGACCTCCTGCCGTAGCTTCACCAGCTCCTCCTCAAGCTCGGCACACTTCAGCGCTGAAGTGCTTTTCGCCGTCTCACTCTGGAAAAGTTGGTCTCGAAGCCCGACGATGAGGCCCCTCGCCGACTCCAGCTCCTTCAGGTCGGCCTCATGCACCTCGGAGACCCGACGCTCAAGATCAACGATCTTGGCGTCTTGCTCGCGGTGGTACGCCCAGTACTCTTCTGCTGGAACTGCGGAGGCGTCAATGTCCTCCGTGGCCTTCGCAGCGAACTTCAGGCGAAAAAGAAGAAGAGTCAAAGAGGCCTCCAGAAGATTGCTTGCCTTATGAAAAAAGAAAGAAGCAAAGGACTTACCAGAAGAGCCCGGCTGACCAGCTTGTCCTGAAGCCGCTAGCGGTCGGTCGCGCCAGCTCGGAAAAAGGGATTGACCCATGCGGGATCGTCCTGGTCCCGAGCTGGCACGTCAAGATCTTGCCCCTCCTGGGCACCCGGTGCCCCCAGGAGGGCAACGGCGTCTCCGCCCTCGACCAACCCCAGGTCGCCTTGAGGTTGATCTTCCTCGGCGAAGAGCGGCTCATGGCCGCCTTCCTCCTACTCGGCCGCTGCACTCGAGGGCTAGACGCCAAGTACAAGCGACCCGCCCCTTACTCCGCGGCCGGAGGCGATTGGTCTTCGACGACAATCTCCTCTCCTTGCTCCACGGTCGGAGACGATTAGTCGGCAACGACCACCTCCTGTCCTTGGTCCGCGGCCGGAGGCAACTGGTCGACAGCGACCGCCTCCTGTCCTTGGTCCACGGCCGGAGGCAACTGGTCGACGGCGACCGCCTCCTCTCCTTGCTCCGCGGCCGGAGGCGACTGGTCGACGACGACCACCTCCCGTCCGTGGTCCACGGCCAGGGGCAGCTGGTCGGCGACGACCGCTTCTTCCCCCTGGCCCTCGGAACCTGTCGTCTGGGCCTCGCTCGTGCTTGCCCCTTCACAAGGGACTAAGGCCATAGTTCCTTGGTCCTCGGCCCCTTGCGGGTCTCGCTCCTCTTCGGCCGGAGTCGGCTCCACATCCGCCGGGAGAAGCTCGGGTTCCTCCGGAAGTGCGGCCGGCACCGACTCCTCCTCGGCCTCGGCCATCACTTGGTCGAAGACGCGGTCGAGCTCGACGTCAACTGCAGAGTCGAGAATCTCCTCAGCCATCTGACGGAAGTCCAAGGATAACATCCGAGCTATCACGCCCACACCAAGCGGAGTGGGGTTAGCCCGGAGAAACCGCAACAAAAAAAAGAGGGGGAACAAAGAAACTTAGCAGAGGAACCACACAAGACTTACCTTCCGCCCGGCGAGCAGCGTCCTCTCCCTCGGCTTCCTCGCTTTGGGCCATGGGCGTCCTGCCCGCGGTGGCCTCGTAGGCCTCAGCAACGGCCACGATGCGCTCTTTTGCAGCGTCACTAGCTCGTGCCATCGCCGGGTCGACATCGTCCATGTCGACCCCTTCCAGCGCCGAGGTTGATCGAGAAGATGACCTCCTGCTCCTCCTAACCAGAGCATAGGCGTCTTCCTCCTCTTCCTCCTCCTCAGGGTCCTCGACCACCTGAGCGAGCTGGTCCTGGAGGGCCTTGATTTTCCTCTCCAGCTGCTCCTTGCTCGGGGGGACCTGGCCGCCTCCTCGGCTTTCTTCGCCTGCTCGGCAAGCTGTTCCAATCGGCCCATCAGCTCCGACTTCTTCCGCTTGAAGTCAGCATACCAGGTGCGAAGCTCTCTTACCTCCCTCCGGTCGGTGTACTCAAGATGCTGCGTGGAGGGAGCCCTAGTCGAAGCCCGGCGCTTCGACCGCTTGGCACGAGGAGGCGAGGCAGATGCTTGCCGGCCCCGACCCGCCGACCTCTTGCGGGCACCCCGGGCTGGGGTGCCGGATTGCGGCAGCGGCTCCACGCTCGACACGGCGAGCTCGAGGGCGGCCTTCTCCTGCGAACAGAAACAGGGAGAGATGAGCTCAGGAGACATGCCCCCGGGCAGGAAGTAGTCGGAAGTACTTACCGCGTCGCTGCGGTTGAAGACGTTCTTGGGGATCTGACGATTGGGCGTCAGCTCCTTCTCCTTCGGGGCGCCGAACATCTCGGCGACCCTCTCCTCGACCCAGTCTGCCCTCGGGGCTGCAACACGACCGAGTGTTAGAAGAAAGAGTAGCGCCAATCACCAGGAAGCAATGATATTTGAAAACGTGCTCGAGGAACGTACCTGCGTTGTCCTCGCGGGTGAAGTCCTGCCACCCGGTCACCTCGAAGAAAGGATGCTCGCGGCGCCGCAGGGGGGACACCCGGTTGAAGGAAAAGTCCCGGGCAACGTCCCGACCAGTGAGCCCCATTTGGGCGAGCTCGCTGATCGTCCTGAGCAGCCGCTCTTCCTCAGGCTGCACAGGCGGGCGCGCCGTCTCAGTAGGCGGAGCGGCCTCCCCAGTATAGACCAACTGGGACCCCTCCGCCTTCTTCTGGTAGAACCAAAGGTCGGCCCAACCCGACACCGAGTCCTTCAAAGAAACGATAGGATACTCGTATGGTCGGTTGGGCCGAAGACGAAGATAGACACAGCCGGCGGGACCATCCCGGCCGGTGCGGAAAGGAGAGTAGAAGTGGAAGAAAAGACTGGCGGTGGGGATCACACCCACGAACACCTCGCAGAGGTGGGAGAAGATCGTGAGGGCGAGAATGGAGTTAGGGTGGAAATGAGAGATCTCGCACCCGCAAAAGGCGAGTACGGAAACAAGGAACTCACTCTCGGGCAAGCGAAGCCCGTTGACGGCGTACAGCTCGCAGGAGACGATCTTTCCCTCCCGCGGTGCCGGCGCCGCATCGCCTCCAGGCACTCGACCCGAGCTTGGGTCGACATACCCCTCGTCTGTGAGCACCTGGAGCCTCCTCCGGGTCATCTGGCTAACCCCGAAACGTGCCATGGCCAGAGGAAGAAGGGTGAAGAAGTTTTCTTGGGCTCTGAGGCTCTTGGAAAATTCTGGCCGAGGACGAGCAAGTGCGCAATAGCCCCGTCCTTTCCCAGCGAGCGAAGTTAAAAAGGCTGCGAAGGGGCGCGTTAAAAGCCGCCACCTATCGCATAGCGACACCTGTCCAGTACGGCGGAAAACTGCCCAATGAAAGCACACTTTCCAAGAAACTGCTTTACCGTTACAGGGAGGCTTCTCAGAGAAGGAATCGAAAAAACAACCAAACGTCGCGCCAACACAGAATGAACATACAGAGGGCAAAAAGGTCGCCTCCTGACATAAAATGGTCGTAAGCCACGACCAAAGGAAATTCAATCCCTCCTTCAGGTCTTCTTAGGCTCAAGGGGAAGCCCAAGCAAAGATGGTTCCCCGCTTGAACCTCGGGGGCTAGCTGTCGGGGATTGACTATTTGGTAAAAGACCATGGTACCCCCGGGTGATTCTGAGGCTCGCTGACCATACAATGCCGACAGAAGATGCTCGGGAATACAAAACGAGCATCACGCCTCTCGAGCATACACGTCCGCCCCTTCACTCACGGCCATTCCAAACGACCACGAGCAGGCATGCTCGTGGAGATTGCGTCCTACTCGGGTACTTGGTCGGTGGACCCGGTCAATGCCCGGGGAAGGAAGGCGGTAACCAATCAGCCGAAGATCAAGGAGAATCATACCCGAAGTTCAAGTAACGCACAGATCAAGTGCAGCAGATTACGGACATAGTTGCATTGCGTAAATCCAGGGGGTAGTTACCTTCTATGTATCTCTAGGCCTAGTATTTAAACCCCCCTGATATCTGTAACAAAAGGCCCTGATACAGAACTCAATACACTGGAGTAGGGCTATTATCTCGGCAGTGAGAGGCCCGAACCAGGATAAACACCGCGTCCCTCTTCTCCCGACCCGGCGTCGCTCGGACGACCTTCCCGGTTCGTACGACGGGGCACTGTTGATCCCCCATTCAACAAGTAAGCTTGATGGGAGCCCGTTCTCCAATCGTCGACACTTCAAGAATCCGAACTTCGGTGAAAAATCGCGTCTCCCACTTTCTCTTTTACTTCCTAGCTTAGCTTGTGTGGATTTGTCTTTGTAAAGCTTAGATCTAGCTTGTTGCTTCGCTTTAATTTAAATCCACACTAGCTTTTGATCTAGGTTGCTCTTGCTATCTATTTGTTGTAGTATCTTGTGCTAGATAGAGTAACTCTAGTTGCGTTCCCGAGCCAGCTAACCCGGAGTATCCGGATAAAATACCCAGAGACTCCGGATTGACCTGCTCGGCCAATTTTATTCCGCTGCGATTTTTTAATCCACCTATTCACCCCCCCTCTAGGCGACATCTTCGGTCCTTTCACTTTCCATTTTCTTGGCTTCAGTGTCCACCTCGTTTGGTGCATAGCGGGCTAGCTGGTTGAATTGCTGGAGGTATTCCATAATGGTCCTACCTCCCTGCCGAAGGGCTAGGAACTCTCTTCTTTTAGAGGCCATCAGTCCAGTCGGGATGTGAACTTTGCGGAATGCTTCCTCAAATTCGAGCCATGAGATATCCTGCTCGTTCCTGGTGGCTTGAAAATTCATCCACCAGGCCGCTGCTTGTCCCTGTAGCTGGTGCGAGGCAAACAGCACTTGCTCTTTGTCTGTGCATTGAATGGTTTCTAGCTTTCTCTTAATGTCACGGATCCAGTCGTCCGCGGCTAATGGTTCTGTTGGTGTTGAAAAGATAGGTGGTCGGGATTTCTAGAAATCGGACCACTTTGTTCCTCCAATATGGCCTTCTTGACCATTGTGGTTGCCCTGAGGGTGTCCTTGAGGCCTTGCTGCTAGCTGTTCTAAGACTCTTTCCATTAGCTGGGTCTGATGTATCTCTACCTCATATCTGTTACATTCCATCATGGCTAAAACTTGGGCCAAACTGGCCTGCTCAGCATTGGAGTTGCCTTCTTCGCTGTTGTTACCTCGTAAATTTGGTCTCACCATGGTTGTTTCTGATTATCTTTTCGGCCTGCAGCAGGGTTTTAAGGGAAGTGAAACGTAAGCGGGAGTTAAGATTTTTAGATAAGGTTAGAATGAACAGATGAGGGCTTAGATGAAAGGGAGAGAGAATCCTTTGAGTTAGATAGGATTAATTCCGATACATTACTGCAACCAAAATATAAGGATAGGGATCATAGTTTTCATACAAACCATAGGTTGTACGCCATACCATTTAAGGTAGGGCACCACCTATTTTACAATACCAAAAGATAGTTCTAATACATAAAGAGGGGTGCACAACTAAACTTAACGATCTCGACAATCTAAGGGATCCATCCCTCGTCGGGGCCGTAGAAGAAGCGTTCTTCTGGGTCCTCCTCATCCTCCATGGTGACATCTGGGGGCGGCGGCTCGTCGACCACCATCGAAGGTCCATCCACCGAGGACTCCTCTACCGGGGGTTCGATTGGCTACTGAATAAGCTCAATCTGCATCATCTGATTGACCAGTTGGTTCACCTAGGCTTGGAGTTGGTTCAGCTGGTCCTCCTGTTGATCCACCAGATCCCACATCTGATGTAGATGCTGATGTTGTTCCCTATTTTCTCGGAGCACACGGTTGTACTGGCGTTCCATCAGTAACACGTAGTCAGAGGTCTCCTCGATCCTCGGGTCTGTCTCCTCAAGAGGGAAGGAGATGCCAAGTCCTTGGGGCGCTTCGCATATCTGGGGGATCAGTTGAAATTGGTCGGCATCAAATTCTCTTTCGAAATGGCCTCGAAGATAGTGTACTGCTTGGCGGGCGGCGTCTTGAATTGCTGTAGACTCGTAAAGTTGTCTCCCCACAAACCGATGAGGGACATCGGGGCGGAGTGGTAGGGGCTGTAGTTCGACCCATGCCATCCATTGACAACGGAATCCATCCCGGAGCATCTCTTGTGTATGGAATTCGGGACGGTGCTCATCATCTGCTCCCACTCGCAGCATCATTCTCCACAGTAATTCGGCCCATCCTCCAAAAACAGTCGGGTCTGGGTAGGTACGATGAACCATCTGCGACCAATGCAAAATTTGAAGTAAGTCAAGGAGGAGAAATCTTAAAACAAAACCAGAAAGTAGGAATTCTAGGAGGGTTAAGGTAGAATGAGGTAGAAGAAGACAGCAATAATACTTATATTTTCACAACTCCTTTTTTTGTTTATAATTTTAAATAGTTTTTACAAAAAGATTCCTAAGCCAATCTAGGGTCTCAATCTACGGTCAAACCTAGGCTCTGATACCACTTGTAACGGACCGCCCATTTTAGGGAGGCCGCTTAATTATCGCTACGGCTACCCAGGAAGATTAACCATAGGGAAACAAAATGTACCTTACCAGGTTAACATCCAAAAGCAAATAGTTTTAAGCAAGATAAGGCCTAACGACCAGAGTTTACAGTAGCGCGGCAAGCATAAATCATAGTCTTTACAACACAAAAGAATTTCCACAGGCAGTTTGAGCGAAGATCGATACTAAAACCACACGGTGTCGCCATCCACGACTTCTTGGAATTCTCCTGCATCTTGATACTCTAAAATAGGTTAATTAAGCAAGAGTGAGTACTATAACGTACTCAACAAGCCACACAGTGAAACCTAATTACCACATGCGAAGGATAACAAGAGATAGCTGTATGTATCCTTTGGTGGGTGCAAGTTTTCATAATATTTGACATTTCATTTGAAACACAAACCATAATAATAAGAATAAGGGGGGGTTTCCAAAGTTATATACTTCCACACTTGTTAACCAAAAATCTACTTGAGCTCAGGTTCGGGAGTCACCCCATTTTAACTCAGCTTCATTTACCGGAAGCACGGCGTATTCGAATACCATTTAATTCACTCTGCAGAGGTGTTCAGCTTTACCCACAAGATTCCACGATCATTAGTGCCACGCGATTAACATGCAACTTTTATGCATGTGGCCGGATCGAGGTTATCATAGCGTTTCGTTGGACTTTCCCCTCTTGAGTCCCTACCCGGTAGAGTTTCGATTCGCAGCAACCTGGGCCCCCCACTGGCCAGAGTGGAGTTCGCGATCCCGCCTGCTGCGGACACCTACCGTTGTGAACCCGAAATGCCACAATTTCCTTATGCACATTACCGTTCCACCCCCATACTCACGGACCATCTCCCACACCCAGGAAGGTAACCCTGCTCCTATAGGTATTCCGAGGGAAAGTACAAGGTACCGAGCTCCGTTGAGTCAAGCCAAACGAAGTTGACCGGCCCAACCTGTGGTTGAACGAGTTCTTAAGTTATTTACTTTGCCCAAGGTTGTAAGTCCTTATCTTGTCACAGACCAAACCATTACGTTCCTCAGTCCCTGGCAGGGTACCACCATCCGTTCATACCTTGATATTAGTCCTTGGCCGGGGATCAGACTAACACCCATCCGGTGGTTAGCCCAATTCTGTCCCCCAGACCGCAACGTTTTCATAAACATTCCAAATCAATATTCCATCATCGTTTCATTTTCCATTAAAACGGTGAATTAAATACAGTAGTAATATCTAGCCGAATACTGACAATAGTAATTTCTTAGGGTTACGAAGGATTATTAGGGTTCAATATTTTTCAAGGAAGTTCCATGAGCCTTTTGGCATTAACTAGCAATCATGTCATTCGAACATATCAGATTTGTGATATTTCAACATATAGTTCGGAAATAATGCGGTAGAAAATAACTTCTAATTATTCTAGGCAATATTTGGTTCAATGTGATCAATGGAGTGCGGCTTGCCTTGCGAGGCGGAGGGGTTTCCTAGCTCGTAGTCGGTGTGGTCGTACTCTGCTTCACGCGGGTCCGGTTCCTGCTCCAGATACTACTCCGGCTCATGTGCCTGCTCCTGAAGTTGGTACTGCTCGGGCGTCGATTCTAGCGCAAACAACCACAATAAGATAAACAATAAAATAATACAAAAAGAAAAGAAAAGAGAAAAAAAGAGAAGAAATAAGCTGAAAATGGGTTGGAGGGGCATTTTCGGAATTTTTGGGACTTGGTTTGGCGAAACAGAGACCATTTTCGGACTCAGCGTCTCGAAACGGTTCGGAAAAGTATATTTGGTCATTTTTGGATTTTTGGGAATTTTTGGGATATTAAATGAATTAAATCGGATTTTAGAAATTCAAATCCGAAAGGAAAAATGAAAAATGCTATTGTTTCTTTGGGCCCTGATCGGATCCGGCCGGGCTCGGTGCAGGAAAAACTCTTGGGCGGCCCATTCCTGCGGCCAGGCGCGTTAGCGGGCCGGCGGAGTGGCGTAGCGTGGCTAACGGGTGGGCTGCGGGGCGCTGGCGCCGACAGGTAGGGCTCGGGTGCTGCGTGCGTGGGGGCGGAGGTGGCTGCGGGTGGGCCGTGGGAGCGGGGAGGCTGGCTGGTGGGGCCCGGTTGTCAGCGGCGGGTGGAGGCGCTCGGCCGGAGCTGGGCGGCGCTTCACCGGAGCTGAGGAAGACGCGTTGCTTTTAGGCGCCGACTTCACGGGACTTTGAGGAAAAGGAAGAGGGGCTTATACCCAACCTAAAGCGCGGCACGGGAGGGCTTGAGCGGCGGCGGAGCGGGTTGGCGGCGGTGCTCGGTCCGAGAGGAAGGAGACGCCCGTGGAGCGGCCACGGGAGAGCACGGGAGTGAGTGAGGGAGAGGGGAAAAGAGAGAGGAGGCTCTCGCGGTCTCGGTGAGCCATTAATGGCGGCCGGGGGGTTTAAATAGCCAGCGAGAGGGAGCCCTAGGTCTCCGGCCGAATGTTGCGGCGGAGACGGCTCAGGCGAGATGGCAGGCTCTGTGCGTGTGCGTGGGGCTCGGCGCCGGGTGGAGTGCTCTACGGGGCTAGGGTGGCGGCGAGGGGACGCGGCGCTGGCAAAGCTGCCATGGCAGCTCCCCTTCCTCGGGGAAGATGAACAGGAGTCGGCGGTTTCGGGCGGGGCGCACGGGCGGCTTGGCGAGGGCGGAGTCGCGCGCGGGCGCGAGGGAAAGGGGGAGGCGGGTTTCCGAGCGGGCGTGGGCGCTAGTGGGAAGCGGCCGAGCGGCGGTGGAGCGCTGCGGCGTGAGGAGGCGGAGCTTCCGCCGCACGCGGCGAAGGATGCGGGCGACTTAAGCGGGCGGGGCGCTAGTGCTGGCGGGAGGCGCACTGGCCGAGAAGGGAAAGCGCACTGGACGAAGACTTTTCCGAAAATGGCAAGTACCCGAAATACACTCAAATAAATCCGAAAAAAAATCCAAAAAAAAAATCCCAAAAATCATAAAACTCAAACAAAGCCAAAATAAAAATATTTTGAAGATTTTAGGGTATTTCAGCCACTCGTTAGTCTCAATAGCTACAAAAAATGATCTATATAGTCTTCCATCTAAGGTGTGGCCACCAATTTGTTAGCTACAAAAAATGTGACTTGCAACATTTCACCACAACTCGATGTGGCAATCATTGTTTTCCCCTGATTTACAGGTTTGTGCCGGATCGTAATGGGCGCTTTATTAGTGCTTTTTTTAGATCGCTTCTTTTGTTTTATCAATTATACTGTATGTTGGATTGATCTAATATCCGACTTCACCAGAAAATGCTACTGCTATTGCTCAGTTGTTCCGTATGAATACCATTTTCGACAGCAGCAAGCAGCCCAAATACATCATATCAACAACTAATCAACTACGGCATAGTTCGATACTGCACAAGCATTTAGGGTGCGTTTAGTTGTATGTACCAAGTGGTACATAATGAAATGGTTTTTTAAAAAAATCATCTATACGTTTGGTTGCTTAAAATCCTGGATCAAGTGATACAAATTTAAGAAATATTCACTCTAGATATTCAAAGCTGTGTCTACTTCTGCCTTGAGACATTGCGGGTTATTTCCAGGCTTCTGTCAAAGCCATTCTCCAATGGCCATCCCAAGCCTGATGATTTCTTTTATATATCTGACTCACCCAGCTCAATAGACTCGGTTAATGGGAAATGCACGGCTGATCATACGGGCAGCTGCCATCTTTGCCAAATATTGAACAAAGAAAGAGAGCATGGTCCGTGGTTCCAAAAATATCAAAAAGAATTAATACTTGTACTGCTTTATGTGTACTACATATCTACAAAATTCCGAAGTGAAATTCATCCGTGCTTCACTGTAGATGAATTTGTACACCAAATTTTGCAGGTGCACATAGAAATATATATGTCCTGCATCCATGATGTTTCTGGTGATTTCTGGAACAGTGCAAGTGCACAAATTTAATAGCGTGGGCAGTTTTCCATATGCTCATCAAATCCTTATTCCTCCGTTAGTGCATATGTCAGATGATCAGATCCTATGGATGTAGGCGAAAAAGAACAATTTTGTTCCCGGATAAAGAATGCAGTTACTACTGGTTCCCATATACAATAATAGTATAATGTTGTCAGGCAAAAAAAGGGGGAAAAATTCAGTAATCATTCTAACGATCTTATATAGCTACTGCAGCAACAAAAGCTGATTCATATGACAGCTTAACATTTGATACAGCTCATGTCGCTATCGCCCAGTATATCTTTACAAGTTTTACAATGTGCAAAACTTGTAGGCAAAAACTATGGATTTTATAGATCAGGATATCATGAGCGGCTTGGCAAGGCAGGGCCAGGAGCCTTGTGCCCGCGTGAGAGCCAAAATTTTCAGGCTGGAGTAATAATATGGCTGCATTCAGATGATAGGATTGGATACAATCACCCATAACTTAGGAATATTGAAATATTTCAGGCCTAAATGCGCCTGTTTGAGCGCCATAATTTTCAGGCTGGAGTAATAATATGGCTGCATTCAGATGATAGGATTTGATACAATCACCCATAACTTAGGAATATTGAAATATTTCAGGCCTAAATGCATCAAATAGTTTGACAGTCCTCAATGGTAACCCCAAATAAGTTCAATCATATAAACTCCAAAGATCCACAAAAAGTGTGCCAAGTTTTGATGTTTGTCAATTGTTACATAAGATCATCATTTTTAAGCAAACAGTGCAGCACCCCTTCCACTCCCATCACCAGCTTATCACAAACTCATATAGCAAGCTTGTGCAGCTAATCATCATCGTCAAGGACACTCCGACGCCTCTGAATCTGTTAAACAACCAGAGTTTTCATGAAGGTAACCCAATGACCAGGGGAACTGATTGTATCTTTATTAGATGTTTTCACTTTAAAGTATATGCTAGTCAATTTTAGATGTGATACTGAAAATTTTTATATCAATCACACTGAAGAATGACAGCTTGCAACAAACTTTCGACTTCAAACCAGATCAGTTATTATGGAAGCTGGTCTATACCCACTTGGAAGAGAAGTAGACTGATTTAGTGAAATTAACTTGATTTAATGAAGTATATTATGCTAAGATTTTGCTTGTGTGAGTGTTGATTTGCATACCTTAACTACAGTTTGTTTGCTTGTGTGAGTGTTGATTTGCTCCAGAAGTGAGATAAGCCTTTCTTCAGAAACCTGCAAACCAGAAAATGAAACAAGATTCCAAACCAGCTCTATCAAGTCTCTTGGCACAGCAAAGAGTACAGCAAGGAATGCTTTGTATATCTATTACCTTTTCAGATATTCCACCAGTTTGAGCAGCTCTCAGCAGAACATCCTCCACCCCTCTTGCTTTATCAGGTTTGACCAAAGCTATGCGGGAGACTGCCAATTTCACACAAAGAAAATATTGTATTATAGTTCCCAACTTATTTCCCTTCAATTGCAACACCTTTATTGAGCAGATTTATGATTGTTTTCCAGCCTACTATAATCTTTGTTCAGACATTTGACCCCATCAGGCATACTACATATATATATATGCAAGACCTTTCCTAAACATTTTCTGAAATATACGTTAATCATTCATGTAAATATATGCTATCATCAACAATCACCATGATTTGACACCAGGACAAAATTCTAGTTCTACAGATCTAATTGATAAGAATTTACTACATACAAATGCTGCTGGAAGAGGCAAGAGTATGCTTCAAATTATTCCATCACTGCTGATGCAATCACAAATATGATATGAATATTTAAATGTGTAAATACAATTTTTATCAGTGCAGACCTTTAAGAATTTACAATGGTTGCACTAACCGTTGAAATGCACTGATTTTCATCTAACACCATGTTGCTGGTTGAACACAACATAATAGCATACAATATTTCACTAAATACTCCAGCACTAAGCATAATCTTTTCCAATGAATCAACTGGGGTATTCTCTAGCTTAAATCCCCATTCCCCAATATTGTTTTTAGGAACAATTGGTTTCATACCACCCAAAGATCAAACTTCCACACCATTAGTTTTTTTACCATTCCGAGAGCATCTGTTAGCTCCTTTTACATTTTTCGCACATTCTAGCAGACAAAAAAACACCAAATCCCAAGACCACCCGCCAGACCAGACCCAACCAACGCCTACTCAGCTGCTCCTAGCCGCCAAGGCACAAAATTTGCCTGATTTCCGCAGCCAACGGTGTGTACTGATTGACTGAAGCACAACTACACCGATGGAGTCTTCTCTACCGCTGCTGTACTGCTACCAGCCACATGGAGCAGTGCTGCCATGGATCTCCTCGACTTCCACATCCATCGGCGAGGACTGCAGTTTGCAGCAGCCACTACTAATTCGACTGCGGCTCTACGGGTGGTTGTACTGAGCAGCTCCCTCCAAAAGCTCACCTCATCCTTCTACGCCGCAACAGCCAGCATCATCTCCTCGAGGCAGAGGTCTTCACCAGAGTTGGAGAAGGCGACACTCATCCGCGATAGCACTGTCATCAAGGGAGTAGATCTGGGGAGGAGATGATTGTTGGTGTTGAGCAAGGAGTTGGCGATAAGCTAGGTTGGGAAGGTGATGCAGCTGTCGTCGCCGTCGACCACAGATACGGATGAGGAGCAGAGCATTACTATGGTTGCTAATAGAAAAGGGCAAAAATGGCAGGGTCAAGATGAGTGAAGTGGACAGAAGTGACAGCAAAGGTAATGGTGTGAAATTTTAATAGTATTAAAATGAACCAAGATCTTTGGGTGGTATTTTGCTAAAGTCGACATCTTTGGATGGTATAAAGCCAATAATTCCTTTTTTTAATCAGCTCTCGATGTTAAAAACGAGGAAACAATGTAGTGATTCATCAAAAATATTGATGATCCCCGACTCTGAAGCATGCGGAGGCAAATCAGCATGGTGCTTTACAGAAATATGCTCATTGGGCCAGTGCACAGCTGCTGAACCACATAAAAGTTCCATTGTATAGTGGTACATCATCTAACTTGTTAAAAAGATGAAGCATATAACCGATAACTTCCCCTACCCAGCTACCCTAATCATTTGACTGTAAATGATATAAAACAGCCATTTGTGCACCATAAATGACATCAAACACAAAAAAACTTACGCCTTTCTCTAGCTTCAGAAGATAATATCTGAGCAAGCATCATCTGTCGGCGTTCCTCATCTTCCCTGATTGAGAATTAGATAAAAAGCCAATTCAGTGTTGCCCAGAAAGTTACACATAACATAAGATAACATATTAACATGTAACAACATTCTGAGGAAGATTGTAGAGGAATGGATCATACCGCTTTGCATCTTCTTGAGCTTTTTGTTGCCCTGCATTTTGCTGATTTGCCTAATTAAAAGTTCACATTACATCAAAGTCAGCCAGTCAACTGAGGGACATCAATAAGTAGCTCTTGTGTTAGAAAGAAAATTGGACATTGTTGTTGCAGGTCAACTTTAACCATGCAGCTCAGTAGCTTACCCCACCACGTTGGGCCATTAACTCTTGCATTCTCCTCTGCCTGATAGCTTCCAACTCTGGGTCAGCCTGATAAGAAGAACACATAATTCCATCAGAATAAGGTATCTATTAGACCGATACCTCTACAGAGAGAAGCAAGCTGTTACCCTCGGGCCAACCGAAATACTGTCAAGATGAACACATGATGTGCATTATTCACCATAAGATTTCCATATGTACCTAAAACTGATAATGCACCTAAATAGTAGCAACTTTACAGGGGATTAAGTAGTTTCTTTTTATGGGATACTGCAGAAATAGGTTCTCTTCTTTTCCTTGTCCTAGACCGGACATACAAAGACGCAAAAGCAGCAGCCCTAATAAGCATCATCTTACTTCTTCTAACCATCCTCTTGTCCATCTACATCTACAATATTTGTGTGAACGCAGCAGCTCTACTAAGCTCACATCTTGTAATGGAGATGATGTAAGACAGAAAAAAACAAAGGATGCAACGCGCAAACCGGAGAAATATTTGGGGAATATTGAACAACTATGAACAGCAAGAAGGCACGGGGAACGAAATCAGTGCCCAAGAACAGCGAATATGAATGGGAGAATAGTCAAACTGGATCAAATCCAAACCTCCCAACAATATTCACTTGTAACAGCTAGATCTACCAACAACTACCACAAATCCAACTAAATAATCAGGCCAGTGAGCTACTATTGGGCGATTTGGGCTCCATACCATCGGATCGCGCGGGGCAGACGGACCCGAGCTGATGGGGAAGAAGAAGATGGGAAGTAGAGCGATAAGCAGGAGAGGAAATTGAGGATCCCGTAGCCGCCGTCGCCGTTCCCCTCGCACCCGGCCTGCTGGGTTTTTTTTTGGGTGGATTTTCTGCGGTGAGTTTTTTTGTAAATTGTAACCAAGATAGATTCGGTGGTTTTCCCACTTTAATCCGGACGACAAGCCCACAAAGAGCATCTCTAAGAGAGGCCTTAAATATAGTCCTAATTTGAATTATAGAGTTTTTGAGGGAAAGATTAACTCCAGTAAAAGCCCTAAATTGTTAAAATTTAGCAAATTGTTTTAGGGCCCCTAGGAGAGTAGCTATATTTAGCAACTCTGTGATTGAGCCTTATCTTCGTTGGGTTTTAGGGCCTAATTGCTGGAGTGAATATTTCGTTGGAGCCCTAAATCAAATTAGTTGGGGTCCTAAATTAAAGTTTAAGGCTCATTTTAGGGCTCTCTCTTGGAGATGCTTTAATGAAATGGTCAAATTAGGGCTTCTTGCGTTGTTTTGTGTTCTAGATTGTCCCTTTAAATTTGTTGAGTCCAGTAGCATCCATAAAAAGTAAAACCACAAAAATATCAGTATATCTGTGAGACCAATTCATCATTTGCGAATACTTCAATCCCAATTGAGACTAGCTACTCTATATTACTTCAAGCCGTTCATATTGATACATTGCATAAATCTAGAAACCTCGTATCATCTATTATCTTATAACATTAAGTTAGATATTTCTAAAATTTGTTCATATTAGTGCTGGCCAAAAGTCAACAAAAGAAAGAGCCAAAAAGCCAAAAAAAAGAAAGAGAAAAGAAAAGAAAAGAGAATAGTGACTGGCCGCACTTGTCGAGATCCCCAACCGAACGTGGAATACCCGAGTCCATGTGTATTCTGTACTAGTCTCATGATCAGTGGCTAGTACACATATTCACAACATAGTCATCACATTCATACACATTATCTGATGAATATAAATACATTTGTCAACGATACATAGTTCTTACAATAATAGGGGTATTGGCCGAACAAAATGAAGTGGAACGGTAGTGAAATAAAGTAGTAGGGTCTAGCAGTATACCTGTTGACGCTAAAAACTTGAAGAGGGTTTTCAACTTCAAACACACAGGTCGAACACCGGGTTCAAACGTGCCAGTCAATTTGAACTGTAATTGACAAGGTAGAAGTTGTAAAAACGATCAAAGCCGATATCAAATGATAATCAGCGTAACTCTAGTCGACTAAAAGCCGATCAGGGGATAACTAGATTAGCCGATCAAAACTAACTCAAAGGTAAAGGTAGATTGGCTTTGAAAGGCGATGCACAATAGAACAAAGCGAAATCGAACCTGGGGCGAAATTGGTAAGATCAACAAATTGGTGATGCGCAACTCTTTATTGATCTCGTCGACTTACAGAGGAAAGCTTGCTACAAGGAAATAAAAGTAACGAGAAAACTAGTATGTAAGATTGCGGTTGTGGTTGGTTGATTCGTCCTGGCTTAAGCCTCCTTTTATACACCTCAGCCGATCCGAATCCTCCATGGATACGACAACGATGTTCGTGTTGGCTACGATTCTTCAAACGATCTTTGGTTTCCGAATTTCACCCGTCGTATACTTATCCAACTCCTTATTTCTTTTTTGACCGATATTTCCATATGCACCAAATTCTGGCGTAAACATATGCCCCCCATTTTTGGAAGATAACTTATTGTCTTTCAAAAATCATATCGGCTTTTTCATCATCGGCAACTCCCTGTAATCGGCTTCTAAGAAAAAACCCCTCGGTAACCGCCCCATTAATGGCTCCGTAAAAATCACAGTGTGTTTTTAATGCACGTACTACACCAAAACCGTTCCCGCCTTTTCACCTTTTTTACCGCAGTATAAATATGTGTCGGGACCCCGAATTTGCAAATCCGGACCCTCTGTGTATTCAGCACTAGTCCAGGAACGCGCTAGTGCACACAGTCTTAACATTGGTAAATATCACAATCATACCACTCGATACCAATAAAGTACTTTATTTAAATAACCAAACTGGTTACTCGACCTTAGGGTCAAGTTACAAATGTATGCCTCGCAAGGCGAAACCTATTCAGAGAAAAAAATAATAGCAGCGGAAAATAAGATAACTTCGTGGCGCCATCCAGTATACCACAGGCAACTGACTGGGCTCGCTTCCCTAAGTAGACGGATCCTCTTGGAGTTCCTCCTCCAAAGCTGGTGCAGTCTCTTCTTCAACTGATATTGTGTTGAGGCAAGGGTGAGTACTTGGTACTCAGCAAGTCATGCACATAATGCAAGCTAATATACTACATGCATGGCTTGGTACAAAGGAATAGCTCAAGGTATATTTGCGAAACAAAGATTTGACAAATAATATAAGTAGATTCGAAAGCAGTAGAAATAAGTAAAGCATAAGTAACTTTTCAAGAAGTTTAATAAACATTTTCCCCATCCTAAACCATATTTCCATCATCTTCATTACTAACCAAACCAACCTTTCAAATCCAAATTATTTTCAGAAAATCTAACCCTTGACTGTAATTCCCGAGCGATGTCCAGTACCGTGGACTCGGCTATTTAAATAGATTCTACACTCTGCAGAGGTTATGCACTTTACCCACAAGATACAGTCAAACACCACAAAGGCGAAGTTCAGTAACAAAGCCTTTGGAAGCCTCAAACAACACAGGTGGTCCTCTCAGGTTCGTGCTCTACACCATCCCTTCCCTTAGCCAAGGCGAAGTATGGGACCAACACACCGATTAGATGGGTATCCGGCCACGCCACGATACGCTCCCGCACAATCACACACACGGTGTAATTGACACCCTGAGGCTCCACAAGTGAGTCCTTAGCGACTTAGTCAACTAGGGCCGTCCCAGTCCAGCCATGTGGTTGCAAATATGACCCAGTTCAAAGGCTTGCAAGGTTAAATCCTTAGAGTGACCAGGGCAAGACTATCTAAAACCAAAACAACACTCCCAATGCCACAACCGCCCACTGATTACTCTTTGCCACATGCCCTGGCCGAAATCGTTTATCAAACCCCGCTTGATTACCATGCACCACGTGCCATCAACATCACATGATACTTTTCCCAAAACAGGTTCAATATATCATTAAGTCAATATTAACATTTGATTGTCCAAAATCATGTCATGAGCACGAGTGTGTCTAAGCAAGATACTACAACGGTCTAAACCCAGGTTGGCAATTTAATAATGTCCAACTAGTAAACCACAACTAGGGTGACAAGGGTCATGGCACATACTTAAATAATCAAGGTGTCATACAAAGAAATTGGTACTTATCTAACCCCCATGTTTAAACCAAGTATTTTTCTAATTGAACTAGCATGCAATAGTTTAAATCAAAATAGATTTCGAAATAGGATCAACATGGTCAAAGCACAACTTGCCTTCAAAAAGTACTCGTTCTTGGTCTTGAGTTGGATCCTGAGTCAACACTTCTCCTTCGAATCCTTCCGGCACTTCAACGTCTACTCGTAAAGCGTGCAAATAGCAAATACGCAAATAAACAATAGGCAAAAACATCCCAAAACTCCAAATAAAATCCATAAACAGAGAGAACATAATTTTCTGGATTTTTAGAAACTGGAATCGTCAAATTTGGAGTTAAAACGCAAAAGTTATGATTATTTAAAGTTTAAATAATCAATTAAATAATTTTACAGAGAAAAACTTTAGTCCAAAAATTAAATAAAATTCATATTTAGGTAGATCTCAATTTTATACAAATTTAGAAATTTGAATCACTCAAATCGGAGTTGAAACGCAAAAGTTATAAGCGTTTGAAGTTTGAATCTAAATTTGAATCAATATTTCGAATTAATAAATCATTTTCCTTTTTCGGAAATTAATTATTGCGTCAGCATGGACACGTGGCAGCCTCTGATTGGTTGGCTGACGTCACCGGTCCATGGACTCGGTCCCACGCCGGCTTGGGTCCACCGTGGACTCGGCCCACGACTCTACGTGTCGGCCGACATGTGGGCCCACTCGGGTGACGTCATTGCCGACGTCGGGGACTCAAACGCAGTCGGCAGTGGGACCGGCTGTGACGTCATGGGTGACGCCGCTGGCTGGATTAGCCAGCGACATGCGGGCCCTTCGACACGCTGCCCCGCGTGTCGGGCCACACGCACGCTGCTGCGTGATGGCTACGACCGCGACGGCCAGCTTCCCGACACGTGGCGCAATCCCGCCGTTGATTTGAAATTCAACGGCCGCGATTAGATCCAGGGTTAACGCGTTGAATCTACTCGATGATCGTGGGCCGCTCGATCTAGATCGGACGGTCGAGATCTAATCCTATAATAATCACTACTACGACGCGTGGCGATTGTGAACCGCTGGATCTTGATCCAACGGTCCAGATCTAACCGGTTTGGAACACGTGAACTCACCTCAACCGCACGATCAAGATCGGACGGTCCACGAGCTCGCGAGGGTGATGGCGACGCGGGCGGGCTGCAGCCACCGGAGACGGAGACGACGACGAGCCCGACGGGCGCCCGGTCGTTCCGGCGAAGTGGGTGGTCTCTTCGTGCGTCTCAAGCGGACTCGGATCTGGGCTCCTTCTCGGAAGACGACGGACGGCGCGGCGAGCGGGCAAACTCGGGCGGAGTGGCGCTCAACTACGGCGAGCTCAGACGGCAAACGGCGACGGCTCAGGCAAGATGGCTTCGGGAAACAGTGCGCAAGGATGAGGGCAACCTCGGGCGTGACCAGGGCTTTAAATAGCCTCGGCGTTCGTGCGAGACGAAAACCTAATTCTACACGGCGGGCGCGGCGTGAGTCCGGCCGGACTCGGCGGAGACGATGACGCCACCGCCCACGTGGCACGATCAACGGCCACGATCGACGGGCGCGATCGGATCCGGCCGGATACGGCTCGAACCGAGACGGGCGGATCTCACCGTTGGATCTTGATCCAACGGTTGGGATCGATTAGGGTTTTGAGCTGGTTTGATCGAGTCACGTGGCTCGGATCGGACTCGAGTCCGACTCGGGTTCCGACTCGGTCGGATGAACAGTACTCGACCCGAGTTGGATTTCCAGCGATTTAATATTTAAAATAATTCCCAGTAATTCATTTAATTCATTAAAAATAGCAAAAGACTCAGAAAAATTCCAGAAAAATTCTGGAAAATACTTTGGATCATTTTGGACTCAAATAAAATATTTCCAACAAAATTTTATTTGCAAAATTAAATTATTTAATTATTTCAAAATGGAATAAATTCAAATAAATTCCAAATAAATCCAAATAAATTCCAGAAAATTCCAAAAATTCACCAAAGTGCCAAATCACACATGAATTCAAGAAAAGCAAAATTTTGGGGTGTTACAATATGCGGGTCCCTCCATGGTCATTCCTACGCCTTCAGCTCTCGCACCCTCAGGAATCGGCTTCCTCTTCAATCAATTCACTCCATCTCTCGAGTCGACTAAATGGATTCTTCTCAGGTATTCATCCCGATCCCCAACAGCGATGATCAATATTATCTAGGACCAGTAGGGACCATAGAAGCCGACACAGATATTAATCAAGAGGTTCCCCAACTAGCCTTATCGGATGCTGGGTATAATGTAACGGAATGGAGAAAAAGCTTCAGAGCCTGGCCGACAGCCCTTAAGGGGTGGAGATCCTGGTACATTAGAGTATCAGCTCAGAAGAGACCAGAATGGGAACGGATGGGCATAGCCGAGTGCCTCCCCTTAAGCCTAGTCGATCCAGAAGCCAACGAGCCCTTAGTGGCCACGACATGTTATTTTTGGTCCGACTCCATCAATGCCTTTCTTTTCCCGACCGGCCCGATCGGTCCGACTCTCCTTGACATAGCCCAATTGTGCTGCCTTAGACCTGACGGTGAACAAATATCAGCTTTTAGTGGCAAGCCTGGATACAAGCTGATCCGAACCAAGGGTGAGGGTGTAATACTCCATATGAAATTTAGAAAGAATGTAATTTTTTTAGGTGAAATTTAGAGAAAAATCTGAGTTTCTGGAGGGTTTTTCAGGTGTGGGCCAGATAGTGGGCCTTCAGGCCAGTTTTTTTGGCCTAAAGTGGGGGAACTCCCCCCCCCAAACCCTAGACCCCTCCTCCCACTCCCTTGGGCGCCTCCCCCTCCCCCAAACCAGCAGCCATCTCCCCCATTGCGCCTTCCCTCCCCTCCATTGCGGCGCCCCTCTACCTCCCCCTTGCGTCCTTTCCTTTCCGCCCCTAGCCGGCCCTAGCTAGGGTTTTGATGAGGACATCACTACCATGGATACGGCCATACTTACAAACCCAATGGAAACCAACAATATCATACAAGGGCCAATTACTCGAGCTCGGGCACGACAATTCAATTACCAGGTGAATGCGTTCCTCGGGTTGCATACAGATAATTTAATGAATGGAATGCTATTTAATCCTCGTGATGATTTTATTGTCCTTAGGAACCAAGGAGAAGGACTTCCAAACATGTCGGGACCCCGAATTTGCAAATCCGGACCCTCTGTGTATTCAGCACTAGTCCAGGAACGCGCTAGTGCACACAGTCTTAACATCGGTATATATCACAATCATACCAAACGATACTATCAAAGTACTTTATTTAAATAATCAAAGGGTTACTCGACCTTATGGCCAAGTTACAAATATATGCCTTGCAAGGCAGAACTTATTAAAAGAGAAATAATAGAAACTGAAAATCAAATAAACTGTGGCGCCATCCAAAGATACCACAGTGCAATCGATCGGCTCGCATCCCTAAGTAGACGGGTCCTCTTGGAGTTCCTCCTCCGGCGTAGTCTCCTCTTCAACTGGTATTGTGTTGAGGCAAGGGTGAGTACTTGGTACTCGACAAGTCATGCACAGAATACAAGCTAATATACTATATGCATGGCTTGGTACAAAGGAATAGCTTAAGGTATATTTATGTAAACAAAGATTTGACAAGTAATATAAGTAGATTCGAAGCGGTAAAACAAGTAAAGCATAAATAACTTTTCAAAAAGTTTAAATAACATTTTTCCCCATCCTAAACCATATTTCCATCATCTTCTTTGTTAAACCAACCCAACTTCTCAAATCCAAGTTATTTTGAGAAAATCTAACCCTTGACTCAGAATTCCCGAGCATTGTCCAAAGATCGTGGACTCGGCTATTCAAATAGATTCAACACTCTGCAGAGGTTATGCACTTTACCCACAAGATACAATCCACTCACCACGTCGGTAGTGAATCGCCATACAAGAGTATGCGAATGAGCGATCATAACAAAGCCTTTGGAAGCCTCAAACAACGCAGGGTGGTCCTCTCCGGTTCGTGCTCTACACCATCCCTTCCTTAGCCAAGGCGAAGTATGGGACCAACACACCGTTAGATGGGTACTGGCCACACCACGATACGCTCCCCGCACAATCACACAAAAGGTGTAATCGACACCACGAGGCTCCACAAGTGAGTCCTTAGCGACTTAGTCAACTAGGGCCGTCCCATTCCACCATGTGGTTGCAAGTATGACCAGTTCAAAGGCTTGCAAGGTTAAGTCCTTAGAGTGACCAGGGCAAGACTACGAAAAACCAAATCAACACTCCCAATGCCACACCGGCCCACGATTACTCTTGCCACATGCCCGGTCGAAATCGTTTATCAAACCCCGCTTGATTACCATGCACCACGTGCCATCAACATCACATGATACTTTTCAAAACAGGTTCAATATATCATTAATTCAATATTAGCATTTGATTATCCAAAATCATGTCATGAGCACGTAGCAGGTCTAAGCAGTATACTACAACGATCTAAACCCATGTTGGCAATTTAATAATGTCCAACTAATAAACTACAACTAGGGTGACAAAGGGTCATGGCACATACTTAAGTAATCAAGGTGTCATATATCAAATTGGTATTTATCTAACCCCCAGGTTTAAACAAAGTATCTTTCTAATTGAACTAGCATGCAATAGTTTAAATCAAAATAGATTTCGAAATAGGATCAATATGGTCAAAGCACAACTTGCCTTCAAAAAGCACTTGCTCTTGGTCTTGAGTTGGATCCTGAGTCAATACTTCTCCTTCGAATCCCTCCCAGACTTCAACGTCCTACTCGTAAAGCGTGCAAATAGCAAATACACAAATAAACACTATGCAAAAGATCCCAAAACTCCAAATAAAATCCATAAACAGAGAGAACATAATTTTCTGGATTTTTAGAAACTGGAATCACAAATTTGGAGTTAAACGCATAAAGTTATGATTATTTAAAGTTTAAATAATCAATTAAATAATATTACAGAGAAAACTTTAGTCCAAAAATTAAATAAAATTCATATTTAGGTAGATCTTAATTTTATACAAATTTAGAAATTTGAATCGCTCAAATCGGAGTTGAAACGCAAAAGTTATAAGCGTTTGAAGTTTGAATCTAAATTTGAAATCATTATTCGAATTAATAAATCATTTTCTTTTCGAAATTAATTAATGCGTCAAAGCATGGACACGTGGCAGCTCCTGATTGGCCTCACGACGTCCACCGGTCCCATGGGCTCGGTCCATGCTCACCGTGTCCACGCGGACTCGGTCCACGGCCACGTGGATCGACATGTGGGCTCACTCGGGTGACGTCATCGACGCCGCCGGGGCTCATCCCACGGCGCGACAGGTGGGACCCACCGCGTGACGCCATGGGTGACGCCGCTGGTCAAGGTTAGCCATCGACACGCGCCCTCGACACGCGGGCGCGTGTCGGCAGCTACACGCACGCTGCGTGGGCGCCGACCGCGTCGGTCCCAACTTCCCGACACGTGGCGCAATCTCGCCGTTGGTTTGAAAATCAACGGCGGATTAGATCCAGGGTTAACACGCTGACACTACTCGATGCTCGTGGGCCGCTTTGATCTAGATCGGACGGTCCGTATCTAATCCTATAATCGCATCAAGCTAAGACGTGGCGATTGTGAACCGCTGGATCTTGATCCAGCGGCCCGGATCTAATCGGGTTTCTAGGGTTTGGGAAACACGTGAACTCACCGCCGTCCCGATCTGGATCCAACGGTGCACGAAGCTCAGGGACGGTGATGGCACGCGGCGGCGGCCGGGCTTGACCGGAGACGGACGACCTTGCCGTCGGCGTTCGGCGCGCTTCGGCGAGTGAGGGGTACTCAACGCGCGTCTCGCCTTGGGGAATCCGGATCTGGGCTTGATGACGGCGAGGACGACTGACGGCGGCAATATCGGCGTTAATCGCGGCGGAGCAGACTTCCAACTCCGGCGAGCAATAACGGCGAGCGGTGGGGATCCTAGCGGCGCGAGCTAGGTTTCGAACCGGCGTGGGATGGCGATCTCGGTATGCCGGGCATTAAATAGCCTCTGGCGTCTGCGTAAAACGGAGACCTAGCTCTCCACGGCGCGACACGGGCGGAGTCCAGCCGACTCGGGCGGAGACGAAATCGTGGGCCGCCCACGTGGCACAACCAACGCCACGATCGCGCGGCGACGTCCGGTCCGACACGGCTCTGCCTGGTCGGCGGATCTCACCGTTGGATCTTGATCCAACGGTTGGGATTGATTAGTGGTTAGGAGTGGGTTCGGCCGAGTCAATCGCTCGGCCGGACTCGAGTCCGACTTCGGTCGGATGAACAAGATTTGACCCGAGTTGGATTTTCCAGCGAATTAATATTTAAAATAATTCCCGAGAATTCATTTAATTCATTAAAAATAGCAAATGACTCGAAAAATTCAGAAAAATTGGAAAATATTTTGGATCATTTTGGACTCAAATAAAATATTTCCAACAAAAATTTATTTGCAAATTTAAATTCTTTAATTATTTCAAAATGGAATAAATTCAAATAAATTCCAAATAAATCCAAATAAATTCCAGAAAAATTCCAAAAATTCACCAAGGTGCCAAATCACACATGAATTTAAGAAAAGCAAAATTTTGGGATGTTACAAACCTCTTAATAGAATCTCGTCCCGAGATTCGTGGCTCACTAAAGGAATAGGTTTGGAAATTCTTTCTTCAAATCCTCTTCGCTCCCAAGTCGCTTCGCTTTCTTCATGGTTGCTCCATCGAACTCTACTGAAAACGGGTTGACTTGTTTCTAGTTTCTCGATCCATTGTGTCTAGAATCCTCACAGGATGTTCCTTATAAGTCAAATCCTCATGCAACTCAATTGACTCTAGCGGTGTCTGCTCGGGAACTCGAGACATTTCTTCAATCTGGGACACATGGAATACATCATGTACCGCTAACGACTGTGTGGCAACTCCGGTGATAAGCAACTTCGCCTCGCGGCTCAAAATCTTAAATGGTCCAACATAACGGGTGCAAGTTTCCCTTTGGCATGGAACCTCTTAACTCCCTAAGAGGCGTAACTCGAGGTATACAAAGTCTTCTCGGTTCAAAACTCAAATCTCGGCGACGATTGTCAAGATAACTCTTCCGCCGAGATTGGGCTATCTTCAACCTTTCCCTAATCATGGCGACCGCTTCTTCACCTCTTGAAGAATATCAGGCCCAAAGACACGGCTCGCCGGTCTCATTCCAATTCAATGGCGTCCCGACAGGGTCGACCATACAAAGGCCTCAAAAGGTGACATCGTAAACTAGCCTCGATAACTATTGTTGTAATCGAACTCGGCATACGGCAAACTCTTATCCCAAGAGGTAGCATAAGCTAATGCACAAGCTCTTAGCATATCCTCCAAAATCTGGTTGACTCTTTCGGCCTGTCCATCCGTCTGTGGATGATAAGTCAGCATCTTGAAGTTTAAACGGGTTCCCATGGCCTCATGCAACTTATTCCAGAACCTTGAGGTAAATTGGGTACCTCTCGTCCGATACAATCCTCTTTGGCACTCCGTGCAAGCAGACAATCTCGATCATGTACAACTCTGCTAACTTATCTCCGAGTAAGTGGTCTTCACGGGATAAAATGGGCTACTTTAGTCAGGCGATCCACTATAACCCATATGGAGTCATAACCTCCTTGAGTCTTCGGCAAGCCGGTAATGAAATCCATTCCGATTTCCTCCCATTTCCACTCAGTATTTTCGTGGTGAGTAATCCTGGCTGGTTTCGATGCATTGCCTTGACTCTCGGCATACGTCGCACAATGCAACATGCTCGGCAACCTCACATTTCATACTTGGCCACCGTAATCTCTCCTTGAGATCCTCGATACATCTTGGCGCTTCGGGATGAATCGAGTACTTGAGTCATGGGCTTCCTCCAAAATCGGTCGCTTTAACTCCTCCTTGTCGTGCACACAAATCCGATCCTTCATCCACAACGTGCCTTGTTCATCCAATTTGAAGTCCTCGCCTCGCCTTCCTCCTTGATGGACTTAATCTGCGGATCTGTCATCATCCTTCGTCCTTCTCGGATCTGATCCTCTAGGGTAGGCTTTACTTCCAATGCGGCCAAGAATCCGCTAGGTACAACCTCAATCTTCATCTTTGAAAATCCTCACATAACTCATCGACTTGTGGCTAGCAACGCACTCACGGTATGGCTTTTTCCGACTCAGAGCATCGGCTACCACGTTGGCCTTCCCGGATGGTAATGGATTCCAACATTATAGTCCTTGATCAACTCTAGCCATCTCCTTTGCCTCATATTCGAGATCCGATCGGGTGAATATGTACTTAAGGCTCTTATGATCCGTATACACCTCACATCTGTTTCCAATCGAGATAGTGACGCCATATCTTCAAAGCATGCACTACGGCGGCTAACTCTAGGTCATGTGTCGGATAATTTTCCTCATGCGGCCTCAGCGCCTTGATGCATAAGCGGCGACCTTTCCATTCTGCATCGACACATCCAAGTCCTTGGCGCGATGCGTCACAATAAATATCAAGCTTTGAGCAACATCCGTAGAACTAACACGGTCGATGTCAATCGCTTCTTGACTCTGAAATCCTTCCTCACATTAAGGCCCATGCAAACTTCTTTTCCTTCTTCAAAGAATTGCGTAAGAGGTTTCGCAATTGTCTAAAAGCCTTCGATGAAACGGCGGTAATATCACGCCATTCCAAGGAAACTCCGAATCTGGGTCACGATCTTGGTGCGCCCAATGTAACAAGCTTCTACTTTGCTTGGATCTACTGGCGACTCCTTCCGCAGTCATTACATGTCCAAGAAACTCCACCTTGTCCTTCCAAAAATCACACTTGCTTGAACTTGGCGAAAAGTTGTCGTTCCTCGGCTTTTCCAAAACTCGCCTTAAGTGTTGGCATGTTCATCCTCTGTCTTGGAGTAGATTAGGATATCGTCTATGAACACGGACAAACTTGTCCAAATATTCCATGAACACCTTATTCATCATATTCATGAAATAAGCCGGGCGATTCGTGACCAAAGGACATAATCAGAACTCGTAATGTCCATATCTTGACGAGAATGCGATCTTGAATATCTTACGATCGGATCTTCAATCGATGGTATCCCGATCTCGAGATCAATCTTGAGAAAACTCCGGCTCCTCTTAATCGATCAAACAAATCATCAATCTGGGTAGCGGATACTTATTTTTCACGGTGACTTCATTGAGTGCACGGTAGTCAATGCACATCCTGAAACTCCCGTCCTTCTTCTTGACAAACAAAACCGGTGCTCCCTACGGTGGCGAACTTGGTCCGATAAATCCTTTATCCATTAACTCTTCCAAATTTGTTTCTTCATCTCTACCAACTCCTCGGTAGACATCCGATAGGTCTCTTTGCTATCGGTCTTGTGCAGTACAAGTTCTATCACAAACTCTATGTCCTGTGCAAGCGGCATACCAGGTAGATCTTCGGGAAAACATCGGGGTACTCATTCACTCTTTGGGACATCCTCTATGCTTTGATTGCCTTGGTACTTGTTAACCATCAACTGTCCCATCTCTAATCAAGGTGGCTTGAAATTCCACTTTCTTCCCACACGGGCTCTCAACTGAGATAGTCCTTCGTCCACAATCCAATACGACCTTGTGCTTGGATAACCAATCCATTCCCAATATAACATCTAAGGTGCAGGTCTCCAAAATTATAAGGTTTGCTAGGAACTCTATTCCATCTATTAGTATTCTCACCCGGAACATCCTACTTCGCTCGGAGTTCGAACCAGGGTTTGAACTAACAAAGATGCACTTAAGTCTTGCCATTCTCAAGTCATTTCTAGTAGCAAAGCCTTGCGAAACAAACGAATGCGAAGCTCGAGTCAAACAAAATCGAGTTAACAAGTAACTTACCCAAGACGACGTCAGAGCATTTTGCGGTGCATCTGCGGTGACATGGTTGACTCGGCCTCTCACCATGCGGGTGTGGCTCTGGTCTTTGGCGTCCTAGCCGGGTGGTTCCTAGATTGAAGCGAATCGGGTCGCTCTGCTATCTTCTTTGGACAACTGTTGGCAAAGTGTCCTGGCTCGTTGCTTGTAGCGTCTCACTTCCTTCTTTGGCTGCCTGGGTAGCGTTTCTAGCGGGCTGGGTGCAGTAGTTTTGATTGGCAGGTCTTGGTGCCGGGGATGGTGTCCTTGTTGCATTCGTGGTTGGAATCGAAGAATTGATTTGGTGCAACTCTCAGCGTGCGTTCCTCGACGTGATCCTTCTTTGTTGCATCCTCGCGCTTCTGTTCTCATCCAGTTCCTTGCGCTTGTCCTCAAGAATAAGCGCCTTATTCACCAACTCTTGGAAATCTGGAAAGGTGTGGGTGATCAATCCTACTTGCAATCTGAGTTAAGTCCCTTCATGAAACGAGTATGCGGATTTATCTGTCGCTACATCCTCGGTGCGAGCGTGCTAGGCTGTGTGAACTTGTTCAGGTAGTCGGCCACCGGTGATTACCTTGCTTCAGTTGCTCTGAACTCCTCCTTCTTAAGGTCCATAATTCCTTCAGGCACGTGATCTTTGTCGAATGCGGCTGTGAACTCCTCCCAAGTGATATCTTGAGGGTTCTCTGCGTGGCAGAAGTTCTCCCACCATTAAGTGTTGTTCCTTCCAAGCGATGAGAAGCGTAAAGTACCTTCTCATTCCTATGCATTGAGCTATGTTTAGCTTCCACTCAATTTATATAAAACAAACGTCGGCCTCCAACGGATTGTCATTCCCATAGAAAGTGGGTTGGAGAGTCCTCATGAACTCTGACACCTTGTATTACGGCGTGGTCCCCGATTAACTTGATTAGCAGTGGCCTGGCGGTGACGTGCTTCATTTGTTGCATCATAGCATTGATCAACTGGGTCTGAGCAGCAAGAAATGCTCCAAATTCTGCACATCGGTGGCGGTCTTTGGTGCTCCATCATTGGGGTTTTACATTGGGCGAGATCCACTCCCATTGCTTCCAAAGTTCCCACGGGTGTTCACCATCTTTGATTGCTCTAGGTTTAGAGATGAGAGGAAACAAGAATAGACAAGTAATATGGAACTTATGCGGGGCAAAAGGTGTAGCCTTAAGGTCCAACTTTATTATTAATAACTTGGTATGGCTGCTTACAATGCCTAAGGGCCTTGCAACACATCTTGCACACTCGACAAACAAAGCAAATCCAAATCGAACTAACTCTGGAATCTATCGCCTAAAGGGGTGACTCTTTATTCTATGACTCGACTCGGCGAAGGAGTCTCACTATAGAACCTATGCTCACTCCTCGAGAAAACCTCCACGGCACGAATGCAGGTCTTTGTGGCATAGGCGCGAAACGATTGCCATGTCCGGCAATTGTGTCCTCTGTGGTAGTCGAAGAAGCGGTGTCCTCATCGATATCGACTCCTCCGGATCGGCTCGTGTAGCTCAGTCACGGCTCTGGTCCAGTCCGTACATAAAGTCATCTCCAACTCGTCAATCCTTCGTAGAAGGTGTGCCACATACTCTTGAGCTTCCCGCCATCTCGTTCTTCTCTGTCGTGATCTCCTTGCGGGCCTTCTGTAGCTCCTTGCTTGTATTATCTAGTACATCCTCCTGGGCGACGACAAATCGTGCCAACTGTGTAATCGTGGCATCCTCATCCTGAATCGCCTTCGGGTCAAGAAGGTTATCGCTGCGCGGATGGTAACGGAACACCGTGCTTTCCAACTCTCTGGCGTGGATACTGGTAATGTGCCGCATTGCTCGTCGTGAAACTTCTTGGATACCCATCTGCATTGTAGATCTTCTAGCAGTGCAGTGTATCGGGCGATTGCACAGGCCCCTCTTCCGACGGTACCTCAATCCTCACGTCACAAGCCTTGATCAATCGCTTGTCGATCACTTCCACTTGGTATTGGGGCTTCTCAAAATCTCCGAGAGTTTGTAGCATGTGCCAAAGTTCATGGCGTGACCAACTCCTAGATCAACGTAGTTGAACTCTTCCTCCATCTGTCACAAGAGTGCTTTTCGTAAGAACTCGGAATTTTTCGATCGTGACGAGGTAAGGGAAAATTTCAGCAAGAGGCAAGAAAAGAGAGAAGGGGATAAGTCGAGAGGTCATTTCTTGTCTTCACAAATTTTTAGCTTTAGAAAATAGGTTTTATCCTCACTACGACCATTCTAGCTTAGGGTTGAGCCTCTGATCAAGTATGGCTCGATACCACCTCTGTCGGGACCCGAATTTGCAAATCCGGACCCTCTGTGTATTCAGCACTAGTCCAGAACGCAGCTAGTGCACACAGTCTTAACATCGGTATATATCACAATCATACCAAACGATACTATCAAAGTACTTTATTTAAATAATCAAAGGGTTACTCGACCTTATGGCCAAGTTACAAATATATGCCTTGCAAGGCAGAACTTATTAAAAGAGAAATAATAGCGGCGGAAAATCAAATAAACTTCGTGGCGCCATCCGATACCACAGGGCCGGCTCGCATCCCTAAGTAGGCGGGTCCTCTTGGAGTTCCTCCTAAACCGGCGTAGTCTCCTCTTCAACGGTATTGTGTTGAGGCAAGGGTGAGTACTTGGTACTCGACAAGTCATGCAGAATGCAAGCTAATATACTATATGCATGGCTTGGTACAAAGGAATAGCTTAAGGTATATTTGCAAGTGAAACATTTGACAAGTAATATAAGTAGATTCAAAGCAGTAAAAACAAGTAAAGCATAAATAACTTTTCAAAAAGTTTAAATAACATTTTTCCCCATCCTAAACCATATTTCCATCATCTCCTTTGTTAAACCAACCCAACTTCTCAAATCCAAGTTATTTTCGTAAAAATCTAACCCTTGACTGTAATTCCAGCATTGTCGATCGTGGACTCGGCTATTCAAATAGATTCTACACTCTGCAGAGGTTATGCACTTTACCCACAAGATACAATCCACTCACCACGTCAGCCGTGAATCGCCATACAAGAGTATGCGAATGAGCGATCATAACAAAGCCTTTCGGAAGCCTCAAACAACACAGGTGGTCCTCTCCGGTTCGTGCTCTACACCATCCCTTCCCTTAGCCAAGGCGAAGTATGGGACCAACACACCGTTAGATGGGTACCTGGCCACAGCCACGATACGCTCCCCCATACAATCACACAAAAGGTGTAACTGACACCCTGAGGCTCCACAAGTGAGTCCTTAGCGACTTAGTCAACTAGGGCCGTCCCATTCCAGCCATGTGGTTGCAAGTATGACCCAGTTCAAAGGCTTGCAAGGTTAAGTCCTTAGAGTGACCAGGGCAAGACTACCCGAAAAACCAAATCAACACTCCCAATGCCACACTGGCCCACCTGATTACTCTTGCCACATGCCCGTAGCTGTTTATCAAACCCCAGTTGATTACCATGCACCACGTGCCATCAACATCACATGATACTTTTCCAAAACAGGTTCAATATATCATTAATTCAATATTAGCATTTGATTATCCAAAATCATGTCATGAGCACGTAGCAGGTCTAAGCAGTATACTACAACGATCTAAACCCATGTTGGCAATTTAATAATGTCCAACTAATAAACTACAACTAGGGTGACAAAGGGTCATGGCACATACTTAAGTAATCAAGGTGTCATATAGCAAATTGGTATTTATCTAACCCCCAGGTTTAAACAAAGTATCTTTCTAATTGAACTAGCATGCAATAGTTTAAATCAAAATAGATTTCGAAATAGGATCAATATGGTCAAAGCACAACTTGCCTTCAAAAAGCACTTGCTCTTGGTCTTGAGTTGGATCCTGAGTCAATACTTCTCCTTCGAATCCCTCCGGCACTTCAACGTCTACTCGTAAAGCGTGCAAATAGCAAATACACAAATAAACACTATGCAAAAAGATCCCAAAACTCCAAATAAAATCCATAAACAGAGAGAACATAATTTTCTGGATTTTTAGAAACTGGAATCGTCAAATTTGGAGTTAAAGCATAAAGTTATGATTATTTAAAGTTTAAATAATCAATTAAATAATATTACAGAGAAAAACTTTAGTCCAGAAATTAAATAAAATTCATATTTAGGTAGATCTTAATTTTATACAAATTTAGAAATTTGAATCGCTCAAATCGGAGTTGAAACGCAAAAGTTATAAGCGTTTGAAGTTTGAATCTAAATTTGAAATCATTATTCGAATTAATAAATCATTTTCTTTTGGAAATTAATTAATCGTCGGCATGGACACGTGGCAGCTCTGATTGGCCTCGGCGTCGTGGTCCATGGGCTCGGTCCATGCTCGGCCGGGTCCACGGTGGACTCGGTCCCACGGCTCACGTGATCGACATGTGGGCCCGCTCGGGTGGACGTCATCGCCGACGTCGGCGGGGCTCATCCAGCGCGGTGGGACCTTTGTGACGTCATGGGTGGCGTCGGCGCTTAGGTGGGTTAGCCAGCGACATGCGGGCCCTCGACACGCGGGCGCGTGTCGGGCCGCTACACTGCCAGGCGTGGGCGGCCCGCGCGTCGGTCCAACTTCCCGACACGTGGCGCAATCTCGTCCGTTGGTTTGAAAATCAACGCGCGGATTAGATCCAGGGTTAACACGCGTTGACACTACTCGATGCTCGTGGGCCGTTTGATCTAGATCGGACGGTCGAGATCTAATCCTATAATCGCCTTTGCTAAACGCGTGGCGATTGTGAACCATTGGATCTTGATCCAGCGGTCCCGAGATCTAATCGGGTTTCTAGGGTTTGGGAAACACGTGAACTCACCTGCCGTCCCGATCTGGATCCAGCGGTGCACGGCTTCGAGGGCGGTGATGGCACGCGGCGGCTTGGCCGGAGACGGGGGCAGCGACCTTGCCGTCGGCGTTTCGCGCGCTTCCGGCGAGTGAGGTACTCAACGGCGTCCTCGTCTTGGGGAATCCGGATCTGGGCTTGATGGCGGAGGACGACGGCGGCAATATCGGCGTTTAATCGCGGCGAGCAGACTTCCAACTCCGGCGAGCAATAACGGCGAGCGGTGAGATCCTAGCGGCGCGAGCTAGGTTCCGAACCGTGGGATGGCGATCCTCGGGGTATGCCGGGCATTAAATAGCCTCGGCGTCCGCGAAAACGGAGACCTAGCTCTCCACTGGCGGACACGGCGGAGTCCAGCTTCGGACTCGGGCGGAGCAGACGAAATCGTGGCCGTCCCACGTGGCACAACCAACCGCCACGATCGCGCGGCGGCCGGGTCCGGTCGGACACGGCTGGGTCGAGTCGAGCGGATCTCGGCCGTTGGATCTTGATCCAACGGTTGGGATTGATTAGGGTTAGGAGTGGGTTCGGTCGAGTCAATCGGCTCGGTCGGACTCGAGTCCGACTTCGGTCGGATGAGCGATTACTTGACCCGAGTTGGATTTTCCAATAATTAATATTTAAAATAATTCCCAGTAATTCATTTAATTCATTAAAAATAGCAAATGACTCAGAAAAATTCCAGAAAAATTCTGGAAAATATTTTGGATCATTTTGGACTCAAATAAAATATTTCCAACAAAAATTTATTTGCAAATTTAAATTCTTTAATTATTTCAAAATGGAATAAATTCAAATAAATTCCAAATAAATCCAAATAAATTCCAGAAAATTCCAAAAATTCACCAAGGTGCCAAATCACACATGAATTTAAGAAAAGCAAAATTTTGGGATGTTACAAAACATCAAGCATGAAGCCAATTCTTCCGGTGCACAAGTTATACTCGGATTCGGCCTCCGGGATAGCACCAACTTAAAATGACCATAACTTTTGATCCACAAGGGTGTTTGGGGTCTATGAGTACTGGTTTGAAAGGTTTCGACGTCCTCTTTCCAACGGATCCGACCCCATCCCTAAATTCCGTCCGAGTCGACGGGAATCTGCAAAACAATTGGTGTCACTTTTCCAAATCGAGAAGACGTGGGCTTTGGGCCTTGTAATAGAGTTGTAGTTGGTATCCTACTGCTTTGGACGTGTTTCCCACGCCCCTACCTCTTATAAATAGCCAGACATCGGTTCCTTAGGGTTTTGGGTTTTATTTGATTAGTTTAGCCAAGTGCAAACTTGATCCTGCGAGTTGTGTTGGACAGCCACCTTGTCAAGATCGTCAATAAGACTCCACTTTGTTTCGCTTCCAGTTTTATCCGCAATTTCAGATTGCTTATCCTATTGTTCTTGCTTGTTCTTCGGTTGCTTGCAGGAATTGAACCTCGTGTTCAGTTGATCGTGCCACGGCAAGATCAATAACCATTGGAGTTGGTTTAGCGATTGCTAAGGCGCATCGTCGTCGTGCGGTGTAGTCGGATCGTCAAAGTCGACTCTAACAAATCGATCGTGTGTTTCTCATCGAAAGATCGGGACACCCATAGTGCCATCACGGCGCCATCAAGTGGTATCAGAGCAAACCAGGTTGCTCGGTGAGAATTCTTTACCCTAGATTAGTAGATTGATATCTTTCCTATAGTCGAGAAGCGCCATCAGTTGGATCTCCCCATACCAAAACAATTTGAGCCTCGCATTTTCCTTTCGATTGCATTGCGTTATTGAATTTTTGGTTGCATCGTCGTGTCGAGTTGCTGAATTCTAGTCTAGTTCCAGGTCGGAAGAAAATTTTGTCTCCCACAGGTTCCGAAGTTGTGTTCGGTTTGAGTTGTGTTCCGTTTGAGTTGTGTTCCGTGTCGGTCCCGAGCTGTTGAAAAAAAAAAAAAAAAGAGAAAAGGTGTTCGGACCAAGCTTTCTTCTCATCCAATCGTCGATCGTCGCCCACTTGGTCGTCCGACCAGGTTGCCCTCTGTTAGCCGATCGTCGCCTCCCGATCGTCGCCGCCGATCGTCGCCCCGATCGTCGCCCACTGATAGCCCATCGTCGCCTGATCGTCGCTGCCTGATCGTCGCTCGATTGGTCGCTGCCTGATCGTCGCTTGATCGTCGCCGCCGATCGTCGCCACTGATAGCCCATCGTCGCCCGATCGGTCGCCACTTGATAGCCCATCGTCGCTCGATCGTCGCCTCCTCGATAGCCGATCGTCGCCCACTGGCCGTCCGATCGTCACACGATCGTCTTCCGCCGCATAGCACTTGAAAGAAAAAGGAGTCGGATCGTTCATAAAAAAAAAAAAAAAAAAAAAAAAGTCTGGAGCAGATCCGAAAATTTTTATGTGCTAAACCTGCTTTCACAAGATCCCGATCTTTTGAGATAGTTCCCTTCTTTCGCGAATTTTTTCGCGCTGATTTTTTTCTTTCATCTGTTTGTGGAAGCATCTTCGCCGACCAGCGATTTTGAGTCACGATCCTTGCTAGCCTAGAGTCGGCAACTAGTGACTAGACGTTGAACAATTCTTCAATTTTGCATTCACCGATTGGATTATTGCTAACCTTTTGCTACTAAATTAAGCCTGTCCAAGCTCCACTTTCTACCCGCACAGCGTTCGATCCCTTGGCAATCGCTCTACACAAACTTCGGAGAACCTTTGACAACGCTAACGGCCGACAACGCCTTTGCATTGTAAGAACTTGTAAGAACTTGGGTCATAGGCTTGAGCGCTTGAGAGACTTGCCACCTAGTAGTTGATAGGAACATTATACTTGTGGTTTTGTTTCCTTGTCATCAACTAACCATGTCAGTGACGAGTTCACTTCATCACTCTCCACGAACCAAGGGCATCATTGCTCACTTCAAAAAGATGACGAGGGAAGCCACAGATGGTCTTAGCGAGGATGTACGGCTCACTAATGAGCTTATGTAAATGCAATAATAACGTCTCAGATCCATCGAGGCCGCACAAGGGATTGCTAACACTACTCTTGCTACTATTTTGGCTAGACTTGATACTTTTGCAATGCTGCATCTGGTGCTTCAATCCACCTCCCGTCGTCCAAGCAACAATTCAGCTCCACAGGGAGGCCCCCAACAGATTTAGAAGAGCGAGCGAAGAGCATGAATATGATGACACCAGCGATGTGGAGGAGGTCAACCCCATCCATTACGATAATGATCGTAACCATCAACGGCTACGCTTCACTCCGCAAGGTATGCGACGTGATCCTCCACGACCAAGGGAACGAGAACGAGATGATGTTTTCCCTAAGGTAAATTTCAACATGCCACCGTTTGAAGGTAAATATGACCTCGATGGTTACCTTAGTTGGGAATTACTTGTGGATCAAAATTTGCGTGCCATGATTTCCACTGCGAATAGAAGAGTTAGAGCTGCCACAAGTGAGTTCACCGATTTTGCTTGTTTGGTGGAGAGAACATTGCCGTGCTCATCCAAATAATATACCCACCACTTGGGAAGCCTTGAAATTGATAATGATGCATAGATTTGTTCATTCATACTATGCTAGAGATTTATTAAATAAATTGCAGCGCCTACAAAGAAGGTAAGAATTCGGTGGAAGAATATTACCAAGAATTGCAAATTGGCATGTTGCGTTGTTGATTAATTGAGAATGAGGAAGCTTCTATGGCTCATTTCTTAGGTGGTTTAACTCGAGAAATCCAGGATATTCTAGACTATAAGGATTATAATTCGATGACTCGGTTGTTCCATCTTGCTTGCAAAGCTGAGCGTGAAGTGCGAGGGTCGTCAATCGAGGGCCAAGACTAACTTTTAGCAGGTCGAACTACGCCGTGGACACCGCGCACCCCTGCTGCCCCTGCCGGCCGTACTACCACGCCGACCTCTTCCATCAACGAACGGCGTCCACCACCGCAAATTCGGCACCACAACCAACGCCCGACGAAAAGTGCCACACAAGCTACTACAAATAGTTAGTAGGTAAATGCCGATTGGTCGCATCAACGGGGCGCACCAAAGATGTTGATGCCATCGCTGCAAGGGTTTCGGTCACATGATGAAGGAGTGTCCAGAACAAGCGTGTGCTAATAATCCGTGAAGACGGCGAGTATGACTCGGCAAGTGATCTTGATGAAGAAACATATGCTTTGCTCATTGAACATGAAGACGGCGATCCAAATGCCGAGCACGACGAAGTGCACGTGAGCTGGTGATGCTAACCAATATTTGAGTATTATTGCACAACGTGTGCTTAGTGCTCAGATTGCTCGCGCCGATCCAAATCAACGCCACAACTTGTTTTACACAAAAGGCGTCATCAAGGAGCGATCCATTCGAATAATCATTGATGGGGGGAGTTGCAATAATCTAGCCAGCATGGACATGGTGGAGAAGCTAGCACTCTCCACTAGACCACACCCTCAGCCCTACCACATTCAATGGTTCAACAACAGCGGCAAACTCAAGGTAACTCGCATGGTAAGAGTACATTTCGCTTTAGGTTCCTATCATGATTATGTTGATTGCGATGTCGTACCTATGCAAGCATGTTCTATGTTATTAGGTAGACCGTGGCAATATGATAAGGATTGTTTACATCATGGTAGAACAAATCAATACTCTTTTGTGCATAAAGAAAAGAAAATTGTGCTACACCCAATGTCTTTGATGCCATTGTAAAGGATGAAATCGCTAGATCTAGCAAAGAGAAAAATCGAGAGAATTCTAAGAGTGAAACTCAGATTGTCACCAAAGGACTTGAACAACATAAACAGAGAGAATCTAACCTTGATTGTGCTAAGCCGAATGAGATTAAATTGAAAGGTGCTTATTTTCTTGCAACAAAATCTGATTTGAATGAGTTGGCTGTTTGTAGGTCTACATGCTATGCTTTGGTCTGCAAAGAAACTTTGTTTTCTCTAGAGGAGATGTCCCTCTCTTTGCCTCCTGTTGTCACTAACCTTTGCAGGAATACACCGACATCTTTCCAAAGGACATCCCTCAGGGCTGCCGCCAATTAGAGGATTGAGCATCAAATTGATCTCATTCCAGGGCATCCTTGCCCAACCGAGCACCTTCTGAGAACCAACCCTGAAGAGACACAAGAGATACAACGCCAAGTTCACGAATTGCTTGATAAAGGGTACGTACGTGAATCTCTTAGTCCTTGTGTTGTACAAGTCATTTTAGTACCTAAGAAATATGGAACATGGCGCATGTGTGTGGATTGTAGAGCAATTAATAATATCACCATTATATATCGCCATCCTATTCCTCGGTTAGACGATATGCTTGATGAACTAAGTGGCTCTACTATGTTCTCTAAAGTGGATTTGCGTAGTGGCTATCACCAGATTCGCATGAAGTTAGGAGATGAATGGAAAACGACATTTAAAACTAAGTTCGGGTTATATGAGTGGTTAGTAATGCCTTCGGGTTGACTAATGCTCCTAGCACATTCATGAGGCTGATGAACGAGGTTTTACGTGTTTTCATTGGAAAATTTGTGGTAGTTTACTTGATGATATCTTGATTTATAGCAAATCTTTAGAGGATCATCTTGAACATCTACGTCTTTGTTTTTAATGCTTTACGCGATGCACGCTTATTTGGTAACCTTGAGAAGTGCATCTTTTGCACGGATCGAGTATCTTTCTTGGCTATGTTGTTACTCCACGAGGAATTGAAGTTGACCAAGCCAAGGTTGAAGCAATCTGAGTTGGCCGACTCCTAACACGGTCACACAGTGCGAAGTTTTCTAGGACTTCTTTGGATTCTATCGTCGTTTTGTGAAGGACTTGACACCATCGCTGCACCCATGAATGAGCTCACCAAGAAGGGTGTACCTTTTGCTTGGGGCAAGCCGCAGGAAGATGCCTTCAACATTCAAAGCTAAGTTAACCCATGCACCCTTACTCCGGCTTCAGGACTTTTCTAAGACTTTTGAACTAGAATGTGATGCTAGTGGAATTGGTTTGGGTGGTGTTCATTACAAGAAGGAAAACCTATTGCTTATTTTAGTGAGAAATTGAGTGGGCCAAGTTTGAATTATTCTACTTATGATAAGGAGTTATATGCGCTAGTTCGAACTTTAGAAACATGGCAACATTATTTATGGCCCAAGGAATTTGTTATACATTCGGATCATGAATCGTTAAAACATATTAGAAGTCAAGCTAAACTGAACCGTAGACATGCAAAGTGGGTTGAATTCATTGAGTCATTTCCTTATGTCATCAAACACAAACGAGGAAAGGATAATGTCATTCTTGATGCCTTGTCTAGGAGATATACCATGCTCTCACAACTTGACTTCAAAATTTTTGGTTTGGAAACGATTAAAGAGCAATATGTGCATGATGATGATTTCAAAAATGTGTTGCTCAATTGTAAAGAGGAAAAACTTGGAACAAATTTGTCCTCAATAATGGGTTTGTGTTTAGAGCAAACAAACTATGTATTCGGCTAGTTACATTCGTTTGTTATTGCTACAGGAAGCGCATGGAGGAGGATTGATGGGACACTTTGGTGTGAAAAGGACGGAGGACATACTCGCTAGCCATTTCTTTTGGCCCAGAATGAGACGAGGCGTGGAGCGTTTCATCGCTCGCTGTTCTACATGTCAACAAGCTAAGTCACGACTTAATCCCCATGGTTTATACATGCCTCACTTTGTTCCTAACGTGCCTTGGGAGGATATTTCTATGGACTTTGTTTTAGGACTCCTAGAACAAAGAAGGGAGGGATAGTATCTTTGTCGTTGTGGATAGATTTTCTAAAATGGCACACTTCATACCTTGTCACAAAAGCGATGACGCTACCAACATTCTTGACTTATTCTTTCGTGAAATTGTTCGCTTACATGGTGTGCCTAACACAATAGTTTCAGATCGTGACACTAAATTCTTAAGCCACTTTTGGAGAACTTTGTGGGCTAAATTGGGGACTAAACTTTTATTTTCTACTACTTGTCATCCCCAAACTGAGGGACAAACGGAGGTCGTTAATCGAACTTTATCTACTATGCTTAGGGCTGTTTTGAAAAAGAACATTAAATTGTGGGAAGAATGTTTGCCTCATATTGAGTTTGCTTATAATCGGTCTATGCATTCTACTACTAAGATGTGCCCTTTTGAGATTGTATATGGATTTGTACCTCATGCTCCAATTGATTTGTTACCTCTACCATCTTCGGAGAAACTGAATCTTGATGCTAAACAACGTCTTGATTTGATTATGAAACTGCATGAGACAACTAAAGAAAACATAGAGCATGAATGCTAAATATAAACTTGCTGGTAGTAAGGGAAGGAAACATGTAACTTTTGAACCGGCGATTTAGTTTGGTTGCATTTGCGAAAAGATCGATTCAAATTAAGAAAATCTAAGTTGATGCCGCGAGCTGATGGTCCTTTCAAAGTATTGGCAAAGATTAATGATAATGCATACAAGCTTGAATTGCCTGCAGATTTTGGGGTTAGTCCCACATTCAACATTACCGATTTGAAACCATACTTGGGAGAGGATGATGACCTTGAGTCGAGGACGACTCAAATGCAAGAAGGGGAGGATGATGAGGACATCACTACCATGGATACGGCCATACTTACAAACCCAATGGAAACCAACAATATCATACAAGGGCCAATTACTCGAGCTCGGGCACGACAATTCAATTACCAGGTGAATGCGTTCCTCGGGTTGCATACAGATAATTTAATGAATGGAATGCTATTTAATCCTCGTGATGATTTTATTGTCCTTAGGAACCAAGGAGAAGGACTTCCAAACATCAAGCATGAAGCCAATTCTTCCGGTGCACAAGTTATACTCGGATTCGGCCTCCGGGACAGCACCAACTTAAAATGACCATAACTTTTGATCCACAAGGGTGTTTGGGGTCTATGAGTACTGGTTTGAAAGGTTTCGACGTCCTCTTTCCAACGGATCCGACCCCATCCCTAAATTCCGTCCGAGTCGACGAGAATCTGCAAAACAATTGGCGTCACTTTTCCAAATCGAGAAGACGTGGGCTTTGGGCCTTGTAATAGAGTTGTAGTTGGTATCCTACTGCTTTGGACGTGTTTCCCACGCCCCTACCTCTTATAAATAGCCAGACATCGGTTCCTTAGGGTTTTGGGTTTTATTTGATTAGTTTAGCCAAGTGCCAACTTGATCCTGCGAGTTGTCTTTGGGCCGACCACCTTGTCAAGATCATCAATAAGACTCCACTTTGTTTCGCTTCGATTTTATCCGCAATTTCAGATTGCTTATCCTATTGTTCTTGCTTGTTCTTGATTTGCTTGCAGGAATTGAACCTCGTGTTCAGGTTGATCGTGCCACGGCAAGATCAATAACCATTGGAGTTGGTTTAGCGATTGCTAAGGCGCATCGTCGTCGTACGGTGTAGTCGGATCGTCAAAGTCGACTCTAACAAATCGATCGTGTGTTTCTCATCGAAAGATCGGGACACCCATAGTGCCATCACGGCGCCATCAGGTTTCCCCCATAACCGCCCCTCCCTCCCCCACTTCACCTGTCCCTATTGTTCATGCTTTGGAGCTCATCCAACCGAGGTGAAGCCGGCAGTTTCCTGCGGATCGGAGGAGAATCGTAGGTAGGAGAAGGGATCTTTCGTCGGTTCTTCGTTTCGTCAAGGAGATGTATGATTATTGGAAGTTTTTGGGGTGGATTAGGTACTGTTCTAATGGGGGAATATAGTGCTAAGAGCCTCTAATGGTGTGCTGCAACTAGTTAGATTTGAAGAAAACTAGATCTGTTTTGGCGTTCTGTTCTCTGGCAGATTAGAGGTCTGACTTCGGGTGCGATTTATAGAATTTTAGATTCGTTTCCTAGGGACCCGGCTGATGCGAAAGTTGTAGATAATGGAATTACCTTTAATTGAAGACTGAAATCACTAAGTTTTGTTTATCCGTTTAAAAGTTATGGCCTTTTTACCGAATGCTGTCCAATCTGTATCGTGATTGGTACAGTCTGTGTTAGAGGCTGAATTAGTCTTTTCGAATACTTATAAAAAGATGGGAAATTTCCTGTAGTTTGAGAGAATGTACTCTTTTACTTGATTTGGAGTTGTTAAACTCAAGTTATGGTTGTTCGAAGTCTGCTGTCCCGATTGGATAGATTGCTATTTTTCGGGTTTTAGGAGTGGGTTGTGAAACCGATGTAGTTGTTGGTCTTGTGTTGTTTTGTGGGCATGTTTTTGAGTGGATTATACCTATGTGCACGTGGTGTGACCCCGGGAGTGGCATCAACGTCTCACCACACCATCTCGAGAGGTTGAAGGCGAGTGTATTGGGGTGGTTGTGGCTTGGGTGGCCATATAGTTTCATAGTGTTGCAATATACTCATGTGATATGCTAAATTGCTATGTTTGATCCTTGCATGTGATATGATGAATATGAATGGTTAAATGGCTATGCAATTATTAAATTGTGTATTTATGCAAGTTCATTCATGTTTATGGCATATGTGCATGCATTATGGAAGAGGCAACCCATTCTGATGCGGGCCTCTGTGTTCACACGTAGTGAACACGAAAAACCTACCTCGTAGTCCCATTCATAGATGTGAATGTGAGTGAGTCAGTAAGAGTAGGCACCCTCCACGGGATGGAAGGGAATGAGGGTGCACACCGACGGGTGTGCACTCGGCAATACCAGTATGTGCTAAGCAAAGAGGCATGATGCATTGCATTGCATAAATGAGAATATGATGAAGAAGTTTTATGAATTGTTCTTCATGGTTTATGTTAACGGTTATCAGTTTATTTCCATTGCAATACACTTTGCTGAGTGATGAACTCACGCTTGTTGTTTATGTTTTTTTAGGTACCACGTGTTCGGCATTTGGGAAAGGGGAATAGAATCACCACATCACTAGTTTCAGAATACTAGATGAAAATACTTATGAACTATGTTGGTGTTGTTTATTCATATTGAATTATGATGGTGATTGTGTCGTGTTGAACCCCATGATTAATTGCTCATTCCGTAGTTTGGTTGTGTGACGTTTAAATTTATTCCTTTGGTATGAATTGATGCTGAAACCTTGATTATCGTATTGTTACCATCCACTATGCTATTGTGTTATGAATCTATTATTGTTGCTTAAAAACCAAAATAATGAGGATACTTGCTGCCAAACTTTTGTTTAAATAGTTAGTGTACTTGCTGTAATTTAATCTTATATTCGCTATTTGGTTGTTCAAATTAGTCTTTGTGGTGACATTCTGGGCACATTAGGTGCCGGGGTGTTACAGTTAGTATCAGAGCGGGCTTCAGGTCCGTGGTGTATGAACTTAGTGAAATACCATAGGGTCAAGTAAAATTTTGATTTGGGATAAACTATAAACATGGTTTAGGTCTATACTTTAAAATTTTACCATAGGACAATAACCTTAAAACTGGATATAGGTTAATTAATTAATTTAAAATCCGACACACTTGGAGCACAGTAGGATGGGTAATGGTTCATCATTGCATTACGCTGTAATGTTTTATTTGAGCTTTGATGAAGAATGTTATGTTTTGATGATGTTTGATGTTATGATGACGTTTATTGCTATGATTATGAAAGAGCTAAGTGAATAAAGGTGTCTATGTGAAATAATTGTGCCAAAGGGTTTCAGTCAGGTTCTTTTGGTCGTGAAGGGCCTTGGATGTGGGTGTGGCTAGGTAGGGCCACCACTGGAGGTTTAACAACCTCTCGTAGGGGATAGTTGTTGTTTAATGCATTATAGATCGGAGGGTTTGTGTAGAAGGTTGTTTTGGTTATGTATTCGATGGTCTAAGACAAATAAAAAGAGTTTAGTGTTGCGTCTTTATTGGTTGTTTTGCGAAAACAAAAATTATTGTTTTATTCTTGTGTCTGTCTTTCTTCGAGTTTGAGAGAAGTTATTGAAGTTTTTGTGCAAAATTTAATCTGTATGGATTTATGTTTTGCGACTTTATCAGACAAGGATCACTTGATCGCTTGGATGTTCCTTTTGGTGAAAAAAAAAATTCTTTCAACCGTTTACTTTCGTGGGAGTCTTTAAGCTTGAAATGTGTTTTGGAGAACTTTTGCATGACCAAATTTGAGTCTTATCAAATTGTAACTTTGAGAGTCAAGTTTCTTTGTGAGATTTGGTTGGGTTTTCTGGAAAGACAAATGTGGCAAACAACGTAAGTAATTGATGAGTACTCATACCATGGGTACCCCCAGCAGACCGGGACGATGAGTGGGCCACCCCAAGCCCAGCTCTGGCCGAAGGCCCCGCTGGGTCGCGAAAGACACTCGTCTCCAACCAAACTAACCAGGGGGCGATCCGACCCCCGCCATGGGTCAGACGCCCACAAGCTCCGGCCAAGCTAAGGCAATCTCCGCCCAGGTGTCGGGCGCCAGACCGCCACCAGTCGTCGGCCAACTGCCCTACAGACATGATGGCTCAGAGTGAATGTGCGAGGGCAGGCGGCTCCTTCCCAAGGCAGCAGGGAGGTTGCCGAAGTCAAAGCACCAATCTCATCGTCTAGTCATGCACAGTGGGAGGATGCGTTCCCTCCCGAGGCAACACCAGAGCCAGGCGCTACGGCGTCAGCACCTGGCAAACGCGCAGAGGGTAGGTACGCCACTTCCCGACGAAACAGAAAACAAGCCACCGGTGTATCTACCGACCCAGCATGGGGTGAGCAGACACCGGTCAGTCACCAGGCCCGAAGACTAGGACTCCCAAGCATAGGACACCCCGTCCTTTCTTTTCCAAATTCCCATGTAACCTACCCCTCCGTCTATATAAAGGGAGGCAGGACCCTCAGGGAAGGGGATGGGTTTTTTACGAGCAAAGCAGTTCTCAAGGCCATTCCACAACCCTCGCTTGTAACACCGTGCAGTCATCTGCACCCAAAGCAATACGAATCCACCACATGAACTGGAGTAGGGACATTCGGCCCGAACCAGTATACTTCTTGGGCTCCACGAGTCAGGCCATTCAAGGAGAGGGAACGCGCGACCCCTTGACTAAAATTGACTAGCCGGTATTTGAAACACTGACAGTTGGCGCGCCAGGTAGGGGCTCGCGCGTCATCATCGTTATCTCCGGATTCCCACTCATTTCCTTGATGGCTTCCCTCACCCGCAATGGCGTATCTGCGTCGAGGAGTTGGATCCGCTTCGACACCCTCGACTTTGTCGCCACTTTGGCGGGAAAGCTCATGCTTATCCCCGCCACCCCTCGAGATCGGGCATCCGCTGGGAGCCTGGACTCTATCACCGACATCCTTGATAACCTCCAGCTCTAGGCCCCCGCGCAGACCCCGATGCCGGAGCCCGTCGAAGGCTGCACCATCTCTGGCGGCAGCATGCGCGATCGCAAGCGGGCGGCAACATTGCCCCCGCAGGCTCACAGCTCGTGGCAATGACTGGCTATGTGCCAGCCTCTATCCACGACTTACTGGAGGACCCCTCCAGCCACGACTCCAGCTCCGACATGGAGCTCACTGCGGACGGACCACACTCCCGCGAATGCAACATGGTGGGCGTGACTGACTGTAACACCCCAATTTTTGCTTTTCATGAATTTAAGTGTTATTTTGCACTTTTGTGAATTTTTGGAATTTTCTGTAATTTATTTGGATTTATTTGGATTTATTTGGATTTAATTTGAATTTATTCCTTTTTGAAATAATTAAAGAATTAAAAGTTGCAAATAAAATTTTGTTGGAAATATTTTATTTCAGTCCCAAATTCCATAAAATATTTTCTAGAATTTTTCTGGAATTTTTCTGAGTATTTTGCTATTTTTCATGAATTAAATGAATTTCTAGAAATTATTTTGAATATTTAATCACTGCGGGTTTAGTACTGTTCCTAGGGTCCGAGTCGAACTCGAATCCAACCCGAACCCGACCGCGCCAGCCGTCTCGGTCGAACCACGTCACCCGAGCCCAAACCTAACCCTAACCGCGTGACCGTTGGATCGAGATCCAACGGCCACGAATGCGCCACGTCGCCCGAGCCAGACACCGACCGAGCCAGCCAGGTCACTGAGCCAGATCCGAGCCCAAACCCCATGCCCGTTGGATCTTGATCCAACAGTCCACGTTGAGCCACGTCGTCCAATCCGAATCCAAATCGGATTCCGCCGCCGCAACCGGGTGGACCTCAGTTTCCGCGCGATACACGGAAGCCGAGGCCCCTATTTATACCACCGCCGTCGCCATCGTGTAGCCCACCTCCGCGCGCACCCGTAGCCCTAACCCGCAGTGCCTGAGCCGCTGTGGTCGCGCCGCTAGAGCTCATCGTAGTTGCTCGTGCGTTCCGCCGCGGTTTCTTGCAAGTTCCGCCGCCATTGTGCCCAGATCCGGACTCCTCACGTCGAGGCGCACCTGGAGGTACCATCCACTCCGCTGGAGGAGCCCCGCAACGCTGTTGCCATGGTCGTCGTCTCCATCCGTGGCCATTGCCGGACTCGCGAAGCTTCTCCGCCGTTGGATCTTCATCGCACGGCTGAGATTCGTCCACGTCATCCCCGGGTAATTTCCATGTTTTAGTTTTTAGATCTGTTTCCAACCGTTGGATCTAGATCCAATGGTTTAGATCGTGCCACGTAGCCGTAGACTGCACCGTGCTATATCCATTGCCAGCCGTTAGATCTAGATCGTACGGCTAGGGTTAGCTGCGTTGACAGTGTTGGATTGGATCTCGACCGTCCGATCGAGATCGAACGGCCCAGATGGACCGTGCTGTTCGCAACGCGTGAGACCCAGATCTGATCTGGACCGTTGATTTTCAAATCAACGGCCGAGATCTAGCCACGTGGCCGGAAGGCTGACCGTCACGCGTCGATGTCGCTTTCGATCGCCGGCCCGGCGTCACGGTGGGGCCCGCGTGTCAGCGGCTCAGCCGAACCGCACCATGACGTCACCGCTGACATCACGGTGGGGCCCTGCTGTCAGCCGTCCTCAGCCGAGCATGATGATGTCACCGCTGACGTCATCCGAGGGGTCCCACATGTCAGTGAGACATGAACTCGTGGACCGGGTCCACGGTGGACCCAAGCCGAACCGTGGACCACATCCATGGACCGGCTGACGCAATAATCCGATTTTTCAATAGAAAAATAATTCGGTGGAAAATCAAATTCCACGCTGACGTCATGCTGACGTCATAATCGGATTTTTCAATATAAAAATAAATGGATTAATTCGGATTATTGTTTTATTTGAATGTTGAAACTTCAAACGCTTATAACTTTTGCATTCTAACTCCGATTTGGGTGATTCAAATTTCTAAATTTTTATAAAATTGAGATCGACCTAATGATGAATTTTATTAAATTTTTGGACCAAATTTTTTCTCTGTAATATTATTTAATTGATTATTTAAACTTTAAATGCTTGTAACTTTTGCGTTTTAACTCCGATTTTGACGATTCAAATTCCTAAAAATTTATAAAATTATGCTCTCTCTGTTTTTGAAGTTTATTTGAACTTTTGAACACTTTTGGGTACTGTTTTATTTATTCATTGCTGTTTGCACGCGTTACGCGTAGACGTTGAAGTGCCCGAAGGCTTCGAAGGTGAAGTGTTGACCCAGGAGCCAGCTCAAGATCAAGAACAAGTGCTTTTTGAAGGCAAGTTGTGCTTTGACTATGTTGATCCCATTTTGAAATTAATTTGATTTAAATTAATGCATGCTAGTTCAATTAGAAAATGCTTTAATTAATTTTGGGAGATTAGTTAATTGCCTAGTTGCTGTATGCCACCTTGACATAAATAATTGTATGCCATGAACCCCTTGTCACCCTAGTTGAGGATTAAGTAGTTGGACATTATTAAATTGCCAACATGGGTATTTAGACCTCCGTTGTAGTATAATGCTTAGACCTGCCACGTATACCTGACATGATTTTGACAATTACTTGTTAACATTGACTTAATGAGATATGGAACATGTTTTTGAGAAGTGTCATGTGTTATTGATGATGATGTTAATGGCACGTGGTGCATGGTAATCAACTGGGGTTTGATAAATAGTTTTCGACCGGGGCATGTGGCAAGAAATGATCGGGTGGTCCAGTTGTGGCATCGGGAAGGATGATTTGGTTCTTTGGGTAGTCTTGCCCTGGTCACCCTAAGGACTTAACCTTGCAAGCCTTTGAACTGAGTCATTCGTGAAACCACATGACCGGAGTGGGACGGTCCTAGTTGAGTAAGTTACTAATAACTTACATGTGATACCTCGGGTGTCAACTACACCTTTTGTGTAGCTTGAATGGGGAGCGTACCAAAGCTACGGCATAGTACCCGTCCAACGGTATGTCGGTCTCATACTTCGCCTCTGTTAAGGGAAGGGATGGTGTATGGCAAAAACCGGAAAGGTTCACTTGTGTAGTTAGCAGTTGCCGAAAAGCTTTGTTACAATCACTCGCCTTTGTGGTGTTTGGCTGTATCTTGTGGGTAAAGTGCATAACCTCTGCAGAGTGTAGAATCTATTCGAATAGCCGTGTCCACGGCCTTGGACATTACTCGGGAATTACAGTCAAGGGTTAGACTTTCTTGAAAATAACTTGGACTTGAAAGGTTTGGCCTGGTTTAATAATGACGTTGATGGAAATGTGGATTAGGAATGAGAAAGATGTTTATTTAACTCCTGAAAAAGTTATTGATCGTATACTTGTTATTACTGCTTTTGAATCTACTTATGTTACTTGTCAAATGTTGTTTTACTGCAATTATACCATGAGCTACTCCTTTGTACTAAGTCATGCATGTAGTATATTAGTTTGCATTCTGTGCATGACTTGCTGAGTACCAAGTACTCACCCTTGCCACAAAACAACATCAGTTGAAGAAGAGTCGACGCCAGCTTTGGAAGAAGAGTACCAGGAGGAGCCGTCTAACTAGGGAGCGAGCCCAGTCAGTTGCCTGTGGTATACTGGATGGTGCCACGAAGTTATCTTATTTTCCGCTGCTGTTATTTCTCTTTTAATAAGCTTTTGCCCTGCGAAGCGTACTTTTGTAACTTGACCTTAAGGTTGAGCAACCAGTTTGGTTACTATAATTAAGGTACTTTCTATTTCGTTGAGTATGATTGTGATATTTACCAATGTTGAGACTGTGTGCACTAGCGTGATCCTGGACTAGTGCTGAATACACAGAGGGTCCGGATTTGCAAATTCGGGTCCCGACAATGACCCGACCGCAACCCCCGCAAGTCCAGGAACCCTCCCCCCGCGTACCGAAGCGCAGGAAACGGAGTATCAGCGCGAATGCGCTGAGCGCCTCCAGGCTCACCGCACTGAGCTCCAACGGCAGCGCGATGAGCTGGAGACTTGAAGGGCCGAGCTCGACAAACTCCAGGCCGACCTGGAGCAGCATCAGCCCGAGCCCCCACTCGCATCCAGCGCCGCGCGCGCACGCGCACGTCAGGTATATCGTCAGCTGGCCGAGGGGTCCGACGGCCTTCCGTTCTTCCCCCACACAAGCCAGAACGTTGCCGCGACTGCAATGCTGTTCCGCGGCATCCCTGAGCCGGATGACCCGGAGGCTAGGGCTACGTACCAGAACCTCCGGGGATTGGTGGAACGTGCCGCCGTGCAGCACATCCAGGGCTCCGACTCCCACCACTCGGGCGCCTCCTCGGGACGTCCGAGCCGCGCTGTCGCTCGGGCTTAGCGGAGTCCGACGAGGACAGCGCCGCAGCCTGAGCGGCCCCAGGCCTCACGCACTCCGGTGGGCCATCGCCTGGGTGACAACCACGATGTCCGCGCCACTCTCGAAGAGTGGAAAAGAGCGATAGGCGAATCGGCCCAATCACGAGTCGTAGACAGCGATCGGCGTGACGACCGCAGCCCGAGCCCCGACGACCCAGGGCCACGGGCGTTCTGTCAGGAGATCCACAAAGCGGATTTTCCCGCCAGGTTCCGGGCACCAGTCAACATAACCAAGTACACAGGGGCAACAAACCCCAGTGTCTGGTTAGAAGACTACCGGCTCGCATGCCGGGCGGGTGGAGCTACTGATGACCTCTTCATTATCTAGTACCTCCCTATCTACCTCGCGGATTCAGCTCGGGCCTGGCTCGAGTACTTGCCTGCACAGACCATCAGGGACTGGGCTGACTTGAAGAACCTCTTTGTCGGCAACTTCCAGGGCATGTACAAGCGCCCCGGAAATTCCTGGGACCTGAAGAGCTGCAAACAGCAGCCGGGGGAGACTCTTCGGGACTACATCTGGTGTTTCTCCCAACAATGCAACGAGCTCCCCGACATCCGTGACGCCGACGTCATCGGGGCGTTCATCTACGGCACTACTTGCAAAGCCTTGGTACACAAGCTGGGCTGCGTCAAGCCCAGAACCACCAAGGAGCTCTTGGACATCGCAAGCAACCACGCCTCTGGCGAGGAGGCTGTGGGGGCCATTTTCGAGAAAGGGAAGGCCAAACGAGAAGCCAGCGCTGAAGCCGGCGCCTCCTCCGACCGCTCCGACAAACGAAAGCGGTGAGGGAAACAAGGCCGCGAGGCCCCTTGGTCGCAGCCGCCGACCGCCCTACCAAGCAGTAGGCGCGGCAGGCGCCCGACCATTTCGAGAAGCTGATGGACGGTCCGTGTCCAAACCATGGGTACCCCGTTAAACACAAATATCGGGCTATTGATGGTGGGGAATAGAGAGAGGACATCATTACGGATTCAACGAACCCGACGGTTCGCGATTTGGAGGTGTGATGGAGGAGTTATGGTTGATTAAAGAGAGAGGTAGCCATTAGAGGGAGCTTGGAGCTCTTCTCTGTTCTTTCCAATGGCAAGAGGTGGAAGATGACACTGTAGTGCCACGTGGCAAGCTCCCATTGGCTGAGAATTACGAAAATGAACCGCCTTAGAGAAAAATTAGGAAAAATGGTCTAAAAATTCCGAAAAAAATCCTAGAACCATTTTGGAATATTTGGAACCCAATAAAATTGGTTTCGCGGAAATTGGATGAAATTTGTGGATTTGAATATTCGGGCACGAATAGTGGGCATTAAACAAAAGCCGCGCGAGATAAAATAGGGGAGAAGGTCCAAAAATCCGGGGAATCATCCCAAAAATCATTTTGGAATATTTGGGACCTAATTGAAGTGATTTTGGGACTTTTGGAGCATTTTTGGACTCAGGTGAAATTTCGGGTACCGGCGGGAACCTGAAAATTCAATTTTTCGAACGGGAGGGAATTAAATCCCGATTTTGGATGGGAAAGGATGACAGGTTAACATAAACACCAGGGAAACTCTAAATTTTGAATTTAATTAATTTAAATTAGATTTTTCTCCATAAGACGAAACTGAGGATGTTACACCAACTCGGCATTTTCCAGCGATTTAATATTTAAAATAATTTCTAGAAATTCAAATAATTCAAGAAAAATAGCAAAATAATCAGAAAAATTCCGGAAAATACTTTGAGACATTTTAGACTCAAATACAATTTTTCCAACAAAATTTTATTTAAAACTTTTAATTCTTTAATTATTTAGAAAGGGAATAAATGCAAATTAAATCCAAATAAATCCAAATAAATTTCAGAAAATTCCAAAAATTCACCAAAGTGCAAAATTTTATTTAAATTCATGAAAATCAAAAATTGAGGTGTTACGCATGCCTTGATGAATGACAATATCATGGTAGGAAGTCGATTTGGCAATAGCTGCACCGACAAAGCCAAGGCGCTCAAGAGGCTGAATAGACTAGCGATCTCGAAGAGCATAGCGAGAAGCAATAGGGGAAGATGACTCATCATGAAAAGATGGCACATCAGAGGTATCCTTAACTCGTGGACAACGAGTGTAGTATAGAGGATAAGAAGGAATAGTGTCAGAAGAAATCTCTAGAGGCATTGGTGATGAAAAATCCTGTGGAGAGGCTGGCGATGAAGGAGACACCAACCGTGGAAAAGGAAAAGTGGTAACTGGAGTATCAAGAAGAATCAGGAAAGAAAGTAGCTCGACAAGAGATACTGGAGTGGAAGAAGGGTGAGGGTAGAAGGGATGAGACTCATCAAAAGTAACATCCCAAGAGATTCGCATCCGTCAGCCAACAGGATCCCAACAATGATATCCGTTATGCTCATCACTATATCCTAGAAAAAAACACACTCAATGGACTGAGTAGTCAGCTTGGTGCGTTCACAAGATGCAAGAAGATCATAGCGCGTGCACACACCCCTAAAGAGGTGAAGACTAGAATAATCGGGAGGCATGTCACAGAGATGCACCACTAGGATCCCACCCTGAAGAGCAGAAGAAGGCTGAATATTAATCAAGTAAGTGATAGTGGAAACAACCTCAGCCTAGAAGTGAGGTGGAACAATGGAAGCAAGCAAAAGTGCACGAGCAATCTCAAGAAGATGACAATGCTTGCGCTCAACGACACCATCTAAGCATGAGCACCAGGATAGGAAAATTGGGAAAGAGTGCCTAATTCAGCAAGAAAAGCACCAAGAGCTCCTGACAAATACTTCCCTACCGAGTCAGCACACCAAGAACACGAATAGGGGAAACAAACTGAGTCCGGATTAGACTGGCAAAAGTTTTATAGATGGATAAAACCTCACTAAGAGAAGACCTAAAATATAATATTTTCTTTTGAAAAAAAGGAGCCGGACCCCAAACATCAGAATGAACAAGGTCAAAACGTCGTTGTGATACGGACTCACTAGAAGGATAGGGGAGTTGTGTCTGTTTGCCAGGTTTACAACTCTCACAATCTAAAAAGACATCACCAAGACATAGATCCTAAAAGGCCACAACAAACTAAAGAAGATAGATATGAACCACAAAGATGTCCTAAACGTTGATGCCACTAAGCAATGACCCGGTGGAAGATGCAATGGAGGTGGAAGTGGTGGACGAGATGGAGAGACTAGCAAGGGCAATGGAAGGAAGACAAAGCCAGTTAAGCTCCTATAGACGTTGAGTACCAACCAGACACCTTGTGTGGAGATTCTGAATACAACAAGAGTCAGAATCAAGGATAACACGACAACCATGAACAATGAGTTGTCCAACAGATATGAGCTGCACGGTCAGTTTGGGAACATGAGAAACAATAAGAACATGAAAAGAGGAAGAGAAAAGACTGCCTCATCTTACAATAGAAAAGAGGTCACATCTGCAGTTTGAACAGTGATAGTAGTAGCGAGAGGACTAATGGAATGGAGACTTGTGGGATCAGATGTCATATGAAAAGAAGCACTGGAGTCAAGAATCTATGGTGAGATACTTGAAGACGATGTGGGAAGGTGATCTCTCATTAGAAGATTGAGTAGTAGAATCGGTAGAACCGGTCAGTGCAGAAGCAACCATGTGATGTAGCAGCATGAGAATCTCCTGTATGGAGTCAGAACCAGCATAAGTGTAACATCCCAAAATTTTGCTTTTCTTAAATTCATGTGTGATTTGGCACTTTGGTGAATTTTTGGAATTTTCTGGAATTTATTTGGATTTATTTGGAATTTATTTGAATTTATTCCATTTTGAAATAATTAAAGAATTTAATTTTGCAAATAAAATTTTGTTGGAAATATTTTATTTGAGTCCAAAATGTTCCAAAATATTTTCTAGAATTTTGGAATTTTACGAGTCTTTTGCTATTTTAATGAATTAAATGAATTCTGAATTATTTTAAATATTAAATCATTTGGAAATCCAACTCGGGTCAAGTATTTCATCCGAAGTCGGACTCAAGTCAAACGAGCGATTGACTCGATCGAACCACTCTAACACTAATCAATCCCAACCGTTGGATCAAGATCAACGGTGAGATCGGCCCGTCACCGGATTCGGCGAATCGCCGGATCGATCGCGCTCGTGCGATCGTGGCGTTAATCGCGCCACGTGGGCGCAGCCACGATTCGTAATCTTCGCGGTCGAAGCGGACTTCGCCGCCCGCGCCCGTGGCCGTAGCGAACTAGGTTTCCGTCCCAGAACGCAGGTGCAGAGGCTATTTAAAGCGTGAGCGTCCCCTGAGGGTTGCCCTCATCCTTGCGCCGTTCCTCTCGAGCCATCTCGCCGGGCCGCCACGCGTTGAGCCGCAATCGCTCGCGGAGTTGTCTCTTCCTCATTGCCGGTTTGCTTGGCGGTTTCGCATCGTCGAAGTCGTCTTCCATGAAGGAGCCCAGAATCCAGTCCTCGCGACGAGCGCGCACCCGGGAGGCTTCATCAGCCGGAGCACGCCCCAACGCCGTCGGGCGCTCGTCGTCCCCGTCTCCAGGTCAAGCCAGCCAGGCAAGTAAAGCCATCGCCGTCGCGAGCTCGGAGGACCGTCGGATCCAGGATCGGACGGTTGAAGTGAGCTCACGTGTTCCCAAACCCGAATTAGATGCGGATCGTTGGATCAAGATCAGCAGTTCACAATTGCCACGTCTTTGTAAAGCGATCGCGGAATATAGATTAGATGGACCGTCAGATCGAGCGGCCCACGAGCAGTAGTTTCAGCGTGTTAACCACCGGATCTAATCCGCTGCGTTGATTTTCAAACCAACGGTGAGATTGCGCCACGTGTCGGGAAGATGGACCGCGCGGTCAGCGCCTATCAGCAGCGGCGTGCGTGTAGCCATTTGGCCCGGCGGCGGGCGCGCGTGTCGAGGAGCGCGATGTCGCTGGCTTGACAGCCGGCGTCACCCATGGCGTCACAATGGGTCCCACACAAAGACTGCAGTGGTGAGCCCTGACGTCGGCGATGACGTCACCGAGAGGCCCACATGTCGGCGACACGTGAGTCGTGGACCGAGTCCACTGAGACCAAAGCCGGCGTGGACCAAGTCCATGGACCGGTGGCGTCGAGGGCCAATCGAGAGGCTGCCACGTGTCCATCTTTGGCGTAATAATTAATTTCGAAAAAGAAAATGATTTATTAATTCGAAATATTGATTCAAATTTAGATTCAAACTTCAAGCGCTTATAACTTTTGCGTTTCAACTCCGATTGAAGCGATTCAAATTTCTAAATTTGTATAAAATTGAAATCTACCTAAATATGAATTTTATTTAATTTTGGACTAAAGTTTTCTCTGTAAAATTATTTAATTGATTATTTAAACTTTAAATAATCATAACTTTTAACGTTTAACTCCAAATTTGGCGATTCAGTTTCTAAAAATCCGGAAAATTATGTTCTCTCTGTTTATGGATTTTATTTGGAGTTTTGGGATCTTTTGCATAGTGTTCATTTGTGTATTTGCTATTTGCACGCTTTACGAGTAGGCGTTGAAGTCTGGGAGGGGATTCGAAGGAGAAGTATTGACTCAGGGATCAACTCAAGACCAAGAGCAAGTGCTTTTTGAAGGCAAGTTATTGCTTTGACCATATTGATCCCATTTGAAAATCTATTTTGATTTAAACTATTGCATGCTAGTTCAATTAGAAAGATACTTTGTTTAAACACGGGGAGTTAGATAAATACCAATTTGCTATATGACACCTTGATTACTTAAGTATGTGCCATGATCCCTATCACCTAGTTGTGGTTTACTAGTTGGACATTATTAAATTGCCAACATGGGTTTAGATCGTTCTGTAGTATCCGCTTTGGAGCACCTTTCGTGCTCATGACATGATTTTGGATAATCAAATGCTAATATGGACTTAATGATATATTGAACCTGTTTTGGAAAAGTATCATGTGATGTTGATGGCACGTGGTGCATGGTAATCAAGCGGGTTTGATAAACATGATTCGGCCAGGGCATGTGGCAAGAAATCAGTGGGCGATTGTGGCATTGGGAGTGTTGATTTGGTTTTTCGGGTAGTCTTGCCTGGTCACTCTAAGGACTTAACCTTGCAAGCCTTTGAAGCCCGGGTCATACTTGCAACCACATGGGTGGAATGGGACGGCCCCTAGTTGACTAAGTAAGCCAAGGACTCACTTGTGGAGCCTCGAGTGTCGATTACACCGTTTGTGTGATTATGCGGGGAGTATCGTGGTGTGGCCGGTACCCATCTAACGGTGTGTTGGTCCCATACTTCGCCTTGGCTAAGGGAAGGGATGGTGTAGAGCACGTCTGGGAGGGACCAATTGTGTTGTTTGAGGCTTCCGAAAGGCTTTGTTATGATCGCTCATTAGCATACTCTTGTATGGCGATTCACGGTGACGTGGTGAGTGGATTGTATCTTGTGGGTAAAGTGCATAACCTCTGCCGAGTGTAGAATCTATTTGAATAGCCGAGTCCACGATCTTGGACAATGCTCGGGAATTACAAGGTTAGATTTTTACGGAAATAACTGTGTTTTGCAAACATGGGTTGGTTTAACCACGCACATGAAGGAAATATGGTTTAGGATTGGGAAAAATGTTATTTAAACTTCTTGAAAAGTTAATTATACTTTACTTATTTCTCTTTGCTTTCGAATCTACTTATATTACTTGTCAAAAGTACATTTCTTGAAAATATACCACTGAGCTACTCCTTTGTACTAAGCCATGCATATAGTATATTAGCTTGCATGTGCATGACTTGCTTTGAGTACCAAGTACTCACCCTTGCCTCAACACAATATCAGTTGAAGAGGAGATTACGCCCGACTTTGGAGGAGGAACTCAAGAAGACCCGTCTACTTAGGGATCGAGCGGTCATGGTTGCTGTGGTATACCGGATGGCGCCACAGTTATTTGATTTTCATTTCTTTGCTATTTCTCTTTTAATAAGTTTCGCCTTGCAAGGCATATATTTGTAACTTGGCCATAAGGTCGAGTAACCCTTGATTATTTAAATAAAGTACTTTGATAGTATCGTATGGTATGATTGTGATATATACCGATGTTAAGGACTGTGCACTAAGCGCGTTCTGGACTAGTGCTGAATACACAGAGGTCGGATTTGCAAATTCGGGGTCTAAAGCGGAGTGGTATCGAGCCATACTTATTTGAAGCTCAACCACTAAGCTAGAATGGTCGTAGTGAGGATAAAACCTATTTTCTAAAGCTAAAAATTTGTGAAGACAAGAAATGACATCTCGACTTATCCCCTTCTCTCTTTTCGTCTCTTGCTGAAATTTTCCCTTACCTTGTCACAATTTGAAAATTTCGAGTTCTTACGTAAAGCACGCTTGTGACGAGATGGAGGAAGAGTTCAACTCACGTTGATGCAGGAAGTGGTCACGCCCTTGGAACTTTGGCATATGCTCTGAGACTCGGAGATTTTGAGAAGCCCCAATACCAAGTGGAAGTGATCGGACAAGCGAGGATTGATCAAGGCTTGTGGCGTGAGGATTGAGGTACTGCTAGGAAAAAGGGCCAGGCAATCGCAGATACAACGCCGCCGGGGAGATCTACAATGGGATGGGTATCCAAGAAGTTTCACGACGAGCAATGCGGCACATTACGTGTCTACGCCGGAGAGTTGGAGAGAGCGGTGTTCCGTTACCATCCGTAGGCGATAACCTTCTTGACCCGAAGACGATTCAGGGATGAGAATGCCACGGTTACACGGTTAGCGCGATTAAATCGTCGCCCAGGAAGATGTACTAGATAATACAAGCAAGGAGCTACTGAAGGCCCCAAGGAGATCACGGCGAGAGAAGAAGCAGGATGGCGAGGAAGCTCAAGAGTATGTGGCACATCTTCTCGCGAAGGATTGACGAGTTGGAGATGACTTTGTATGCGGACCGGACCGAGCCAAGATTACTCGAGCTACGAGCGAGATCCAGGAGAGTCGAGATCTCGATGAGGACTGCTTCTTCGACTACCACGGGATGACATAGTATTTGGACATGGCGTCGTTTGGCGCTACTATGCCGCGACAGACCCGGTAGTGGAGGTTTTCTCGATGAGTGAGCTTAGGTTCTATAGTGAGACTCCTTCGGCCGAGTCGCGTCATAGAATAAAGAGTTACCCTTTAGGCGTTAGACTCGAGAGTTAGTTCGATTTGGATTTGCTTTGTTTGTCGAGTGTGCGATGTGTTGCAAGGCCCTTAGGCATTGTAAGCGACCATACCAAGTTATTACTAATAAAGATGGACCTTAAAGTTACCCCTTTAGCCCCGCATAAGTTCCATATTACTTGTCTATTCTTGTTTCCCTCTCACCTCTAAACCTAGAGCAATCAACGGATGGTGAACACCCGCAGGAACTTTGGAAGCAATGGGAGTGGATCTCGCCCATGAAAACCCCAATGATGGAGCACCGCCGCCAGGGATGTGCAGAATTTTGGAGCATTTCTTGCTTTGCTCAGGACCAGTTGATGCATGCTATGATGCAACAAATGCAGCACGTCCTTTGCCAGGCCGCGCTAATCAAGTTAATCGAGGACCACGCTTGGAATACAAAGTGTCGAGTTCATGAGACTCACCCACCCACTTTCTGAAATGCCAATCCATTGGAGGCCGATGATTGGTTAAGATCAATTGAGAGGAAGCTACACATAGCTCAATGCATAGGGAATGAGAAGGTACTCGCTTCTCATCGATTGGAAGAAACATTGGCCAGAATGGTGGGAGAACCACGTACACGCAGAGAACCCTCAAGATATCACTTGGGAAGAGTTCACAGCTGTTTGCATTCCGAGTATCACGTGCACGAAGGAATTATGGACCTTAAGAAGGAGGAGTTCGGAGCAGGAGGCAAGGTAATCAGGCCGAGTGGCTTCTGAACAAGTTCACACAATGGCTACGCCTACGCTTTGAGGATGGCAGCGACGATAAAATCGAGACGATCTCGCTTTATGAAGGGACTTAACTCAGATTGCAAGTAGGGTTGATCACCCACACCTTTCGATTTCCAAGAGTTGGTGAATAAGGCACTTATTCTTGAGGACAAAAGCGCAAGGAAGCCGGATGAGAACGAGGAAGCGCAGGATGCAACGGAAGGATCACGTCGAGGGGCATAGCCAGCGCTGAGTTGCACCAAATCAATTCTTGATTCCAACCACAGAATGCAGCGAGGACACCATCCCAAGACCAAGACCTGCCAATCAGAACTACCAAACCCCGGCCCGCTAGAACGCTTACCCGAGCGTCGGCAAGGCAGGTGAGAGCTGTACAACACTGTGAGCGAGGACACTTTGCCATGATTGCCCGAAGAAAGGCAGCGGAAGCGACCCGATTCGCCAATCTAAAGGAACCACCCAGCTAGGGCGCGACAGGAGCCACACCCAGGCCGTGGTGAGAGGCCGAGTCAACCATGTCACCGCGGATGCAACTCGCAGAATGCTACGGACGTAAATCTTGGGTAAGTTACTTGTTAACTTCGGCACTGCAACGATTTTGTTTGACTGAGCTTCGCGATTCGTTTGTTCGCAAGGCTTTGCTACTAGAAATGACGAGAATTGCAAGACTTAAGTGCACGCTTTTAGTTCAAACCCCTGGTTCGAACTCGAGCGGAAGTAGGATGTTAAGGGTGAGAATACTAATAGATGGAATAGAGTTCTAGCAAACCTTATAATTTTGGAGACCCGGACCTTAGATGTTATATTGGGAATGGATTGGTTATCCAAGCACAAGGCCAAATCTTGGATTGCGGACGAAGGACTATCTCAGATTGAGAGCAGTGTGGGAAGAAAGTGGAATTTCAAGCCACTGCAGTTAGAGATGAATGATTGATGGTTAACGAGTACCAAGGCAATCAGCATAGAGGATGTCCATAGTGAATGAGTACTGACGTTTTCAGAGGATCTACGGTATCTTGCTTGAGACGAGGACATAGAGTTTGTGATAGAGCTTGTACCTGGTACAGCACCGATAGCAAAGAAGACCCTATCGGATGTCTACCAAGGAGTTGGTAGAGATGAAGAAAGCAGTAGAGAGTTAATGGAGAAAGGATTTATCGGACCAAGTTAAATCGCAGTGGGAGCACCCGATTTTGTTTGTCAAGAAGAAGGACGGGAGTTTCAGGATGTGCATTGACTACCGTGCACTCAATGAAATCACCGTGAAGAATAAGTATCCGCTACCCAGGATTGATGATTTGTTTGATCGATTAAGAGGCCGGAGTTTTCTCAAGATTGATCACGAGATCGGGGGTACCATCGATTGAAGATCCGATCGTAAGATATTCAAGATCGCATTCTCGCCAAGATATGGACATTACGAGTTCTGATTATGTCCTTTGGGCCGATTTAATGCGCCTGGCTTATTTCATGAATATGATGAATAAGGTGTTCATGGAATATTTGGACAAGTTTGTCGTCGTGTTCATAGACGATATCCTAATCTACTCCAAGACAGAGGATGAACATGCCGAACACTTAAGGCGAGTTTTGGAAAAGTCGAGGAACAAAGAACTTTTCGCCAAGTTCAGCAAGTGTGATTTTTGGAAGGATAAGGTGGAGTTTCTTGGACATGTGATGACCGCATGAGTCGCCAGAGATCCAAGCAAAGTGGAAGCTGTGTTACATTGGGAATACCAAGACTGACCCAGATTCGGAGTTTCCTTGGAATGGCAGGATATTACCGCTGCTTTCATCGAAGGCTTTTCGACAATTGCGAAACCTCTTACGCAATTGTCAAGAAGGAAAAGAAGTTTGCATGGACGCTTGAATGTGAGGAAGGATTTCAGAGTCAAGAAGCGATTGACATCAAGACCGGTGTTAGTTCTACCGGATGTTGCTCAAAGCTTCGATATTTATTGTGACGATCGCGCCAAGGACTTGGATGTGTGCTGATGCAGAATGGAAAGGTCGCCGCTTATGCATCAAGGCGATTGAGGCCGCATGAGGAAAATTATCCGACACATGACCTAGAGTTAGTGCCGTAGTGCATGCTTTGAAGATATGGCGTCACTATCTCGATTGGAAACAGATGTGAGGTATATACGGATCATAAGAGCCTTAAGTACATATTCACCCAATGATCCGAATATGAGGCAAAGGAGATGGCTAGAGTTAATCAAGGACTATAATGTTGGAATCCATTACCATCCGGGAAGGCCAACGTAGTAGCCGATGCTCTGAGTCGGAAGAGCCATACCGTGAGTACGTTGCTAGCCACAAGTCAGGATGAGTTATGTGAGGATTTTCGAAAGATGAAGATTGAGGTTGTACCTAGCGGATTCTTGGCCGCCTTGGAAGTAAAGCCTACTTTAGAGGACCAGATCCGAGAAGGACAGAAGGATGATGACAAGATCCGTAGGATTAAGTCCAAAATGGAGGAAGGCAAGGCAAAGGATTTCAAGCTAGACGAGCAAGGCACGTTATGGATGAAGGATCGCATTTGTGTGCCTAACAAAAGGAGTTAAAGCAATCGATTCTCGAAGAAGCCCATGACTCTAAGTACTCGATTCATCCCGAAGCGCCAAGATGTATCAGGATCTCAAGGAGAGATTCTCGTGGCCGAGTATGAAACGCGTGAAGTTGCCGAGCATGTTGCATTGTGCGACGATGCCGAGAGAGTCAAGGCAATGCATCGAGAGACCCAGGATTGCTACACCTGAAAATACGAGTGGAAGTGGGAGGAAATCGAATGGATTTCATTACACGGCTTGTCAAGACTCAAGGAGGTTATGACTCCATATGGGTTATAGTGGATCGCTTGACTAAAGTAGCCCATTTTATCCTCGTGAAGACCACTTACTCTGGGAGATAAGTTAGCAGAGTTGTACATGATCGATTGTTTGTTTGCACGAGTGCCAAAGAGGATTGTATCTACGAGGTACCCAATTTACCTCAAGGTTGGAATAAGTTGCATGAAGCCATGGGGACCCGCTTGAACTTCAAGATACCTTATCATCCACAGACGGATGGACAGGCCAGAAAGAGTCAACCAGGTCGGAAGATATGCTAAGAGCTTGTGCATTGGCTTATGCTACCTCTTGGGATAAGAGTTTGCCGTATGCCGAGTTTAGTTACAACAATAGTTATCGGCTAGTTTACGTGATGTCACCTTTTGAGGCCTAATCAGATGGTCGACTCATGCTCGGACGCCATTGAATTGGAATGAGACCGCGAGCGCCGTGTCTTTGGGCCTCGATATTCTTCAAGAGGTCAAGAAGCAGATCGCCATAATTAGGGAAAGGTTGAAGATAGCCCAATCTCGATGTAAGAGTTATCTTGACAATCGTCGCGAGATTTGAGTTTTGAACGTAAGACTTTGTATACCTCGTGAGTTACGCCTCTCGGGGAGTTAAGAGGTTCCATGCCAAAGGGAAACTCGCACCTGCTATGTTGGACCATTTAAGATTTTGAGTCGCAGAGGTGAAGTTGCTTATCACCGGAGTTGCCACAAGCTAAGGGAGTACATGATGTATTCCATGTGTCCCGATTAAAGAAGTGTCTCCGAGTTCCCGAGGAACAGACACCGCTAGAGTCAATTGAGTTGCAAGAGGATTTGACTTATAAGGAGCACCTGTGAGGATTCTAGACACAATGGATCGAGAAACTAGAAACAAGTCAACCTGCTTCAGAGAGTTCGATGGAGCAACCATGAAGAAAGTGAAGCGACTTGGGAGCGCGAGGAGGATTTGAAGAAAGAATTTCCAAACCTATTCCTTTAGTAAGCCCCGAATCGGGACGAGATTCTATTAAGGGGGGGAGGTTTGTAACATCCCAAAATTTTGCTTTTCTTAAATTCATGTGTGATTTGGCACTTTGGTGAATTTTTGGAATTTTCTGGAATTTATTTGGATTTATTTGGAATTTATTTGAATTTATTCCATTTTGAAATAATTAAAGAATTTAATTTTGCAAATAAAATTTTGTTGGAAATATTTTATTTGAGTCCAAAATGTTCCAAAATATTTTCTAGAATTTTTCTCGAATTTTTCTCGAGTCTTTTGCTATTTTTAATGAATTAAATGAATTATCGGGAATTATTTTAAATATTAAATCGCTGAAATCCAACTCGGGTCAAGCATCGTTCATCCGACCGAAGTCGGACTCGAGTCCGACCGAGCGATTGACTCGACCGAACCCACTCCTAACCCTAATCAATCCCAACCGTTGGATCAAGATCCAACGGCCGAGATCACCGCACGGCTCGAGCCAGAATCGCCGGATCCGATCGCGCGGCGATCGTGGGCCGTTGATCGCGCCACGGACGGCCACGATTCGCCGTCTTCGCCGAAGTCCGAAAGCCGGACTTCGCCGCCGCGCCGTAGCGAACTAGGTTTCCGCTAGGGCACGGACGCCGAGGCTATTTAAAGCGTGAGACGCCCCCGAGGTTGCCCTCATCCTTGCGCACCGTTCCCGAGCCATCTCGCCGAGCCGCCACCGTTGAGCCGCAATCGCCGCCGGAGTTGTCTCTTCCCTCCGCCGGTTGCGCCGGTTTCGCTGCCGTCGTCGTCTTCCGCCGAGAAGGAGCCTGATCCGAGTCTCGCGACGAGACGCACCGAAGGAGGCTTCATCTCGCCGAGCACGCCCCAAACGCCGTCTGCTCGTCGTCCCTCGCTCCGGCCAAGCCGCCAGAAAGCCATCGCCGCCGCGAGCTCGGAGGACCGTCGGATCCAGACGGACGGTTGAGGTGAGCTCACGTGTTCCCAAACCCGATTAGATCGGATCGTTGGATCAAGATCCAACGGTTCACAATTGCCACGTCGTAGCAAGGCGAATATAGGATTAGATCTGACCGGCCCGATCTAGATCGAACGCCCACGAGCAACGAGTAGTTTCAACGCGTGTTAACCCTGGATCTAATCCGCGCCGCTGATTTTCAAACCAACGGCCGAGATTGCGCCACGTGTCGGGAAGATGGACCGCGGCCAACGCGGCCCACGCTGGCAGGCAGTCGTGACGCCGGGGCCCGCGCGTGTCGAGGGGCCGCATGTCGCTGGTCGACCGCAGCGCCGACGCGTCACCCATGACGTCCACAATGGGTCCCACACAAGACCGCGGTGAGCCGCCGACGTCGGCGATGACGCTACCCGAGAGGGCCCACATGTCGGCGACACGTGAGTCGTGGACCGAGTCCACAGAGACCCAAGCCGAGCGTGGACCAAGTCCATGGACACCTGACGCCAGGCCAATCAGAGGCTGCCACGTGTCCATGCCGACGCAATAATTAATTTCCGAAAAGAAAATGATTTATTAATTCGAAATATTGATTCAAATTTAGATTCAAACTTCAAACGCTTATAACTTTATGCTTTCAACTCCGATTTGAGCGATTCAAATTTCTAAATTTGTATAAAATTGAAATCTACCTAAATATGAATTTTATTTAATTTTTGGACTAAAGTTTTTCTCTGTAAAATTATTTAATTGATTATTTAAACTTTAAATAATCATAACTTTTGCTTTAACTCCAAATTTGACGATTCCAGTTTCTAAAAATCCAGAAAATTATGTTCTCTGTTTATGGATTTTATTTGGAGTTTTGGGATCTTTTGCATAGTGTTCATTTGTGTATTTGCTATTTGCACGCTTTACGAGTAGACGTTGAAGTCTGGGAGGGATTCAAGGAGAAGTATTGACTCAGATCCAACTCAAGACCAAGAGCAAGTGCTTTTTGAAGGCAAGTTGTGCTTTGACCATATTGATCCCATTTGAAATCTATTTTGATTTAAACTATTGCATGCTAGTTCAATTAGAAAGATACTTTGTTTAAACCTCGGGGTTAGATAAATACCAATTTGCTATATGACACCTTGATTACTTAAGTATGTGCCATGATCCCTTGTCACCCTAGTTGTGGTTTACTAGTTGGACATTATTAAATTGCCAACATGGGTTTAGATCGTTGTAGTATCTTTGCTTAGACACGCTACGTGCTCATGACATGATTTTGGATAATCAAATGCTAATATGGACTTAATGATATATTGAACCTGTTTTGGAAAAGTATCATGTGATGTTGATGGCACGTGGTGCATGGTAATCAAGCGGGTTTGATAAATGATTTCGACCGGGGCATGTGGCAAGAGTAATCAGTGGGCCAGTTGTGGCATTGGGAGTGTTGATTTGGTTTTTCGGGTAGTCTTGCCTGGTCACTCTAAGGACTTAACCTTGCAAGCCTTTGAACTGGGTCATACTTGCAACCACATGGCTGGAATGGGACGGCCCTAGTTGACTAAGTCGCTAAGGACTCACTTGTGGAGCCTCAGGGTGTCGATTACACCGCTTGTGTGATTGTACGGGGAGCGATCGTGGTCGTGGCCAGGTACCCATCTAACGGTGTGTTGGTCCCATACTTCGCCTTGGCTAAGGGAAGGGATGGTGTAGAGCACGTCGGAGAGGACCACCTGTGTTGTTTGAGGCTTCCGAAAGGCTTTGTTATGATCGCTCATTCGCATACTCTTGTATGGCGATTCACGGCTGACGTGGTGAGTGGATTGTATCTTGTGGGTAAAGTGCATAACCTCTGCAGAGTGTAGAATCTATTTGAATAGCCGAGTCCACGATCTTTGGACAATGCTCGGGAATTACAATCAAGGGTTAGATTTTCCGAAATAACTTGGTTTTGAAAAGATGGGTTGGTTTAACAAGGAAGATGATGGAAATATGGTTTAGGATGGGGAAAAATGTTATTTAAACTTCTTGAAAAGTTAATTATACTTTACTTATTTCTACTGCTTTCGAATCTACTTATATTACTTGTCAAAAGTCATTTCGCAAATATACCTGAGCTACTCCTTTGTACTAAGCCATGCATATAGTATATTAGCTTGCATTCGTGCATGACTTGTCGAGTACCAAGTACTCACCCTTGCCTCAACACAATATCAGTTGAAGAGGAGATTACGCCACTTTGGAGGAGGAACTCCAAGAAGACCCGTCTACTTAGGGATGCGAGCCTGGTCATTGCTGTGGTATCTGGATGGCGCCACTAAGTTTATTTGATTTTCATTGCTATTTCTCTTTTAATAAGTTTCGCCTTGCAAGGCATATATTTGTAACTTGGCCATAAGGTCGAGTAACCCTTTGATTATTTAAATAAAGTACTTTGATAGTATCGTATGGTATGATTGTGATATATACCGATGTTAAGACTGTGTGCACTAGCGCGTTCCTGGACTAGTGCTGAATACACAGAGGGTCCGGATTTGCAAATTCGGGGTCCCGACAATAAGTCCTCTGAATGGCAGCGCCCAAGCCTCTAGTGCCTTAGAAAGTGCGTCCACCTCGACGAGCAAGATCATTCTTCTTCTGGTAACATAACTGCTCCACATGTCCAATCTTGTCGTCGTAGGTGCAGTGAAGCCCTCCAACCCCCAATAGTTAGCACTAGAGTATGCACTACTGATGGAGGAGTGGTACGAGACACCATCAAGACTGAAGGAGACACCAGCAGACCAGCACCACGAAGACGAGTCTACTTAATACGAATAGTTGCAAAGGCCTCCAATAAGGTCACACGAGGGTGGCATGCAAGCAGCTAGGCACGAATCTGCTCAAACTCTTTGGAGGTGAGAGTGCTGACACTGATAGCACTGGAAAATGCGGCAAACCTCTGGTCCAAGAGAATCAAATTAATGCCACACCAGGATATTTGTGCATAGAACTCATCCATTGTAGAATCACCCTGCTACAGTGACTACTCCTGTCACACAACAGCAAGATACAAAGAATCGCCAACAAGCTCATAGCGGTCACGAAGATGTGCCCATATCAACTATGCCAAAGACAAAGCAACCACACCTCCTGTGAGATGCACCTCCATGCTAGCAACACAAATAGCAGAGGCACGGGCATCCTCATCAATCCACATCTTGTAGGCAGTAAACTAAGTTGAAAAATATTCCATAGCATCAGCATAATCATCAGACAGCTTCTGTCGAGCAGCATCATCAGCCTCCTTGGGAATAACAGACGTGACAGGAGGAGCAAGAGGTGGCAGACAAGATAGCTCACCGGTGATGAACTCCCAAAGATGCTGATCGTGCATGTGAAGGCGCATATGGCGAACCAAATCTTGATAATTGAGACCATCGAAGGTAACTGGGTAGCGAGGAATAGAGATGGTGCCCGAGGAAGAACCTAAAAATGACAATATTTTTTTTACCAGGAGAGAGCCAGAAGCTGGAGCCGACCGAAAGCCAAAGCCGGAGACAGCCGAACCAAGTGAGAAGACGGAGTCGATCTCTATTAAATACGACTCACGATCAGATTGAAATCTGATCGAGCTTCGTCTTGGACACATGGGCTGGTGGTCTTTCTCGGCGACGGCGGTAGCCGCCGGAGAGGAGTAGGTGGCGGTCGGCCTTGGACAAGTTCCTAAGAAGGTGGAGGCCGACCGGGGCGGTGGCCGACTGGAGTGGAGGAGGAAAGCCTCGGTAGCGATAGCCCACGCGACGGTCGAGAATAGGTGCAGCCGCGGGTGAAGAAGGTGGTGGTCGACCAAAGCAGCGCAGAATGGAGGCAGAGAAGAGTTCATCCCTCCTCGTGTAGAGGTCGTGCATGGCATCAGCGTTGGGCTCTAGGTGACGAGAAGAGCCTCCGAAAAGGCGCAAGTGAACGCCGATAACGAAACCCTAGCCCTAAAACCTTAGCTCTCATACCATATTAGGAATAGCACTTGTATTCAACCCGAGACCAATGTGCTAGTATACATGAGGGTACAAAGGAATGCCTATATAATGCAATATATATACAAGACTAGCAATCTCTATAAAAGGCAATTAGTTTACTGTCTACCAGAGACCACCAATGTAATGAAAACCATAAATGAAACTAGCTTAGAGGTGAAAAGTGAATGATTTTGAGAGTGTCAAATATCAGTTTTATAGTTAGAAGTTGATTTTCGGACTCAAATCAATAGCAGAGGGGTCAATTGGACTTATCCCATTGACTTGTGTTTCTATTAAAATTTTCTGTGTCCACCATATTATGCCCTTTTTTCAGACATCAAAAGTTTGATACTCTGATGGATATCATTTCCGCAGTCACGTTGACAAATGTAACAATAAAAGAGGTACTAGTATGCATTATTATTACAGTAACAAAAGAGGATCCCCTTCTTGTCATTATTGTTGTTAAGAGTAGGATGCATTATTGTGGAATAGGTACCTATGAATTTGAAGTGTGTTGCACTTTAGACTTTTATACTGATATTGCACTATTGCAGTGCTGTATTGAACTATGTTGTGCAGTGTTGCAATTCACAACAGTTGAGAAGAAGTGTTGTGTTAAATATAGAGTATACTAAATAACACTCCACCCATTAATTTGGATTGAAAAATATAAGGAATAAACTCATTTTACCCCCCTTGCCCCCTCCTCTCAGTTCTTGATTCAATAAGAAATCAAGCCCTAACCATGAAACCGAGCATTTGACACTCATCAACTATAGTTTTCGGTGATATGGTATACCAGTAAGATCGTATACATTAACATGACTTACAAATCAGCCCAACATGATTAATTCCGCAAAGTATCTTACGTACTTTTTTTCTCTCCAAAATATCATGAACCATATGATTACTTTTCATTAATATATATGTATAGTTGACTAGAAGGTGATTTGCACAACAAAACTAGTGATGTGGGCACCAATGTGGTGAAAACCATAGATGAAACTAGTTTAGAGGTGAAAGTGAACGCTCCTGAGTGTCAAATACCTGGTTTTTTTCTAGTTAGGGGTTGATTTTTGGAGCCAATTAATAGCTCAGGGGTCAATAAGAATTCTATCAAAATTTTCTGCATCGGCCGATCTGATGTTGTTTTGCCAGACATCAAGTCTGATACTCTGATGGATATCATTTCCGTAGTCACTTCGACAAATCTGACAACAAAAGCGGTACTAGCTAGTAAATATGCATTATTATTACAGTGTAAAAGATCCTGGCACGACACTTTCACTTCTCTATAGATTATCATTACAGTGCAAAAAAGGCCTGCATATATACTTGTCCCTTAGCTACTAATCTCCATTATCACACGATACACATTATTCTCCACGGCGTCAGGCTGAACATATATATTTTTTTTGGGTGTTAGCGAACAGATCCCAAGTGCTATTCCTTTCAGCTTTCTCTTCAGAAGAGATTAGGAGAGAGAATCCTTTTAGAAACAGATTCTCTCTCCAATCCCAGAAAGAAATCCCTTCGAGGAGATGCAAGCTGAACATGTATCAAGAACCACTGCACTCAGCACTACACCCAGAGTGCACCTGCATTGCGAAGCAGCGGGACAAGGTTGCCGCCGAGGTGGAGGGACATGACCTTGTCGGTGGACCCGACGAGCCTGCCGCCGATGAACACCGCCGGCACGGCGGGGCTGCGGCCGAGGAGCCTCGCCAGCGCCTTCTCCATCTCCTTCCCCTTCGGATCCTCGTCGAGCTCGATCACGGTCGGGTTCACCCCGAGCTCGCAGAAGAGGCGCGTCACGGTGTGGCACATGCAGCAGGAGCTCATGCTGAATATCACCACCGCGCGCTGCGCCGCCAGCTTCGTCACCCGGTCCATAGATCCGATCTTCTCAAGATTTGCTGTGAAAAAATATAGTCTAGCTAGTGCTAGTGCTAGTGATCTTCTTGTGTATATATAAGGCTTTGAGTTGCTTGCTTGCTTGCTTTGCATTGGCACAGGGGAGGGGGTTTGCTTATATAAGCAATGGAAATGTGCATTGGCAAGAGCAGATTTTGCAGCAATTCGAGGAAAAAAAAGGCGATACGGGAGGGTTCGGATAACGGGGAAAGCTTCTTTCTTGCGACACCACAGATGGGCTCAGTGTGGAATATCGAATATTTGGATGGCAATGGCGATGCAGCAACCTGATACCGAAATGGTCCTTGATAAGGCTTTTGGAGCTCTTACTTTTTTCAGTTCTCTTCTATCCTATTAATTCCACAAGTCAGAAGAGTTAGATTGAGGGAGAATATGAGCGTGAGGGAGGGATGCTGGCGGTATCATGGTCTTCTTCTAAGTCTTAGATATGTAAGATTGTGGCATACTGTTGAGGATGCAAGAAAGTACTACCAGAGTACCAGTTAACAGTTAGTGAATAAGAATAAGATGCAGCTGAGAGCAACTTGACAGAATTCATAGAAAAGATATAGTATTATACTAGGCTTGACATTTTCAGTGCCAACAACTATGATAAGAATAAAGTAAGGTTTTACCAAAGGCATGAAGAAATCAACACAGCTTTAATTTGACGATTCAAGATATCAGCAGCACTCAGGGATGATCTGTGCAGTGAATTGTCAGGGCTCAGGGTACAGGATGTAACACCCCAAAACTAGCATAAAATAAAATACGCTTGTCTCAGAAATTTTTCTTGTGCTTAATTTGAATTTCTGGTTTTTATTTCTCATTTTGGATTTTATTCTAAAAGAAGAATAAAAAATAGGAAATAGTAAAAGATAAAAAGTAATAAGTTAAAATCAAAACGGTAATAAAAATTCACATAATTCCTCTGAAATTATTTTTACTTTAGTCAAAAATGAATGTGGAAGCATTTAATTGAAGATAATGATCTAAAAACAATAATTTTATTACAAATGCAGACATGGCAGATTTTTATAAGATATATATAATACTATATGAAGCCAAAATTTTTATCAAAAACTCATCATAGTAATTATTGCCTGTGGTAAAAATAAAAGAAATTAATACTTAATTTTACTACCTGTAAAAATATGAAAATTTTAAAAAATATATGGAAAGATTTATTAGAAAATAAATAATTAAGGAATAAATTTTATATTTTTATATAAGGTTTCCCAGAATATTAAAAGCCTTGAAAAAATTTAGACCCTCAAATAAATCAATTACAACAAATAAAAAATTTGAGCAGTCACTGATGTCAGAATTTTGTGAATTTATTTACAAGAAATTTTCATCTCAAATTTTTATTGGAAGTATAGAATTTACCCAGAATATTAAGTAAACATTTTCAAAAAATTTACCTGCTATTTGACTCATGCATTAATTACTATTAGCTGATGTCCGAAGAGGAGTAGATTAACTTGAACACTTCTCTCACTTACTAGTGGGCGCCGCTGCATAGGAGACGCCACCGGTTACACTCAGTGCAGTATTCCGCTTTCATCCTCACTGCCACATGGGCCCATGGCCACATGGCATACCACCTTTCCTTGTTTTCCTGTTCCCTTCTCGTCGCCTTTTCCCTCGGTCGGCGTCGCTTCGCAAGGATTGAGACCCCATTCCTCTCGGCTCTAACTAACAGCCCATGCACTGACATAGAGCTCCCATACCCTGTCGCGTCGTAGCTTCTTGTAACATCCTCAATTTTGGCCTTCTGTCAAAAGCTAATTTAAGTTAATTAAATTAAAATTTTGGTTTTTTCTTTGGTGTTCTATTTAACCTGGCATCTTTATCCTTTCGAAATTAGAGTTCAATCCTTCATCGTCTGAAAAGTCGAATTTTCAAATTTCGGTCCTTATTTGAAATTCCACCTGAGTTTCAAAATGCTCCAAAAATCCCGAAACCTATTGCATTAGGTTCCAAATATTCTAAAATGAATTTGGGAATTTTTTTTAATATTTTTAGAATCTCTCTGGTATTTTATCTCTCACGGCCTTTCGTCAAATGCCCTTTATTCGTCTCGGAATTGTCAGAATTCCAAATTTCATCCAAAATTAGTGAAACCAATTTTATTGCGTTCCAAATATTTCCTAGTATTTATAGGAATTTTTTTGGGATTTTTAGACCCTGTTTGTTATTTTATCTCGCGTGCTGTTGTTTCTTTAACTTTCGGCCAATCAGGAAGCGACACGTGGTGGCACTGTTCCTTCATCTTCTCCGTACGATGGAATGACCAGAGAGCTCGGTTTCAACTCCAGTAATGGCGCCCCTCATTCAAGACTCCATATCTCTCTCAATAATGCTCCAAATTGATCATGGTTGGGTCCGTTGCGAAGAGGGAGACGAGGAGAACTCATTCCCCGTGACCATTCGTCTTCAATCACGCCGGAAACGGCTCACTCACCCAAAAACTGAAATGAGGTTAAATGGAGATTACTCGGCCATTTCTCCACAAATCGACGTGCTTCCACATCTCAAATCTTCATCTCGGAGTCCTCTACCCCGTGCTCACTTCCTCCCATAGCCATCCCCCTCCATTCGGCCGGGAGCTCGAGAAAACTGACGCCGGTTGTCCTCCGTTTACACCACCGCGTCACATTTTGTTTCAGTGAGCCAAACTCCATTCTGATTCCATCACCGTGTTCGCGTCATCGCCACAAGCAAAATCCCTCAAACGATTTCACTTTTCGTTGTAGGACGGCGGCGAATTTCGCCGTTGAAATTTTCGTTGGGAGCTCCGTTCTTCGCCAATTACTTTCGATCCGGTGAGCTTCTCTCGAATCTGACCACACCGTTGAATTCGTCTCATCGAGCCCTACACGGTGCTCCTTTTAATTTCGTGAAATTTATCGTTTTGGGGGATTTCCATTTAGGATGCCAACCGGCTGTTTAGGCGTCGTCGGCATGCCCCATGGATGGCCGCCACCGGGCTCCCCGTCGCCAGCCACCGTGCGCACGTGCATCCCCAGCCCCGGCCGCACCTTCCCTGATACTCGCCAGCCGCCGCGAGCCGCCGCCTTGGCCTCTCCACGCGCGCCACCGCCCGCCGCAATGGCTGCCTACCGCGCCGCCGTTCCGGGCACTCCCGGCCCTGGCCGACCCGTTGGTCGCGCTCCGCATAAATCCTTTGTCTTTGGCGCCCTCGTTCCCGCCGTCGTGCGCCTCTCGCCGGCAGTCGTCGTCTGAGACCGCCCGAGCCGCCGCCCCGATTCGTCGCGCCGCCCCTCCGGCTCATCTCCGGCCGAGCCCCGCCTACCATGGCACCCCCGCCCTCCCCCTTCCTTTTCCCCCACTCGCCGGCCGCCGCATAAGTTACTTGGTATGGAAATGATGAACTTGTTTAGGACGAGAAATGCTTTACTTAAGAAAGTAATTGTGAAAGTTACTATTGTTATTAATGTTTTACTGCTTTCCAATCTACTATTATTGATGAATGTTGCTTATTGCAAAAGAACCACTTAGCTTGTTGTTGGAAAAAGCCATGCATATAACTATTAGAATTGCATTATGTGCATGACTTGCTGAGTGCTTTAAGTACTCACCCTTGCCACAACACAACCATCAGTTGAGGAAGAATCAACGCCAGCATTGGAGGAGGAGTTCCAGGAGGAGCCGACGAACTAGGGGCGAGCCCAGTTAGTTGCCTGTGGCACATTATTGGCGCCACGAGTTATTTATTTTCGTTGTAGTTTATTTATTTAATACTTTGCCCTGCGAGGCGTACTTTTGTAAGTTAACCATAAGGTTGACTCAATCACTTCCGTTATAATAAAGACTCAATTGATATTCCGTTGTGTATGATTGTGATATTCATCGATGTTGAGACTGTGTGCACTAGCATGATCCTGGACTCGTGCTGAAAACACAGAGGGTCCAGATTTGTACATTCGGGTCCCGACAGAGGTGGTATTAGAGCCATACTGCCTGTAGGACTTACACTTAGTTAGAATGGTTGTAGTGAGGACAAAACTATTTTCTAAAGTTAAAAATTTGCCAAGATGAAGAATGAACTCTTGACTTATCCCCTCTCTTTTATTTATACCCCTTGCTGAATTTTTCTTCTTCTTACTTTGGTTTAAAGTGTTGTGTTCTTACGAGAGTGTCTTTTGGTGGATGAAGAGGATTCACATCTATGGTGAGCGTGACAGAGGCTACGCTGTAGAGCTGTGGAGGATGCTTCAAGTGTTGAGAGGTTTGAGAGGACGATTTATAGAGCCAACACTTGGATCGTGAATGGGAATGCCCAGGGCATGGTCACCAAGATCACCATTTTTGCCCCGGAGAAGACCAAGGCAAGTCACCCCGTCAACATCACAGTTCAAAGGGCTACTTTTGAAGCTGGCATCCAGGAGACATCCCGTCTTGCTTTAGAAAGATCTCCGCCACCTATGCCAAGGAGCTGCATGAGTCTGTCTTCCGCCTTCACCCGCAGAAAGGAGGAGTCACTAGTGCAGCGATCGACCTTGAGAGCGACGCCACTGTTGTGCACTTGGCCAAGTTCGCCGCCGTGCGGGATGCGGTGATGGATCAGACTGTGCAGGAGTTGGACGTCGCCTACACTGCTTTGGAAGCCACCGAGAAGAATCTGCAGGACGTCAGAATGAGGGCCGTCTAGAGGATCGGAGAACTGGAGGAGGCTCTGTATGGAGGACAGCCTGAGCCGGAGGCAGAGCTAGAGCTTGATGAGGAGGACCCAGTTGAGGTGCAGCCGAAGCCAAATCCGGAGCAACAACCAGCGCCAGAGTTGGAGGAGGATGTTGCTTCATCGACTACGACAGTTCAGGGTCATGGAGATCGCTTCGCGCCGATGCCGCCGCACCCGCCCAAGTGTCCACCAGGATGTTCCCACTCAGGGTGGCTCAATGAGTGAGCGTTTAGACTTAGCGGTTGAGTTGAGACTCCAGTGTTGAGTCGCGTCTTAGAATAATAAGAGTCGTCCTTTAGGTGTTAGACTCCAGTGTGTAAGTTTAATTCGGATTTTCTTGATTGCTGAGTGTGCAATATGTGTTGCAAAGCCCTTAGGCATTGTGAGCAACCATACTAAGTTATTAATAGTTAATAAAGTTGGATTTTGTGTTACCCCTTTTTACCCCCGCATAAGTTTCTATTTTACTTGTCTATTCTTGTTCCCTCTCATCTCTACACCCCGGAGTAATCAACAGATGGTGAACACTCGCGGCAACAATGGTGCAAGTGGAAGTGGTTCTCGTCCCACTGGGAACCCCAATGATGGAAGACCTGCACCCCAGCCAGCACCCCCAGTTGACATGCAGAGATCTCAGAAGCTCACTAACGGGTAGCTTATCTAGAGAACATTAAGGCTCCATGTGTTTCTATGGGAATGATCTCGATGAAGGAACTGAACAATGGTCCCTCCTTGGCCTCATTGCTAGGAAAATATGATGCTTTTGTTGTTGCTACCCCTATAGCACGTGCTCGCCAAGCATGTATGTTAGTGGGTGGTACTTGTCCCTCCTCTCTAATGGGGGGATTGATCCAGGTAGCACCAGCACTCGTCGTCCTCGTATGAGACAAGCGTATCGACGACGGGGGACCTTTCCCACTGCATTAACTTAGCACATTGCTAGGGCTCTAGGAGAGCTCACTGTTTCAAAGGGAGACGATTTAGCCATGAAGAACGCCGAGTAGGAGTCAGTAGGGAGAATAATGTAAGATAAGGTATTTCAAGTCTTACCCTTATGTAATATATAGTAATGTATGATGTAATGTATGGAACAAGCTGGTCCTTTTGTTGTAAGATAGTTTGCTTATGAATAAAGTCTTTTAGTTTTGAATTTCTGTGTGTGATTGGATCATACTCGTGAATGCTTGACATTAGGTTAAAAATTTCATGACGTAGTGACACTTGATAATAATAATAATAATAAACCATAATTAACTAAAATACATAGGCATGATTTTAAATTAAAAACACTTCATTAAAATGAAACTACTCCTAAATTTACAAACATTTTAAATGTTATAAAACTTTAGTGAACGGAATGTTGCCTTGTAATCCTATAGGATTTTGTCTAAACTTTCTCTTGATTAAATAACATTTCAGGATGCTAGTTATGAGATCTTTGAATGAACTCCTGGAAAGTGAGGCTACTCAAGAGTCAAGAAATGAATCCTACAAGAACTACTCTTCCAACACCAGCTCAACCAAATCCAATACACCCAATAGCTAGAGCCTCTTCTTCGCGGCGTGCAAATCATCGTGAATCTCCACCACCACTTCGAAACCAACAAGAATTTATCCCAGAAGAACAACTACCAGAACCTCCAACTATGGCACAAGTTCTTACCATGATCGAACAAGAACGTCAGACCAACACACTTTTACTTTTGCAGTTGGTGCAAAACACCACCAACCTCGGCATAGTTGTTGCCTGAGGAGGAAATGGTGAAGCGCCAAACCAATCTAAATTGGGCGAGTTTTTGAAAATCCGGCCTCCAACATTCTCCACTTCAATGGATCCTCTCAATGCAGATGAGTGGCTTTGTTCCATTGAAGGCAAGCTAGCCATTGCACAATGTAATGACCAGAAGAAAATCCTGTATGCACCTTATCAACTCTTGTGGACAAGGCAATCCGAGTAGAACACAGTACTCGGGTTGTCATGGAAAGCCATAGGAGAAAGTGGATAGCACAGAAGTTTACCAATGCTAGTCCTTTCAGGCTTTGCACTGGACAACCATTCACAGCTCGTCCTTCGGCTCCATTTCAGCAAAAAAAAAAAAGGAGCCAAGTTCAAACTTCTCTTCCTCGGCCACCTCCAGCTATCCATCAAACAGATTTGGTGGATGACCTTTTGGAATTCAGCAACAAGCCTCTAATGTGATGTGTTACAATTGTGGTGAATGCGGGCACTTCACCAATGTTTGCCCAAAAAGGAATGTAGCTCATCCTCGGCCTCAGCCTCAAGGAGCACCTAACCTACCCTCAGGTCGACCTTAAGGATCTGGAGGCCAGGAAGCCTCTATACCAGCTCCTGCACAAGCTCAAGGCCCTACTCATGGTTGTTTGCATTATGTGACCACTGAGGAACCCAGTGGCACACTCGACGTGGAGTTGGGTATATTCCCTGTTCACTCAGCACCTACTATGGTATTGTTTGATTCTGGAGCTTCGCACTCTTTCATTTCTAAGAAATTCATAGATCAACATAACATTAAGCCAGATCTTCTCTCCACAAAATGATAATTTATTCCCTAGGAGCCGCCATGAAAGCCATAAAATTGTGTTCAAATATTTGCATTGAAATAAATGGAATCTCATTTCATGCAAATTTTATAGTCATAGAAACTTTAGGACTAGATGTAATCCTTGGTATGGATTGGTTAGCCAAAAGTAAAGGATAAATAGATTGTGCCAACATATCCATATCCCTAATAAATTCTAAAGGAACCTTGTAAACTTTTCATCCATTCAAGACACTTCAAATACACAATCTTCTCTTGGTTTAGCTTTAGTTGAAAAACTCAATCCAGTACCCATAGTTTTTTAATATTTATATGTCTTTCTAGAAGAATTACCGGGTTTGTCACCAAATCGAGACATAGAGTTCGTCATCGATCTTATACCTGGCACATCTCCTATATCCAAACGTCCTTATCGTATTCCTCCAAATGGATTAGTAGAACTAAAGAAACAACTCGAAGAACAATTGAACAAAGGGTTTATTCATCCTAGTTCATCCCCTTGGGGCAGTCCTGTTCTTTTTGTTAGTAAAAAGGATGGTAGTCTACGCATGTGTGTGGATTATCGTGGTTTAAATAATGTCATAATAAAAAACAAATATCCATTTCCTTGTATTTATGACTTGTTTGATCAATTAAATGGTGCTCAAGTCTTTTCAAAAATTGATTTAAGACAGGAGTACTATCATTTGAAAATCAAGTCTAAAGATGCCTCAAAAATAGCTTTCACTACTCAATATGGTCTGTATGAGTATGTCGTGGTGTCTTTTAGACTTACTAATGCTCCTGACAGTTTTATGCCCCTTATAAATAAGGTCTTTATGGAGTATTTAGATAAGTTCATAGTGGTTTTTATTGACAACATTCTCATCTATTCCAAAACAGAAAAAGAACATGCGCATCATTTGTGTATGGTACTTGAAAAACTCTGAGTACACAAACTTTATGCTAAGTTCGAGAAATGTGAATTTTGGCTAGGAAGGTGCATTTCTTGGGCATATCCTTTCTAAAGGTGGAATAGCAGTTGATCCCAGTAAAATCTAAGCAATCCAAAACTGGGAGCAACCAAAGTCTGTTCCTCAAATCTGAAGTTTTCTCGATTTAGTAGGATACTACCGTCGCTTTATCGAGAACTTCTCTAAAATAGCTAGACCTATGACTCAACTCCTAAAGAAAGAAAACAAGTTTGAGTGGACCCCTAGTTGCGAGGCAAGCTTTTAGGAATTAAAGAAAAGGTTAACCACAGCCCTAGTGCTAGTGTTACCAGATGTCTACAAAAACTTTGATGTATATTGTGATGCATCACGCAATGGACTAGGTTGTGTGTTGATGCAAGAAATGAAGGTTGTAACCTATGCCTCTCGACAACTACGACCTCATGAGATGAACTATCCAACTCATGATCTAGAGCTAAAAGCAGTTGTTCATGCTCTAAAAATCTGGCGTTATTACCTCATTGGTAATCAATGTAATATCTACATCGATCACAAAAGTCTAAAATATTTCTTTACTCAGCCAGATCTGAATCTGAGGCAAAGAAGATGGTTAGAGCTAATAAAAGATTACGACCTTAGCATTCATTACCACCCTGGTAAAGCTAATGTTGTAGCATACGCTTTAAGCCACAAGCTTCACCATATTTCTGTCTCAACTCATACCAGTCAATCAAAATTGATAAAAGAATTCCAAAAGCTTAATTTGGACATTGTGAAAGAAGGGTTTGTTGTAGCTCTTCAAATGCAACCAACTCTTAAATCCCAAATTAAAGCTGCTCAAATCAAGAACGAAACCATTATCAAAATCCAGAAAGAATTGAAACAAGGAATCAAATCTGAGTTTGTTGAAAGCCCAGATGAAGTGATCATGCATAAAAATCAAATCTATGTCCCCAATGATCCTGAGCTTAAATTTCTTTACAAGTTATGCTTTCATTTTTGTTACTCAGAATTTTGCATTCAATTCAGCTTTATACAAATATATGTAGTAGCCTCCTTTGTTTCAGCCTACATGTAATTTAGGTTCTGCAAATGTCTTGAGAGTACAATTTTGTACTCACCTTGCTATCAATGTTGTTTTAGGTGAGAAAATAGAATATCCCTAGGACACAGAATGTGACGCTGATTATGGGGATAACGACAATGTTTTTATTTAGGATTTTACCTTGCCAGTTGCCTGTGAAAAAAGAGGAAGTATATAGTGAAAATAGACATATGGTGCAATCATGAAAGTAGGCAAACAGACACGTCAGATCGAACTTGAATGGTTCAGATCTAGGTGGAATCCCACCTCCTCCACCTAAACATGTTTTGCACATAACCCCCTAGAAAAATTACAAAATCCACACCTTTAGTGGTGGTAGGATTCTACCTAGATCTGAACCATTCAAATTCGATCTAACATGTCTGTTTGCCTACTTTCATGATTGCACCATATGTCTACTTTCACCATATACTTCCTCATGAAAAAATGGGTTAGATAGGCATATTATGACAAGATAAAGATGTTACTGCTATATTAAATTTTGGCTTGTAATAATGTTACGTAAGAACTGTTTGCGCTAAAGAATGTAACAAAATGTTATGTATGGTTGTGATTATAATTTGTGTATATGCGTGCTAGATACTGATCATAGGACTAACACAGAAAGGATATTTAGATTTTTTTTTTTTTTATGATAGAAATTTGGGGAAAACAAGAAGCAGTATCAGTTAGACTTAGGCCATGTTTGGATCCTTGGACTAATTGTTAGTTGACTAAAAATTAGTCCTGGTCTATCCAAACAGGAAGACTAATAAGTGGACTAATTTTTAGCCAACCCCTTAGCTAACAATTAGTCCATTAGTTGGTGGGAGGGAGCTAATTTGGGCTAATAGCAGGTAACACGTTGGAAAAGTCTGAAATACCCTTGCGCTGGTCTTATCCTCACTTCCTCACCCGTGCGTCCACTCCCCAATCCGTTATGAGGGGTAAACTTGACTTTTCTAAGAAATTAGCCCAACCATTAGCCATGTATCCAAACAGTCCTAGGCTAATTTTGGATGGACTAATTATTAGCTGGCTAACAATTAGCTCTAGCAATTAGCCAACTAACAATTAGTTTTAGCCCATCCAAACATGGCCTTATTCCTCAACCATTTATCATTTGCCGTGTACTTAGGGGAGAAATTTGTGGGGAAAGAGAATTTTTCTGGAAGGATGATAAGGATAACGTCCTTCAGATAAGTCTCTTTGCGTGAGCGTAACAAACTTGAACTAGGACTGGACAAGTGTGGAATACCAAAGCATAGCAGAGATCAGGATAGAAATTGTTTGCTTTTTGAATTATCAAAGTAGCAGGTTCTTTATTTTTACGTATTTCTATTTTCTACCCAAAACCGCTCTTGTTGGAGTAGAAGACTGAAGCTTGTTTAGATTTCTACTAGTCTGTTAGCAGAGACCAGGATAGAAATTGTTGAAGCATTAACGTTGTCGTTTTATACTGAACTGGTTCCATGAATTTCTTCTATCTCTTCATATAGAGTAAATTTTAAGGGAGATTTCGAGCTTCTTGGACTCTACTCCAGATACATGTGGTGGCTGCCTAATCTTACATATAACTGAATTAAAGTAGACATATAGGTGAAACATGCAACTGAATTACGTGTAATGAAACTGCAATTATTAAAAACCGAACTGTGGAAACTTCTACAATTTTGGCAATTCACTACGTATATATTCTCCTGTGGTGACTATTCAAGTGGAAATCAATTGCTTCACATTCAGATAAGATCACCATCCGGGTTGATCACAACGTCAGCGAGTGACCAGCGACCCGGACACTAGAGTCACCGAGTCGGTGTATGGAGAGTGGGAGACCATCCCGGGAATCACATCGTCGTCAGTCCAAGTCGGCGTTGAGGAGAAGCTTGATTCCGTGGAGAGGTACCCATGAACAGCAATGTCCTCTCGCACGAGCTCTTATCCTGTGTGTCTGGAATCTGGCCAAAAGCAGGCGCCTTACACCTCATCAGAGATGGAGAGGCACGCGATGCCGCGCTCCGAAGTCGCCTTTTGTAATTTGATTTTTTGCTCTTGATCTTTCAATACTGGCCAGAAAAGCGGCATTCTGTATGGATAAGGAGCATCTGAAAGAGGGTAGGGATTCCAGGCAAAGTGGGTATCAAGAGATCGATAGGTGCCTGCTTGTAACTTGCTACTGAACAGGACACACACACAAAAAAAAACGTTCTCTTCTATTATTTCTTTCTTTTTTACTTATAAAACTCAAGAGTCAAGACTATATCTGAATTTATACCCAATCTATAGCCCCAAGAAATGGAATAGAATTCTACTTCCTTGTCCTAATCCAACTCCTCATCCTAACCGGACTCTTAATCAAAACTCCTAAATTGATTACAAGATTATATCTAAGCGACGCCAGCTTCCTACTTCCTTGTCCTAATCCAACTCCTCATCCTAACCGGACTCTTAATCAAAACTCCTGAATTGATTACAAGATTATATTTAAGCGATGCCAGCTTCCCTTGCTACCAAAGGACAGCGTCATGCGCTGCTCTTGCATCTTTTCGTAGTCCTCAGCGTAGAAGCTATATATTGCTACTCCTTCACGTATGATTGCACCTTGCTGACAAGCCGGACGCCGACCAGGTGCTTGACCAGAGTCACCGGGTTCACGTTCGGCCGTGCCTTCTCCTGGTTCAGTGCCACCCAGTAGCCGTCACCTCGTTGAGCGTCATGCCCTTGGTGACCGTCAGCTTTTCTTTACACACTACGTCGCTCAGCGATGATAGCCTACCCCGAGGCACAATAGTGAAGGCCTTCCCTGGGGCAAGCGTGGCACCATCAAAGTTAGAACCTCACTCTAATACTAATTATTGGGTTTTAGCCATGAATCATAAATACACGGATACGAACACGAAGAAGATTTAAGGCAATTTTCTGTTCTAATATTTCTTTCTTTCTTTCTTACAAAACTCAAGACTCCCTCTGAATTGGTACCCAATCTACAGACCTAAGAAATGGAATAGGATTCTACTTCCTTGTTCTAATCTAACTCCTCATCCTAATCGGACTCTTAATCAAAACTCATAAATTGATTACAAGATTATCCCTTACAAAAAGAAAGTAACCATGTGACACATGGGCATGATATTCACAGGCAAGATTGGCTACTGCAAATGGCAGATCGATTGTGTATTAGAGAAATTTTGGGAATCTGTAATGGAAAAACATTGCCTACTTTGGTCAAATAACTCCTACTCACAAAGTAGGTATCGAGACTAGAGATTATTGATTTGAAACAATATTCTTCAACTAGTAGTGTACGCTGGTACTCAAGGAGAAGTAAGGACAGAAATTGCAGATTGGATTTTGACAGAGATGAAGGTATTTTGGGAGCTTTTTACAATACACTAAATTGAATATAAACCGTTCATTCTTTTCAATCCAATGGATTAGATTAACTAGATTTTACTTATATTTCATCTAGTAGTAGAGTAGTAGAAACACCCTTAACAAATCAACGGTTAGATATGATTTCTATTACACATTTTATACTACCAGTATAATGCACCATAAAATTTCTCTATTTTGGAGCTTGTTTCTTCTAGGTCAAACTGCAGCAAAATTTATGTTGGTTTTCTGAGAAGTTAATTTATGTCTCGCATGTAGTATGTGCTTAAACAATTTCCACTCAAATTATACGAAGTAACACAAAATATGTAATTTTCATTGAAATGAAGGAGTAAATAGAACATGAAAACAAAACGAGAGCAGCAAAACAACCAAAATTGCACTGCAGCAAAACCGACAACAGCTATGACATGGCAGTTACGAAATCGTGATAGCCTCATCGCTCTTGCTTTCAAGAGCCTGTTTCGACTTTTCCAAAGAAAAACAAAGTAAAACATAATTTTGCTTTCACTGAGATCTCATTCGTAAAAAGTACTAGTTATATGCCCGTGCGTTGCTACGAAAAACAAAATTGATAACGAAAAATAAAGATTAAAAAATAAAAAATACTATTTCATAAGATCAAACATCTATCTTTAACGTTTCGTTTCTTGCAAAAGCTGGCTAATTAAAGCAACGCTTCGTTTCTTGCGTAGGGCAATTAAGCAAGGCAATTAAATAGGGCAATTAAGCAGGGCAATTAATGTGACGTGGGAAAAAACTCTCACTTTATATAGTTGAGATTACTATACCTTCCATTTAAGCCATATTCTTTTTCTGATGTCAAAAATCGCTTCTTATCTGCATATTTGAGAAAGATGCCATGCTTGTAAAAACTAAACATTGCGATATAATGGTCCCTCCATGACATCAACCATCTCTCACTGAGAATCACAAATATTACAATCTTTTTTAGTAGATTCTCACGTTGAAATCCAATCTTTAATTTGATATCATTTCAATGAAACAATGTAGCATGGAATGTCAATTGCTGAAATAGAGTTGCTGTCAACCGAAGTCACAGACCAGTGGGTATCACATCAAATTGTTGAAAATAGAATATGTTTTGAATTGGCCTAAGAAAGTCGTACACTAAAATAATGGGCAGCATCGACTGAGACTAACGTGGAAAGAAACAATTAAAAGAGGCTTAAGGTATTGGATAATTGGAATGTATTAAAAAATTTGGAGTTAGATTTTTTAGATAATGGAAGAATATATTAACTCCCTCTACATCGTACGATACACACAGCCTACCAATTATTACAAAGTTACCATCAAAATGTTTCCTGAAAGAAACATGCTAGAAAACTGAAAGCCACCAATCAAGAAAAAGCAATTCAAAGCCCTCAACTCGCACATAGTCTTATACTAAATCTCCATCCATGGCCGATGAAAACTTCCCCGATAAGGACCTCCAAAGATCTGCACACAACTAAAATCCTATCGCGATCCTTTTGTCGATGCAACACAGACCATGATCGTAGCCAATTTAGATAGGAGTGCATGGAAGTTAGCGGTCGACGTACCGAAATCATTACCTAAGATGGAAGGTTTAGAGATTTTATTGACTTGACTTGGTTTCTTTCCTAGTCTACCCTAAGTTGTTTGGAACAAAAGACTTAATTGTTGTTATTGTTTTGTCTACTAATTTTTATTCCGTGCTCTTTTCATCTATCGGCTATATCGCTAGGGTTGGTGTCGTTTGAATGAGTGAAGAGCTAAGGGACACTTGGGTGGCCTATGCTGCATAGACCGGACAATTTGCAAAGCATATATGCAGAGGTCTCATCAAGAACAATTCCAGATGATAGCCGCTTCTCTGAACGTATATTTTGTAGAATTGTAGATATAGAAAGGAAGATGCAAGATATCGTAAGTTGCGAATCCTAATAGGAGAGAGCAAAGAGTCAGTTTGCATGTACAGGGTTAGAGCAGTGAAGTCCAGTACTGTTAATGTCATGGACTCATGGAAACATGGCAAGCAATTAGGAAGTCTCACGGTTTTCTCAACAGGGCTCTATTTTTAGGTTGTGAAGTTATTTCCTATGCAAGCTTCAATCTGGAGCACACTTAAAATTTCTCGGTCAGAATTAGGCCTGGAATTAGATATGGATTATACCCTGATCTGTTCTGGAATTCTAATTTGATAAGAACTGAATATTGTGAAGCTGTATATTATATTTGAGAGAGGTGCTTCTATGCTCTTCCTTTTAAAAGTTGCACAACTATTAAAACATGAATGAAGGATAGATGGTGATTAGTTACCTCTTCGTTTGCTTCAAGATTTTATGCAACTTGTACTAGAAGGAAAAGCATAGCATCAAATATTCCTGTATTTGCATTCTGTCTTCAACAGATTGTTGATTTTCCTAAAAGCTAAATGTACTCCTTGGAAAAATTATCAATTTTGTTATATTACTGTTTGCACCAAAATTCGGCGTCCTCGATAAAATCGGATAAAAGGATATTTTGGAAAGGATAAACCAGCATCGAACAAATCGGAAAGAGAATCCGTTTCTAATAAGGAAAGGAAATCGGATCAAAAAGCCAGTACGGGTAAGGTCGCCGTATCCATGCGTGACTCGGATCGGCCATAATATTATAAAAAGGGACAGGCTCTGGGCGGAAAAAGAATCCAATCTCAACACAACACACATCTACTTTTTACAAGCCTTTTGCATCGTTTTAGATTTACAAACCTTCCTGTAAGTCGACGGAATCAACAGAGTTGCGCATCGCCGATTGTTGGTTTTGGCCGATTTCGCCCCAGGTTCGATCTGCTTTGTTTTGTTGCGCATCGCCTTCTCAAAGCCGATTTTGCCTTGTACCCGGATTAACCGCAAGGTTGATTTAGTTATCTCCTGATCGGCTCCTGGCCGACTAGCGTTAAGCCGATAATCTTTGTTTTATCGGCTTTGATTGCTTATAATCTTTACCTTGTCAATTCCAGGTCAAATTGACTGGCACGCCTTGCAAACTCGGTGTTTGTCTTGTATGTTCGAGGCTAGAAACCCAGCTTCACGTTGTTAACGCGAACATATTTTGGCACGCCCGGTGGTACAAAGAAAATCAAGTTGTCATCAACCGACAAGCATGCAGTCACCACCGATATCAACGCGGATGCTATAATCGCCCCGAAAATGGCCGATTTAACTCCCGAGCAGCGGAAAGAGATCGAAGACCGGAAGGCAGCTTTGGAGGAAATGATGTTGCGGTGTTTCCAGAAAACACGCCGAGGCGTTACTCAGAAGGCTGCGCTTCCAACAATCAACCCTATCGGCGATTCACCATCTGATCCAGTAAGCCGATATGCACCTGCTCAAGTTGATTTGTCAAATATGATTGAGCAATCTGTGCATCACGCACTAATTAATCAGTCATCGGCTCTAGTGTCTACATTGAAACCGATGATAGAAAATAGTGTAAAAACAATTGCTCAGGAATTGGCTGTGTCTGGAAGCCTACTAGATTCATTACAAACCCTCCCTACATACCCAGTATACTCCATAACACCCAATACCAATACGGTAAACGTGTCGGCACACACACTTATCATGATGCTGACTCAGCCTACTGTGTTAAAACCTAGTTCGCAAAAAGATGGAATTGCGCACTACCATGGACATACGGATGGGGCAAAAATGAGTGTACCAAGCCCATCGAACGGACCCTCTGGTAGTGGCATCGGTTTATCGGCTTCACGGCCGATTGAAACAGATCAAGTTCCACAATCACAAGGAACCGCAGTCAGAAACCAAGCACCATATAGGGTACCGTACCATACGTTGAGCCTCTTGCACCTATACCCGATACGCTTGTTTTTAGAAACCACGATTATGACCAAGTGCCGAGACCCCCTATGGCGCGATTTGGACAAAGACCCGAGTTCGCACTCGGGGGGCAGGGCGTGAACAACGAAAATTGGCAGTGTCCGGTTGCACCGCAAGCCGACAATGTCAATTTGGCAGAACAAATTGCTAATGTTTTAAGAGAACAGTTCGGTTTACATCCTAAAGGAAGGGTAATCGGCTATAGAAAGCTGTATCCCGATTACATAGATCGCATACCGTATCCACACAACTTCAGAATACCAGACTTTGCCAAATTTTCGGGCGATGATTCCGTTACCACCATCGAACATATCGGCCGATTTATGGCTCAGTGTGGGGAAGCTGCACATTCTGACGGGTTAAGAATTAGGCTATTTCCTTTGTCATTGTCTGGTGCAGCATTTACTTGGTTTACCAATTTGCCTCCAAATTTAGTTCATATTTGGAACGATTTGGAAAGCCGATTTCATGAATACTTCTTCTCGGGAACTATGGAGCTTAGAATTTCTTATCTTAGCTCGGTCCGACAGAAGTATGGCGAATCGGTTTCCGACTACATTAGAAGGTTTAGAGGAGTGCGAAATAGATGCTTCAGTGTAACATTACCCATGATCAATTAGCCGACCTAGCATTTCAAGGGCTAATCCCACCATTAAAAGACAAACTGTCAGGCCAAGAATTCCCCGATCTAGGTCACTTACTCCATCGCGTAACGGCACATGAAAGCCGATATGCAGAAAACAAGGGGTTTAAGGACAGATTTAGATCAAGCGGTAATGAAAAGGCCAAGGTAAACATGGTAGAGTATAATTCAAGCGACACTTCTGAGGACGAAGAGGCAGGAATAAACATAGCCGAGTGGACCAAGGGTTCCAAAAGGTCGCTCATGTGCTCTTTACTCAAGCCGACAAAAAATAAGGCAGAAGTTAAGTATTCATATGACGTGTCGAAGTGTGATAAGATATTTGATTTATTGCTGCAAGAAAAACTCATAAGACTACCAGAAGGACACGTCATCCCATCGGCCGAAGAGATTAAAAAGCGAAGGTATTGTAAATGGCACCATTCGTTTTCACATAATACTAACGATTGCAATATTTTTCGACAACAGATTCAATCGGCTATCGCCGATGGAAGATTGAAGTTTGCAGAATAATCGGCTATGCAAATAGATGTGAATCCTTTCCAAATCAACATGGTTCAATGCTCACGGAAAGGAAAGGAATCTGCAGAAGAGGATATCAAGCCGACTAAAAAAGTTGAGATACGGTCAAAAGGAGGCGAAATAGTGCAAATTACTATCGGCTCTATACAAATAGAGGCCGATAAGAATGGGCAGAACTCGAGAACAGTGAAACCAAGAGGAGATTTGGAAGTCGGGAAATGGTATAGGGCGGAGAGGGCTCCAAGAAAAGCCAACTTCAAGCCAAAACCAACTTTATCGCAACTCCTAGGGAAGTATGAAAGGATAAGTCAAAGACGCAATACTCGACAGTCCAATAGCTTCCATCGGTCGGATCAAATAACAGACGAATATTGGCAGCCAGATGTGCCACATCGGCCAACTACCGAAGAAGAAAAACACCGGCAATGTCCCTTTTGGCAATTTTGCTGGGAGAAGGGGATGATCTTACCAACAGTACTATCATGCCCTATGCAACACTCGTCCATGCATCGGCTAAACCAGTCGGTAAAAGACAGATTGTCCAGACCAATGCACGATCGACTAGAAGTTAGAAATAGGAGGCCGATCCATGAAAGATTGTCAACGTCAGAACAAGGCGAGTCCTCTCGAACTCAAGAAATATCGGCTTCTCACAACATGATCAGGATGGAATCTGACAGTGAAATGAGTAACTTGGCTGGAAAAATCAGAAAGCTGATAGAACCTAAACCTAGGTAGTGCCCCTCAGGTCTTAGCAAATCACAGCGCAGACGGCTTCAGCGACTGAAGACACAAGAAGAAAGGGAAGCTGAAAAGCAGAAAGAAAGGGATCGGGTATTCAACAAGCTAAGGCCTATACCGGTCGCAAAACAGGAATGGAGGAAAAAGGAACAAACCGACAGTGATTCAGATCAATCAGTCGAATCCGGATCTTCGATGATCCGAGATGATACGCCACCAGTAGATATAAACATAGTATTTACTCTACCCGCTGAATTCAAAACTGAGGAATCGGCTGAAGAAGTATTTGCCCAGCTGTGCCTCGGGGCACCAGATGCCGTGTTTGAGAAGCCGCAAGATAAGCATCGGCATCTAAAGCCATTATACCTCAAGGGGTATATTAACGGCCGACCAATATCAAGAATGTTAGTCGATGGCGGGGCAACGGTCAATCTAATGCCGTTAAGTACTTTTAAAAAATTGGGTAAAGCCGACGAAGATTTGATCAAGACAAACATGGTATTAAATGACTTCACGGGGGATCCCACCGAAGCCAAAGGTGTGATGATGTCGGAGTTAACAGTCGGCAGTAAAACTTTGCCGACTGCATTTTTCGTGATAGAAGCAAAAGGCAATTATAGCGTGCTCCTTGGGCGGGACTAGATCCACGCCAATTGCTGCATACCGTCAACCATGCATCAGAAGTTGGTACAGTGGAACGATGACGCAGTTGAAGTCGTGCCTGCTGATACATCGGCTCATATCGCCATGGCAAGCCCTGACACCAACTGGCCACATGAAGAAGCTGAATGTATATCAGGAAAAGTCTTGGACGATTGTGATTTCATCTGCATCGAGAAAACAGGATTCAAGCCGATCAGTGTTAGACCTAACACATTTGATCGGACAAGCGAAGTGGTAATAAGATGGAGTCCAAAACAATAGCGAGGTTGCAGGAAAAAGTGAGAAGCTGTCGGCAAGAAGAATATGAGGAAGCCGTCGAAGACTTCGAAGAAGAAAGGAAAGGGTTAGGATTTACCTCTGCCGATTTGCTTGAGGAAATCAACATTGGAGAAGGTGATAGAAAAAGACCAACATTTGTAAGTGCTAAATTAGAACCCAATTATAAAGCAAAGTTGGTCGAAATACTCAAAAAATATTGAGATTGCTTTGCATGGGAATATTATGAGATGCCAGGTTTAAGCCGACAGTTAGTTGAACATCGGCTACCCATAAAACCTGGATATCGGCCATTTAAACAGTATCCTAGACGATTTAATCCTACGTTATATGATGCCATAAAGGAAGAAGTAGGACGATTACTAGAGGCTAAGTTTATCCGGCCTTGCCGGTATGCTGAGTGGGTCTCGAATATCATTCCTGTGAGGAAGAAAAACAGCAAACTTAGGGTATGTGTCGATTTTAGAGATTTAAACAAAGCCACACCAAAAGACGAATATCCGATGCCTATAGCCGATATGCTTATCGATGCTGCATCTGGGAATAAAATCATAAGTTTTCTGGATGAAAATGCTGGATATAATCAAATATTCATGGCAGAAGCCGATATACCCAAAACAGCCTTCAGATGCCCAGGAGCCTTAGGGCTATACGAATGGACTGTTATAACATTCGGTTTAAAAAATGCCGACGCTACTTATCAGCATGCTATGAACCATATTTTCCATAATTTAATCGGCAATACCGTGGAAATATACATTGACGATGTAGTAGTAAAATCCAAAGAGGATTGGCAACATTTAGCCGATTTCGAAAAGATGTTCGAGAATACACGGGCGCACGGATTAAAAATGAACCCGCTCAAATGCGCTTTTGGAGTATCGGCTGGACAATTCCTTGGGTTTACAGTACATGAAAAAGGGATTGAAGTAAACCAAGCTAAAGTGAAAGCTATAGCCGATACTAAGCCGCCGACAAATAAGAAGGAGTTACAAGTATTGATAGGGAAAATCAATTACTTGCGACATTTCATTTCAAACTTGTCCGGGCGGATTCGGGCCTTCACACCACTATTGAAAATTAAAACCGACCAAGAGTTCAAATGGGGAGTCGATCAACAGAAGGCCTTCGATGATGTGAAAAATTATCTGATGAGCCCGCCAGTATTAGCCGCGCCTAAGCATGGTGTACCTTTTAAATTATACATATCGGCTGAAGGAGATACAGTAGGGGCAGTTCTAACACAGGAAGCCGATAGGAAGGAACGAGCTATCTTCTATTTAAGCCGACGTCTCTTAGACACAGAAACCAGGTATCCCCAGGTAGAAAAATTATGCTTGTCTTTATATTTTGCTTGCACTAAATTAAGACATTATATTTTGGCATCAAAATGCATTATAGTCTGCAAAACCGACGTAGTCAAGTACATTCTATCCGCACCAATTTTACGAGGTCGACTTGGTAAATGGGCGTATGCTTTAACCGAGTTCGACTTGACATATGAATCGGCTAAGTCTGTGAAAGTGCAAGTCATAGCCGATTTCATTACAGGGAATGCTACATTAGCCGAAACAGTCGATGTGACTCCTTGGCAATTATACTTTGACGGATCTGTTTGTCAAGAGGGAGAAGGCATCGGTGTAATTCTGGTTTCGCCAAAGAAACAAAACTTTGAGTTCATATATCGGCTAAATGGTCGATGCTCTAATAATCAAGCAGAATATGAAGCACTGTTAAAAGGGCTGCAATTGCTAGACAACATCGGGGTAAAAGACGTCGAAGCCTTCGGAGATTCATTGTTGGTCGTGCAACAAGTCAAAGGGGAATACCGATGCAATGACGATACGTTAGCTCAATACATGCATCAATGCCTCCAAATTATTGAGGCGCTTACAACTTTCTCCATAAAACATATCCCTAGAGGAGCCAATGACAAGGCCAACATGCTGGCACAATGTGCATCAGGTTATAGGAATAAGAGCCGATAGGAAATAATCGAGCTAGGCGATTGGTCGATTATGTGTGCTCATCCTGTCGACTGGAGAACCGAAATTAGGGAGTATTTACTCAATCCTTCTAAGCCGACTGAGCGGAAAGTAAAACATAGGGCACTTAAGTACGTGTTTTTGGATAATGTGTTATATTTTCGGACCATAGAAGGTTTGTTGTTAAGATGCTTGGGAACAGAAGAGGCCAAGGTGGCAATGGGAGAAGTCCACGAGGGAATCTGTGGATCACACCATTCAGCCCATAAAATGAAATGGATACTGAGACGCAAAGGGTACTTTTGGCCGACAATGTTGGAAGACTGTTTCAAGTACTACAAGGGATGCCAAACTTGTCAAAAGTTTGGCAACGTACAAACAGTACCGGCATCGGCTTTATACCCGATTATCAAACCATGGCCGTTTAGAGGATGGGGTATGGACATCATCGGCCAGATATTCCCAGCATCTAGTAAAGGTCATAAGTTCATCCTTGCAGCCACAGACTATTTTTCAAAATGGGTTGAGGCTGTACCGCTCAGGAAAGTTACTAGCAAGGAACTGATCGACTTTGTAAATGAACACATCATCCATCGGTTTGGAATTCCACAGACAATCACTACTGATCAAGGGACTGTGTTCATGTCTAAGGAGTTCAAGGATTTTGCAAAAAGTCTTGGGATAAAGCTACTTAACTCCTCCCCTTATTATGCTCAGGCCAATGGGCAGGCCGAGTCATCGAACAAGACATTGATAAAACTGATAAAAAGAAAAATCGAGGAAGAACCAAGAAAATGGCATTCAACGTTATCAGAAGCTTTATGGGCTTATCGGCTATCTTATCATGGGTCAATTAAACTATCACCCTTTCAGCTAGTGTATGGGCAAGAAGCCGTTTTGCCTGTGGAGATCAATATCGGCTCGGTAAGGCTATCTGAGCAAGAGAAATTGCCGACCGATGAATACAAGCAGGCAATGCTAGACAACCTATATGACTTAACTGAACTAAGGTTGATTACATTGGATCGGCTTAAGAAAAACAAGGAAAGGGTTGCCAGATCATATAATAAGAAGGCTGTACCAAAGTCCTTTAATCAAGCCGATTTAGTATGGAAAACCGTGTTGCCAATCGGTTCTAAAGACAATCGATTTGGTAAGTGGTCTCCAACATGGGAGGGGCCTTATAAGATAAATCGGCCAGTTGATGGGAACTCGTATATAATCGAAACCTTGGACGGATCGGTCCTACCTAAAGCAATCAATGGAAAGTACTTGAAAGCATACTACCCTAGCGTATGGATTGGACCCTGAGCATAGGAATAAAAATCGATGAGGAATCGATTACAAAAGCACATACATATAAGATCGGTTACACAGCCGATCGAGTCAATTATCCAAAAGCTATTCTGCATCGTGCCATCCAAAAAACCGTTTACATCCCACCAGGAGTTGAAACATTGTTTACAAAAGGTCGGCTGCATGGCCGGTACTATCGATTAGTTCATCAAAAGTAAGTCAACGCTCTGTGTGTTCGAAATCAATGAAGCCCGGAACCAGGCAAGTGAGCCCCCAAAGCCGATAGTGCTGCCGCCGCCCTGCCAATGGTAGCTTGAACGCTATCAATCAGTTGCTGATCGGCCAGTGCGTTGCCAGGGATAGGGACCAACTTGGCCGATTGAGTTTTGACCTGAGCGAAGACTTCACCTATCTGCCGCCTCTGAGTCGCCAGCAAAGACGTCGAGTCAGTGATTTTTATCTGGCATTCTGCAAGTTCTTTAGTGACCAAGGCCAGCTGCTCTTCGAGCTGTTTTTTGGTCGATTCCAATTCTTGAGCCTTGTTCTTGGCCAGCTTGAGGGTGGCAGTACCCTGGTCAAATGCACTCTTCTGGAGCTTGGTATCAGCTATGTGCTTGTCTAAAATTTGTTGGTCGGCTTGTTGAGCCTTCCTCTGTTCAACCCTTAGTCTGGTCGATTCCACATCCGACCGACGAGCATCTAAGTGGCAGACGTCCAGCAGCGCACTCATGGCAGCAGGAGGGAGATCGGCTTGTACGGCCGCCATGGCGTTCCTTAAAGGCTGTGTGTCTGCCAGAAGGGCTGCCTCCGGCTGCATCACTTCATGGAAGAGACGATTAAGGCGTTCTTGCATGCCTGGCTCAGCAGTTACAACAGCCGATGCTGGCGCAGAAGCAGTTATTATACGTTGGATGTCTGCCGGGTAGTCATCAGTGGCCAGTACCTCTGGGTCATCAAGTTCGTCCAGAGTAAAACCCAGGAGATCAGCTGGATCCGTCGGCAACACTGGGGGCTCAGAGACATCAATCGTCGGGGGCTGTACTGCTGGTGGCGATGGAAGGATAGCCGATAAAGTACCTTGGAGGTCGGCTAAAACCCCCGCTACCTGTACCGACGGAGATTGCTAAAAAGAACAAAGGGACAGTGATTAGCGATATAAATCAATATTCTACTCAATCGACGAAGCAAGACTTACATCGGTAGCCGAGTGCTCCGGAGAACCACTGGTTTGGCGCCTCACGGGTCTTGGCGAACGCCTGGCGGATTTCTTCTTCCTCTCTGTGGGGAACTCAGGTTAACATTCACAAGATGAGGAACATAGAAGCCGATATAAGAAAGTAACTTACTCTGAGGATGCTGACGAGCCAAGTCCGATAGGGATGGACCCTGGATACCCAAGTTGCCTGAAGTGTATCCTGTGGTGCCGACCGATTGACCCGGTTGTCTCTGTCGGCCACTGCTAGCAGAAACATGAGGGTCAGCCACTTGCTCACCAGCAGCCGTAGTCCCACCCTAAGAAGATCGAAAAGAAAACACCTTTGAACAAAAGCCGATTGCCAGCATAACTTAAGGAAATATAAACACCGGTACCTCTACAGCTATTGAGGAGTCGGTATAACCAGAACTCTCGCTGGAACCAGAGGCTACCGTCGGCTCATGGAAATCAGGCAAAAATGAGAGGATTATAGCCGACGGGGTTCTGTCCATAAGTAGAGCTTCTGATATCCTAGTCCACCATTGCGAGAATACAGCCGACCGACGGGAATTGAGAATAAAGTGTGGCGTCGTAAAAATTTGTAACCCGTCGGCTACTTCAAGTACAACCTCCGCAGCAATGCTGTTGGTCACCCGGGATCGGGGTTCAACACAAGATAACAAAGGAAAAGAGGGGATGGTCTGCCCAAAACCCAATTGGCGGGCGTAAACCGAAGGATGATAAAATTCGTAAGATGGCTGAAATGTTCGATTGCGTGTATTCAAGCCGACGTGAATAATGCAAGGGGAAAGGATGATTTTATATAAGTCCAAGGTGGACTGAGGCATCGAAGAGCTATCGACATCTAAGTGAAGGAATGATGGATACGGACGATCGGCTACATCAGTGTAGCGGAAAAAGTCCTGTTGACCAAAAGAAGCTCTATCTAGAGTAAGGAAAAAGCTGAGGTATTTGTGCAAACCGGCTGGATCCATCTTTAGCTCACCAGCGGAGGACATGATAAACCTCTCCCCATAAGATCGGCTAGCTCTATACTGGGAGACCACATGTTCTAAGTAATCTTCCCTAGGGAAGGTTAAACTCCCCGAGGGCTCAGAAAGGATGGATCGGCTAAACATACAATGAAGCTACGTCTGGATAAACCATAAAGGACTTCCTATATTGCCGACAACGAATTTGGCAAAGCCGGAAAAGAGTCGGCTACGAATCACATACATCATCTGATATACCGCCCTTAAGAACATCTTGCCAAGAGCAAGCCGATGACCCTCCACTAAGCGTTCTGCTATTAATTGAAAGGATTGGGTGGGACCAAGGGAAGCACCACAGAATAGGTATCGGTCTAACCAAAGGTTAAGAAAAGCGGCATGCTCTTCAGCCGATACCGGACCGTTGACCCTATTGTTATTCTGAATATATTTGTGCCAACCCTCACCTTTCTTTCGGATTAGCTTGAAAGTAGGTTTTCCACTAAAAGCCGATAACTGATCCCCATCTGGCCTAAGGCAGCATAATTGGGCCACGTCGAGCAAAGTAGGGCCTATCAGGCCAGATGGGAATAGAAAAGCATTAAAAGAATCCTACCAGAAGTAACAGGCCGCAGCTACCAGGGGTTCGTTGGCCTCAGGATCAGCTAGACTCAAAGATAGGGATTCGGCTATACCCATTATCTCCCATTCTACCCTTTTTTGAGCCGACACCCTAATGAACCAAGACCTCCATCCCTTCAGATTCGTGGGCCAGGCTCTAAAACTCTTTCCCCACTCAGAGATATTATACCCAACAGCCGACAGCGGGAGTCTAGGGATCTCGTCATTAATGACCGTGTCAGCCTGCATGGTACCTATCGGTCCTAGGTAGAATTGATCTAAACTTTGAGGAATCGGGATGAATACCTGCGAAGGGTCCATTTCAGCCGGTTTCAAAGAAGGCAAAAAGAGACAAAGGAAGCCGATGATTCGTGATTCGAGAGCTTGAGAGCGTGCAAATGACCGTGGGGGACCCCCATATTTATACTGCGGTGAAAAAAGGCGAACGGGCGGGAACAGTTGTGCATTTAAAATGCACCGAGATTATTACGGCGCAGTTAATGGGGTGGTTCCCGAAAAAGATGCCTCCATAAGCCGATATGGACGTAAAGCCGATAAGTTTTTTGGAAAATAACAAGTTATCTTCCAAAAACGGGGGGCATATGTTTGCACCAAAATTCGGCGTCCTCGATAAAATCGGATAAAAGGATATTTTGGAAAGGATAAACCAGCATCAAACAAATCGGAAAGAGAATCCGTTTCTAATAAGGAAAGGAAATCGAATCAAAAAGCCAGTACGGGTAAGGTCGCCGTATCCATGCGTGACTCGGATCGGCCATAATATTATAAAAAGGGACAGGCTCTGGGCGGAAAAAGAATCCAATCTCAACACAACACACATCTACTTTTTACAAGCCTTTTGCATCGTTTTAGATTTACAAACCTTCCTGTAAGTCGACGGAATCAACAGAGTTGCGCATCGCCGATTGTTGGTTTTGGCCGATTTCGCCCCAGGTTTGATCTGCTTTGTTTTGTTGTGCATCGCCTTCTCAAAGCCGATTTTGCCTTGTACCCGGATTAACCGCAAGGTTGATTTAGTTATCTCCTGATCGGCTCCTGGCCGACTAGCGTTAAGCCGATAATCTTTGTTTTATCGGCTTTGATTGCTTATAATCTTTACCTTGTCAATTCTAGGTCAAATTGACTGGCACGCCTTGCAAACTCGGTGTTTGTCTTGTATGTTCGAGGCTAGAAACCCAGCTACACGTTTTTAGCGCGAATAATTACCAATGACATCCGTTGTACTGCAGCTGAAGGAGATGAACAACCGATTTGCTGGCCTCCAAGTACGGCATGTCGGCTGTTCAATCTGCAAATGAAGATGCGCACCAATGTGCGAAGCAAGCCTAACTATATCATTTGGCGATGTAATTGGCTTCATCAGACACCGACTTTTGTGCTCTCATCTCATGTATTGTTGTCTGTAACATTCTAATTTTTGAGTTTTTAAAAATCTTTTGTTTAAATTACGCTCGTCCAAAATTTGAGTTTAGCATTTGCAAATATACACCCTTGAATTTTCTTGGATTTCCTAAGTTCATTTGGCATTTTATTTCGGCTTATTTGGTTTCTCAGAGTCTCCGTGGGTGGACTGAATTTCCCCGACCCACCTTTTTAATTTTCTCTCTCCTTCCAGGCTGAAGCCCATTTCTTTTCCTCGGCGGCCCATCTCCGCCCAAACCAGACAGTATCGTTGCAGATCCAGAGAGGAAGAGGAGAGAAAAAATGTATAGGGAGGCAAAATTTATCTCTCTTTTTAATTGATTCTCTTGTATAAGAGGGTGTCATTTTTATATATACTAATTAGAGGTCCTTCTAGAAGCCCCCACATTAATCCTAGAAATTTCCACGTTAATCTGAGAAAAAGAAAAATTGCTGAAAAAATCCCACATTATTCTAAAAAAGAGAAAATCTTAGTCGTCCAATCTCTTTAATCATTTTTATCCACGGCTTAGATCTATTTATCTATTCATAATAGATATAGGTAAATCAGAGGAGTCTGATATGGAAGGGAAGCTTTGCTTTCCTTATCTACGGTGCTATCTACGGTGCTATCTACGGTGCTGGGATGGGCTCACGTGGCGTTACCTGGGTCCTCGGATTCGGATCGGACGGCTCCAGAAGCTCGCGAATACGGTGATGTCGCGGCGGCGCTGGCTTGATAGAACCGAGGAAGACGACACATGGGACGGCGCCTTGGGGCAGATCCGGCGAAGTGAAGGTGTCCCACGGGTGCGCCTAGCTTCAAGGGTTTCGGACCTGGGCTTGAACGCAACGGGGAAGCAGCGGACGGCGTTGAAGAAGGAAGTTTCCGCGGCGGCTCTCGCGTGCTACTCCGGCAAGCAAAAAATGGCTAGTGGCGCAGAAAGCTAGGGCAAAACGTGCGCACGGGAGAGGTCACGATGGTGGCGGCGGCGCATTAAATAGCGCCCTAGGCGTCCGTGAAAACCAGGGAAAATGAGGCCCACACGTTCACCACGGCCCATAATTTTGGTCCGGTGTCGTTCGCGTCGGACCAAATAGTTGGTCTGGCGTCGCTCACAACGAACCAAATATTTGGTCCGGCGTAAACGTGTTACGCTCGGTTGGCGGCGGAGTCCGACGCGGGCATGAACTGGGTGACGTGGCGCAATCACAGCCGTCGGATCGAAATCCAACGGTTCACGCGAATTAGGGTTTGGGTCAGGTTTGGTCCAGCGCTGTTGAACTTGGTCCGACGCGAATTGGTCCGGCGCGGCTGGTTCAGTCGGACTTGAGTCAGACTCGGGTCGGTTGAACAGTGAAACCCATTAGGGTTGTCCAGCGATTTTAATTTTTAAAATAATTTTAGAAATTCAATTAAATTGAGAAAAATAGCAAAATGCTCAGAAAATTCCAGAAAAATTCTGGAAAATACTTTGAGACATTTTGGACTTAAATAAAATATTTCCAACAAAATTTTATATGAAACTTTTAAATATTTAAATAACTCAAAAAGGAATAAATTCAAACTATATCCAAATAAATTCCAAAAAATTCAAAAATTCAATAAACTCAATAAATTAAATAAAAGCACAAAATAGGCTGAGATTATTTGTGTCGGTTTATGGTAAAAACCGACACAAATAAAGGCATTATTAGTGTCGGTTCAAGGTAAAAACCGACACAAATAAAGGCCTTATTAGTGTCGATTCAAGGTAAAAACTAACACAAATAAAGTCACATACTACATATGTTTTCAGCATTTCATAAAAATAGAGAAATGGCCATAACTATTGCAAATATAGTTCAAAATAATTAAAATTTTGCAAAAACATACTTTTAGATACTATAAAGCTTTTCAAAAATTTTGCCTCTTTGGGATTTACAAACAGCGAATGATAGGCAAATACCACAATACCTTGGTCGGTGCCCCTTAGTTCACATCTTCACCGTCGTCATTCTGGCTCTTACGCTTCTTGTCATTACGATTCTCCTTTTGTTTGTACCAGGTACGCCACAAACTAGACAAATGCGCAGTTCCTTATGCGCGTTGTAGTATAATATACAATCATTCGGACATGCATGTATCCTTTCTATTTCCATTCCCAAGGGACATAGTAGCTTCTTCGCTTCATAAATACTTATTGGCAACTCGTTTCCCTCCAGAAGCATATCCGATAGAAGAACTAAAAGTGTTTTGAAACTTGTATCTGTTCAACGGTGTTTTTCCTTCAGTTCGAACAATGCAAGAACCGAACCCAACTTTGTGTATTTCACTTTGCAACCCGAAAACAATGGTTTAGTATCATCTTCCATCAAGCTTTTAAATTTTTTAAACTCTCTTTCCGTGTAATTTCCCTCCACATCCCGCAACATTTGATCTAAATTATCCTCCTCAAATATATCACGCTCCAACTTGTGATCGGGTTCCGACATGTCTTCGTTGCATACCGGAGGGGTATTGCTTGTCTCCCCATGATGGATCCAACACGTGCAATTCCTCACGAAGCCATATTGTTAAATCTCTTGAGATTGGTGCAATCAATGCAAGGACAATATATGAACTTTACACCCATATTAACCATGTCTCCTGCAATTTTTATGAACTCCTTAACCCCCCTCTGAAATTCAACATTCACCAACTTTTTTGATACATCCATTCTTCACAGTACATCTACAATTAAACCACAAACAAAAATTAAGAAAAAACTTGAGCGACGGCTAGGTATTTCAAAGACTGAGGCATTATTTAATTACCTTCGCAAAATACCAGACGGGTCCTGATATATATATAAAGGACTAATAAAGTTGAGGAATTGAATAATCTTAAAGAAACGTCTATCTATATATTGACCAACTAAGTACATACCAACAATGATCTCTAATCTCTAATTAGGTCAGGTCCTAATCTCATTTGAAGATATGTGGTTCGGGCAAGTTCCTAAGCTGTTGTACAAATCGAGAGAAAATTTCGGCAACATCTCCCTGCTGTTCTCCAAATACACGTTTCGACAACAGATCAAGAGGGTGTGTATCCGGAGAACATCAGGGAGATGCTGTCAAAACTTTCTCTGGAGTTCAATAGTTTCATTAGGAACTTGCCCAAACCACATATCCTCGGACTATCAAAAAAATATGGACAATTCAAGACTGCTTATTTATAAATAAACACCCTTGAATGGGAGACACATAGGTTACGCAACCTAAACTCTAGCATTGATCATATTAATTATAGCAACAATAATAAAATATAACACATTCATCAAATCAAAATTTGAATTTAATTCCTAGTGCAAAATTAAAGAGATTTGATGAAGGAATGCAAAGCCATAAATAAGGGGAAATCTCCTCAAGCTTCTGGGCACCCTCATCACAGTCTGTTTTAGATTAAAACCGATTGTGATAACGGCACCACAATCGGTTTTAATCTAGAACTGATTGTGATGACCCTGTTTCCGAAATTTACCGATTACATACACATGTCACAATGGTTTTTTACTTAAAAGTTGGGAACTGATACAGATGAAGCGATATTGATGTCCCATTCTGTAGTAGTGTGAGAACAATTTGTATTTTATATTTTTGCTATTTTATGGACATTTATATTTAAAATCAAATGATATTTTTTGTAGCTTTGAACACCTATTCTGTAAATCATAAATCCGTCACTGCGGCCATCCTGCTGCTTGTACAGCTCATCTTTCGCTCCCTCAGGTGAAGTGTGGGTTGTAACCTGTGTGGGCTCTTCTCTTGTTCCTGATCGCAGGAAGCACCAACTCCATCACGGCCTATGATCTCGACGACAACCAGCAGTGGAAGCGGCGTCTCTTCGAACTTATTCAGTATGACAAGTATGTAGACATGATATCACGGCTGATTTATCCTAATTCTGATTTGCAGTGCTATCTCGATCCAGTTTCAATTGTGCCTCAGCCTATTGCCGCTCCATTCTACGTACTGTATTCTGTGGCTGCCTTTATTAATGTGCTTAAAAGGGTGCCTTTATTAATGTGCTTACAATGATTGCTGGTTGGATGGTCAACTACTCTGATCACAGCGAAGTAGTTGTTGTTTGGCAGTGCTATGAATCTGATGGAGCTGGGTATTCCTAACTTCATCAGATCTGTGGAGGTGGAGCTGTGAGTATATTAAGAGTGTTTAGGTGGGTTATCTTGTTTGCATTTTAGAATAAAAATATAAACTTAATTCACTTTATTTTAGCCTACAAGTTTCTGAGGTGAAGCTGAGATCTAAAATTCTGCCAAACAGGGCCTATAGGTGAGATCAAGCTGACTCACGGAATGATGGTCGAGTGTTGGATCCAGCCACTATGAAGGACTATATCCGAGTGGTGTTTCTGTGTTTCTTTTTAAAAATTGTATAAATATTAAAGTATAAATGAAGAGAAGATAGTGATTAATTAGCCTTTGTCTTGCTTTAATATTTGTGTAACTTATATTCAGAGAAAAAACACTCTCAGGCTATAAATTTTGGTTTTCCGGTCTGATTATAATGTGATCTCTTAGTGCTGGACAGTGGACATGCTACTTACAGACATGCAATGACAAATTGTTCATGTCATAATCAGTGTTATCACAACCTTGAAGGATATTTTGCCTTTCTTTTTCTCTCTCACCTGCTGAAAGGCCGGTTCTTCGGGATGGACTCCGCTGAAGCTGGCCTTCCCGAGACAGAAAACCTTGTCCCCAAGGGGTTGCTAGGGGAGAATGGGGATGACTTGGAACTTGGATGCATGGATATCAATATCAGTACGATATATGCCGGCCGGTATATATTATTTCGGTATCTAAATTGATACAAAGTAACTCTATATACTATACTGGTCTCTATACCGATCAATATCAATTATGTCGGTAAAATTAATAATATGGTCTATTGAACCGTGCTATATTTGATAGTACTAATATATGTTTAGAGTAATACTATAAGTGAACTTTGTTATACATATAATTAACATATGTATACTTATAAATATCTCTACTATTCTAAAGCAGCACTTGGTGGCAGTGGTCCGTTCTTCCCACGTCATTAATTGCCGCTTAATTGCCCTGCTTAATTACCCTGTTTAATTGTCCTACGCAAGAAACGAAGCGTTGCTTTAATTAGCCAGCTTTCGCAATAAACGAAGCGTTAAAGATAGATGTTTGATCTTGTGAAATAATTTTTTTTATTTTTTAATCTTTATTTTTCGTTATCAATTTTATTTTTCGTAGCAACGCACGGGCATGTAACTATATACTATTATACTAAACTCAAAACGGTATACCGGAACCGGATTATACCATTTCAAGAGCAAAATCGGTTTCGGTATGGTATTAACGAGTTTGTTGAAAGAGCATTCCGGATCATTGAGGTAGAGATGGGTTTCCTCTACGATTTCTTCTTCAGCAGATATGCCTCCATCTTTGAGACGCAGATTATTTTCTTTCTGATGGTGTTCTCAAGATAATTTGTACGGTGGCCATCGGGGTACTTCTGCTTATTAAATCACCAATTCTTGAGTCACCCAACCCTGTCATTAAAGTGAAATTAAGACCATTGATACCACTATCACAGTCTTAATCCTGGGGGCATCCCTGGTTGCCGAAGTACTGCAATTCCTTGTATATGTGGGATCATTTGTGGTTCGGTGTGTTCGTGTGTGTTGTGAGCATGTGTATGTCGACTGTTTTGCTTCCATGTCGATAAACACATATGCTTGTGGTTTGCTTTGGGTATCAGGCTGTTGCAAAGTGAAAATTCTTGTCGCCGGTATGAACATCGTCTGTTTAGGTGCCAAAAGTGTGTATTACTGCATCAAGATTTGAGAACATGCGATTTGTTCTTGATTTCTTGTAATGGCTGAAATGAAATGAGTATATATCTTTCGTCATTAAAATTAAGGGGAGATTTGATTATTTGCCCTCTTTTTCATGGTGCAATTGATCATTTATCCAACATGTCTCACTGACATGTAGCCTCAGGACCCGCATGTCAGTGAAATATTATAGAACAAATAATCAATAATACATATAAGTGAGGACAAATCATCAATTGATCCACGGCGAAGAGCTGCTCCTGTCCAAGAGGTGCGCCTCCTCTCCTTTCGTTTTGCAAGTTGCAACTACACGAAGGTTTGCAAGCTACAATCTGCATCACGCCTTCGAACATGATAAGAGACGAAACTTATCAGATTACTCTCGCATTAGCCCTACGATCGTATTTCTTCTTGTAATCGTTTAGGCCCTGGATTGAAGATTACATGCATACGATTAATGTTTTTTTTTTCCTTCTTGCTGTGGCATGCACAAATATGGGTAGCTTTGTGACAATGGATTGTGCAGGCACTACTAGAGTAGTATTTTCTAGGAGATCACCCTCACCCATCCTAGTTAGTACTACTCTCACCTAAGCACGCTAAACTAGTGAGTTCTACCACTGATTTTAATGCAAATACGAGCACTTCCCGAGAGGTCACCCATCCTAATACTATTCTCGCCCAAGCACGCTTAACTTCAGAGTTCTTATATGATCTAGTACCAGAGTGTTGGTATGATCACATTTGAAATATAACGTGTTCCCCTCCTCTTAACCTCACAAAGGACCAAAACACTAATTTTAGTATTCTTATATTCTGAATTTGAAGCGTCCATGTCATGGTAAAATTAGACACTTAGTTAAAATTTGAAGCGTCCATGTCATGGTAAAAGTGGGCACTTAGTTAAATTTAGAGATATGTCAATTTAACTCAAATTATCATTTTTTAATTTTCTGACAGTTTAAAAACAAAATTAGGTAACTATAGTTATCGGTGGCGGTTCTATCAAAAAATCGTCACTGATAATATATTATCGGTGGTGGTTCTAGCCAAAAACCGCCACAGATAATATTATCAGTGGCAGTTTTTGGCTAGAACCGTCACAGATATCAATATTTATCAGTAACGGTTCTATCAAGAAAACGCCACTGATAATATATTACGAGTGGCGATTCTAGCCAAAAACCGCCACTAATAATATTATCAGTGGCGGTTCTAGACATGAAGACTATTAGTGACGGTTTTTCTTTAGAACCGCCACTGATAATACTATTTGTGGCGGTTCAAACAAAATCATCACTGATAGAGCGTCACCAATATGCAGTTTTGTGGTAGTGAGGGCTTCTTGTTTTTGTTACGTCTTTCGGCAACCAGCAACCTATTACAAGAGTGGGATAATGTGAGCATGGCTGTTGAAAAAACATCTTCTTTTATTTTTGTTCTATTATATATATTTCCTGTTTGATCACTCTGTAAATTTGTTATATAATAGGTTGTACTCATTGCATAGTAAGTGTTGCATATATGGCAAAATATGCCTTGTTGTAATTTGACCGTGTTTCCTACCAAGGTTTTGTCCCTTGGAGTTGCCAAGCAACCTACATAATAATAAAGACTTGCTAATGAACTAAACATCTAGAATTTTTTTGGAATTTTTCATGTAGATTTGGTGCTCAAATAGAAAGCGATTGTACGAGTGCACCACAAAGTGTCATGCTGCCTGTAATGTGGGATTATGTCACTACTATGGAAAAGCTCATCTATATCGGTTCGAAACCGACATTAGTGTCGGTTTTCAAATCGACACAGATGTACTGATAGTAATAATCGGAGATTATCAGTGTTGGTTTTCAAACCGACACTAATTGGACTATTTGTGTCGGTTTTTGGCTAGAACCGACATAGATAATATTATTTATGTCGTTTTTTGGCTAGAACCGACACAAATAATATGACTATTTGTGTCGGTTTTTTTCTACAACCGACACAAATAATATGATAAAAAATGTATCTATTATTATTTGTAATTGTGTTTCGTGCCACGCATCAACCTTACATGGCCCATACTAGTACTACTCTCGCGCCCAAGCACACTTAACTTCGAAGTTCTAACAGGATCCAGCGGATTTAACTTCCCGAGAGATCACCCATCATAGAATTACTCTCACCCAAGCATGCTTAACATCATAATTCTTATATGATCCAGTGCTTTAGTGCTGGTGTGATCGCATGTGATGTATAACGCATCCCTCTCCCCTTAACCCCGCAGAGCACCCGAAAATCGATTTTAATGTTCTTATACTCCGAACTTGGTTTAAGCTTTATATTTTAGTGTTGTTATACCCCAAAACGGGTACAAAACTTCAGAGGCCGTTTTGAGGCCCTAAACAAAGTTTTTTTATTCTTTCGCCGCGCTCGCACTCGCACAAATATTCATTGAAAGACCTGCTAATTTTCGGATGAAGCTTCTCGTTAGCTTTCCAACGAGCCAAAAAACGCCTCGATCGGAGCTACGAGTCAAAAGTTATGGCCGTTTTAGCGAGACATAGAGGCGTAGACTATTTGTGTCGGTTTTTGGCTAGAACCGATACAAATAATATTATCTGTGTCAGTTTTTGGCTAGAACTGACATAAATAATATGACTACTATTTGTGTCAGTTTTTTGCTAGAATCGACACAAAAAAAATTGGACTATTTGTGTCGATTCCAATGTAGCTATGTCGGTTTTTAATGGAAACCGACACAAATAATGCATTATTTTTGTTGATTTAAAATTGACACAAATAGTCTTCGCACCATTTTGAGTTTTAAAACTGACACAAAAACTTTATCTGTATCGGTTCCAAAAAAATCAACACAAATAGACCGTCACCTATTAGGTGTTTTGTTGTAGTGTGTTTGGCTTCTTATTGTACTATTATAGTAAAGGTGAATTAATAGTTATTTATTTTCATTTTCTTAGTAATACAAAATCCAACCCCATCTAGTAATTCACTAGTCTACGCTGGTATAATTGTATTATTAAAAAAACTGCCTATAGAATCATGGTTTGCAATTCTCGACAAAGTACTATAATTAATGCTCAACGGCTCAACGCGGATTATTAATTTTTAAAGAATAGATACAATAATAGAATTCATTATATAGGTACAAATTGCTTTTTTATTGAGTAATGAAGGGTGTCCGTAGTTCATATGGCTAGTTTAATGCTTCTACAAATAATACACCGTATATATTGGATCAACTAGCCTTGCTTAATTAACTCCTTGTTTTCACTCCTATGTTACCAGCAATAATGTACCCCAGCTTTCTCTTCTCTTGTTATGATTTATGTTGAGCCCCATGCCCCTTTCCAGTGGTACAAACATAGTTACATAGATGATGGTTTCAATTTCTTAAACATACTTATTGATATGTACTCTAATTTGAGAAACAAAATCATGTTGAACCTATTTAGAGAATTTAAGTATGAAGTTTCAAATATACATTGGTCTATAAAATCGCTGATATATAATAAAGGAGCTATAAAGCTTTTTTAGCTAGTTGATTTCCTATTAATTGATACAATCGAAAAGACTATATATTATAGGCTCAATATTCCATGGATTATCACTAACTCACTATACATAGTCCTTGTCCTTCAGCCCATGTGCCACCGCCATCCTCCGTGGGCATTGGGTTGTTCCTATGTGCCACCATGCACCACTACCAGGGTTCGCAAAGCCGACGAATTTCGAACGAAAATCGTGAAAACCGACCAAACCGAAGCGGCTCGAAAAGCAAAACCGTTCGGCAAACCGTCGAAGTTCAAATTTGAATTCAAAAAATTCAAAAAAATTGTAAAAATTTATCCAAAAGCTCCCTAAAATCAGTATCAATGTTGTTTTAACCTTTGGGACGAAAATGAGTTGAAAAATCATGTTTATGAGCTACTTTGGTGCCAAAACCGAATTTCAAAATATACAAAAATAGGAAATGTTACTATGCAGCTCAGGCCCAATAGGCCCAGCCGGCCCACTACGGTTGGAGTTGATGTTTTGTGGTCGTTGGGGGCTCCTCCGACCGCATTATTGCGCAGCCACTGCTTGTCCTTATCTCCCTCAGCAGAAACCGAGCGCTCCCCGCAGATCCGGTCGGAGGAAGTGAGGAAACCGAGCTTCTACGGAGAAAACCGATCGGCACAGATCGAAAATCGAGCGGCTCGGCGGAGGGCTTCAACCATAGCCGGCGGGATCTGTGGCCAGTTCGGTTTTCGAGCTCGTTTGAGCGATTTTCGAGCCTAACCGATCGATTTTTTTGGATAAATCAAGGTATTTCGTCCTGCATCTAAGTGCTATTTCTTAGTGCTATTTCTTAGCTTATTAGCTGATTGATTTGGTAGGGTTCCTAGTTTTCATAGAGTTCTTCATGGAGGCAGGTAGTTCACTCATTAGTTGAGCTAAACTACGATAACTGAGTGATCAAAAATATTTTGAAGAGTTGGGATCAAAACTAAACAGGCCATGCAGTATTTTGTAACTACTTTGGTGCTATGTTGTAGTTTGTTCATGTTTGCTCATGCTATTAGTGATTAGGCTATACAGTAGTTTATGGTTTATTCATGTTTGCTCATGCTAATAGTGATTAGGCTATGCAGTAGTTTATGGTTTATTGTTTTGTAGTAGCAGATGACAGACCAACCCGATGTTGTATGGGAGCACGGCGAAAGAGTGGGCGCTGGATTTCGATGCAAGTACTGTCACAAAGAGAAGAAAGGAGGCGGTGCAACTCGATTGAAGCAGCATTTGGCAGGACGCGGCACAAATGTCGTCCATTGCAATCAAGTCCCTAAGGAGGTTCGTGATTACTTTCTGCGCGATCTAGACAGGACGAAGGATAAGAAGAAGGGACAGAGAGAGGAGAGGCTCAGGAGAGAAGAAGCAGCTGAAGATGAAGATTGCCCTGCAAGAAGAAGTTCATATGCAGCGTACACGGGTGATGCTAATGAGGAGGAACAACTAGAGCACGCCATGGCTACCTCAAGGGCAGAGGCAGAATTTAGGAGGCGGGCAGGTGACAGGTATGAACATGGTGGTGGCAGTGGCACGTCTAGAGGGGCTAGAGAAGGCGGCGGTTTGTTGCCAAGGATGTTACGGAGTTCATCGCAACGGGACAGACCAGCCGTGGGGGATTACCACCTTGGTTCAGCCCGTGGCCCTGTGCAAACAAGGATTGACACTGGGAGCTGGACACAGAAGGGAAGGAATGCGAAGCAAGCGATTGGCTCAGCATGGGCAAAATTTTTTCACACGGCTGGTATTGCGGGGAGGAAAGCAGATAATCCGTACTTCGTTAGCGCCGTGAGGGAAACTCAAAAATGGGGTAAGTGAGCTTTCAAATAATAGTTACATGTTGTTGACATACACGTCCAATAATAGTCAATGAGGTTTTCCTATATTTCATTTACAGGCGAGGGTATTCCGTCTCCCAGCGGGAGAGACATAGACGGCAAATATTTGGACGCTAACGAAGCGGATATACAAGATAAGATGAAGAAGTTCAAGTTGGAATGGCCTACGTACGGTGTAACCATCATGTGTGATTCTTGGACTGGGCCGACACACATGAGCGTTATCAACTTCATGCTATACTGCAACGGTACCATGTTCTTCCACAAGTCTGTTGATGCAACGGGCAAAAGTCAAGATGCGACGTACTTGCGCAAGGTATATAGTGGAGGTTTTCATTGTGTTTGTTGATGCAAGATGTAGTGAAGGTTTTCATTGTGTTTGTTGATGCAGGAAATAGCCTCAGTGGTCGATGAGGTGGGTGCGAATAATGTTACGCAAATTGTCACGGACAATGGTGCTAACTACAAGAAGGCATGCAAGCTCATTGCACGGGAGCACCGCAACATCGTGTGGCAGCCTTGTGTAGCACACACGATTAATTTGATGCTGAAACAAATTGGAGAGTTCCCTGACCACGCGTCTGTCATTGAGAGTGCTAGAAAGGTCTCTCGATGGATTTACAACCATTCCAAGCTTCACGCCATGATGAAGCAGCATATTGGTGGCGAGTTAGTCAAGTGGAATGCTACTCGCTTTGGAACGAACTACATGTTTTTGGACAGTTTCCTTCGTCGCAAGGAAAAGTTCTTACAATGAATGGCCTCGGAGGAATTTCTATCATCTCGCTTTGTTAATACCGCGGAGGGGAGGTACGTGTATGGGTGCCTCTCAAGCTTAGAATGGTGGGACAACCTTAATTTAGTTGTGAAATATGTAGAACCATTGTATGCCTTCTTGCGATTTGCTGATCAAGACAGGGTTCCCATATTGAGCGAGGTGATATTGTGGTATAACATAATGCGCCAAGAATATGATAGCTTGTTTCATGACTCTCGAGCTACTTTTGATCAATACATGAATGTCGTGGACCCTAGAATGGCGGACCTAACACGTGATACTTATATGAATGCTGGTACTACATTATTCTCTTTTCGATGAATTACTCGTGATACTTGTATGAATACTTGTACTTACATGTTTCATTGAATTGCATGCAGCTGCCGCCTTGAATCCCCGAACACATTACGCATATGGCACGACCAACACCTTCTTACCAAATATGCGAGAGGCATTTGAAGCACTGGCTGATGATACTGATATGGCGATGCGAGGTCTTCATGAGGCTGATCTTTTTCGAAGAAAGGTTGGGTCATTCTCTAGTACACTAGCTGAGAGGATGGCACATGATCATAAAACTTCCCCTGGTATTTTCCTTATGTTATATTAAATATAGTGACACTCCCCTATTTGCACATTATAAATGTTGTTGTCTACCGTAATGTGCAGCACAATGGTGGGGTGTATTTGGTTCGGACACACCCACACTCCAGAAATTGGCGCAGCGTATCGTTTCGCATTGCGCTTCTTCCAGCGGATGCGAGCGCAATTGGAGCACGTTCGCGTTCATTCACACCAAAATTTGCAACCGTCTGTCATACAAGAAGCTACATAAGTTGGTCTATGTGAACTACAACTTGCGGCTCAGAATCTAAGAACAAGAAAGTGACAAGTCCGCATCTGAAGACGATCCATTCCAGCGCCTTATGGAGCTTACACTATGTGACACACAGAATCCGATCCGGCTGTGGATGGATAGAGGAAGGTCCAATGCCGACCCCTTATTGGACGAGGAGGACACAGAGAGTGATAGTTCAATCCCATCACACCTCGTGACAGACACGGTAGCGACTGGTGCATTGCAATCGATAAGTATCCCCCAATGGGCGTAAAAGCAGCGATGGTGACACTCACATAGGAAAGAGGAAGCATCAAGCGGTTTAGGAGGAGGAGCAAGCAAAAAGGAGAGCTCCCTCAAAAAGAAAGGGGAAGCGGCCCACACAGCAAGAACAAGATGTAGAGAGTGATGACTCAACTGATAGCAATCCCACAACCCGTCGGAGCCCGCCGTACCAAGAATCCAATGACAGCAGCTCCAAGATGGACAGTGATGGCGGTCGGTCCGGTGCTGATCCCTCAATCCATGCCACTTCCCACTCAGAAGCACAGCTTCCCATACATTTTACAGGAGAGTCCCAGTACACTCATGCCACACAGGACAAAGACCATGGGGCTCCGCAATCACCTAGGACGACTACTACAGGAGGGAGGGGCCATCGACCAAGCCGTGATGCACCTCAGGATAGTGGTAGCTCGTATAGCGTCCACGAGAGTTATGGCTCATATTGCCCATACGACTACACCATCCCGGATTCTCACACACAACCTCCCACCCAATATGTGTATGAGTGGCAAGACCCTGAATTTTATGCCATGTTGTACCAACAGTGGCAAACGACAAGCCCATGGATGAGGCAAAGCTGGCACGAATATAAGGCGGAGTTGCTAGCTACACGAGGATTGGTCATGATGTCCATTCATGAGTACAATATGGCCAACGACATGTACAACCACCAATACTAACCATATCTCAAAATGTGTTAATGTATGTTTTCAAAGCACTGGATATGAATGTATTGACTTGCTTGGATATGAACGGGATTCTAATTTGAGTTGTAATTCATTCATATATCATTGCTAAATATCCATTTTGCAATTTGAGATTGTCTAAAATATAGCAAAGGTCATGCCGAAATTTTTCATATTTTCCTACAATTGTGCTATTATTGCAAAATACAATTCTAACATTTTTGTAACTTTTTTTCGGCATTTTATCGGGTTTTTATAATTTTTGTCCATTTTTTTGTGCTGTTGTCGGTTTTTCGACAAAACCGTTCGGTTTTCCCCCCAAACCGGTCAGTTTTCTCTCTTGCCGATCGGTTTCGATGTTTCGCGCGCCAGATTTGAATTTCGAATTTCAAATTTTCAAACCGGTCGGTTTTCGTTCGAATTTCGCGAAAAATCGCTACCGACCTGTTAGCGGTTTTCGTGAGCAAAACGAAAATGTAAACCCTGACCACTACTATCATCCATGTGTTGTTGCCACATATCAAAGGGTTACCATCTAAGGTCATGCATTTATTTGGATATCATAATACTAGTATACTAAATATGTGGAGCATGCTTAAAATTGAGTTTTTCATAACATTATAAATGAGTTTAATATATATTAAAATCTTACCATTTTGTTGTATTGTTAGGATAGTTGTATGTCATTATGCACATTAGCCATGTTTGAAAGTTTTAGTTAAAGAGGTGCTCAAAGTATTAATTGGTTGCTAACTAATTGTAACCTATTATATGATTTCTCCGGGCGCTATAATGTACGTAAAGGACGAGCTCAACCTACCGACCATGCCTATTTTGGAGGGGCTTATCATGGCCTCAACGCTTTTTTGGGCAACAATAACCATAACGTTTTCTAGAGTATTTGCTAATGCATTAGGCAGGCAAAGGATGTTGCTTGCCTCAACGATCTTGTCCTTTATTAGTGATTTATTGATCTTTTTTTGTCTTAGCATGTGTATATGCTACTCTTTATGAGGATTATTAAGGGATTGAGGATTGGTTTGGCAGTTACGCATGTCACATTTTATATCTTAGAGATCACCCCTTGAGACATGAGAGGAAAATTAAATACATTTTCTCAATTAAGTGGTTCTATTGGGATGTTCTTTGTTTTACTTTATAGTGTTTTGGATGTCTCTAATGCCAAAGGTTGATCGCAGGATCGTGCATGGGATACAATCAATAGCACTTTATAGTGTTTTATTTTATAGTGTTTTGGATGTCTCTAATGCCAAAGGTTGATCGCAGGATCGTTCATGGGATACAATCAATAGCTTCACTTATATATTTTATGCTGATCATCTTCTATTTACTCGAGTCTCCAAGTTGGCTTGTGAGCCAAGGAAAGGTGGATAAAGCGAAGAGAGTTCTACAAAGACTACGAAGAACAGGAGACATCTTAGGTATGAGCATGATTGGTACTAAAATTTAAATTATATTTTTGTCATTCAATTTTTTTATGATGATAGTGCGAATTTTGTTATTAAGTATTGAATATTGATATTTAGTATCATGTTTTGTAGGTGAAATTGCTAATCATTTTGAAGGCACAAACATTGGTCCATATTTTGAATGAAGAAATATTCAAATTATATGGAATTCTACACAACTTCATATTGTTTGTATCGGATTGTACCAAATAATAAACATCTAGGTTACCTTGTTTTTCTTCAAATATGTGAGATATTTATTTTTCTGATTAATTAGATAATTTCTAGGGTTGAATTGTTTAATTAATTGTCATATCCATTCTCACTATATGTGTTTATGTACTAGTAGGTATGCATCATATTTAGTGAAATAGAATAATATGCAATTATATGGAATGAGGAGTATAAAAAAGAATCCAAGGAGCGTATATGGAACACAACGAAGAGGATGTTGAGGATATTGTCTATGATCCTCTTATTTGTAGATCAACAGTAATAGAAAGAAAGGATTGGACTCCATCATATGGAAACGATATGTGCATGAGAAGGAAGGGTAGTGATTTTATGAATAAAAGCGAGCCTACTAGTGGCTTACATATTAGTGGACGGTGGACACTTCCTTCGAATTGTCTAAAGATGAGTGTTTAAATAGGCAAATGCAAGGTGCCATGAAAACGGGTATATATAGATGAAGGTGTCCCAAGTTCTCAAAAGTGTTCCAAATTAGATGCTTCTCTAGGTGGCTAAGTTCATACAGATTGCTGCTTTGATCAACAAATGTGTTTTTCCTAGAGGTCGATCTGGGAATCATAATATTGATCTTCATTCATCTGAATAAGCTTTTAAAATCACAAAATAGACTAATAATAATATAAGAGAAAATAATGTCAAAGAACGTATAAGCACATTAATTAACAATGGATTCATAAGTGAACAAATGTTTTTTATCTTTATTTCTCTCAATCTTTTTATATAATTTGCTAGAATCAATAAAATTCTCTAGTATACACCTCAGATACTTGAGTAAGATGGTGTTGGAGTTATTCTTTTAAAAAATGGTCTTAGTTCTTCTTCTGTATCTATTAGGATAAGTGCTCTTACAACCTTATTGATGCTTCAATTTATTGGTATTGCCATGTCGCTCATGGATCATTCGGGGTGAAGATTTTATTGTATTTCTTTATTATTATCGAGAATTTCCATCATTGCTTTCATAAATTTTAGCTTTGATACATTTTATTGTCTAAACAAGATATAATAATAAATTCTCTTCCTCATCCTATGTAGATGAATTTTTCTTGTTACAAGATCCATCTTGCTAGTATCACTAGTTATTCTGATTATTGCGAATAATGCGATCTTGAGCATTGAATTGCATACCGTCCTCTCAATAATGCGAGCTTGTATCTATTTCTTCATTTTTTTATAGGGTTCGTACCAATCCCAAATACCTTATGTGCAAACATTTTCCCTACCAAAGCACACACCATTTGCTTAACCATATGCAACCTAACATTCTGGATTTGTGACATAATCATCATATACATCCTTCCTATATTGATGAGATCCATTGGACTTGCATGTGTTTTGGAGTCTTTACTATTGTTTGTGTATTAGCCTTACTATTTGTATACAAAAATGCTAGAAATGGAGGGCATACCTCTTGAGGTCATAGCACAAATCTATCCACTTTAACAAGGCCATCTAAAAGAAGACACTGAATATATGGTTTGATCCACATGAGGATGGGTTTTGTTATTATATTACATATAAAATTTTTGGATCTATGAAAGTTGCTTTTTGTAATTTCTTGCCATTATAACTATTGTCATTTCTGTTATGTATCAAGATCATCGTTAACCAATCAATATCGCGTAAACACGAGATCAGAATAAAGACACAAGATATAAATATACAACTCCCTTTTTTTATTGATATTTGCTACTATTGTAGAAAGTGTCTCAATGGCATAAATGGGAGAGGAGAGGACTTTTCTTGTAGGAGAAAAACCTAGAATGTAGAGTAATCTGGGGCTCTGAGTCTTAATAGTAATCTCATAAGAGTCCATTTAGGAAAATGTTCACACATATATGGAATATAATATTTCACAACACTACCCCTTACACTTTTCAATATAACACTCCCCACACCACGCTCAAAGCACCTTCCGAATACCTAGTGTAAATAGTTCATGTGTATCATGAATACATGTTGTCTCATTCAAACCTTTATTTGATAAAACATAGTGGGACAAAACTCAATTAAGGGAAAAAGAGTACAGTATATCACCTCAAAGATGATCATATATGAAGTTCAAACATCCTCCACTAAAGTATTTCATGTTTATGCCTCTCACATGCCTCTCAAACGTGGAAGTCGATAAGATTTTGGTAAATAGATCAGCTAGATTTCACTAGTTTGAATCTTCTGTATTCCAATATTTCACATATTCTTCTGCTAATTGGAAAACAAATACTTAGAAGATATGTTGGAAACTAGTGTGGCCCTAATACCCACTCTGAGGGGAATTACACTTACACCAATTATTTATTATTGTCGATTAGCCTTTCAATTTCTACTTACTTAGTGCACTATTTATTATTAGCTTCTGGGCGACTGAGCCACTCACATTGAAGCCAAGACCGTCCTACTTTTGGGCAGCCAAGCCACTCAACGTTGAAGCTAGAACGTAGTGATTCCGGGTGGCTGAGCCACTCACATTGAATCACAACTTAACAATGTACTAAGTATTTAAAAATACCACGGTCTAACCAAAAGACTTGTAATTACATAATGCTAAATTATTTAAACAAAACATGGTCATTGTTACAAAAGAGTGTGCATACACTCCTTTGGTGGCTATCCTACACCCACACTTCTACAATGCTCCAATGTCATATGGTAGTTTACCATAGCGAACCCATCTAGCACACACCAAGGGGGAGGAGGGCACCCCTATTTATAGGATTACATAGCCATTGGATTGGTGCCAAGTGACAATCATCCAAAGCCTACAACTATAAATGTCTTCTCAAGTCTCTTCTCAAAATATCTAAGTCTCTATATTCTTCTTCACTAATATCTAGTTTCTAGATATTTTTCTATTTTACCATGAAGCATGGTAAAGTAATTTATTCTTGGAACTTCCTAAAATAATATCTACCTCATGTAACTTTTCCACCTATTCTAGAAGAATCTAGTATGCATTACATACTTCTCAACACTCTCCCTCAATGCATACTTATTGCTAAAGTTGTTTTTTAGACCATTACAAAGGCCTCTCGAAATTTCTCGAACATTGCCTTGTTGAGATTCTTAGTGGGGATATCCGCAATTTGTTCATCTGTATTTGTTGGCACCATCTTGATATCTCCTATGAGAACTTTTCTCTTATGTAATGATAGTGCACTTCTATGTGCTTTGTCCTTGCATGAAAGACTGGATTCTCTGCTAGGCATATAAATGATATATTATCACATAGAAGCCTTAATTGATAGTATGTCAGTTGATAAAGATCTTCCATCAATTGCTTAAGCCAAGTGCTTTCTTGTGTTGCTTTTACTGCCGACAAATACTCTACTTTAGCAATTGATAATGCCATAATGGGCTGCCTCTTACTGCACCAAGATATAGCTCCTGATCCAAGACTAAAGAAGTATCCAATTATTGATCAATTTTTGTCAATCTCCAGCATAGTTGGTGTCGTAGTATCCAATCATCCGTGATGTACCTAGGAATGTGCTTGAGTGCATTAAGGTGAGGCTTCTTTGGATTGGTCATGTACCGACTGACAACTCCAACATCATAGGCAGTATCTGGTCTACTAATTGTGAGATAGATGACTCTTGACCAGCTGCCGATATATGGTCGCATCCTCCAAATCCTTTCCTTCTTCTTCTCATAGCTTCATAATATGATCTATAGGAGTAGAAATAGGCTTGTGGTCAAGCATCCCATACCTTTGAAGAATAACCCCTCCTTTGTGCACTCCACCTCAAGTCCAAGAAAGTGCCTCAACTCCCCAAGCTCCTTCATTTGAAATATAACTGAGAGATTTTCTTGTCCTTTGTATCTCCTCGTAGTAATCTCTCGTGATGACTAAATCATCAATATAGACTGGAATTATTGCTAGTCCAGCTCCCTTGGCTTTCACAAACAAACTAGAGTCTGATGGAGCAACCTTAAATCCACTTTGTACTAGGAACTTACCAATTTTCTGTACCATGCTTTCAGAGTTTGTTTCGTGCTATAGAGCTCCTTGTTCAATTTGCATACATGCTTAGGGTGAGTTTTGCTTCCAAAGCCTCTTGGTTGTTCAATGTAGATGCCCTTGTCAAGCTCTCCATGTAGGAACATGTTCTTAACATCCATCTGCCACAACTTCCAAGACTTGCCAGTGACCAATGCAAGAATGGATTGAACAGTCGTGATCTTCACCATTGGATTAAATGTTTCTTCATAGTCTAGCCCATATCGTCGAGAGAATCTCTCATCAACAAGTCGAGCTTTATACCTTTTGATTGAGCCATCTGGATGGGTTCTCACTTTATACACCCATTTACAGGGGCTTCATATCATTTGGTTTTGGCACTAAGTTTCTTGTTTGATTTTCTTTAATTGCCTTAACCTCTTCCTCCTTAGCCTTTCGTCGCTTAGGGCCTTGGTGTTGCTTCCTCATAGGAACATAGAGCAATAGATATTAGACTCATTAACAAGGGAAGCATTAGCTTACCTTGGGTTGGGGTTCAGTTTTCTTGATGATCTTTGTAATTCATGTACATAATCTTCAACTTCCATTTATTTTGGATAATGCTCCTCGAGTGTAGTCTGATGTACGCTAGTCTTTCATGTAATTTTGGTCCTGCTGGGTAAGTTCCCTTCAACTTCATTTAGAATCGGTGCTTGATCCTTAATTTATTCTGGACTCTCCTCCGAGTCTTGACATAAGTGCACTTTTATTTATGCAATGCATGCTGCATTATCTCAATTGCCAAGAAGCTAGGAAAACCCCGCAAAGCTGGGCCTCCTTGGCCAACGCTAGCATCTGCACCAGCCTGACCCTCACCTCTCTTAGTTGTCCAGGTGCACAATGCAGTGCTCCACCTCGAGAATCGGCATTAGGCCCTTGGTCCGCGTGACGATGTAGGACCCCATGGTGCTATACATGAACACCAAGAAGGAGGATGCGTGGCGCTAGTGGGATGTGTGCATGGTTGTGGCATCAGCCTCGCAACCCACGGTGGGGAGTAGGCAGATGAGCTTGTGTGGAAGGCACACGAGACAACCGGGTCGGGGAGCTTATGGCACTATTATGTATGCCAATCAAAGACCTGCACGCCCCAGTCATGGTAGGCCTTTGGCACGACGTTCCTAGGGAGTTTGCCAGACTCGGTGAAGTCCGCTCCAAAACCGTCCCACTCGCCGGTCATCTGCGCAGCAAACTTTGTCCACTTTTATCTACATTGTTTCATGCCTCAAGTTAGTTAAGGCAGAATCTTTCCCATTGGAGTGTGCGCCGACGCTACTAACATGCTACTATGCTACAGCGCGATACTACTTAGCGTGTGAATCTCATAGGAGTCCGTTTAGGAAAATGTTCACATATATGGAATAGAATATTCCACAACACTCTCCATTGGACAATTTTCCAATGCAACACTCCCCTTGGTCACTTTTCTAATGACACACCCGTGCTTCATTAAAGAACCTTCTGAAACCCACTGTACATAGCTCGTGTGTCTCATGTGCACATGTCTTAGTAAAATTCATTTTGGAAAACCAAGTGGGACAAAACTCAATTAAGAGAAAAGGAGTACATCATATCATTCCAAAGATTACCACATATAAAGTTCAAAGATCTCCCCTTGAAGACTTAACTCTATGAGTCTTTTCATATCTATGCCTCTCACATGCTTCTCAAATATGAAACCTCTCACATGCCTCTCAAACGTGACAGTCGGTAATGCTTTTGGTAAACAGATAATCTAGATTTTCACTAGTCTGAATCTTCTGTATTTCAACATTTCCCATTTCCTGCTGCTCACGGGAATAGAATACTTAAAAGATATATGTTTTGTCATATTCGTCTTGACATAAGTGCACTTTTATTTATGCAATGCATGCTGCATTATCCTCGTGCATAATCATGATGATTTGTAGAGTCATAGTCAAATAGCCTCCTTAATCTGTCAAAAACTACAGTCGCCTATTCTAGCAGCCACGCGTCATTGTTCTCCCACTTCCCTAGCACCTCCAACACATTGAGCTTCTCTTCGACGGCTAACCCGTTCTAGCAGGCGGCGTAGCTACCTAGCTGCTTGCTGTTGCGGAATGGGTGGTACCACTACTGGGAAGACACCTTGACCCCGCATAGCTGGGCCTCCTTAGCCAGCACCACCATCTACACCAGTCTGACCCTCACCTCTCTCTATTGTCTAGGTGCACAATGCAGTGCTCCACCTCGAGAACTGGCATCAAACTGTTGGTCCACATGACGATGTAGGACCCTATGTTGTTGTACATGAACACCAAGAAGGAGGTTGTGTAGCGCTAGTGGGAGGTGTGCATGGTTGCGGCGTCAACCTCGCAACCCATGGTGGGGAGTATGCAGATGGGCCTGTAGTGGAGGGCCCACGAGACGACCAGGTCGGGGAGCTTATGGCACTATTAAGTCTGCCAGTCAAAGACCTGCACACCCCAGTCATGGTAGGCCTTCGGCACGATGTTCCTAGCACCCCAGTCATGGTAGGCCTTCGACACGATGTTCCTAGCGAACTTTGTCCACTTTGGTGCCTCAAGATAGTTAAGGCAGAATCTTTCCCATTGGAGTGTGCGCCGATGTTACTAACATGCTACTATGCTACAACGTGATACTACTTAGCGTGTTGATTGTAATCTTTTGTTAATATGCGACATGTTAAGGTCAAGAGAATCGATAAGGGGTAATATACATATAGTTGTCCAACATCGTTCTGCCCCCCAATTGTAGAATACTTGGCCTAATTTGACTTTGACCAGTCAAACTTGACAATCTTTGACCAATAATATTTTTCTAAATATTTTATATTGGATGTATTAAAATAATATTGTTGGATTTATTATAGGAAATATGTAACACCCCGGCACTCAGTATGCCGCGAATGTCGCCCAAATGATACTGGAAGCAACCAAAAACACATATTTAACAATAAATTACAGCACCTACGCTAATAGTTTAAACCAAATTTCGGTAGCATATACTTTGTTTTTCCATGATTTGAAGCAACAATTATAACATTATAACACAATAGTATAAAAGAGGACATCTAAACATGAATAACAGGAGTTTTAGCGTCAGTTCAAGCCAATACTATAAATTTAAACGTTTCATGAACCAATACGGAGTGAACAATAAAACCAAGCACACGGGAGAGCATAGTCCAAGTTTAGCGCAATAAGTTAAATCATCACAACAACAAATGAGGGTGTGTAGTTGTCTAGATGGGTGAAACTAAGTAGAGACGTGACACTAGCTCTCTTTTCCGTATGCCTAACTCATGGTACCTAAAAACAACATCAAACAATAAGTGTGAGTTCATCACTCAGCAAAGTGTATTGCAATGGAATAAAACAATAAGTATTCATTAACATCTCATAAAACATCATCACAAGCCTCTCATAAAACATCTTCATAAGCATCTCATAAAAACATCTTCATTCATGCAATGCAATGCACATGTCTCTTTGCTTAGCACATACCGGTATTACCGAGTGCACACCCGTCGGTGTGCACCCTCTTTCCCTTCCATCCCGTGGAGGGTGCCTACTCTTACTGACTCACTTCCATTCACAACCGTGGATGGGACTACGAGGTAGGACTTTTGTGTTCACTACGTGTGAACACAGAGGCCCGCATCAGAATGGGTCGCCTCTTCCATTATAAATGCACATATGCCATAACATGATTTAAATTGCATAAATACTCAATATAACAACTGCTTAACCAATAAACTATTCATGTTCATCATATCACAAGCAAAGATCAAACATGGCAAATTAGCACATCATATGGTTTTATTGCAATGCTACGAATCTATTTGGTCACCCAATTCCAAAACCATCCCAATACACTTGCCTTCAACCGCACGAGACGTGGTGGTGGGATGTTGATGGCACTCCCGGGGTTACACCACCTGCACATAGGTATAATACACTAAAAAATATGCCCACAAAACAACACAAGAACAATCAACTACATCGACTTCGCAACCCACTCCTAAAGCCCGAAAAACAGAGAATCTGTCCAACGGGACAGCAGGCTTCCAACAAGCATATCTTGAGTTCTACAACTCCAAATCAGGTAAACGAGTACATTTTATCGAACCTTAGGAAATTTCCCATCTTTTTCTAAGTATTCGCGAAGACTGATTCTGTGACATCATAGGATGTGACATTAGAGAATGTGATTTATTGGTAAGAGTTTTTGCGACTTAATGGAATGTGATAATATAGAATACGGCATTACGGTATGACTTTTGTAGCGTGTTTTTGGGCCGTTTCCGGAGTTTGGGCCTTTCCGGGGGGGAATTGGGCCTTCCGGGGGGGTTTTGGCCTTGGGGGATCTAACTCGGGCTTTGGGGGGACCATTGTGGGCCGAAGGTGGGGGGAATTTAGCCCATATGGAGGGGGTTTTGGGGCAGCAAGCCTTGCTGCCCTTGCACATGCGCCCCGCCACCCTCCCTCAAACCCTAGCTGCCGCCCCCTTCTTGTCCCTTGCGCCCCCCTAGCCGCCCCTTGCCCATGCGCATCCACCTCCTCTCTCCTCCCTAGCTAGGGCTGGAAAAAAAAGCTCGTTGAGCTGGCTCGGTGGCTCATTTCAAAATTGCTCTGATTACATTCATTTTTCTTTTAAAATAAAAATTAGTTGATTTGGAACCAGAGTCAACTTCGGCTCGGCTCGTTAGGCTCGGCTCGTTAAGCTCGATTCGAAGTTAGGTCTCAAACAATACAGGAGACTATAATAAATAAGAATAAATCAGTGTCGAAGAAAGCTCGAAAAAAAGTTCAACTGACTCGTTATCCACCCCTATCCCTAGCCACCATCCTCCCATCCCCTAGCAGCCTCACGTCGTCTTCCTCCGTGGTGTTCTCCATTTTCCCACTCGGTGGATCGCCGGTTCGGGAATCTCCAGCGAATCGCGGCGGTTCGGGAGGAAGGAGCGGCCGGAAGGAAGGAGCGATTCGTCGTCGCTCGGTTCTTCGAGAAGAGGTAACGACTCGTGGCTCTTTTGGGGTGGTCTAGGTGCTGCTAGGAGGGGTAATCCATGCTTAAATTTCATGTTTAGGTGCTGTTCCTAGATGAGATTAGGGAGGTTGCAATGCTATCCCACGTTCTGTCCTCGGGCAGATTTGCACCCAAACCTAGGGCTTGCGTTTTGGCAATTTTAGATGTGTTTCCTGATCGGCCGGCTATTACAGAAGTTGTATATAATTTAATTATCTTTTAGTGGACACCAAGAATGTGAAATTCTGTTCAGCCGTTTAAAAGTTATGTCTGTTTTACCGAATGCTATCAAATCTGTGACGAGATTGGGACAGATTGTGTTCAACTGTAGATTAGACAACGTTAGAGGCCGAATCAGTCTTCGCCAATAGTTAGGAAAAGATGGGAAATTTCCTAAGCTTCGAGAAAATATACTCATTTACTTGATTTGGAGTTTTAGAACTCAAGTTATATTAGTTGGAAGCCCGCTGTCCCGATGGGACAGATTCTCTGTTTTCAGGTTTTTGGAGTGTGTTGCGAGGTCGGTGTAGAAGATCGTTCTTGTTCTATTTTGGGGGGCTTGTTTTGAGTGTAATGTACCTTTGTGCAGGTGGTGTGACCCCGGGAGTGCCCTCAACCTCTCGCCACTCAGTCGCTCACGGTTGAAGGCAAGTGTATTAGGATGGAATTGGGGTTTTGGGTGTCCAATTAGTTGTGTAGTTTTGCCATGATATTAAATGAGAGCAGTGCTTCTATGCCTTTTCTTCTAGTACAAGTTGCACAAATCTAGAAGCAAGCGAAGGGGTAAGTAATCACCATCTACCTTTCATTCATGCTTTAATAGTTGTGCAACTTTTAAAAGGAAGAGCATAGAAGCACTTCTCATTAAATGATGCTCTATGTTGCCATGTTGTTCCTCGCATGTGTTATGATGTTCATGTTTAGTTCAAAGATGTGCCGTTGTTATATTAAGTTTCCGTTATGCAAGTTATTACATGATGTGGCATATGTGCATTCATAATGGAAGAGGCATCCCAATCTGATGCGAGCCTTTGTGTTCACACGTAGTGAACACGAAAGACCTACCTCGTAATCCCATCCACGATTGTGTATGGGAGCGAGTCAGTAAGAGTAGGCACCCTCCATCTACGGGATGGAAGGGGAAAGAGGGTGCACACCGACGGGTGTGCACTCGGCAATACCGGTATGTGCTTCAAGGAGACATGTGCATTGCATTGCATATTTGATGATGAAAATGAGATGTTTATATGATGAATCATGAGATGTTTATGATGTTGAATATGGGATGTAATGATGATGATATTGAAAACTATTTTGCTTGTCCCATTGCAATACACTTTGCTGAGTAATGAACTCACGCTTGTTGTTTTGTGATGCTTTTAGGTACCATGAAACCGGCATGCGGGAGAGGGAATTAGCGGCACCATCTTCATGTAGTTTCACTCATTTAGACAACTACACTTTACCATTCGTAGTTGTGATAATAAGTTTATTGCGCTAAGCTTGGAGTATGCCATAATGTGTGCTTGATTCTATCATTCACTTCGTTTTAGTTCATATCATGGTTGAATTCATTATTTTGGACTTAAACTGTTGCTATACCTCCCGTTATTGCTATTTTAGATGTTATTCATTATACTATGCATTGTGATTTTATTGTTGTTGTTTCAAACCATGGAAAAACAAAGGAGATGCTGCCAAAAGTTCGGTTAAAGCATTTGCGTCTTTGCTATAATTTGTCTTTAATTGAGGTGTTTACTTGCTGTTTCTACTATGTTTGGTAACATCCAGGGCATACTAGGTGCCGGGGTGTTACAGATTCGGCCTCTAAAATCCTCTAATCTACAATTGAACACAGACTATACCATTCACGTTACAGATTGGATAGTGTTCGGTAAAATGACCATAACTTTTAAACGGATGAACGAAATTTAGCGTTTTTGGTGCCCAATTAAAGGTATTTCAATTATCTACAACTTTTGCAACAGCCGGACGACCATATCACAACTCTAAAATCCTAAAAAATGCACCCCAACGCCGAATGTCTAACCTGGCCGAGAGCCACTCGCGAGACAGATCTAAAATCCAACTTAACCCATCTAATCTCAGCACCTAAAAGAGAGTTCTAGGCAAGAATTCTACCATCTAATAGCACCTAGACCACCACAAAAGAACCGCAATTTGTTACCTCTTCTTGGAGAATCGAACGACGATGAAATACTTTCTTCCTTCCCAGCCGCTCCTTCCTCCAGAACCGCAGCGAATCGTCGGAGATCTCTCGACCGACGATCCATCGAGTGAGGAAACGAAGGACACCAGGGAAGGAGAGGTGAGGGGTTGCTAGGGGAGGAGAGGGTGGCGGCTAGGGGGGGGGAAGGTGGAACCCTAGGGGAGGGGAAGGGGACGCCGGCCTAAAGGAGATTGGGGGGCGCATGGGCTAGGGTTGGCTGCCTCTCCTCCCACATGGGCCAGAAACCTCCCACTGAAGGCCCAGAACAAAGCCCCCTAAGGCCCAAACTCTCCCGGAAAAGGCCCAAACACCCTGAAAAGCCGAAAACACGACATAAACTCATACACAAAATACTTTCATAATATTATACTCTCATAATAATTTTATAAATGTGCTAGTATAAAATTAAAGGTCAAAGTTTTACATTGATGACTGTAACAATTCAAATAGGACCAATTATTCTAAAACGGAGAGAGCATGTTTTCCATGTACGTCGACATTTGAAAGGGTCTAATCTTTACAGTGTAGTCATAATTAACAAGTCAATAAACTTTTTTTGATCCCTTGTTTATCCTTTGGTGCTATCACCTGTGGAACCTACAAATTAAGTTGTTGCTTGCGGGACGTCCGCACCTAGTAAGAGGTCGCATGAGCAGATGAGCTTTAGAAGCCTGATTCGGCGATTACCCAATCCCCATCCCTTGAACTCATCCTTGAGTTATACTGATCAACTAGCAGGAATTGCTAATTGATGCATGAGATATTCGATCTTTCATGGTACCACTTACGCAATCATGCAAACCAATATGAAGAGATAGAATTTCAAAACAAGACTTCATCATAATCTGAAAATGATATGTTTGCAACTTGCGGAAAGATCAGCCTCCCTCTTCTCTTGTTATCTCTCTCTGTAACACCCCAAGAAATATGAAATAATATAAAGTTAATTAGCATGTTTTTAATGCATTTTTGGATTTTCTATTGGATTTATTTGCTACATTTAAATTCCTTTTTCCCCAATTTTGAGTATTCAAAAAGAACTTATACAAACTTCAAATAACATAACCTGAGAAATAATTTTATAAAATACTAAAATATTTGAGATGAATAAATATGAGATGTTTATGAAGATGAACCATGAGATGCTTATGGTGATGCGTTATGATATGTAATAATGATGCTATTGACTAATGTTGTTGCTCTTTTCCATTGCAATACACTTTGCTGAGTGATGAACTCACGCTTGTTGTTTTATGTTGTTTTTAGGTGCTATGAACTCGGCATGCGGGAAAGGGAGTTAGCGTCACATCTACACTTAGATTCATTCATTTAGACAACTACACATTCTCATTCGTAGTTGTGATGGTGATGTTTAATGTGCTAAATTTGGTTCATGCTATAAATTGTGCGTGGATTTATTGTTCACTTCGTTTTAGTCATGAAGTGTTGAGATTCATTAATTGGTCTTAAATTGCTGCTATACCTCATGTTATTGCTATTTTAGATGTCATCCATTATATTATTGCTTGTGATATCATTACTGTTGCTTCAACCCATGAAATTACAAAGTAGATGCTGCCGAAATTTTGGTTAAAGCATTTACGCCCTTGCTGTAATTTGTTCTTAATTGTGGTATTTAGTTGCTATTTCTACTTTGTTTGGTGACATCCAGGGCATACCAGATGTCGGGGTGTTACATCTTCCATCCTCTCTTGGCTTTTCTCCCTCAACTCCCACTCGACCATATGCTTGATTTATTCTTTCTTGCTCAAAATAGCACCACCTTGCCTTTTGATCTTGATTTGCACACAACGAACACAATCCAAAGTGGTCGAGATGATGTGAGGTGGAAGAAAAACAATGCCTCTCCCACTCATTCAACCTTATAGGTGGGGCCAGGGCCCATCAGATAGTGAGGACAAGAGGAAGGGAGCAGCGGGTTGGCTGCTGCTGGGCATAGCTATGCTCGTGGCCCACAAGGTGGGCTAGGGGAAAAGAAGAGAAGAGAAGCAGTGTTGTAGATGCTAGGCTTGCTCGGGTCAAGGAGAGAAAGGAGAAGGGAGAGAGGAGGGAAGAAATGGGCGGGCTAGTTGGGTTTTGGCCTAACTTCGGGTAGTTTTGAAAACAAAGTTTTGCTATTCAATTTTCTTTACTATGGTCCATTTAAATTCGAGTTTTGAAAAGGTTTCGCATTAGTAAAATTTTAATTTGTATTTGGTTTGCACACATTTTATTTATATATAAGTTTTTGTAAAGTCGATTTTGAAGGCAAGGAAATTGTTTTAAAATTTAATTTCAAGGCAAATGTTTAAAATGGAGCAAAAAAGGGGTTGTTATAAAATGGCGATGTTAATTAGGGTCCATCAGAATAAGGGCAGTATTTTTTTCCTTTTTCTCTCTTAGAATATCTAGCTTATTTATGTTTTTTTAGGTAACATTCATCGGTTATGATTTTTTTAAACACAATAAGAGTCCTCCAAATTAAAGGTTGAATATTTTTCTTTTTTTATGATAATTTCTATCTTTTCATTAGAGCTTTTGGTCATGTATCATGACTTTTTGTTATATAATAGATTAAGTTGAATTCAAACATTTGAAATCGCATTCAAATATAATTAAGAAAGACATAATATGATGATTCAACAAATTAAAAGGTAGAATAATGTGCAAGGAGCAAGGTTTCAAATTTTGTTTTAGGGTTTCATTTCGGCACCCTCCGAAATCCAAAATTTCGGTGAAATCTCATTTTTTCGGATAAAATTCAAACGAAATACAAAAAGAAAAATTTAAATCCGATAATTTTTGAACCGAAATTTCCAGGATTTCATTTCAAAATACCAAAATTTTGGTCCAAAATGCCGAGATATTGGCGAAATTTTAGGTGCATTACCCTTTGAATTTTTTAGGGTTTTTTTAATTTCGTCGGAATTATGATCTACCGATTGTCTCACACGTAAAACGATACGAAGAATCCAATCCGGTCAAGTTTTGTTTAAATCTTAGTCAAATTTACCGAGATTTTGGTAAATATACGAGATCTCGGTGAGATTTTAGGTTACTGTAGCACTTTAAATTTTTCAAGTATTTTCTTAATTTTTTTGAGATTATGAAATTCAAAGGGTCCGAGATCTAAATTTTCATCGAGATTTCGTGAAATATCGCTGGCCAGGAGTTGCACTATGCTCCAGTGCAATCATGCGTCACATGAAACTACACAAATATGTGGGCAAGTCCAGCAAGCATGCGTGTGACTTTAACTAAGTCTTCATGCTCTCCCATGGCACGTGTCATATGTCTTAAGAAGCAGAAATGATTCTATCTTTTAAATCGTCCTCCTGCTACTTGCCTAAGTAATATGAAACTAAATCATACTATAATTTAAATTTAAAAAATAAAGGAGCCTAGGCCCAAATTCTGATAGCTATACCTCGTTAAATATAGACAAGCCAGCGTACTTCGTTTGGGGTCTATCTGTTGCACAAGCAGAGTTAACAATATCGAAACTGAAAAAACCGATGTAAAACCAAAATTCAAAAATATCAAGCCGAAAATCGCTAAAAAATCGTTAGAAACTGAGCGTTAAGAATTCAAAAATTTTGAAAAAAAATCAAAAACAATTGAAAACTGCTCGATTTTTATCGAAAAACCGGCCAGTTTTGACTTGTTTTGATCGCATGCTGAAGCCTAACACATGACCACACCATTTTTGACACAAAACCAGCTGGTTTTGATTGAAAACTGATCGGTTTTGCATCGTATAATTTTTTTTGTTTTTTGAATTTAACCAGCTTACTAATTGGTTTTATATGTCGAATCGACTCGATAAGATCAAAAATCGCGGAAATTGACAAATTTTGACTGGTTTGTGAACCCTGGCTACAAGGAGGAAACATGAGCTGGAGGCAAGGTTCAAAATTTTGTTTTGGTAGAAATCTTGGGGTGACTGAAATCCGAAATCTCGGCAAGATCTCAAAAATTCAAACAAAATTAGACGAAATACAAAAACCAAATTTCAAATTCGGTTTTTTAACCGGGAAATCCGAGATTTCAGCCGAAATCACCGAAATTTCCTAGATTTCGGTCAATTTGTTTTGACCGAAAATGGTCAAAAACAAGTCAAAATTTTTTGTGGATGGTCTTGATCCTAAATCCAATCAAATCCAACAAAAAAAAAGATGAAAATCAGGTAAAAAACATCGAGATTTAGGCCGAAATCGTCGAGATCTTGCTAATAATTGGATGGGGGGTACCATAGCATTTTGAATTTTTTTGACCTGACCGAAATTCAATATCTTGCGGGTCCGAAATCTCGACCGAAATCACCGAGATCTTGCTGAGATTTGGATAGGGGTACTGTAGCATTTTGAATTTTTTAAATTTTTTTCACTCAACCGAGATTTAGGACCTCGAGGGAGGGGGTTCAAAATCTGAAATCCCGATCGAGATTTCCGAAATGTCGTTGGGATTTGAATCCATGGCTTGAGGTTGATTCAACGAAGAAGGTTTTAACAGTTGAAGTTTTGCTTGGATTAGGTAGTCGCACAGCCAATTTTGGTGCTCCACACTGAGCGCAGCATAGAGCGCAAAGTTTACGCTGGCCCACCGGTCAGGCACAGGGTTCAAATTCTCGCCGAAATCCTGCGAAATTTCGGTTTTCGGACCTCCCCGAGTTCCATAATCTCGGCGAAATTTAAAAAACCCTAACAAAATTTAAAAGTGCTACAGTACCCTATAATCTCGGCGAAATTTCGGTGAAATGGACCGAAATCTCGGTTTTTTGACCGAAATTTGTCCAAAATTTGACCGGATTTAACCGGAGTTTGATCGGATTGGATTCATCAAGTCATTTTCCAGGTCTGACCAAAATTTTAAATTTTTTTGATATCGTTTGAACCATTTTCCGTTCAATTGAATTTTACTGAGATCTCGGATATTTGGGACGAAATTTCGGTATTTGGAACGAAATCCCAGAAATTTCGGTTAAAAAAAAACCGAATTTAAATTTTGGTTTTTGAATTCCGTCTGGATTTCGTCCGAAATAACGAGATCTCACCGAAAAATCAGATTTCGGTCGACGCCGAGATTTGACCAAAAACGAAAATTTGAACGCTGGTCAAGCATGATGCATGGCACCGAGCCAGGCCGCTGGTTCGAACCCAAAGCCAGAGGCGGCGGGAGGCCTCAAACCCATCCCCGGCTCGTTGGCGGGAACGAAGCCCCGCCTCCCACTTCCCGGTACCAAATAAGATTCGCACGCGTGGTCCATCGCACGGTCACACTACATGTGGGACCCCATCACACGGGGTGCATGACGGATCAGGTTCACGGAAGAAATCGCTCGTACTCGCGCTCCCGGAGAATATCGTTTCGACTTTCGGGCAACCTTTTTCGTATAGCCCCCCCAAGACATCGGCATTTCGTTCGATGGCCTCAGAACGTTCAATACCACGTATAGAATAGAAGCGTATTTGCCTGCATGCCTCACGAGTCTTGAATCAAAAGCTCCAGATATTTCTTTATTTACACCAAGGGTCTTTTGTTGGCAAATGACTACTTATAATTTGATTTGCTGTGTGTTGAATATAAACTCAATTTTCACTATTGACTTGCTAGCGTGTAGATGTGGGATAAATAGTTCATCCAATTTTCACTATTTTAATTTCAAGTAAGCGAATAATCCCTTAGGCTCAAAATAGTTCATTCGAGCATACATAAGGTGTGGGATAAAATCCACTGAACCCAACCAAAGCAACCTTAAAATACTGTGGTGTAATACGAGAAAAAAATAGACAAACTGCATAACTATGCATATTTAGGAATTATAACTGAATAAATTAACTTATCTTATAAGCCATCGGAACGCTGGCTCCTGGGAGGTGCCATGTCACCACTCTGCGCGAAAAACAACCTCTCCTCTTTCGTATTCACGTCCAGGTCCTCGGTGTCCAGGCCGTAATATCTTACAATTGCAGGTGATGGTCACACATAAGAACAAGATTTCTTCTAACTTGAGTCCAATTCTACTCTACAATTTCTAGATCCAAGCCGTGAAAGTAGAAATATGGAAGACTCAGGAGACCAAACTGCAAATCGCCGAAATTACCTTCCTACAAGCCCTCCGTATAAATAAGCTGCTCCCTCCCCACCGCCTCACAAACGATTCAAACCCCATTCCGCACTCCGAATCCACCTCGCCTCCCGCAAACCCTAACCCTAGCCTACCACCGCCGCTCGCTCCAATGGCGAAGCCGGTGAAGTACGACGAGGAGGAGATCTCGTCCTCCGCCGAGGAGGAGGAGGACCAGTCCGACGGCGCCGGCTCCGGATCTGGCGAGGAGGAGGACGAGGAGGAGGCGCCCACGGCGGCGGGCGAGACGGAGGGAGAGGAGGATGTCGACGAGGAGGAGATCGAGGCCGTCACCACGGGCGCGGGTGCCGACGATGAGGAGGACGGCCTGGCCGCCGCCACCGGGGAGGGCGACGAGGGGTCGCAGTCCACTGAGGACGACGAGGCCGTCGTGGGCGACGACGACGGCGACGAGGTGAGCGTGGGCCTAGGGTTTTGGGGGTGGAATCGGTATTTAGAGGGTTTGGATGAGATTTTAGATATTATTTTGGAGATAGATTGAGATGATTTCATCAATTATGTGTGCCGACTTGTTTTTGTCTTTCAGGTTTCCGCAGTCGTTGCTGCGATCTACATTTTAAAGATAGATATGTGTTGGGCTTTTGTGTTCTCGGGAAAATTTTCGTTTTGCGTTGCTACGCTACCAAATTAGCTTACTTCTTAGCCATCACATCAATTTTAGTTTAGTCGATAGTTTATCTCCTTCCTACTTCAGTAATTTAGAGCTTCTATTAGATTAGCAAAAGTCCCTTCTCTGGACCGAAAGGAAGCTACTGTTTGGAGGATATTGTTGCTGTCTTTATGTCTTACATTGCAGTACTTGTCTAAGTGCTTTCATTCTGTGTATTGCTGGGCAAAATAAAAAGATTAGGTGGTTGTGCGAATGTCTGAATTGTATCAGACTACGGGGTTGCAAAATTTTGCATTATATTGCATCTAACTGTTTTTCATTGCAGACTGAAGACCTTGCAGGAAGTGCAGTTGTAGGGAAGCGTGAGCGAGCCAGGCTCAGGGAACTCCAGAAATTAAAGAAGCAGAAAATCCAAGAAATATTGGATACCCAGAATGCTGCCATTGATGCTGACATGGTTTGTTCCTTCTTTAAAGAAATCATGTTCACATTATGTATTTTCATTGGCATTTGATTCTTCTGTGTACATTGCATTCTCATCATAGTTCTGATCATTTTTTTAACAGAACAACAAAGGTAAGGGGCGATTGAAGTATCTACTGCAGCAGACTGAAATATTTGCCCACTTTGCAAAAGGAAACCAATCAAAAGAGAAGAAGCCACGTGGAAGGTAATATTGGTTATATTTGTGCCAGTATAATAATTTACTTTGTACTCTCATCTGGGATGACAAATAGAAACTGCAGGCACTTGCATAACACTGATGAAATTCAAAACTCATTAAAAATAATACCCATATTTGTTCATGACAATGGTACAGAAATTGTCTGATCCTGGAAAATAGTGTTGGATCGCACTTTGAAATAATTCAAAGTTGAAGGATCATGCATTTATTAAATATACAAGATAAACAATTTTGGTTTGATAAGCTTATAGATGCATATGGTGGTCTTCGTCGCTTCATTGGCCCCTTCAGGGCTTGTTTGGATGCAAGGGGGTTAATCTGAATCCTTTCACATGGGCAAGGAAATTGAACTAAAATCCCTGTTTGTCTGAAGTTATTCATTCTAATCCCTGCCTACCCAAACAAGTCCTCATCTGGTTAAATTTTATGAAAATTTCAGGAATGTATACAATTTTAGATGATATACATTTACCATTTTATTGGCAGTGCTGTATTATCATTTCTAGCTGTGGGGTTAAGGGAAGTTCTGAATACATTTGTTAATTCAAGCAGCTTACCTTGTATAGTAACAGCTTTTGGCTTCATTATAGGATTAATTCCTTATATGCTACTGGAATGTGGGGAAATCCCTGAATGTGTCACTGGTATGTGGGGTCAGGGTCTACATGTTAGTGAGACAATGAGTGGCATGCAAGGGATGAGGCAAACTTTCGCCATATATTATTGAGCACTACCTGTTATTTTGTGTGCAGGGCCATAAGATGTAATTCCATTTACTTTAGGATTCTGATGCAATTCCATTTACTTTAGGATTCTGTCTGTTCTGTGTTCTTTGATTTATTTGTTGCTAATGTGAGTCAAACTGTAGGGGCCGTCATGCGTCAAAGATGACAGAAGAGGAGGAAGACGAAGAATACCTGAAAGAGGAGGAAGATGCACTTGTTGGTACAGGAGGGACACGTTTGGTTTCGCAGCCATCATGTAAGCCTTCCCTTCCTGATTATATGTAACTATTTTTTTTTACCTTTTCCGCTTTCTTTTGTGTTAATAACCAAGTGATATGAAGATAATTTTCCTTTCTTGCTAGGTATATGAATCTCTCTCTTTGTTGTCATAAAAGTATTATGTATCTTGTCCATAACATGACAATGAAATATGACACCTCACTTTAAAAATGCATAACTGGATACTGAATTATGATTAGGTGAAAATTGAACCAATATACCATAGTTGATTTCTGTTAACTGTGTTTTTTTAACTAAGCAAGCATAGATTATTAGTTGGCTTAAATGAACATGGATTTTTTCTCTCATCAGCAATGTCTACGCAAATCAGTAGTGCATTTGTGTTGTTGATTTTTAACATAAAGTTCAATATCTATTGATGTAATGGATGGGACTTTGTTTTATAACTACCAATATCTTTTTATTCCCTGAAAAGTAGGCTGAACTTTTTTTTTTCCTGAATAGAATTGAATATCTCTAATCATTCTCAGGAAAATAAGTTAATAGCATCCGAGTCCTTAAATCTAGGATTTTATATTTTTCAATATTTGTTAACTACCAAATGGTTGTATTATCATTTTGTTTGCTTTGCAGGCATAAAGGGAAAAATGCGAGATTACCAACTAGCTGGTCTTAATTGGCTCATACGACTGTATGAGAATGGTATCAATGGGATATTGGCTGATGAGATGGTATGTTAGATGCCCTAACCTCACAATAAGCTAAAAGTCACCAACACTTTTTCAATCTCTTATTCGATTAGTATGATGGTTATGTTTGATGTAAGTTGACCTTGGCATGGTATTTTATTATTCAGGGTCTTGGGAAAACTCTTCAAACAATTTCACTGATGGGCTATCTGCATGAATTCAGAGGCGTAACTGGTCCTCACATGGTTGTTGCACCGAAGTCTACTCTGGGCAACTGGATAAAGGAAATCCAGCGTTTTTGCCCTCTTTTACGTGCTGTGAAGTTCCTAGGAAATCCAGAAGAGAGGGTTAGTCCCAAACCTAAATTCAATCATTATTACAATTTCTGTTGACATGTTACTGATCTTCAATACTGTTTGGTCAGAACCATATAAGGGAGAATTTGCTACAGCCAGGAAAATTTGATGTCTGTGTGACTAGTTTTGAAATGGCAATCAAAGAAAAAACTGCGCTGAGGCGTTTCAGCTGGCGCTACATTATTATTGATGAAGCTCATCGGATAAAAAATGAAAACTCTCTTCTGTCTAAGACGATGAGGATTTACAACACTAATTATCGTCTACTCATCACAGGCACTCCGCTCCAGGTTGGTTTCCTCTGGCAGTGCTGTCAGAATATTTATGTTTCTTTACATTCTTTAATCTTATTTGTTAGTTACAATCTGATCACTGACTGATTTGCTATGTGGCAGAACAATCTCCATGAGCTTTGGTCTCTCCTCAACTTTTTGCTGCCTGAAATATTTAGCTCTGCAGAGACCTTTGATGAATGGTTCCAAATTTCCGGTGAAAATGATCAACATGAGGTTGTTCAGCAGCTTCATAAGGTGAGGGTAACAAAACACTGAAAATCAGTGTCAGTGTGTTTGAATCAACCCTATATAATTAATGTATGCAAATTTTGTGAAGGTTCTACGCCCGTTTCTTCTTCGAAGGCTTAAATCTGATGTTGAAAAGGGTTTGCCTCCAAAAAAGGAGACAATACTTAAAGTTGGAATGTCTCAGATGCAAAAGCAGTACTATCGTGCTCTGCTTCAGAAAGATTTGGAGGTTATTAATGCTGGTGGTGAACGCAAGCGATTGCTTAACATGGCCATGCAGTTGCGCAAGTGCTGCAACCATCCATATTTATTTCAAGGTGCAGAACCTGGCCCACCTTACACAACTGGTGAACATCTTGTTGAGAATGCAGGTATGTATTTCATTTTGATGTTCTTTTTTTGTTGCAAATTTACATTCTATTCCTCAACCTACTTCTGTGGTTGCTTATTAACAACTCTTTATATTTACTGTAGGAAAAATGGTTCTGTTAGATAAATTGCTTCCCAAATTAAAGGACCGTGACTCCAGAGTGCTTATTTTCTCACAGGTGATTATTTCTCATTTCCATGCATATATGAATGGCTTTTAGAGTTTAGACACTTGGGTTACTAAGCATGTGCATCTCATCAGACATTTCATTGGTTTTCCCCAAATTTTGCTTTGTTTGACATATATCGGCATCCTGCAGATGACCAGGCTTTTGGATATCTTGGAAGATTATCTTATGTACAGAGGGTATCGGTATTGCCGTATAGATGGGAACACAGGTGGAGAAGATCGGGATGCATCCATTGAAGCTTTTAACAAACCAGGAAGTGAGAAGTTTGTTTTCTTACTTTCAACCAGGGCTGGTGGCCTTGGTATCAACCTTGCAACTGCTGATGTTGTGATTCTTTATGACAGTGATTGGTATGCCGCTGTTAGACTGCAAATTATACTTTGTTTGTAGTCCACGAAGATGGATCTCACATATTTGGTACTTCTAATATGTCTGCAGGAATCCACAAGCTGATCTCCAAGCTCAAGATCGTGCACATAGAATAGGTCAAACGAAAGAAGTTCAAGTTTTCCGATTTTGCACTGAGGTTTGTTAGCACTAGCTTGAGAATATTACAGTACACAATTTTTGGTATTGGTATCTAAGGAAATGGTGAAAACTAAATTCCAGTACACCATTGAGGAAAAAGTGATCGAGAGAGCATACAAGAAGCTTGCATTGGATGCTTTGGTCATTCAACAAGGACGATTGGCAGAGCAAAAAAGTATGTTTTTGCTTCTTGTCATTGCTATCTGATGGAGGATTTTTCCATGCTAGTAGGATATGGACTAGTCTGATCTTATTGTTTTTTATTCAGCTGTCAATAAGGATGACTTGTTGCAAATGGTGAGATTTGGTGCGGAAATGGTGTTCAGTTCCAAGGACAGCACAATTACAGATGAGGATATTGACCGTATTATAGCTAAAGGAGAAGAGACAACAGCAGAGCTTGATGCAAAAATGAAAAAATTCACAGAGGATGCCATTAAATTTAAAATGGATGATAGTATGTACCCCTCTCTCTCTAGCTCTCTCTGTGTCTCTCTGTCTAACATCATTTTTTTTTGCAGCTGCTGAATTGTATGATTTTGATGATGATAAGGTAATAATCCATCCGCCTAATTATGTGCTGTAAATTTGAAATGTTAGTTGACCACCAACTGAATCTGCTTTCTTGGTTGCTTGAAGGAGGAAAACAAGCTTGATTTTAAGAAACTGGTCAGTGATAACTGGATTGAGCCACCTAGAAGAGAAAGGAAGAGGAAGTATGCCACTTTTTTTTGGTTGCATTGCATTTTGTCTATTAATTTTGTTGACCTAATTTTGACTATCATTGTAGCTACTCTGAATCTGAATACTTTAAACAAGCACTTCGCCAAGGTGCACCTGCAAAACCTAGGGAACCACGGATTCCAAGAATGCCACATTTGTAAGTTTTTTAGGGTTACTACCCATTTTTTATTATTTTTTAAATTTTTTAAAGATTATGCCTTATTACTTGGTATCGTCAGCTCATCTTGTTTTTGTGTTGGCAGGCATGATTTCCAGTTCTTCAACAACCAAAGGCTAAATGAATTGTATGAAAAGGAAGTCCGGTACCTTATGGTAATTCCTCAGCTAGAATGCTTGTTATTCCAGCTAGATGTTGAGAAACTAGTTCACTGAACTATTTGCCTTTTTTGTCTTATGTGCCATACCATAGGCATGTATTTCACCATTGCTTCACTACCTAATACATTATTTGTTAATTGCCACTGATAATTATTGTGCATAACTTTTAAATATTGAATGCAGCAAGCAAACCAGAAGAAAGATACCATTGATGCTGAAGATGAAGGTATTACTAACTCTTGCTTCTCTAAGTTGCATTATAGCATCCAGCTAGATTGTGCTAATTATATAATTCTTGTGCAATGCTCAGATCAGTTGGAACCTTTGACGGCAGATGAGCAGGAAGAGAAGGAACAGTTATTAGACGAGGTTAGATGATATGCATATACCTAAATCATTGATTTCCTGCGGTTACCCTTATCTGCCTGCTTTTCAGATATTATCTTTTAACTTTGTTTCTGTTTTCTATTTGTGAATGTCAGGGCTTTGCAACATGGACGAGGAGAGACTTCAACACATTTATCCGTGCATGTGAGAAATATGGTCGCAATGACATCAAGAGTATAGCCTCTGAAATGGAGGGGAAGACAGAAGAGGAAGTTCAACGATATGCTAAAGTTTTCAAGGAGAGATACAAGGAACTGAGTGGTAAGCTAGTAACTCAATTAATTATACATGATTAAAATATGATTATTAAAAAACTCAAGCAACTGACAGCCTGTGTGGTGAATGATAAATTGGGAAATGAAGACAGTTTTCTTGCTGACTAATCATTTGTGGTTTGTCTGTCTAACCAGATTACGATAGAATTATCAAGAACATTGAAAGGGGAGAAGCAAGGATATCCCGGAAGGATGAGATCATGAGAGCCATTGGGAAGAAATTAGACCGCTATAAGAATCCATGGTTAGAGTTGAAAATTCAGTACGGCCAAAATAAGGGGAAATTCTATAACGAAGAATGTGACCGTTTTATGGTACGCTCCCTGACTTTTTTTTTATCCATATTCCTCCCAAGTATGTGACATGATTAACTGGCTGTTACATTTCAGCTATGCATGGTGCATAAGCTTGGATATGGAAATTGGGATGAACTGAAAGCGGCCTTTCGCATGTCGCCCATGTTCCGATTTGATTGGTTTGTGAAGTCCAGAACCACCCAAGAGTTGGCTAGGCGATGTGACACCCTTATCCGCCTAGTTGAGAAAGAGAATCAGGAATATGATGAGCAAGAACGGCTGGCAAGGAAAGACAAAAGGCTTTCTAAGGTATATTCCACCTGGCCATCACTGGTCTGAAGTCTAAACTATCCTTAAGCAGGCTCTATTTCATTGTTCTAGAATTCGTGCATACCCTGTATCCTTATTTCCATTTTACGATCATGCTGATCTGATCATGTATTTTTCTTTTGCTGCACAGAACATGACACCAACAAAGCGAGCCGCATTAAGGGCATCAGAGGGTGACACGACTCCATTGAATTCATTTAAGAGGCGACGGCAGTCCCTTATGGACGATTATGTGGGCTCAGTAAGTCGGTTGAGGATCTTAAATAGAAAAATACCAAGTAGCTACTTTGAAACAACGACTCTTCAGCTCATCTATTTCCTCCCTAGTTAATCCATCTAGGGAGCTTAAAATTAACTTGACTGCGTATCTGCTGCTCACCAGTTGTAAATATGTTTCAGGGAAGGCGTAAGCGAGGATGATCTGATGATGCCTCCTGCTTCCTTTTGAAACTTGTCGGGGGATCGAGCGAGCTCAGAAAACGTTTCAGTCCTAGTTATTAATGCTTCAAGCTTCCTTTGCCCATGAGCTCAGACAAAAAGGAGGCTCGACTTTGTAGCTTAGTTTGTGCAACTACGTAGGCTAGTGCAATCCTTACTGTAGTGGTATATATGTCGTGGGCTCATTTGATCATGACGTTGCTCAGCCCATGCTGTATTAGGGTCGGATGGAATGTTTGACCTTTTTGGAGCGAACTTGATGTATGTCTCTTAGCGGTTCCCCCACGTACGAAGCTCAATGAAAAGCTTGGTATCTTATAATCTGTGCCTGCCTGCTAACTTAATAAATGGTATGTGTCATTTCTAACCTAAAATTCTCTTTTCGAGAGAGATGCTGATGATCCGTTTCGTGGGCCACAGCCCGCAACGAAGAAAGGCTTGCAGCTACTGCCTTGAGATTTTTATTAAATAATCCAAAATTTAAAAGAAATTATAGTGAAAAAAGAATTACGGAAACCATTTTGAGTTGTCGATGAAGATTGTTGCTATTTCAAATGATGATAGAGGCTTGGTTGCCTTTTGAAATAACGATAGAAGCTCTGTTGATGTTTTAGTTGATAACAACTATTTGTGGATGGCTACGCTAATGTCAATTGAAATGTTGGTAGTGATATTTGTTTCGAAGAGAGATGGAAGAGAAAAAGAGAGGAGCGGAGAGGGGAAGGGGAAGAGAAGACGAAGGGGGAGGAGGAACAAGAGGATGACTAATTTTTTGAAATGAGTTTTTCTATCATTTTAGAATATATTTTGAAAACATAGTAGGTTAGCAACTAAAATAATTAGATTTGTAGTTTTGTAGATATCTAGTTGTGTGGATATGTAGTTGTATTAACTTTTTAAAAAAGTAGTATTGTAGAAATGGTTGAAAACGGATCAAATAGCTAGCTTGGGCTATGCGGTACAGTGTGCCACGTACTGTGTAGATATATAGATATCTAGTTGTGTAGATATATAGTTGTATTAACTTTTTAAAAAAGTAGTATTGTAGAAATGGTTGAAAACGGATCGAATAGCTAGCTTGGGCCATGCGGTACAGCGTGCCACGCATTGTGGCTTCTCTGATAGTTGTCAGTGTGTGGGAAATAATTCCATTCTTGCTGGATGCCCTCTCCTTCTGTAGTTGTGGTCGTTCGAACGCTTCCAAATTAGATAACCACATATGGAGTTGACACTTGACAATGTACATGCTTGCGTGACCATACTACTATAGGAACATTGTAGTGTCGCCGACGGATTACTATCACCATCAAATTACTAACTTTCCCTTGTAATTTCTTTTGCAGCCAACTTTCACACCAATTACCTCTCACGCATCGTACCCTGAGTACGTCACGATATTCGACAAGCTTATCGACGATCGTGTCATCTGGAGGTTGTATGTAACATTAAAAATTTCACAAATTGAAATGCATGCATCCAAGTTAACTTTTGACCTTAATTTGAATTTTCAACATTTCCTAGATTAACTGATACTTTTGCATCAAAAGACAATGCTTTTAAATAGATCACTTGTGCTTTCTGATTTGCAAATCCCAAAGTCTAATCATCTCAAAGGCTGGAAATAATTTTTTTAAATCCCACACAAGCCCAAGAACGTCTCTGGAAAAATTTTAGAAAATTTTCGATTCATTTGATGCAACTGATTTTTTCTTTCAAAAACCACGTTTCTTCAACAAGACAGAGGTACTAATTTATTTTTATAAAAATCCACAGAGGTGCTTATGATTTGAAATTTTTACAGAAGATCCGGCATGAGCTCAGGATCGTCCTCAAACATTTTCGTAAACTTTGGAGCCGGTTTGATAACTTTACCAAATTCAAGAAGGATCTGCTGCCAATTTAAAGCAAAAAATCAACTTCGGCACAACCCTAAAAAGAAATGCACCTTTTTGTACAAAATCGTTTTCACTGTATGAAGACGTAAGCTCAGAAATGTGCCTTTCCTTATTGATTCCTTCCCCCTCGCTCCATCATTTCCACCCGGGCCTGCATGGCAGTGACCTGCCTGGCCCTTGTGCGCACCACAATGATCCAGAGCGCGCGCCCACACTCGCCCGTGCGCGCTCTGTGCTCGCGCCAGGAATGTGATGCCACGTCGTCGCCTCACCCCGGTGCCACGTCGCCTACTTCGCCCGCTACCATGCCATGCTCTACCGGAGTAAGGACGCCACGACAGGAGTTTGGAACTAGTGCGCCGCTGCTTGCCTACCTCGTCGTCGCGTCAGCTCAAGCGTGCCACCAAGCCACCGAGCCTGCCGCTGTGTCGCTGCTACTTCGCTGCCCTCTGCACCGTCTTTTTGTGTGTGTATTTCTGTATTAGTTCCAGATCAGTAGCTAGTACACACAGTCATACAGTGATGAATCTTTGCCGAACAGAACGAAATTGTAATTTAAACATAAAGTATCAGCCACATGGCTATTTATTACATCACATGGTCACATGATCAGAGTTCACGGCAACGGAATAAAAACAAGTAAGGAAATCCAAATAACACCACAGGCGACGACTAGGAACGCGCGCTTAGTTGTCCTGGCGATCTTCATCCAATTCCTCGGTGTAGAACTCACCGTCTTCAACGGCATCCTGATAGTTTTCTGATGATAACAGTTTGTGTAGCAAGTGAGTACAAAAGTACTCAGTAAGTCTGGGAAAGTATGCACATTTAGGGCTCTCCAGGGCCAGCCAGAAATCCCAGGGAAATCCCCAGGGACGACTCGCGACGCACGGACTTGCGCGCGGTCACACGAAGCAGCGGACCCTTGCGACGCTTGGCTTGCGAGGCGTCGGGAGTCAAACCCCGAGGTGGGAGCTCCTCTCCAACTGGGGTTGGCGGTGGTGCTACCGGCTGCGCCTCTTGCACAGGGGCCGGTAGTAGAAGTGGAGCTGCGGGCATCCGAGCATTCTTAAGCTGACGGTTTTCCTCCCTTGCTGCAGCTAGTTCCTTGAGCACGCCCTGGAGCTCGCAATAGATTTGCACATAAGCGTCATCCTGCGCCCGGATGAGGGAACCCATGTGCACCACCGTCGGGTCGGTCTCCAGCTCCAAGCTCCAAAACTGGCTGAGGTACCTCCCAACCTGATGTCGGGGAAAGAGGCGGTACGGGGTGTCGTCCAGCTGAACCCGGTATCTCTCCCCCAAGTGGATGAGAGCCTCTCTAGCAGCATCCTGAAGCGCATGCGCCAGTATCATCCTTTCTGCGGTGAAGTGGTAGGGGCAATCTTCAGCATTGGAACTCCTGGCATAGACCAACAACCTGGCTTGCCACATGTTGTAGCCAATGCTGGGTACGGACGTGTAGCGATACTTCGGACGATGGGGAAATCCTAACTCTTGGAGCATCAAGGACAGCTCCGCATAAAACCCTTCAGCGGACGCGGCGAAAGTGGTGAACGCAGGCATCTACAAATTTTGAAACAAGACGAGATTAGTAACAAATTTTAAATAAGAAATAAGGTAAGCTCAAGACACTAAGACAGAGGAGATAGAAGTAAAGGAACTTAAAATTTTATAAGTAGGTTTTTATAAATATATTAGTCCTTAGGGCTTGCCACTCTATCTAGGTCACGTCCTACAGTCGTCCAGGCTCTGATACCACCGCTGTGAGACCCCAGATCAGCTATCCGGAATCTCCTGTGTATTTCTGTACTAGTCCCAGATCAGTAGCTAGTACACACAGTCAAACAGTGATGAATCATTGCCGAACAGAATGAAATTGTAACTTAAACATAAAGTATCAGCCACATGGCTATTTATTACATCACATGGTCATATGACCAGAGTTCACGGCAGCGGAATAAAAACAACAAGTAAGGAAATCCAAATAATACCACAGGCGACGACTAGGAACGCACGCTTAGTTGTCCTGGCGATCCTCATCCAATTCCTCGGCGTAGAACTCACCGTCTTCAATGGCATCCTGATAGTTTTCTGATGACAACAGTTTGTGTAGCAAGTGAGTACAAAAGTACTCAGCAAGTCTGGGAAAGTATGCACATATAGGGCTTTCCAAGGAAGGCTTATTATGATTCTTTTGCATAAAGCCAAGTTTCATCAAACCATACATAATAATAATTTTCACAAAGCACATTATCACAATTATTTTAACAATTGAATTATTTAATATTCTAGTGAAGGTTCTAACCACCATCACTAATATAAAGGCTCTATCCGCCACATTTAAAAGATTAAGGTAATCCCTCTCATGACTCTATCCGTCATGATCAAAACATGTTCCATCTACCTGATTGGCTCAATCCGCCAACAAAACATCCGAGAGTTCTAACCATTCCCGAATCCCAAAACATCATTTATTTTTAAAACCAAAACCAAAGTCTACCAATATGAAAGCATTCTTCACTTTGCCTTTGACCGTAGGTACGGCTATTCGAATAGTTTAAACTCTGCAGAGGTGTACAGCTTTACCCATAAGACATGATATGCTCTTAGTGCCACGCGATTATCACACTTCCTTTGGTGTGCCGGCAGAGATATCATGACAAGGCCTTTACAATGTATACACCTAACCTGACCCACCCGCTGAGGTTTCATCACTGTTAGGGTTCCCTCTACCCAGTACAGAAGCCCCTTCTTGCGCCGTGTGGGAAAAACAACTCGCCTCCATCTGGCGCCCACATTCCACCAACTAGTAAGTCTAAGTTAGGTTTCTACAAATTATTTAGCCAGGTCGTTGTTAGTGTTATGCCCTTGAGGCAATCATATGGATGATTGTAACATGACTATGTTTATGAATAATAATATGATTATTGGTCCAATGAATGTATATTATTGTTTTGATCAACAAATGTTTGACTTGTTTATGAGTCTCTTTACTTATTGATATAATTCGATAAATATCTCTGACTGGATATCATCGTATAGGACAACGATGAATAGATCAGCACATGTATTGTTCGATGATCATGTTTCATAGATCATGGGATATGGAGATATCATCAATACATTGTGGATGCATGTTGAAGAACATGGGTTAGATAGATCCACAATGGGACACTACGAGAATGTTACATTCTTATGTGTCATCAGTGTATCTCATACATAGTAGATGTATGATCCTTAGACCTGAGATTGTCATATTCCCTACATGTGTAATAGTTTACCTTGGGGTTACCAAACACTATTTCCTAACCGAATAGTTATAAAGGTAGCTTTCATGTTTACTATGAAACATGCAGAGGGAAGTGAGCAGTCAAGATGGAATTTGCCACTCCAATATAACAGAGATATATGTCTAGGCCACTCGTGTGATATGATTAAGGAAGTGCATGGCCATGCCGTGATTGAGAAGTCAATCACAACTTATTAATATATCACAGATACGAGAGATGGATTGAATTGTCAAAGGATGACATGCTTCTCGCCTTGAGTTCGATCTTCATATAGTTTGGCAAAGGGATTATTACATCAGTACTTTAATCATATGCGTTTGGGAGTTGGCATGCTCTGCAAGGAGCCGCTACCGACTATTGGATTAGAAAAGGGTTTTCCGAATCCATGTCCAAATGCGTATGAACCTACAGACACACACTTAACGGGTTGGGACGCATTAATTCGGATTGGATCCGTAATTAATGGACCTCGTGGGCTTAGCGCGTAAATGGGCCCTGACTGCCTAGGGTTTTACCTCGTGGCTATATAAGGAGGGGAGGAGGCTGGACGCAGAACAGACTTTCGTGCGGTTTAGAGGTGTTTCGCCAGAAACCCTAGCCACCTCCTCTCGTTTCCCCTGCTGAGCGACCTGGTGTTTGCACACCGACGCATGGCGTTCCATCCCCGGACGTGTGGACTGCTGTGTTGACGCTGCTGCTATTGCGGCGTGGAGAGGACGATCCGCGGCGAGGACGATCCGCGCTGAGGACGATTCGCGGTGAGGACGATCCACTACAACGACGTGCGAAGGATTCCGCAACTGCGTGTCTAGTGGTAATAGATCTATGATCCCCTTCTTGCGAGTAGCTTTTCTGGTTTGCGGTAGAAATTTTAATTTGTGCTAGAGTAGCATACCGCGTTCCCCAACAGTCGTACCCATTATTGATATTTGGTAGTACGGTTATGCTTAGAATGAACAGTTATAAGCGTCGGTCCTTAATTGACTTGGGGCGGTACTTGCACAATGAAACTAGTGCTCTATCCGCACCCACCCGACAATCCATTCCACCCAAGTCTAAACCATTTTTTTCATGTTATCTTTATTTTATAAAAACAGTAGCAAATACTTTGCCAAAATTCTCAAATCACTCTTTTAAATCACATCTTTGATATAATCCCACCCATGAGTCATTTTAATCAATTTGTGCGCTAAGCTTATCTACCGTCCTAATAAACAAGGGTCACAATATTTGTAAGCATGAAATAACCAAGTACACTAGGGCTACAAATAAGCATGGATAACAATAATCAAGGAGTGGACAGCAATTCGGATTAAATAGTCATCTATATTTGACATACGATTATAAACATAGCAATGCAAATTTAAAACATCGTAAAACATTTGCAAACATGGGATCAAAATGCGTCAAGGGATTTTCCTTCGTGCGCGGCGAAGGTCTCGGAACCTTGAAGTTCGGTGGCGGGGTCGGCGGACTCGGCGAGATCCTCGGCTACGCGCAAAACGGTACAACAAATAAATAATAATAAAATAAATAAAATCTAAAAATTATAAAAATAATACTGGCAGGTAGATCTTGAATTTAGATGAATTTAGGAATTTGAACGGAGTGAATCGGAGTTCGGACGAAAAGTTATGAGCGTCCGAAGTTTGAAAATAATGGAAAATACGAAATTGAAGAATATTCCTCGGAATCTTTATTTTTGGCTGAATTTTTGGAGGGCTTGTCTCTATGCAGGTGGGACCCCCATGTAATTGGCTCGGGGTTCTTCCCCATTGGCTTCCATGGCCAAGAAACAGAGGAGCCATGGCTCCTCCATGCGCCGGCCACAGTGGGCAGAAGCGGCGGCGGTGGTCATGGGCAGCTGGACGCGACGGGACAGCGCGGCGCGCGGCGGGCACGGTGAGGCCGGGCGGTGCACGGCGAGCTGCGGCGGTGCACGGAAGCTAAGCCGGCCGATCGGCCGGCCGGAGGAGCCGAGGCGACGGGCGGCGGTGGCGCCGACGGCGATATGGCGCGCGGCGCCGGGGTGTGGAGACCTCATCGGCGGCGACCGGCGGGCGGCGCGGCACCGGGGCGTGCGGGGGAGGTGAGGAGCCGACCGAAGGGGTGGCGATGGCGGCTAGCGGCCGGACGGCATGCACACGGGCAGGGGCAAGGCCAAACCAAACAGAGGCACAGGAAAATCCCAAAATTCCCAGAAAATGTGGAATAAAATTACAAATTGAAGATGGCATTATCTAGAGGACATCCATATAGGTTTAAGATTGCGAGGAATTGCGGAATAGATTACCGGAGGAGACGAATTTGGCGATGAACGACGGTTCGACCGGCGGGGTTCAAACTCGAAATTCGGATTCAAACTTCGAGGAAACCTAAAATTGATTGAGGGGTTATGATCTTGATATCCACACGCACACAATGGAACAAACGGAACCCCAATTGGCTCACCGGAGTGGAAGATGTGACATCAAACGCGAAGAACGACGTTCGGCGTCGGTTTGCGTGTTTTCCAGGGAATAGAGGTGGAAAGGCTGCGAATGGAGATGAGTACGGGATAGAGGGCTCCGGGACGAAGGTTTAGGAAGTGGAAGCACGCGTTTTCATGAAGAAACAACCAAGTTATTGCCATTTAAGCCGATTTCGGCTTCTCCCCAAATGCAGGCGTTTCCCTTAGATTTGGAAGGATTGGAGGCCGGGAATGGAATCTCCTTGCCGTTACCATTCCAACGGATCCGGCCGGGAGTGATTTGAGGCATTTAGGAGGGAGTTATGAAGATTTGAATGTGGATTGCCATGAAGGAGCTGAAAAACGAGCTCTCTGTAAGTTTCCATCGTATGGAAAAGAAGGAGCTACGGTGCATGCCACATGGCGGCCTCCCATTGGTCCAAGGTAAGTGAAAGATAACGCGCGGGAGAAAAATTAGTAAAAATGGTCTAAAAATCCTGGAAAAATTCTTAAAGATATTAGGGAATATTTGAAACCCAATAAAATTGGTTTCATGAAATTTGGATGAAATTTGGAATTTAGAATATTCCGGGACGATTAAAGGGCTTTTGACGAAAGGCCGCGGGCGATAAAATACCGAAGAGTTTCCAAAAATCTAAGGAAAATTCCCAAAATGTTTTTGGAATATTTGAAACCTAATGCAATAGGTTTCGGGATTTTTGGAGCATTTTTGAACTCGGGTGGAATTTCGGGTATGGACCGGAATTCGAAAATTTGATTTTTCGAACGATAAAGCATTGAACTTCAATTTCGGAAGGATAAGGATGCCAGGTTAATTTAAAGACCGAGGAAGAACCGAGTTTTTTTGAATTTAATTTAATTTAAATTAGATTTTAACAGAAGGCCGAAATTAGGGATGTTACACTTTTGCACCCCGCAAGCACGCAAGGGCCGCCGAGTTTTCTTTAACCAGTGTTGCTGTCATCTTCCTCTTGGCCGAGATGCTCGCTCACGAGCCAAAAGTCAAAGTCGCCACTCCCTCGCACCTTCCTTCTCCCCCTCATGCCCCAAGCTCAACCCAAGCCACTTCCGAGATCCTTCATTTCTGCCTCGGACATAGCTCGAGCTAGACTCAACCAGGCGGTTCGGTGAGTCATTTCCAAATTCATTTTATTTAGAGCACGCATGAGACCCCCTAACAGGGTCGGTCCTGAGGGGGGGCAGGGTGGGCGACCGCCCAGGGCCCCCAAAAAGTTAAGGGCCCCCAAACTAATTAAGCAAAGTGCCGGTCTATATATATGACAATATATCCAGTGCAATTAAAGTTTTCGTGCAACCACCATACAACCCTACTAAAAAAAGTTTAAAAAAATTCTTAAAAAAATCATGGACGTACATCTCAACTTACCCCATCTACGTATAAAATTTGATGATCAAATTCATCCTATGCTAGAAGTTACAAAAAAAAAAAAACAAATTTTGGTGTGCATTTGAACTATTCAAGTTTGTCCAAATTTGTCTTTTTTGTAACTTCTAGCATAGGACGAATTTGATCATGAAATTTTATACGTAGATGGGGTAAGTTGAGATATACATCCATGATTTTTTTCAAAATTTTTTGAAACTTTTTTAAGTAAGGTTGCACGAAAATCAGCTTGTACCTTGGCAATTTGGCATTGGACTAGTTGTGCTTGTGTAGGACGCCAGGGCGTGAGCGACTAGAAGTCTTTTGAGGAAAGAGGATTTCCATCAAAATAATGCTTCCTGGCGGCTGGCGGCTAGGGGTTTCATCCAACGAAAAAGTAAAAACAGGAGGGGCGCCGGGCGGCCGATCGCCCGGACGTGGCGACGTATAGAGAGAAAAAAAGGTGTATATATATATGAGGAGGTGAATGGGGCCTCCATATAAGTTTTCACCCTGGGCCCCCAAAATGCCAGGACCGGCCCTGCCCCCTAATCACATTTCTCACTTGATTTTCAACTCTGGTTGCTTGTAGCGCCGTTGCACCTCTTGGCTCTTGCCTTCTTCCGCGGCTCCAGCCACCGCCGCCATGGTCGCTCGGCACTCCACCAAAATGAAGCTCTTAAGTTCCTTTGATCCATACCCTGTTGGAACAGGACACCCAGAAATCTTGGGATAATTTTCTCTTCTTTATTTCTCGCTTGCTGGCTTTTTTCTTGCTTCTGTTTTCTTACAAAACTCAGGATTACCCCCTATTTATACTCAAAACTACAGCCTTAAGAAACAGAATAGGATTCTAGTTCCTTGTCCTACTTGGACTCCTCATCTTAAACTTTCTTAATACAAACTTTTTAGACTAAAACTTTCCTATTACAAGATTATTTCTATCAATCACCCCCTTAATCTTGTAACTCTAAGACTCACCCCTTAATCTTGACACACCTCTTCTCAAGTCGTCGTCTAATCTCTGGACACACCTCCAAGGAGTTCCATCTTCTTCTTACTAGCCATACCCCCGGTGACGCACCTCGCCGGTGATCATAACCTTTTGTCTCTGCTCCAATTATCTTTTCACCGGTAACACAAGTTGACGGTGATACGCATACATGTATTAGAGCCCATTTCCAATTGTCTTTTCACTGATAACCCAATTTGACAGTGATACACAGACTCACATTAGAGCTCACCCCACGAAAAACTTGGACACATCTACAAGAACTCTCGTGCACAAACACAGCAAGAACAACGATAGCAACTCCTCAAGATCACTCGACGAGACACGCAGATAACCATCAATATCATCTTATCACATTGTTTATCGATGACATTTGCTAATCGCGCTTATCGAGGAGATATGCCTTCTCCCCCTTTCTTTGTTTTTTCTCCTCACGCCTTTTTCTTTTTCTTGCAACACTCTGTTTCCTGTGATTGTTCTTTCTCAGCCGCATGGGACAATTCACAATTGCTTCGCCTTTTGCTTTAGCGCGTGGCTCACGTAGCTTTGCTCTTCTTGGCGTTGCTCCGTATAGCTTGCTGAGTATTGGTTGCTTGCTCTTTGTACACACGTCTGTTTCAGACTCAACGACTTCTACTGTTTCGTCGATTTGAGCATAGCAGTCACCAAGACTTTCCTCTGCGTGTCGACTAGTTCTCCTCGCGGGAACACATGGCTCCAATTTTTTTTCCTTTGCCTGCACAACTGCCGAACAGCCTCTGAACACTTCAGTGCAACCACCAGAGCACCTGGCTGCCTTTGCTTCCTTGCGTACGTGTCGCTCTTCACGTACGTGACGACTTGGATTGGCCGCCCTGTTGCCGCGTGGATGCCACCGGTCATTAGACTCAGAACAAAATCGTCCGAGCCTTGGTGCGCACGTGCGCCGTCACGTTCTGCGTCTCGCCTTGTAGGACCCCATCGTCGCCTCCACGCCGCCGCTGTCCAGTCGCCGCCCGCGGAGATGGCCACCCCGGGAGTCTCCTCCTCCCGAAGGCAGCAGTTTGATTTAAAACTCTAAGCTCTAATATCAATTATTGGAATAGGACACCTAAAAATCTTGGGATAATTTTCTCTTCTTTATTTCTCGCTTGTTGGCTTGCTTCTTGCTTCTGTTTTCCTACAAAACTCAGGACTACCCCCTATTTATACTCAAAACGATAGCCTTAAGAAATGGAATAGGATTCCAGTTACTTGTCATGCTTGGACTCCTCATCCTAAACTTTCTTAATACAAACTTTCCAAACTAAAACTTTCTTATTACAAGATTATTTCTATCATACCCCTCGCTTTCTCGAGCACAATCACATCCCTAGCGCCTTTACTGCTACCCGCCATGGCCGTCGCTGCTCTTCTCTACTGCCTGCCATCTCTGCCCAATTCAGGTCGCCACCGGTGGGTGCCCTGAGTTCCCCAAGAACTCCTCTAGCTAAACTGACCACCTAGTCCCTGCCAATAGCTGCCGTTCACCGCCGGCGGCCCTCGCTCCTCCTTGCTCTATTACAGGTCAATGACAGGTGGGTCCGCTTGTCAGGTGCCCCATGCCCTCTCTCTCACACACTGATGAGTGGGCCATGAATGTCGGAAACCTCATTAAAAATCTAATTGAACTTAGTTTTAACTAATGTGTCACTGGCATGTGGGCCATCTTCCATTAAAAGGGTTTAGATTAAAACCAAATCGGTATTTAACCTATTGAATCGCTCACATGTGGACCCTATATGTCGGTGATTTTCAAAAATAATAAAAAAATGATATATGGACCTTACATAGTTACATGTCAGCCTCTAAAATGAAACCAAAAATAATAAATACCCTTTCAATTAGTATAGGAATACTCTTTCATTGGTAAGAGAATGTATTATTCTATTTTAGGTAATTTTCGACCCTTTAAAATTTAAATGCTCATAAATTTTGTAAATGAACTCCAAATTGAGTAAAACAGTGTCTAAATTTTTTAAAAATCATGAACTTTCTATTTATGTGAAATTATTTGAATTTGGACCTTTTTTGAATTCAATTACTTCTTATTATTGCTTTATGTTGAACTGCATGTAGACCCTGACGTTTCGAAAACTGCAATTGTTGACCTCAACACCAACCAAGATTTGTAGACACTAACGTTCCTAAAACTGCAATCATTGACCTCAACACCAAGAATTGAACGAGCAAGACAAGCACTCCCCTTCAATCATATTGATCCTAATATTTCACTTATATTATATGGTTTTTATCAAATTTATGTATGCATGCGTGTATTTTTAGTTAATTGCTATATTGTGGGTACTGGTAGATATTTCCTCTTAACTCATGGATCTTCCATAATAAATGTATACATGTCAACCTTGATAACTCTAAGGTAGGTTTAGATATTGAGAAATGTACATTGGGTATAATTGAGTAAATACGCATTCGCTTAGGTTTGCTTTAGACTTGGGAAAACGAATGATTGGATATACAATTTGTTCAAATAAGGAAATTCTGGATATGACGAGGAAATGATCTATGGTATTTTAATTTTAAAAAACTAAAATAAAAGCTATGGTTTGATGCGGGTGAGTTATCTATAGATCATTTCCCTATATAGCAAGGCATACACCGTTATATCGGCAGATGTTATCCTCAATGCATCAGTGAGGGCACCCCACTTAGCAAACCTAACTGGATTGCCCGTACAACTACGGTGTCGGCGTTTTTGGCCGGCAGGATGTCGGGACCCCGAATTTGCAAATCCGGACCCTCTGTGTATTCAACACTAGTCCAGGAACGCGCTAGTGCACACAGTCTTAACATCGGTAAATATCACAATCATACCACTCGATACTAATAAAGTACTTTATTTAATAGTCAAACTGGGTACTTGACCTTATGGTCAAGTCACAAATGTACGCCTCGCAGGGCGAAACTTATTAAGAGAGAAATAGTAGCAGCGGAAAATCAAAGAAGGTAACATCGTGGCGCCATCCAGTATACCACAAGCAATCGGCGGGCTCGCTTCCTACGTAGACGGATCCTCTTGGAGCTCCTCCTCCAAAGCTGGTATAGTCTCCTCTTCAACTGGTGTTGTATTATGGCAAGGGTGAGTACTTGGTACTCAGCAAGTCATGCACAGAATGCAGGCTAATATACTATATGCATGGCTTAGTACAAAGGAATAGCTCAAGGTATATTTGCAGTAAACAGCATTTGAAAAGTAGCATAAGTAGATTCGAAAGCAGTAAAAACAAGTAAAGCTTAAATAACTTTTCAAGAAGTTTGAGTAAACATTTTTCCCATCCTAAACCACATTTCCATCAACGTCATCATTGATCCAACCCAACTTTTCAAACCAAGTTATTTTTGAAGAAAATCTAACCCTTGACTGTAATTCCCGAGCGATGTCCAATACCGCGGACACGGCTATTCGAATAGATTCTATACTCTGCAGAGGTTATGCACTTTACCCACAAGATACAGTCAAACACCACAAAGGCGAGTTCAGTAACAAAGTCTTTGAAACCTCTAACAATACAAGTGGTCCTCCCAGGTTATTGCGCACTAACCCTTCCCTTCGCTAAGGCGAAGTCTAGGCCAATCAACCGTTAGATGGGTACTGGCCTCGGCCCGATGCGCTCCCCGTACAACTTACACAAAGGGTGTAGTTGACCTCCTGAGGTCCCACAGGTACGTTATTAGCAACTTAGTCAACTAGGTCCGTCCCATTACAGACATGTGGTTGCACGTTGTAACACCCCAAAATTTTACTTTTCCTAAATTCATGTGTGATTTGGCACTTTGGTGAATTTTTGGAATTTTCTGGAATTTATTTGGATTTATTTGGAATTTATTTGAATTTATTCCATTTTGAAATAATTAAAGAATTTAATTTTGCAAATAAAATTTTGTTGGAAATATTTTATTTGAGTCCAAAATGATCCAAAGTATTCTCCAGAATTTTTCTGGAATTTTTCTGAGTCATTTGCTATTTTTAATGAATTAAATGAATTACTAGGAATTATTTTAAATATTAAATCGCTGGAAAATCAAACTCGGGTCAAGTACTGTTCATCCGACCGAGTCGGAACCCGAGTCGGACTCGAGTCCGACCCGAGCCACGCGACTCGACCAAACCCACTCCTAAACCTAATCAATCCCAACCGTTGGATCAAGATCCAACGGTTGAGATCCGCCTGTACCGGTTGAGCCGTGTCCGACCCGAACCCGTTCGCGCCGGTCCGATCGGGGCCGTTGATCGCGCCACGTGGACGGTTCTCGTGCCGTCTTCCCCGCCGAGTCCGAGCCGGACTCCGCCGGTGAGAGCGCCGCCGTGACCGACTAGGGTTCCGCCCTGAGCACGCCTCCCGGGGCTATTTAATGCCCGGATCGCACCCCGAGGATCGCCATCCCACGCCGGTCCCGAAACCCTAGCTCGCGCCGCTAGGATCCCCACGGTCTCGCCGCTATTGCTCGCCGGAGTCAAGAACAGCCGCCGTGTGTTCTTCGTGCTCCGCCGCAAACCAGCCGCTCCGTCGAAACCGAAGACGGATTTGGATTCCCAGGAGCAGGACGCACCTGGGCGCACACTTCATCTCACCGGAATCGCGAAGAAACGCCGTTGCGGAGGTCGTCTCCTTCCTCTCCGGCCAAACCAGCGCCGCCGCGTGCCATCGCCGTCCCCGAGCTTCGTGCACCGTCGGATCCAGATCGGACGGCAACGGTGAGTTCACGTGTTTTCCCAAACCCTAGAAACCCGATTAGATCTGGACCGTTGGATCAAGATCCAACGGTTCACAATCGCCACGTGCCGTAGCAGTGTTATTATAGGATTAGATCTGGACCGTCCGATCTAGATCGAACGGCCCACGATCATCGAGTAGTTTAACGTGTTAACCCTGGATCTAATCCGCGCCGTTGATTTTCAAACCAACGGTCGCGATTGCGCCACGTGTCGGGGAGATGGACCGACGCGGTCAGCGCCGTACGCGTGTGAGCGCGTGTCCGTGACACGCGGGCCCCGCATGTCAGAGGGCCCACACGTCATCCGCGTTTTGCGTGAGTAGGGTTGCAAACGAGCCGAGCTCGAGCGAGCTTGCCCTACGAAGCTCGAGCTCGAACAAGCTCGAGCCGAGCCTCAAATTAGGTTCGAGTTTACAGGCAGGCTCGGTTCGAGCTCGAACAAAGCTCGAGTAGGCTCGAGCTCGGCTCGAAAAAGCTCGATAACATTTGTTTATATACAACAACAGCAGATAAGCACAAACAAAAGCAACAAATCAAAACATCCGGTAGCAGATATGCAATGCACCAATTTAGTGAGCATTTGCATGCAACAATTTTCATCAAGAGAGCATTTGCATGCAATAATTTTCATCAAGTGAGAGCATTTGCATAACTTAAAAATCACATAACCCATGCAACAATTTAGTGAACAAAGCTCGAGTAGGCTCGAGCTCGGCTCGACTGGGCTCGCGAGCTTGAGATCAGGCTCGATTCGAGCTCGAATATAGCTCGAGCCGAGCTCGAGCCGAGTCTCTGACGAGCCGAGCTCGAATAGTTTGCGAGCCTCGAGCTTTTCTTGCAGCCCTATGCGTGAGACCCTGTGACACCTCGGAGTGTCGTATCCTTAATTTTTTGAACATGATAAGGTTAAATACAGTATGAGATGTGGAAATAAGGTTAAAATCATAAGGATCGGGGGTTAATAACGTTTCCGGGCCGTTTCCGGCCGCTGGGTTTTGGGCCTTCCCGGAGGAGTTTTGGGCCTTGGTGGGCTTTGGTGGGATGGATTAGGACTCCGTAACGGACTAGGATTGGGTTGAGGGCTGATAAAAGGGGCTTCCCCCAGCCCCCTTGCGCCCCCACCTCCCCTTATTGCGCCCCCACCTCCCCCTCTTGCGCCCTCTCCTCCCTCCCCCTCCCCTCTCCACCCCTCCAAGCCCTAGCCGCCCCCACCTTCCCTCTCCCTCTTGCGCCCCCCTAGCCTCTCCTCTCCACCACCTCTCCTCCACCCCTTGCTGCCCTTGGGTGGCCTCCCCACCCCTGCACCTCGTGGAGTCATCCCGTGGAGCGAGGAGCGAGGAGCGTGGAGCGAGGAGCGATTCGCGAGGAGATTCATTGGAGTTTTGTGCATCGGGCAAAGGTATGATCTTGGGGATCCTTGGGGATGATCTAGGTACTGTTATTAGGGTGTTTATCAAGTTTTTAGATCAATTGGAGGCGCTGGTTTGAAGTAATTTGGGTTAGATCTAAACTTGTCCACGTTTCTGTTTTCGGGCAGATTGAGCAGTCGAACTAGGGTTCGAGTTTCCGTCAATTTAGAATCCGAATCAGACCGTACGGACTTCTAGGAAGTTGTAGATAATTTAATTATCTTTCCGTGGACGTAAAGCACGTTAATTTCCGATCAGCCGTTTGAAAGTTATGGCTGTTTTACCGAGCGCCTAAAAATCTGTGACGTAACTGGAACAGATTGTGGTAATCTGTAGATTAAACAATTTTAGAGTCCGAATCAGTCTTTCCTATAACTAGAAAAAGTTGGGAAATTTCCTAAGCTTCGCGACGGTGTACTCGTTTATTCGATTTGGAGTCCCAGAACTCAAGTTATGCCTTTTGCAAGGCTGCTGTCCCGGGACAGAACCTCTGTTTTTAGGTTTTGCGAGTAGTTGGCAATGTCGGGTTAGATGGGGGCGTGTGTACTGTTTTGAGGTTATGATTGTGAGTGTGTGATGCCTATGTGCAGGTGGTGTGACCCCGGGAGTTCCCTCTTCTTCCCGCCAATCCGTTGCACGTGGTTGAGGCAAGTGTGTTGTGATGGATAGCAAGTTGTAGGTTGCATGTTGAAATTAGATGGAATTGCCTACATGATATATGTCCACTTGCCATGTTTTAATGATTGATATGATATGATGAGCATGTTTAACATATTATGATGCCATGTGTTAATATGCGAATCAAATATGATAATTGGCATGGTTGCATGCATGTCATGAGATAGGGACAGGGCGGTGAGAAAGTCTTAACTAGTCCGGCAAGGTCGGTGAGAAAGTTATGACTAATCCGGAACGCCATTGAGTAAGTCCTATGTCGTGATTCCATCCACGTGGTGTTTGGAAGCGAGTAGGCACCCTCCATCTTCGGGATGGAAGGGAGGAAAGGGTGCACACCGACGGGTGTGTACTTCCCATACCGGTATGAGGTTCCAGAGGGTCAGGAGCAATGCATTACATCGCATACAAATTGATGATGATATTGATAAGTATTCATGAATGAGATGTTATACATGATGAAAGATGTTATTGACTTGTTGTTATGCTTGTTGTTCATTGCAGTATGCTTGCTGAGTTTTCGAACTCACCCTTGTGTTTTCTTGTTGTTTTAGGTACCATGAGAACGGCATGCGGGAAAAGGGAATAGTCACACGCTCACACATTGCTTCACCTTAATGTTTCCCCAAGTCAATTCATTTAGTTTGATAATAAATTGCGTGTGATGGTCTTTAAAATTAAGTCTTAGCTTGGTTAATGAGAGTTCTATTGTTTGTTTGACACTTGGAACCTTAAGAGCTTAATGTTAGTCTCTTATTGTCGTTAAGACTTTATTTATTTCTGTTTTAGATGTTTCTCTTATTGCCATATAATGCTATATTGTTGCTGTTTCTTAAATTCATGATAAAACAAAGGAGGTGCTTGAAATCTCGGTTTTTAGTCTATGCACCTTTGCTGGAATTTGATGTTAAATGTGGTATTTAGATGTTGTTTAGCTTATGTTTGGTAACATTCAGGCATAGTAAATGCCGGGTGTTACTGATTGGTATCGAGCGAAATTTGTAGGTCCTTGGAATGTGAATTTTCAAAGTGTCATGCTATAGGGTACAACTAAAATGTGATGTGGAATAACTTAGAAACATGGCTTAGGTTCTAACTAAAACCTTGTTATAGGATAGCAACGTTAAAACTTGTAAAAGTGGTATAACTAATCTAAAATCGACACACTTGGTTGCACAATAGGATGGGTTTTTGTTCAACAATGCATAGCGCTTGATTATGTGATAATGAATATGCTTATGATGATGTTTGATCTATGATCTTGATTGTTTGCTTTGGTGTTTGGGTGGTTGTCTGTCTAAGCGACCATGCCGAGGGGTAGAGGCCGTGGACGCCGTGGCCGTGGAGGCCAGGGCGAGGCTCCCAGGAGTTGAGGAGTGCATTCTTTGAGGGTAGCGTTTCGCTTAATGCTCGTGGGCCAGCTCGGGAGGAGCTTCCAGCTGTGCGGTCGGGGCGGGGTGCCCGCCGCCAATGAAGATTTAGTCCAGGCTCTGCAGAGGAGATTCAGAGCTGCGCCCGGTACGGGCAGCCCCTCGCTGTTGTGCCTCCCCTGCAGCGGGCCCCTCGTTGTTGCCCCGCTGCACCGGAGCCGAGGATGAGTCTCGGGAGTGGATATCCCTCCGTCTTGACACTTTCGACGGAGCAGCACGCCGATCGATCCGCAGATTGGCTGCGGTACATGGAGAGGCGCTTTGAGGTCCTAGAGTTGACCTCGGTTCAGAGGACTCGCTTTGTGGCTTTTAATTTGAAGGGCCAAGCCGATATCTGGTGGGAGGGGTTCTGGTGCTAGAACCCCGATCTGGTCGATCACACAGGAGGACTTTGTGGCTCGCTTGAGCCAAGTTCCACCAGTCTTTCCTTGAGAGGATGGAGCTTACTCGACCACTCTTTCCAGGGAAAGAGGTCGGTGGCAGTATGAGAAGGAGTTCAACGGCGTGGTGCGCTCCGTCTACTGTGGCAGCCGACGATCGGGAGAAAGCTAGGAGGTTCCGTAGGGGCCTCAACCAGGAGTTCAGAGTTGTCATGGGGGCGATCAGCCTCGTGACTTACGCTCTGTGGTGGAGCAAGCGAAGGGCATGGAGCTCGAGTTAGAGCTCTCCGGGACAAGCGAGAACACAGGAGGTTCAGGGTTCCCTCTGACCCAGGCGGGGCCGAAGAGGACCTTTGGTGGAGGAGGTGGGTCCTCTCGGCGTCCCACCTTCAAGAAGTTCAAGGGAGGACAGGCTCCTCCTCGTGGGCTAAGATGGGTCGCTTGATCGTCTTCTTCGCGAGCATTTGTTCGTCTGTGCCCGGGCAGGGCATGAAGTGCTTCAAGTGCGGTGGCGAGCACCGTGCTTCAGAGTGTGGTTGGACTGGGAGTTGCAACCACTGTGGCAAGCCCGGCCATATGGGGCGAGTCTGCCGGATGAACCCCGGTAGCATCATCAAGTGGGAGACGGTGCCTTCTCCTCCCACTCCAGCGGCGTCTTCCAGAGGATCGGTGCACATGATGGCTGCCCCTGTTTCTCAGCCACCCTTTGCGTGGGCGCCACCAGCGGCGTACTGGTGCCCGCAGCCGTCTGCTCCTCCTCAGTTGCCTCCTCCGCCCCCAGCCTTGTTGGGGCACCAGCCGGGAGTCGGAGCTCCTATTGTCTCGGAGCCACCAGTAGTGTACGCTTTGCCGACCGCCGAGTCAGCGGGGCATCCAGAGGTGGTTTCAGGTACTCTGCTCGTGGATTCCGTTGATGCCTTTGTTCTATTTGATTCCGGAGCATCCTATTCTTTTGTGTCGTCGGAGTTTGCTAGTAGAGCTAAGTTGGGAGTTCAGCGGATTTCTGAGTCCGTGTTAGTCAGTTCTCCTGGGGGTTTGATTGCTAGTTCTTTGGTTTGCCCTGGTTGCACCATTGCCATTGATGATGAGGTTTTCTTTGCCAATCTCATGGTGATCCAGTTGGCTCCTTTTGATGTCATTTTGGGCATGGACTGGTTGCATCGATGCAGTGCTAAGATCTGTTGTTTACGGAAGACAGTTGCCTTGCAGGCCCGTCCGGGAAGAGTTGACCTTTCAGGGTGGTATACCCTCGATTCCGTCTTTGCTTTGACTAGTTTGTTTTACGGTCGGCGTTTGAGGCTGTTGGGTTTCCTCATGACTTTGTCTCGAGAAACCATCTTCCTCGATTCCCATTGAGGAGATTTCTGTAGTGAAGGAGTTCGTTGATGTGTTCCCCGACGAGTTGCCTGGTCTACCTCTGTGAGGAATGTGGAGTTTCGTATTGATCTTGCTCAGGGCACTCGACCTATTTCTATCTCTCCATACCGCTTAGCTCGACCTTTTCAAGACGAGTTGAAGAAGCAATTGGAGGATCTGTTGGCCAAGGGCTTCATTCGGCGTAGCGTATCGCCATGGGGAGCACCCGTCCTCTTTGTCTCGAAGAAGGATGGAAGTTGGCGTATGTGCATTGATTATCGTGCTCTTAACCAAGTGGCGATCAAAAACAAGTATCCTTTGCCTCGCATCGAGGATCTGTTTGACCAAGCGAAGGAGCAAAGGTGTTCTCCAAGATTGATATTCAGTCGGGGTACAATCAGATCCGTGTGAGAGAGCAGGACATTGAGAAGACTGCTTTCTCCACTAGGTATGGGCATTATGAATTTAAAGTTATGTCATTTGGACTAACTAATGCTCCTATTGTCTTTATGGAGGCGATGAACATTATGCTACACAAGTACCTTGATGAGTTTGTGGTAGTGTTCATCGATGACATTCTGATTTACTCTAAATCGGAAGAGGAGCATGAGCGACACTTGAGGCTTGTCTTTGAGTACCACGAGGAGAATCAATTCTTTGCTAAGCTGAAAAAGTGCGAGTTACGGATTTCGAAGTGGGTTTTCTTGGCCACATCATCAATCCAGAGGGCATATCGGTAGATCCTAGCAAAGTCTCGTGATTTTGGATTGGAAGAGGCCTTCCAATGTCAAAGAGGTGCGTAGTTTCCTTGGGTTGGCTGGATACTATCGGCGTTTTGTGCAGGATTTCTCTATCATTGCCAAGCCACTTTCACGGTGACTCGAGAAAGGGATGAAGTTCCAGTGGATCGCAGAGTGTGAGCACGGCTTACGCACTTTGAAGGAGAAGTTAGTGATCGCTCCTCGTTCTTACCCTTCCCGAGCCGGGAAGCGCTTCTTGTTTATTCCGATGCTTCTCGGTTGGGACTTGGGTGTGTGCTCATGCAAGAGGGCAAGGTGATTGCTTATGCTTCGAGGCGAGTTGAAAAAGCATGAGCAGAATTATCCCACGCATGATCTTGAGCTAGCCGCCGTGGTGTTTGCATTGAAGATATGGAGGCATTACATGCGGTGAGTCTTGTGATATTTTCATCGATCACAAGAGCCTCAAGTACATCTTTACTCGTAAAGATTTGAACTTGAGGCGGAGGAGGTGGCTAGAATTGATAAAGGATTATGACCTCACTATCCAAGATCATCCGGGAAGGCAAATGTGGTGGCCGACGCTCCGATCGCAAGACAATGCCCCTGTTGTTGATTGTCTTGTTGCTGATTTTGAGCGTTTGGGAGTCTCCTATTGCTTATGCGGGGACCATGCGGTGAAACTCAAATGATTCTTGAGTCGATTCTGGCGTGTCAGCGTAGAGGCACAAAGAAGATGATCGTTTGCTCCGCAAGTGAGGAAACGCCTTGAGGAAGGCAAGTCCGGAGACTTTACTGTTGATGATGCGGGAGCTTTGAGGTTTCAGGGCGTTTGTGCGTGCCTCGTAAATCTCAAGTGAAAGAAGACATTCGAAAGAAGCTCATCGCACTCAGACGCGGTCCATCCTGGGAGACCAAGATGTCTGAGGACTTGAAGAAGAATTTACTGGTGGAAAAGGATGAGAGTGGATATTGCCAAGTATGTGGCGTCTTGTGGGATCTGTCGGAAGATCAAAGCCGAGCATAAGCGTCCCGCCGGTCTGTTGCAGCCATTGGAGGTTCTGTGTGGCCATGGGATGACATCTCCATGGATTTTGTGGTTGGTTTACCTCGTTCTCCACGAGGAAGGATGCTGTTTGGGTTGTGGTGGACCGTCTCGGCAAGTCTGCGCAAGATTTCATTCCCATCCGCACGACCAATTCAATGAGCGAGTTGGCTCCCATCTATGTGCGGGAGATCGTGAGATTGCATGGTGTACCCAAGACCATTATCTCTGATCGGGATGCGAAGTTCGTCTCCAAGTTCGGGAGAGTTTGCAGAGTGCTTTGGGTGCAGCGGCTTCGCCTTAGTACCGCCTTTCACCCTCAGACAGATGGGCGGTCTGAGCGTACCATCCAAACTTTGGAGGACATGCTCGGGGCCTGTGTGATGGCTTGGAAGGGTAGCTGGGAAGACCATTTGCCCCTTGCAGAGTTTGCTTACAATAACGGCTATCATTCCAAAGATCCTGCTGCTCCTTATGAGGTCTTTGTATGGCGGAAGTGCAGATCGCCACTTTGTTGGGATCTTTGTGGGCGAGACAGCTATTCTTGGGCGGATTGGGTTCAGCAGATCGTTGATCGCGTGTCGGAGGTTCGGCGAGAACCTTCTCGCAACCTGAAGCGCATGTAAGAGCTATCTTGATGTGAGGCGGCGAGACTTGGAGTTTGAGGTGGGTGATAGCGTACTCTTGCAGTATCTCCCACCAAGGGTGTGGTGCGTTTGGCACCAAAGGAAAGCTTCACCCAAGGTATGTTGGGCCTTTTCCTATCCTCGCCCGAGTTGGCAGGTTGGCCTATCGCCTAGAGCTACCGGAATCCATGCAAGGTGTGCATGATGTGTTCCATGTCTCGATGTTGAAGAAATACTTGCACGATCCGGAGTTGGTGGTTCCATTGGAACCATTAGTGCTTCAGCGAGGACCTCACCTTCGAGTCCCGTCCCGTGGAAATTCCGGGGACTTCAGAGCGAGTGATGAAGAACAGGACGCTTAAGTTTGTCAAGGTCCTGTGGTCACATCAGACCGAGAGAGAAGCGACTTGGGAGCTGGAATCTCGCATGCGCGAGAAGTATCCCGAACTTTTCGCCTCAGGTGTGTGATGTGAAAACCTAGCTGTCTTTGGTTTTGCTGGGTTTCGTGATTGGTGCGTTTAGATTCGAGGTCGAATCCCGTTGAAGGGGGGAAGAATGTGACACCTCGGAGTGTCGTATCCTTAATTTTTGAACATGATAAGGTTAAATACAGTATGAGATGTGGAAATAAGGTTAAAATCATAAGGATCGGGGGTTAATAACGTTTACGGGCCGTTTAGGGCCGTTTTGGGGTTTTGGGCCTTCAGGAGGAGTTTTGGGCCTTGGTGGGCTTTGGTGGGATGGATTAGGACTCCGTAACGGACTAGGATTGGGTTGAGGGCTGATAAAAGGGGCTTCCCCCAGCCCCCTTGCGCCCCCACCTCCCCTTATTGCGCCCCCACCTCCCCCTCTTGCGCCCTCTCCTCCCTCCCCCTCCCCTCTCCACCCCTCCAAGCCCTAGCCGCCCCCACCTTCCCTCTCCCTCTTGCGCCCCCCTAGCCTCTCCTCTCCACCACCTCTCCTCCACCCCTTGCTGCCCTTGGGTGGCCTCCCCACCCCTGCACCTCGTGGAGTCATCCCGTGGAGCGAGGAGCGAGGAGCGAGGAGCGAGGAGCGTGGAGCGAGGAGCGATTCGCGAGGAGATTCATTGGAGTTTTGTGCATCGGGCAAAGGTATGATCTTGGGGATCCTTGGGGATGATCTAGGTACTGTTATTAGGGTGTTTATCAAGTTTTTAGATCAATTGGAGGCGCTGGTTTGAAGTAATTTGGGTTAGATCTAAACTTGTCCACGTTTCTGTTTTCGGGCAGATTGAGCAGTCGAACTAGGGTTCGAGTTTCCGTCAATTTAGAATCCGAATCAGACCGTACGGACTTCTAGGAAGTTGTAGATAATTTAATTATCTTTCCGTGGACGTAAAGCACGTTAATTTCCGATCAGCCGTTTGAAAGTTATGGCTGTTTTACCGAGCGCCTAAAAATCTGTGACGTAACTGGAACAGATTGTGGTAATCTGTAGATTAAACAATTTTAGAGTCCGAATCAGTCTTTCCTATAACTAGAAAAAGTTGGGAAATTTCCTAAGCTTCGCGACGGTGTACTCGTTTATTCGATTTGGAGTCCCAGAACTCAAGTTATGCCTTTTGCAAGGCTGCTGTCCCGCCGACAGAACCTCTGTTTTTAGGTTTTGCGAGTAGTTGGCAATGTCGGGTTAGATGGGGCGTGTGTACTGTTTTGAGGTTATGATTGTGAGTGTGTGATGCCTATGTGCAGGTGGTGTGACCCCGGGAGTTCCCTCTTCTTCCCGCCAATCCGTTGCACGTGGTTGAGGCAAGTGTGTTGTGATGGATAGCAAGTTGTAGGTTGCATGTTGAAATTAGATGGAATTGCCTACATGATATATGTCCACTTGCCATGTTTTAATGATTGATATGATATGATGAGCATGTTTAACATATTATGATGCCATGTGTTAATATGCGAATCAAATATGATAATTGGCATGGTTGCATGCATGTCATGAGATAGGGCGAGGCGGTGAGAAAGTCTTAACTAGTCCGGCAAGGTCGGTGAGAAAGTTATGACTAATCCGAACGCCATTGAGTAAGTCCTATGTCGTGATTCCATCCACGTGGTGTTTGGAAGCGAGTAGGCACCCTCCATCTTCGGGATGGAAGGGAGGAAAGGGTGCACACCGACGGGTGTGTACTTCCCATACCGGTATGAGGTTCCAGAGGGTCAGGAGCAATGCATTACATCGCATACAAATTGATGATGATATTGATAAGTATTCATGAATGAGATGTTATACATGATGAAAGATGTTATTGACTTGTTGTTATGCTTGTTGTTCATTGCAGTATGCTTGCTGAGTTTTCTAACTCACCCTTGTGTTTTCTTGTTGTTTTAGGTACCATGAGAACGGCATGCGGGAAAGGGGAATAGTCACACTCTCACACGTTGCTTCACCTTAATGTTTCCCCAAGTCAATTCATTTAGTTTGATAATAAATTGCGTGTGATGGTCTTTAAAATTAAGTCTTAGTTTGGTTAATGAGAGTTCTATTGTTTGTTTGACACTTGGAACCTTAAGAGCTTAATGTTAGCCTCTTATTGTCGTTAAGACTTTATTTGTTACTGTTTTAGATGTTTCTCTTATTGCCATATAATGCTATATTGTTGCTGTTTCTTAAATTCATGATAAAACAAAGGAGGTGCTGCCGAAATCTCGGTTTTTAGTCTATGCACCTTTGCTGGAATTTGATGTTAAATGTGGTATTTAGATGTTGTTTAGCTTATGTTTGGTAACATTCAGGCATAGTAAATGCCGGGGTGTTACAGACCCCGCACTGACAGGAGGGTCCCACCTGTCAGTCTCGCGTAGAGTCGTGGACCGAGTCCACGGTGGACCCAAGCCGAGCGTGGACCAAGTCCATGGACCGGCTGACGTCAGCCGACCAATCAGAGGCTGCCACATGTCATTGCTGACGCAATAATTAATTTCCGAAAAAGAAAATGATTTATTAATTCGAAATATTGATTCAAATTTAGATTCAAACTTCAAACGCTTATAACTTTTGCGTTTCAACTCCGATTTGAGTGATTCAAATTTCTAAATTTGTATAAAATTGAGATCTACCTAAATATGAATTTTATTTAATTTTTGGACTAAAGTTTTTCTCTGTAATATTATTTAATTGATTATTTAAACTTTAATAAATCATAACTTTTGCGTTTTAATTCCAAATTTGACGATTCCAGTTTCTAAAAATCCAGAAAATTATGTTCTTTCTGTTTATGGATTTTATTTGGAGTTTTGGGATGTTTTTGCCTATTGGTTATTTGTGTATTGCTATTTGCACGCTTTACGAGTAGACGTTGAAGTGCCGGAAGGATTCGAAGGAGAAGTGTTGACTCAGGATCCAACTCAAGACCAAGAGCAAGTACTTTTTGAAGGCAAGTTGTGCTTTGACCATGTTGATCCTATTTCGAAATCTATTTTGATTTAAACTATTGCATGCTAGTTCAATTAGAAAGATACTTTGTTTAAACCTGGGGGTTAGATAAATACCAATTTGCTATATGACACCTTGATTACTTAAGTATGTGCCATGACCCTTTGTCACCCTAGTTGTGGTTTACTAGTTGGACATTATTAAATTGCCAACATGGGTTTAGATCGTTGTAGTATACTGCTTAGACACACTTTCGTGCTCATGACATGATTTTGGATAATCAAATGTTAATATTGACTTAATGATATATTGAACCTGTTTTGGAAAAGTATCATGTGATGTTGATGGCACGTGGTGCATGGTAATCAATCGGGGTTTTGATAAACAGATTTTCGATCGGGCATGTGGCAAAATGTCAGGTGGGCAGTTGTGGCATTGGGGATGTTGATTTGGTTCTTCGGGTAGTCTTGCCCTGGTCACTCTAAGGACTTAACCTTGCAAGCCTTTGAACTGGGTCATACTTGCAACCACATGGCTGGAATGGGACGGCCCTAGTTGACTAAGTCGCTAAGGACTCACTTGTGGAGCCTCGGGTGTCAATTACACCGTTTGTGTGATTGTGCGGGGGAGCGTATCGTGGGCGTGGCCAGATACCCATCTAACGGTGTGTTGGTCCCATACTTCGCCTTGGCTAAGGAAGGGATGGTGTAGAAACCTGAGCAGGAGAGGACCACTGTGTTGTTTGAGGCTTAGAAAGGCTTTATTCTGAGGAACTTCGCCTTTGTGGTGTTTGACTGTATCTTGTGGGTAAAGTGCATAACCTCTGCAGAGTTTAGAATCTATTCGAATAGCCGTGTCCGCGGTATTGGACATCGCTCGGGAATTACAGTCAAGGGTTAGACTTTCTGAAAATAACTTGGATTTGAAAGGTTGGTTTGGTTTAATAATGAAGATGATGGAAATGTGGTTTAGGATGGGGAAAATGTTTATTCAACTTCTTGAAAAGTTACTTATGCTTTACTTATTCCTACTGCTTTCGAATCTACTTATATTACTTGTCAAAAGCTGTTTACTGCAAATATACCTTAAGCTATTCCTTTGTACCAAGCCATGCATATAGTATATTAGCTTGCATTACATGCATGACTTCTTTGAGTACCAAGTACTCACCCTTGCCTCAACACAACACCAGTTGAAGAGGAGACTACGCCCGGCCGGAGGAGGAACTCCAAGAGGACCCGTCTACTTAGGGATGCGAGCCCGGTCAGGTTGCTGTGGTATCTTGGATGGCGCCACGAGTTATTTGATTTTCATTCTTGTTATTTCTCTTTTAATAAGTTTCGCCTTGCAAGGCATATATTTGTACCTTGGCCATAAGGTCAAGTAACCTTTGATTATTTAAATAAAGTACTTTGATAGTATCGATTGGTATGATTGTGATATATACCGATGTTAAGACTGTGTGCACTAGCGCGTTCCTGGACTAGTGCTGAATACACAGAGGGTCCGGATTTGCAAATTCGGGGTCCCGACACACGTTAGACCCAGTTCAAAGGCTTGCAAGGTTAAGTCCTTAGGGTGACCAGGGCAAGACTACCCGAAGAACCAAATCAACATCCCCAATGCCACAACTGGCCCACCTGATTACTCTTGCCACATGCCCCGGTCGAAAACTGTTTATCAAACCCCAGTTGATTACCATGCACCACGTGCCATCAACATCACATGATACTTTTCCAAAACAGGTTCAATATGTCATTAAGTCAATATTACCATTTGATTGTCCAAAATCATGTCATGAGCACGTAGCAGGTTGTCGGGACCCCGAATTTGCAAATCCGGACCCTCTGTGTATTCAGCACTAATCCAGGAACGCGCTAGTGCACACAGTCTTAACATCGGTAAATATCACAATCATACCAATCGATATTATCAAAGTACTTTATTTAAATAACTAAAGGGTTACTTGACCTTATGGCCAAGGTACAAATTTATGCCTTGCAAGGCGAAAACTTATTCAGAGAAAAATAATAGCAGCGGAAAATCAAATAAACTTCGTGGCGCCATCCAGTATACCACAGGCAACCGATCGGGCTCAGATCCCTAAGTAGACGGATCCTCTTGGAGTTCCTCCTCCGGCCGGGCGTAGTCTCCTCTTCAGCGGTGTTGTGTTGAGGCAAGGGTGAGTACTTGGTACTCAAAGCAAGTCATGCGTAATGCAAGCTAATATACTATATGCATGGCTTGGTACAAAGGAATAGCTCAAGGTATATTTGCAAGAAACAAAGATTTGAAAGGTAATATAAGTAGATTCGAAAGCAGTAGAAATAAGTAAAGCATAAATAACTTTTCAATACGTTTGGTAAACATTTTCCCCATCCTAAACCACATTTCCATCATCTTCATTATTAAGCCAACCCAACTTTTCAAATCCAAGTTATTTTCAGAAAATCTAACCCTTGACTGTAATTCCCGAGCATTGTCCAAAGATCCGTGGACTCGGCTATTCAAATAGATTCTACACTCTGCAGAGGTTATGCACTTTACCCACAAGATACTGATCAAACACCACAAAGGCGAAGTTCAGAATAAAGCCTTTCGAAGCCTCAAACAACACAGGTGGTCCTCTCTCGGTTCGTGCTCTACACCATCCCTTCCCTTAGCCAAGGCGAAGTATGGGACCAACACACCGTTAGATGGGTATCCGGCCACGACCACGATACGCTCCCCGCATACAATCACACAAACGGTGTAATCGACACCCGAGGCTCCACAAGCGAGTCCTTAGCAACTTAGTCAACTAGGGCCGTCCCATTCGACCATGTGGTTGCAAGTATGACCTAGTTCAAAGGCTTGCAAGGTTAAGTCCTTAGAGTGACCAGGGCAAGACTACGAAAAACCAAATCAACATCCCCAATGCCACAACCGGCCCACTGATTACTCTTGCCACATGCCCGATCGAAATCATTTATCAAACCGATTGATTACCATGCACCACGTGCCCTCATCATCACATGATACTTTTCCAAAACAGGTTCAATATATCATTAAGTCAATATTAGCATTTGATTGTCCAAAATCATGTCATGAGCACGAAAGGTGTCTAAGCAAAGATACTTCAACGATCTAAACCCATGTTGGCAATTTAATAATGTCCAACTAGTAATCCACAACTAGGGTGACAAGGGATCATGGCACATACTTAGATAATCAAGGTGTCATACAAAGAAATTGGTATTTATCTAACCCCATGTTTAAACAAAGTATCTTTCTAATTGATCTAGCATGCAATAGTTTAAAGCAAAATAGATTTGAAATAGGATCAACATGGTCAAAGCACAACTTGCCTTCAAAAAGTACTTGCTCTTGGTCTTGAGTTGGATCTGAGTCAACACTTCTCCTTCGAATCCTTCCGGCACTTCAACGTCTACTCGTAAAGCGTGCAAATAGCAAAACACAAATAAACAATAGGCAAAAACATCCCAAAACTCCAAATAAAATCCATAAACAGAGAGAACATAATTTTCTGGATTTTTAGAAACTGGAATAAATCAAATTTGGAGTTAAGACGCAAAAGTTATGATTATTTAAAGTTTAAATAATCAATTAAATAATTTTGCAGAGAAAAACTTTAGTCCAAAAATTAAATAAAATTCATATTTAGGTAGATCTCAATTTTATACAAATTTAGAAATTTGAATCACTCCAATCGGAGTTGAAACGCAAAAGTTATAAGCGTTTGAAGTTTGAATCTAAATTTGAATCAATATTTCGAATTAATAAATCATTTTCTTTTTCGGAAATTAATTATTGCGTCAGCATGGACACGTGGCAGTCTCTGATTGGTCCACAGTGTTTTGCTGACGTCAGCACCGAACGGCTCCCACGATGACGTCAGCATGACGTCATCATGCCACGTGGCATCACCCGCGTGATGACACGTGTCATCTTGTCTTTGTGGATCGGGCGCACGGCACGGCTTGGTCCACGGTGAATCCGGTCCACCGGAATGTGTCACTGACATGCGGACCCCACTTGTCAGCGGCTTGGGCTCATGCTGGCGCGGGCGTGGCTGACGCGTGGGCCCCCCCTGAGACGCGGCCCCGCGTGTCAGAGACACGCGCTCACGCGCGAGTGTACGCAGCTAGAGTACACGTGGCGCTATCCTGGCCGTTGGTTTGCAATCCGACGGCTCGGATTGGATCTAGGCTCATGTGTTGGAGCGGACGTGGCCGATCGTGGGCCGTTGGATCTTAATCCAACGGTCCAGATCCGATCTGGGTTCCGAGGTTTTGGTTACACGTGGCTCACCTGGATCGTTGGATTTCGATCGGACGGTTGACGTGCTTCGGGGTTGACGATGGTGTTGCGGCGGCGCTGCTCCGTCGGAGTCGGGGAAGGCGACCTCCCACACGGCGTTTGAGGGCGTCTCTCCGGCGGAAGCTACTCCCAGACGCGCCTCGTCCTTGCGGTCTCGGATCGGCCACCAACACGACGGAGAAGCGGTGGGCGGCGGAACGACGCCAAAACCCTAAATTAACCCTAATCAACTCCGGCGAGGAATCGTGAGCACGGAGGAGCTCTCCGAGTGGCGGTTAGGGCAAAGGTGCGCCGCGGTGGCGGTGATCCTCGGCACGCACTCACGCCTTAAATCTGGCTCGGACGTCGAGATGCGACGGTTTCCATGGCGAGGCGATGCAGGGCGGCGGAGTCCGGCTTCCGGACACGGCGAGCGGCGGCGGCTCAATCCTAGCCGTCCACGCGGCACGACGGACGGCCACGATCGCACGGCACGAACGGGTTCGACTTCGGTCTCGACTAGGCGGCGTGGCGCAATCACAACCGTTGGATCTTGATCCAGCGGTCGGCGTAACTAGGGCTCGGGCGAGCGGGTTCGGCTCGACCACGTGGCTTCGGTCGGACTCGAACTTCGAGTCCGACTCGGGCTCGATCGGATGAACAAGATACAAACCCACTCGCATTTTCCAGCGATTTAATAATTAAAATAATTCCCAGTAATCCATTTAATTCATTAAAAATAGCAAATGACTCAGAAAAATTCCAGAAAAATTCTGGAAAATACTTTGGATCATTTTGGACTCAGATAAAATATTTCCAACAAAATTTTATTTGCAAAATTAAATTCTTTAATTATTTCAATATGGAATAAATTCAAATAAATTCCAAATAAATCCAAATAAATTCCAGAAAATTCCAAAAATTCACCAAAGTGCCAAATCACACATGAATTTAAGAAAAGCAAAATTTTGGGGTGTTACACAGGTCTAAGCAGTATACTACAACGGTCTAAACCCATGTTGGCAAGTTAATAATGTCCAACTAGTAAACCACAACTAGGGTGACAAGGGTCATGGCACATACTCAAGTAATCAAGGTGTCATACAGCAAATTGGTATTTATCTAACCCCCATGTTTAAACAAAGTATTTTTCTAATTGAACTAGCATGCAATAGTTTAAATCAAAATAGATTTCGAAATAGGATCAACATGGTCAAAGCACAACTTGCCTTCAAAAAGTACTTGTTCTTGGTCTTGAGTTGGATCCTGAGTCAATACTTCTCCTTCGAATCCTTCCGGCACTTCAACGTCTACTCGTAAAGCGTGCAAATAGCAAATACACGAATAAACAATAGGCAAAAAGTGTCCAAACATCCAAATAAAATCCATAAACAGAGAGAACATAATTTTATGAGTTTTTAGAAACTGGAATCGTCAAATTTGGAGTTAAGACCTTAAAAGTTATGATTATTTAAAGTTTAAATAATCAATTAAATAATTTTGCAGAGAAAAACTTTAGTCCAAAAATTAAATAAAATTCATATTTAGGTAGATCTCAATTTTATACAAATTTAGAAATTTGAATCACTCAAATCGGAGTTGAAACGCAAAAGTTATAAGCGTTTGAAGTTTGAATCAAAATCAAATCATTATTTCGAATTAATAAATCATTTTCTTTTAGGAAATTAATTATTGCGTCGGCTGGACACGTGGCAGCATCGATTGGTCTGTGGCGACGCCATGGTCCATGGACTCGGTCCACACTCGGCTCGGGTCTACAGTGGACCCGGTCCACGGCTCACGTGCGGCTGACAGGTGGGACCCACTGGGGTGACGTCATTCTTGGCGTCGGCCGGGCTCGGCCCACGGTGCGACAGTGGAACCCACCGATGACGTCATGGGTGACGCGTCATGGTGCGATTACGGCTAAGCCGTGACACGGGGCTCAGCGTGTCGGTGACACACACGCTGCAGCGTGGCGCGCGGCTTCGGCTTCCGGACCGCGTGGCACGATCGTGTCCGTTGATTTGAAAATCAACGGCGCGATTAGATCCAGAATTAACACGTTGAAAACTACTCGATGATCGTGGGCCGTTCGATCTAGATCGGACGGTCCAGATCTAATCCTACAATAACACTACTACGACACGTGGCGATCGTGGGCCGTTGGATCTTGATCCAACGGTCCAGATCTAATCGGGTTTGGAAACACGTGAACTCACCTCAACCGCACGATCAAGATCGGACGGCGCACAGAGCTCGCGAGGTCGATGGCGGCAGCGGAGCTGCGGCAGCCGGAGACGAGCGGCGGCGAGCCCGACGGCGCCGGGGGTCGCTCCGTGAGTGAGAGGTACCGCAGTGCGCCTTGACTTGAGGACTCGGGCGGGCTCCAACTCGGCGGAAGACGGCGAACGGCGGCGGAATGAAGCAGCAACCGCTGCGGGGAGAGAGAGAACTCCGGCGAGCAATTGCGAGGTGACGGCGGCGGATAAGGCTCCGGGAGTTGGGGAAGACGATACGCACGGGTCAGGCGATCCTCGGGCAACGATCCACGCCTTAAATCTGACGCGGACGTCGAGATCCACTCGGTTTCCGCGGCGGAGCCGGTACGGGCGGCGGAGTCCGTTCCGAACACGGTGAGGTGACGTGGACGCACGATGGCCGTCCACGTGGCGCGATCAGCGGCCGAGATTGGCTCACGCGCGAACGGATCCGACCGGACTCAGGCTCGAGCCGATGCGGTCCAATCCGGACCGTTGGATCCCGATCCAACGGTCGGGATCGATTGGATTAGGAGTGGGTTTGGTCGAGTCGACTGGCTCGGGTCGGACTCGAGTCCGACTCGGGTTCCGACTCGGTCGGATGAACAGTACTCGACCCGAGTTGAATTTCCAGCGATTTAATATTTAAAATAATTCCCAGTAATTCATTTAATTCATTAAAAATAGCAAATGACTCAGAAAAATTCCAGAAAAATTCTGGAAAATATTTTGGATCATTTTGGACTCAAATAAAATATTTCCAACAAAATTTTATTTGCAAAGTTTAATTCTTTAATTAATTCAAAATGGAATAAATTCAAATAAATTCCAAATAAATCCAAATAAACTCCAGAAAATTCCAAAAATTCACCAAAGTGCCAAATCACACATGAATTTAAGGAAAGCAAAATTTTGGGGTGTTACAAACCTCCCCCCTTAATAGAATCTCGTCCCCGAGATTCAGGGCTCACTCTGAGAATAGGTTTGGAAACTCTTTCTTCAAATCCTCTTCACAGCTCCCAAGTCGCTTCGCTTTCCTCATGGTTGCTCCAATCGAACTCTCTGAAATGGGTTGACTTGTTTCTAGTTTCTCGATCCATTGTGTCTAGAATCCTCACGGGATGCTCCTTATAAGTCAAATCTTCTTGCAACTCAATTGACTCTAGCGGCGTCTGTTCCTCAGGAACTCGGAGACACTTCTTCAACTGGGACACATGGAATACATCATGCACTCCTCGCCAACGATTGTGGCAACTCGGTGGTAAGCAACTTCGCCTCTGCGGCTCGAGAATCTTAAATGGTCCAACATAACGGGTTGCGAGTTTCCCTTTGGCATGGAACCTCTTAACTCCCCGAGAGGCGTAACTACGAGGTATACAAAGTCTTAGGTTCAAAACTCAAATCCTGCGACGATTGTCAAGATAACTCTTCTGTCGAGATTGGGCGATCTTCAACCTTTCCCTAATCATGGCGATCTGCTCTTGACCTCTTGAAGAATATCATGCCCAAAGACACGGCGCCACGGTCTCATTCCAATTCAATGGCGTCCGACAGTGGTCGACCATACAAAGGCCTCAAAAGGTGACATCGTAAACTAGCCTCGATAACTATTGTTGTAATCGAACTCGGCATACGGCAAACTCTTATCCCAAGAGGTAGCATAAGCCAATGCACAAGCTCTTAACATACCCTCGAGAATCGATTGACTCTTTCTGGCCTGTCCATCCGTCTGTGGATGATAAGCTGCATCTTGAAGTTCAAACGGGTTCCCATGGCTTCATGCAACTTATTCCGTAACCTTGAGGTAAATTGGGTACCTCTGTCTGATACAATCCTCTTTGGCACTCCGTGCAAACAGACAATCCTCGATCATGTACAATTACGCTAATTTATCTCCCGAGTAAGTGGTCTTCACGGGGATAAAATGGGCTACCGATCGAGCGATCCACTATAACCCATATGGAGTCGTAACCTCCTTGAGTCTTGACAAACCGGTAATGAAATCCATTCCGATTTCCTCCCACTTCCACTCAGGTATTTTCGGTGTAGCAATCCTCGCTGGTCTCGATGCATTGCCTTGACTCTCACGGCATACGTCGCACAATGCAACATGCTCGGCAACTTCACGTTTCATACTCGGCCACGAGAATCTCTCCTTGAGATCTGATACATCTTGGCGCTTCGGGATGAATTGAGTACTTGGAGTCATGGGCTTCTTCGAGAATCGGTTGCTTTAACTCCTTCTTGTTAGGCACACAAATGCGATCCTTCATCCACAACGTGCCTTGCTCATCCAACTTGAAGTCCTCCGCCTTGCCTTCCTCCTTGATGAACTTAATCCTGCGGATCTTGTCATCATCCTACATCCTTCTCGGATCTGATCCTCTAGGGTAGGCTTTACTTCTAATGCGGCCAAGAATCCGCTAGGTACCACCTCAATCTTCATTTTCGAAAATCCTCACATAACTCATCCCGACTTGTGGCTAGCAACGTACTCACGGTATGGCTTTTCCGACTCAGAGCATCGGCTACTACGTTGGCCTTCAGGGATGGTAATGGATTCCAACATTATAGTCCTTGATCAACTCTAACCATCTCCTCTCGCCTCATGTTCAGATCCGATTGGGTGAATATGTATTTAAGGCTCTTATGATCCGTATATACTTCACATCTGCTTTCCAATCAGATAGTGACGCCATATCTTCAAAGCATGCACTACGGCTAACTCTAGGTCATGTGTCGGATAATTTTCCTCATGCGGCCTCAAGCGCCTTGATGCATAGCGACAACCTTTCCACTCTGCATCGGCACACATCCAAGTCCTTGGCGCGATGCGTCACAATAAATATCGAAGCTTTGAGCAACATCCAGGTAGAACTAACACCGTGGCTGATGTCAATCACTTCTTGACTCTGAAATCCTTTCTCACATTCAAGGCGTCCATGCAAACTTCTTTTCCTTCTTGACAATTGCGTAAAAGGTTTCGCAATTGTCGAGAAGCCTTCGATGAAACGGCGGTAGTATCCTCGCCATTCCAAGGAAACTCCGAACTGGTCACGGTCTTGGTGCTCCCAATGTAACACGGCTTCTACTTTGCTTGGATCTACTGGCGACTCCTTTTGCGGTCATTACATGTCCAAGAAACTCCACCTTGTCCTTCCAAAAATCACACTTGCGAACTTGGCGAAAAGTTGTTGTTCCTCGGCTTTTCCAAAACTCGCCTTAAGTGTCGGCATGTTCATCCTCCGTTTTGGAGTAGATTAGAATATCATCTATGAACACGACGACAAACTTGTCTAAATATTCCATGAACACCTTATTCATCATATTCATGAAATAAGCTGGCGAATTCGTCAGTCCAAAGGACATAACTGTAAACCCGTAATGTCCATATCTTGACGAGAATGCAGTCTTCGGAATATCTTACGATCGGATCTTCAATCGATGGTATCCCGATCTCGAGATCAATCTTGGAGAAAACTCGGCTCCTCTCGGTGATCAAACAACTCATCAATCCTGGGTAGCGGATACTTATTCTTCACGGTGACTTCATTGAGTGCACGGTAGTCGATGCACATCCTGAAACTTCCAACCTTCTTCTTGACAAACAAAACTGGTGCTCCCCACGGCGACGAGCCTCGATCGATAAATCCTTTCTCCATTAACTCTTCTATTTGTTTCTTCATCTCAACCAACTCCTCGGTGGACATCCGATAGGGTCTCTTTGCTATCGGTCTTGTACTGTACAAGCTCTATCACAAAATCTATGTCCCTGTCTGGCGGCATACCAGGTAGATCTTCGGGAAAAACATCTGGGTACTCATTCACTACGGAGACATCCTCTATGATGATTGCCTTGGTACTGTTAACCATCAACTGTCCATCTCTAACTGCAGTGGCTTGAAATTCCACTTTCTTCCCACACGGGCTCTTAACTGAGATAGTCCTTCGTCCACAATCCAATACGGCCTTGTGCTTGGATAACCAATCCATTCCCAATATAACGTCTAAGGTCTGGGTTTCCAAAATAATAAGGTTTGCTAGGAATTCTATTCCATCTATTAGTATTCTCACCGGAACATCCTACTTTCGCTCGGAGTTCGGAACCAGGGGTGTGAACTAAAAGCATGCATCTAAGTCTTGCAATCCTCAAATCATTTCTAGTAGCAAAGCCTTGCGAAACAAGCGAATGCGAAGCTCGAGTCAAACAAAACCGCTGTGCAGTCGAGTTAACAAGTAACTTACCCAAGACGACGTCCGTAGCATTCTGCGGTGCATCTGCGGTGACATGGTTGACTCGGCCTCTCACCACGATGCAGGGTGTGGCTCACAGTCTTTGGCGTCCTAGCTGGGGTGGTTCCTAGATTGAAGCGAATCGAGTCACTCCTGCTGTCTTCTTTGGACAAGCTGTTGGCAAAGTGTCACGGCTCGTTGCGATTGTAGCGGCGTCTCACCGTTCCTTCTTGTTGCGCTCGAGTAGTGTTTCTAGCGAAGTGGGTGCAGTAGTTCGATTGACAGTCTTGGTGCTGAGGATGGTGTCCTTGTTGCATTACGTGGTTGGAATCGATGAATTGATTTGGTGCAACTCTCAGCGTATTGCGTTTCTGGCGTGATCCTTCTTTGTTGCATCCTGCGCTTCTGTTCTCATCCGGTTCCTTGCGCTTGTCCTCAAGAATAAGTGCCTTATTCACCAGCTCTTGGAAATGCGGAAAGGTGTGGGTGATCAATCCTACTTGCAATCTGAGTTAAGTCCTTCATAAAACGACTGCCTGGATTTATCCGTCGCTACATCCTCGGTGCGTAGCGTGCTAGCTGTGTGAACTTGTTCGTAGTCGGCCACTGGCTGATTACCTTGCTTGATGCTCTGAACTCCTCCTTCTTAAGGTCCATGATTCCTTCAGGCACGTGATCTTGTCGAATGCGGTGTGAACTCTTCCCAAGTGATATCTTGAGGGTTCTCTTGCGTGTACGAAGTTCTCCCACCATTCGGTAATTTGTTCCTTCGGTGATGAGAAGCGTAGAATACCTTCTCATTTCCTATGCATTGAGCTATGTGTAGCTTCCTCTCGATTGATCTTAACCAATCATCGGCCTCCAATGGATTGGCATTCCCGGAGAAAGTGGGTGGGTGAGTTCTCATGAACTCGGCAGTCTTGTATTCGGCGTGGTCCTGATTAACTTGATTAGCGGTGGCACGAGTGGCGACGTGTTGCATTTGTTGCATCATAGCATGCATCAATCGAGTGCAGGCAGCGAGAAAAGCTCCGAAATTCTGCACATCCAAGTGGCGGTGCTTGGTGCTCCATCATTGGGGTTTTCTGCTGGGCGAGAACCACTTCCATTGCCTCCAAAGTTTCCACGGGTGTTCACCATCTGTCGATTTGCTCTAGGTTTAGAGATGAGAGGGAAACAAGAATAGACAAGTAATATGGAACTTATGCGGGGCGAAAGGTGTAACTTTAAGGTCCAACTTTATTATTAATAACTTGGTATGGTTGCTTACAATGCCTAAGGGCCTTGCAACACATACTGCACACTCAGCAAACAATGAAAATCCAAATCGAACTAACTCTGGAGTCTAACGCCTAAAGGGTGACTCTTTATTCTATGACGCGACTCGGCGAAGGAGTCTCACTATAGAACCTATGCTCACTCATCGAGAAAACCTCCACGGCCTGGGTACGGGTCTTTGTGGCATAGGCCAAACGATTGCCATGTCCAAAGAATCGTGTCCTCTCGTGGTAGTCGAAGAAGCGATGTCCTCATCGAGATCGACTCCTCTGGATCTGGCTCGTAGCTCAAATCTTGGCTCTGGGTCCGGTCCGTACAAAGTCATCTCCAACTCGTCAATCCTTCGCAGAAGGTGTGCCACATACTCTTGAGCTTCCCGCCATCTGTTCTTCTCTGTCGTGATCTCCTTGCGGGCCTTACAGCTCCTTGCTTGTATTATCTAGTACATCCTCCTGGCGACAACAAATCGTGCCAATCGTATGGCAGTGGCATCCTCATCCTGAATCGCCTTCGGGTCAAGAAGGTTATCGCTGCGCGGATGATAACGGAAGACCGTGCTCTCCAACTCTCTGGCGTAGATACGGGTAACGTGCCGCATTGCCCGTCGTGATACCTCTTGGATACCCATCTGCATTGTAGATCTCCTGGCGGCAAGGTGTATCGGGCGATTGCCTGGGCCCTTTTTCCTAGCAGGTACCTCAATCTTCACGTCACAAGCCTTGATCAATCCCGCTTGTCTGATCACTTCCACTTGGTATTGCGGCTTCTCAAAATCTCCGAGAGTTTGTAGCATATGCCAAAGTTCCACGGCGTGACCAACTCCCAGATCAACGTAGTTGAACTCTTCCTCCATCTGTCACAAGAGTGCTTTACGTAAGAACTCGGAATTTTTAAATTGTGACAAGGTGAGGAAAAATTTCAGCAAGAGACAAGAAAAGAGAGAAGGGGATAAGTCGAGATGTCATTTCTTGTCTTCACAAATTTTTAGCTTTAGAAAATAGGTTTTATCCTCACTACGACCATTCTAGCTAGGGTTTAGCCTACAACAAGATGGCTCGATACCACCTCTGTCGGGACCCCGAATTTGCAAATCCGGACCCTCTGTGTATTCAACACTAGTCCAGAACGCAGCTAGTGCACACAGTCTTAACATCGGTAAATATCACAATCATACCACTCGATACTAATAAAGTACTTTATTTAATAGTCAACCGGGTACTTGACCTTATGGTCAAGTCACAATGCAATGATCGCAGGCGAAACTTATTAAGAGAGAAATAGTAGCAATGAAAATCAAATAAGGTAACATCGTGGGCGCCATCCAAGATACCACAAGCAACTGACCGGGCTCGCTTTACGTGAGACGGATCCTCTTGGAGCTCCTCCTCCAAAGCCGGTATAGTCTCCTCTTCAGCGGTGTTGTATTATGGCAAGGGTGAGTACTTGGTACTCAGCAAGTCATGCACAGAATGCGAGCTAATATACTATATGCATGGCTTAGTACAAAGGAATAGCTCAAGGTATATTTGCGATGCTTGACATTTGAAAAGTAGCATAAGTAGATTCGAAAGCAGTAAAAACAAGTAAAGTTTAAATAACTTTTCAAGAAGTTTGAGTAAACATTTTTCCCATCCTAAACCACATTTCCATCAACGTCATCATTGATCCAACCCAACTTTTCAAACCAAGTTATTTTTGAAGAAAATCTAACCCTTATTGTAATTCGGCGATGTCCAATACCGCGGACACGGCTATTCGAATAGATTCTATACTCTGCAGAGGTTATGCACTTTACCCACAAGATACAGTCAAACACCACAAAGGCGAAGTTCCCGTGAATAAAGTCTTTGGAAACCTCTAACAATACAAGTGGTCCTCCCGGTTATTGCGCACTAACCCTTCCCTTCGCTAAGGCGAAGTCTAGGCCAATCAACCGTTAGATGGGTACTGGCCTCGGCCAGACGCTCCCCGCACAACTTACACAAAGGGTGTAGTTGACCTCACGAGGTCCCACAGTGCGTTATTAGCAACTTAGTCAACTAGGTCCGTCCCATTACAGACATGTGGTTGCACGTTAGACCCAGTTCAAAGGCTTGCAAGGTTAAGTCCTTAGGGTGACCAGGGCAAGACTACCCGAAGAACCAAATCAACATCCCCAATGCCACAACTGGCCCACTGATTACTCTTGCCACATGCCCCTGGCCGAAAATCGTTTATCAAACCCGCTTGATTACCATGCACCACGTGCCATCAACATCACCTGTTACTTTTCCAAAACATGTTCAATATGTCATTAAGTCAATATTACCATTTGATTGTCCAAAATCATGTCATGCGCACGAAAGTGTGTCTAAGCAGTATACTACAATGGTCTAAACCCATGTTGGCAAGTTAATAATGTCCAACTAGTAAACCACAACTAGGGTGACAAGGGTCATGGCACATACTCAAGTAATCAAGGTGTCATACAGCAAATTGGTATTTATCTAACCCCCATGTTTAAACAAAGTATTTTTCTAATTGAACTAGCATGCAATAGTTTAAATCAAAATAGATTTCGAAATAGGATCAACATGGTCAAAGCACAACTTGCCTTCAAAAAGTACTTGTTCTTGGTCTTGAGTTGGATCCTGAGTCAATACTTCTCCTTCGAATCCTTCCCAAGCACTTCAACGTCTACTCGTAAAGCGTGCAAATAGCAAATACACGAATAAACAATAGGCAAAAAGTGTCCAAACATCCAAATAAAATCCATAAACAGAGAGAACATAATTTTATGAGTTTTTAGAAACTGGAATCGTCAAATTTGGAGTTAAGGCATAAAAGTTATGATTATTTAAAGTTTAAATAATCAATTAAATAATTTTGCAGAGAAAAACTTTAGTCCAAAAATTAAATAAAATTCATATTTAGGTAGATCTCAATTTTATACAAATTTAGAAATTTGAATCACTCAAATCGGAGTTGAAACGCAAAAGTTATAAGCGTTTGAAGTTTGAATCAAAATCAAATCATTATTTCGAATTAATAAATCATTTTCTTTTCGAAATTAATTATTGCGTCGGCTGGACCGACACGTGGCAGCACTGGATTGGTCTGGCTGACGTCACCGGTCCATGGACTCGGTCCACACTCGGCCGGGTCTACAGTGGACCCGGCCCACGGCCACGTGAGGCCGACATGTGGGACCACTTTCGGGTAGCGTCATTGCGGCGTCGGCGAGGCTCAGCCACGCGGTCTTTGGCAGTGGAACCCACCGATGATGTCATGGGTAGCGTCATGGTGCGATTCACGGCTAAGCGTGACCGACAGGCCCGGCGTGTCGATGACCCTGCACACAGGCGTGGGCGCGGCGGCTTCGGCTTCCGGACACGTAGCGCGATCGTGTCCGTTGATTTGAAAATCAACGGCCGCGATTAGATCCAGGGTTAACACGTTGAAAACTACTCGATGATCGTGGGCCGTTCGATCTAGATCGGACGGTCCAGATCTAATCCTACAATAACACTACTACGGCACGTGGCGATCGTGGGCCGTTGGATCTTGATCCAACGGTCCAGATCTAATCGGGTTTGGAAACACGTGAACTCACCTCAACCGCACGATCAAGATCGGACGGCGCACAGAGCTCGCGAGGTCGATGGCGACGCGGCGGAGCTGCAGCAACCGGAGACGGAGACGACGACGAGCCCGACGGCGCGCCGGTCGCCCGTGAGTGAGAGGTACCACTGCGCGCCTTTGACTTGAGGACTCGAATCGGGCTCCAACTCGGCGGAAGACGGCGAACGGCGGCGGAATGAAGCAGCAACCGCTGCGGGGAGAGAGAGAACTCCGGCGAGCAATTGCGAGGTGACGGCGGCGGATAAGGCTCCGGGAGTTGGGGAAGACGATACGCACGGGTCAGGCGATCCTCGGGCAACGATCCACGCCTTAAATACCGGCACGGACGTCGAGATCCACTCGGTTTCCGCGGCGGAGCCGGTACGGGCGGCGGAGTCCGTTCCGAACACGGTGAGGTGACGTGGACGCACGATGGCCGTCCACGTGGCGCGATCAGCGGCCGAGATTGGCTCACGCGCGAACGGATCCGACCGGACTCAGGCTCGAGCCGATGCGGTCCAATCCGGACCGTTGGATCCCGATCCAACGGTCGGGATCGATTGGATTAGGAGTGGGTTTGGTCGAGTCGACTGGCTCGGGTCGGACTCGAGTCCGACTCGGGTTCCGACTCGGTCGGATGAACAGTACTCGACCCGAGTTGAATTTCCAGCGATTTAATATTTAAAATAATTCGAGAATTCATTTAATTCATTAAAAATAGCAAATGACTCAGAAAAATTCCAGAAAAATTCTGGAAAATATTTTGGATCATTTTGGACTCAAATAAAATATTTCCAACAAAATTTTATTTGCAAAGTTTAATTCTTTAATTAATTCAAAATGGAATAAATTCAAATAAATTCCAAATAAATCCAAATAAACTCCAGAAAATTCCAAAAATTCACCAAAGTGCCAAATCACACATGAATTTAAGGAAAGCAAAATTTTGGGGTGTTACACAGGATATCTCCCAAAGGGAGAAAGTTGGTTCGGTAGGGGGTGCTTTTGCAAGTGGAACACCTGGAGGGACTCTCTGGGGGAATCCCAGCGGTCGACAAACCGAGAAGCGCACTCACAACACCAGGGGGGTGAGAAGAAGAACGAGCAGCGTGGCGATGAGGAGAGTGAGCAGCGCACCGATGTGCCCAGGTTCGGGCCCCCGGAGTGGGTAACAGCCCTACGTCCTGCTAGGTCATTATTGATGTATGTTGAGGTGGTTACAAGGTTTCTCCCTTACAATGGAATATCAAAACTCTGCCCAACCTCTAGGAAGAAGAGGCATCCTCCCCTCTCTCCCCATGCACCGGAGCTCCCTTATATAGACGGGGCTGGTCCGAGCAGGTGAGAGGGTGATGTCATGCTGAACTACAATCCATTATTACACCCATCACTTTAGTCTTGTCTTCTAGCCTCATTCTTCGTGCTGCCGCCCGGTCCGCCTAAGTTAGGTGTGAGGCGTTAGAGGGACCGTCTTTGCAATTAATGGGCCTGACACAACGTGTCAGGGGGAGGAGGCTTCGGGGTGAAGCTTCCTTTTCTGCCTTCTGGTCGTCCGCCTGCTCGCCCGGCCGCCACGTGGGTTGAGGCTCGGCGAGAGGGACCTGGTCACCCGCCTGCTCGCCTAGCCGCCACGTGGGTCGACGCCCGGCGAGAGGGGCCTGGTCGCCCGCCTGCTCGCTCGGCCGCCACGTGGGTCGACGCTCGACGAGAGGGGCCTGGTCGCCAGCCTGCTTGCCGGGCCATCTATCTTGATCACGACGGAGAAGGTACCCTGGCGTAAAGTACGCCAACAGTAGCCCCCGGGTCCGTCCCGGAACGCGCGCCAGTTGATGATTCAGGCCTCATTTAATGTCGCCACGTTCCCGGATGGAGCCATATCTTTACGGTACCCCAACCGCCTCGATCTTCCCAACTTCCGCCGTTTCTTCTCGGGACCCGAAACATTTGTGTCCTTTCGCCATCCTTACGAACCGTCGGTGTGAAAGGTATATATACATACACACATTCATGCTCAGCGATTCATGCTCCTTCGAAATCTCTCGCATATTGCCGCTTGCTCTTCTAGCCCTTTGTCTAGAGATCTCTCTTCCGCTCCAATGGCACAATCTCTCCCGTCCTCCACCACCGACCGTGACAAGGAGTGGGCGCTCTCCCAGCTCATGCCCGAGGGAGCCCTGTATTTCCTCCATGGGACCCTCGTGCCACGGTGCGAACCCGGGGAGATCATCGTCTTCGCCTGGGGAGTACTTGCGGGCCTGGTGCCGCCCTTCTCCGAATTCTTCCTCACCATCCTTCAGTTCTACGAGATCCACCATCTTCATCTCACCCCCAACTCTATCGTCACCCTCGCCATCTTCGCGCACCTCTGTGAGATGTTCATGGGGGTGATGCCCAATCTTCCTCTCTTCTAGCACTTCTACACTCTCCGTGGCCTCGTTGACAGCGAGGTCGTGGAAAGTTGCCATTTTCGCCTCCGCGATGGGTCGGTCCCCTGCTACATCCCCTTCCAGGCGAAGTCCAACTGGAAGTCGTGACAGAGGGACTGGCTGTATACCAATGACGATAGCGGGGTCGACACCCTCACGATGCCTCCCGCGTCGGCAAATGCCCGCGAGAGTTGGGGCTCGCTTGTCGAGGAGACGACGGAGCTCCAAGCAATGGCGACCCGCATTCACCACCTGTGGGACGCCGGGTTAACTGGGGCGATGATAGTCCGGGACTTCATAACCCGGAGGATCAGCCCCCTCCGTCGCCGTGCTCGCCCGGCGTGGCAGTACATGGGTGATGACAACGTGACTCGCACGCACCTGGGCAGTAAGTCTTCGTTCATCATAAGTTCATATTCTCTTACGTGGTCGTCGCCAATCCAACAACTTTGTTTTCCTCCTCTGTTTTTCTTGCCAGGTGCAGGGAACTTGGACGGTTCTGCCATTTCCAGATGGTTGGCCATCCTGCTCTTGCTGGTGCAGGGCAGCCTGGATTTCCCCGATGGGGCCCGACCGCTCTGCGATTTGGAGTCCGTGGAGAGCCTTCGGATCGTGAGGCTCTTCCCCGTCATGGACTCCACCAGCCCATGGTCCCTTGGTGATCAGGGACCCGGTCCCGGCTGACGACCAGAGTGCAGGCAAACGACCTGTTTCTCTGGATGCCCCGCGTGCAGACCCCAAGAGGCCTTGCACCGGGGACCAGTCCTCTTCATACGGGGCAGCGACATCCGCCGTCCTGGACTCGGTGCTGGTTATGCTGGCGCCAACTCTCTTGGCACCGGCCTCGTCGGCGCCATCTCTAACGGTGCTGTCCCCATTGGCACTGACTCCCTCGGCGCCAAGGGTAGCTGTCGCCACCCACCAGGACGGGCTCACCCTCTCGGCGGCCTCCTTCGTCTTTCGTTCGCCTCCAAGGGTGGCCCCCCAAGGTGCCCCGGTCGAGCGGGCGCTCGCGACGCCGACTAACGCGGCGGGAACTTCTGCCTAGGGTCCGCCAGGCACCGCCGAGGAGGCCCTGACGGACGTCATCGGTGCCAGTGCCGCCACTCACCCTGCGGCGGTCGTCCTCGCCCCCTCAACCTCCAGCCTGGCTGTGCTACTCGCAGAACTTGGCAAGGCGCAAGCGTCCTCGGGTGCCCTCCTCACAGCGGCCATCCAGCGTGAAGCGCAGATGACGCAACAGATGGCGGCGCTGCGTGAGGAGCTAACGTAGGAGAGGGAGAGGGGGGCGGCATCGCTGGCCCAGGAGAGGGCGAGTGGGGTGACCTTGCTCGCCTGGGCGCAGGAGGCTGAGGAGGCACAGGAACAAGCGCGGACCGAGCTGCGTCGCACGCTGCACAACCTCGCCGTCATGCTCCGCCAAGCCTTTGAGCGCATGGTTAGGAGTCTAGGACCACTGGGGGTGGCCCTTCGCGACCCACTCGAGTCCACGGCACTGCAGTACGCCCACGGCGTTACTCGGGTCGTCGAGGCCCTCAGCGGCTTGCTGGCCGTCTTGGCCACTCGCTCCGCCCGAGAAGGGCGGGAAGTCGCGGTCACCACCACCACATGCGTGCTGGCGTGCTGCGCCAACTGCGACGTCTCATTCGACCCGATGGCCATTGTAGCTGGCATCGACGGGGACGAAGCCCAGGCGCAGACGCGCGTGCGCGAGGCGGCGGAGCACGTGGCCGGGCTGATGGAAGTGGCGGACCCAGAGCTCGACGCTGCGCTGCTGGACGAGGGAGCTCAGGATCCCACCGGGCACATCCAAGTTGCAGGCAACGAGTAACCGCCCGGGCCACCGCCTTCACTTTGTTTATTTCTTTTTTTTACTTGTTTTCTTTTCTGCATGCAAAGACTACCTTAGTAAGCCCAATGAAGCCAACACCTTTGGACTTTACCTGGATGTTTGCTTGATTGCGTTCACTTGTGTTTGTTTGATCCGACCATCGGGCGACCAACCCCCAGGCTTGCCGCGATGCAATCTCGAACGTTAAGCTAGGCCAGGGCTTCGGCACTTCATCTGTGATTGCACGTAGCCATTGCAAACATAAGTAGTTGTTACGTGAGACGCACAGGAGAAAGACCGAAAGAATGCAGGTTCCCACGGGGGGTTGTCATGGTCCCCTTCTTTTCAGAACTTAGGTCCTTGTGACTCGGAACGAGCCAGCGGCGTTGCATGTCAAGGTAGCGAGCTCCCAGGAGTAGTATTGGGTCTGCGGTGTTCACAAGGACATCCTGAGGTGTGCTAGCCACATTGAACCACCGTGCCACACTCACACCCCTGGTCGCCCGTCCCTGCCCAACGCGAACGCCGGGTGTTCACCGCATATCGACAAGGAGCAAGTTTCCTGTGAAGGGTCGCCATGGTCCCTTTCTTTTTGGGACTTAGGTCCTTGTGATTTGAAAGCAGCCAGCGGCGTTGCGTGTCAAGGTAGTGGACTCCTAGGAGTGGTATTGGGTCTACGGTGTTCGCGGGGATGACTTGAAGTGTGCTAACCGCATTGAACCACCATGCCACACTCACGCTCCTAGTCACCCGTCCTTGCTCGATGCGAACGCCAGGTGTTATCGTATATTAGAAAGGAGCAAGTCTCTGCAAGGGGTTGTCATGGTTCTTTTCTTTTTGGGACTTAGGCCTTGTGATTCGGAGCCAGCTCGCGGCGTTACGTGTCAAGGTAGCAGACTCCCAGGAGTGGTATTGAGTCTGTGGTGTTCGTGGGGATGACTCAAAGCGTGCTAGCTGCATTGAACCATCGTGCCACACTCATGCTCCTGGTCTCCCGTCCTTGCCCGACGCGAACGCCGAGCGTTACCGTAAATCGATAAGGAGCTGCCAAACTAGCAGTACCAATGACACCCACTTCCCTGATCAACAAGAGGGTGCGAAACCCATCAAACCCCAAGAAGACTTAGGGGTAGAACCTTCGCAACAGCTCCAGGTTCTAGGAGTTTGGCACCTCTTGACCGTCCTCAGTGATCAACCGGACCACCCCGGGTCGCGAGACTGAGACCACCTTGAAGGGGCCCTCCCATCGGGGAGACAGCTTGTTGCGACTGGCATGCATCTGGAGCCTGTGCAAGACCAGGTCACCCACTACCTTGTTCTATGCTGGACCCAGGTGGCGTGGTACCGCCTGAGGCTTTGCTGGTACTGAGCAGCACACAAGGCTGCCCGCTCGCATGCCTCCTACAGAAGGTTGACGTCATCTCCACGATGGTCTCCCTGGCCCTCCTAAGCGAACACCGAAACACGCGGGGAGCCTAGCGACAGCTCGGACGGGAGGACAGCTTCCGCTCCGTAGACCAGGAAGAAGGGCATTTCTCCAGTCGCCCGGTTGGGTGTGGTTTGAAGCGACCACAACACCGCTGGGAGTTCTTCTGTCCACCGCGACCCCTGCCTATGGAGCCGATCTGTGAAATCATATGATGAAAAATTGGCTTGATCATGTGCTGAAAAATTGGTTAGGATTAATCTTGCAAAATTGCTTGTATGAAGGACCAAACATCCAAAAACAGTGAGTTTCGCATGTATGACGGACCAAATTTTTTGGTTTGTCATAAACGTGATTTTGATGTTTTTACGCTTGTTCAAGAAATCGAGTTTTTCGCATGTATGACAAACCAAATTTTTTGGTCTGTCATACACATGCTTTTGGCGACCTCGTTTTTCCCATGTATGACAAACCAAATTTTTTGGTCTGTCATACACATGCTTTTGGCGACCTCGTTTTTCCCATGTATGACAAACCAAATTTTTTGGTCTGTCATACACATGTTTTTGGCGACCTTGTTTTTCCCATGTATGACAAACCAAATTTTTTGGTCTGTCATAAACATGTTTTTTGGCGACCTCGTTTTTCCCATGTACGACAGACCAAATTTTTTGGTCCGTCGCAAACGGGATTTTTGATGCTTGTTTTCGCCATGTATGACGGACCAAATTTTTTGGTCCGCCATGAACTGATTCTTCAAGGGTTTTCAGACATGTGTGCGCTGGACTGGATTTTGGTCCGTGATGAATGTCTTTTTGCTCAATTAGGGTTTTGAACAATTTTGAAATTGAATCTTGGTTTGAATTTGAGATTATGAAATTAATGTGAATTTCATGATGCTTGTTTTGAAGTGGACGTTATGCAATGCTCATGTGAGTAGTTGCATGGATTGACTTTGAGTCAAGTCGTGGACTTGTGCTCGGAATTGTTCTGTGGTTTGTTCATGTGCAGGTATTGCTCGAAGACGAACGTGGTCGATGACGGGACCGGAACTAGGTTCATGGAGGAACTGAGGTTCGGGACTAGGTTCAGGGAGGAACTGAGGTCTTGGTGGTCAAGGATGTCATGCGGGACTTTCGGGCTAAGAGAATGGTGCACATGAAGAATGGTTAGTCACGTGAGTATGGCAGGTGGCCATGCGCGTGCAAAATGTTAGTCACGTGAGTATGGTAGGGTTGCCATACACGTGCAAGAGTTGTACTTGGCCAGGTTGGGCCAAGTGGAGTTATGTTGGATACATACTTCTTCTAGGATTAGGAGTGGGAATCCTTCTAGGAGTAGGAATTGTATCCAGGACTCTCTGTGGTTTGCTCCTTTAAATAGGAGAGGTTGTCTCCTGTTGAAGGGCATAAAAACAGAGCTGAGCGCATTGAAAGCTTAGAGCTTTGTTTTATGGTTTTTACCCTTTTGATGGGAGTACTTTAGACAAAAGAAATAAAGATCAATTCTTCATACCCTTGCGTGCTACAGTAACCACGTTGCTACAGTATTTTCTGTTTTGGTTCTTGGTTGCATGCTTGTTCTAATTCTAGATTGGTTTTTGTTCTCTGAGATTCATCTTGATTTGATCCATCAAAAACCTCTCTATGGTATTGATCTATTGTTCCTCAAAGTGTTGTTGATTAATCTTTTGTTGTTCTTGATTAATCTTCAAGTTTTGATTGGAATTATTTTCGTTAAGTTCTGGAACAGCAAGCTTGCGAAGCTCATAACTTTTGATCCGTAAGTCCGATCGAGCTGATTCTTTTTGAGTTCGATTCGTATTGGAATGTAGTTTCTTGTGTCCAAATTTCAGATCGTTCTGACAGTTGGATCTCCAGAAATTCACGTTTTACCGAACCTCTGTCATTCTGTTTTTGTCGAATACGAGGCAATTATTTGGTTCTATTTTGGGGTGAACTTTTATTAGATCAAAGATTTGGTTTTAGCTTCCGCACAATCATTCACCCCCCCTCTGATTGCTATATTCGTGTCTTTTGATCCTACACGATCAAATGCTCTGGTCTTGAGGCCCCTCAGCACCAGCGCGTTGGCGCGCTCCGCTTGGCCGTTGCTCCTCGGATGGGCATCGAAGCGAAGCACACCTTGTCCCCATTTCGTCGCAAAACTCAAGGAAAGCCGCGCTGGTGAACTGAGTGCCATTGTCAGTGATGATGTAGTTCGTGACTCCAAAGCGGGTGAAGATTCCATGCATAAACTTAATAGTGGCGGACGCCGTGATGGCGCACACTGTGTCAGCTTCAACCCACTTGGTGAACTTGTCGATGGCGACAAACAAATGGGTGAAGCCCCCTATGGCCCGCGGGAACGGGCCCAGGATATCCAGCCCCCAGACCGCGAACGCCGAACGGCCAAGAGAGCGGGATAGTCTGTAGAGCCTGGGCGGGTCGGTGGATCTGCTTGGCATGAATCTGGCACGCCTCGCATCTCCTCACCAGCTCGTAGGCATCCTGGAGGGCAGTAGGCCAATAAAATCCTTGGCGGAATGCTTTGCCGACGAGCGTTTGGCCTGACATATGGCTCCCACACATGCCTCCATGGATATCAGAGAGCAGGTTGCTCCCCTCTTCCCGAGTGATGCACTTAAGGAGAATTCTGTTTCTACTCTGGCGATATAGGTCCCCACCTACCAGAGTATAGCACTTGGCCTTTCGTGCAATTTTCTCGGCTGAGGCATCATCGTCGGGGATCACTTGGTCTCGCAGGAAGGCATAGATTAGATCCATCCACTGACCTTCCCGGCAAAGAGTGGCGATCACGTGGCGATCGCTCGGGTACCTGCTTGGCCGAGCGTTTCCCCTGGCGCGAACTTAGCAGAGCCGGTGTCCTCCCTCCTGGAACAGGGGGTCGAGGTTGGCGCACTATCCTCCCCTCCAGGATTGGGGGCTGGGACAGGCACGCCGCTCTCCCCTCCTACATTGGAGGCCTTGATGCCCACACCGTCATCCCTTCCCTGTTCGGGGGCTATGACAGACGATTGAGATAGTCTTTCTTCAAAGACCCCGACCGGAACAGAAGATCTTAATGAAGCGATCTGTAAAGTTCGTCCGCCATATGGTTGGCGCATCGAGGGATATGTGTGTATCCCAATCCTTCGAAGCGGCGCTCTATTTTTCTGACCTCCGCCAGGTAGGCAGCCATGGTGGGGTCAGGGCATTGGAACTCCTTTTGCGCTTGGTTGATGACCAGCAGGAAGTCGCCTTTGATTTGGAGGCGTCGAACACCTAACGCCGAGGCGGCGCGTAACCCTTCCAGCAGGCCCTCATATTCAGCGATGTTGTTGATGGCCCTAAAGTCTAGGGCGACCACGTACTGGAGGATGTCGCCGGTCGGGGAGACTAGGACAACTCTAGCCCCCGCGCCTTCAATCCTGAAGGAGACATTGAAGAATAGAGTCCAGGGGGAAGGTATGGGTATTTCTTCAGCTTTAGGAGCGACGGGAGTCCATTCGGCAATGAACTCCGCCAACTTCTGACTTTTGATGGCGGTGTGGGGTATGAACTAGAGACAGAATTCCCCTAGCTCCACCGACCACTTGGTGACACGGCCTTCTAATTTCCGGTTGTGGAGGATCTCTTGTAGCGGGTAGGCAGTAACCACCGTGATTTCCGACCCCTGGAAGTAGTGCCGCAGCCTCTTGGACGCCACCAGGACAGCGTACAACATCTTCTGCGCTTGCGGGTATCTAGTTTCTGCTTTGTGCAACACCTTGCTAATGTAGTAGACCGGCTTCTGGACGCCTTCCCTCTCTGCCACCAGTACCGCGCTCACCACTGCAGGGGTAGCGGTGATGTATAGGAGCAACGGTTCGTCCTGCCTGGGGGCGACCAGCACTGGCGGGAATGAGAGGTACTGCTTCAGGTCTTCAAACGATCGTTGGGCTTCTTCGGTCCACTCAAAGTGGTTGGTCTTCTTCAGTAGCTTGAATAAGGGCATGCTCCTTTCTCCTAACCAGGCGATAAATCGCCCGAGGGACGCTAGGAGACCGGCAATGCACTGCACCTGCTTGAGTCTACCGGCGGCTTCCTGTGCTCGATGGCCACTATTTTGTCAGGATTAGCCTCAATGCCCCGACGGGACACGAGGAACCCTAACAGCTTTCCAGAGGGTACACCGAACATGCACTGCTCGGGGTTGAGCTTCAGGCAGATCTTCCGGAGGTTGGCGAAGGTTTCCTTCAGGTCTTCGATGATATCCTCACTCTTCTTGACTTTCACGACCAAATCATCAATGTACACTTCAAGGTTTTGCCCTATCTGTGGGCAAAAAGAAATATGCATGGCACGTTGGTAAGTAGAACCAGCATTCTTTAACCCGAAAGCCATCTTGATGTAGCAATAAACGCCCATGGGGGATACAAGTGCGGTTTTCTCTTCGTCTTCTGCCGCCATGCTAATCTGGTGGTACCTAGAGTACGTGTACAGAAAGCATAGCAGCTCGCACCCCGCCGTCGAGTCGACGATGAGATCGACGCGCATCTGCCACTTCCCGTTGGATTTATTGACAAGCACAAGGTTGGCAAGCCACTCGGGATGAGAGACTTCCCTGATGATCCCTGCGCGCGGCAGCTTCTCTACCTCCTACTGAATGGCATCTTGCCGCTCAGGTGCCTATCTCCTGACCTTTTGTCGGACCAGGCGCACTTCTAGGAGCGTTACCAATCGGTGCTCGATCACCTCCCTAGGGACCCCAGTCATATCGAATGGTTGCTAGGCAAACACGTCGGAATTAGACTGGAGGAAGGTGACGAGTGCATCTTCCTATTTGGCGTTGAGACTGGCGCCAATGGAGACGGTCTTCCCGGGCTCGGCCTCACTCAGGGAGACCACCTTAACCTCACCGGCCGAGCCAAGCGAGGTACGGGTCTTCACCAGAGGGGCTCCCGGACAGGCGGCATTAGCTTGCCTATTGCAGGTGGCGCTGGCCAGGTCCTATGCGTGCTTGTGGCAACGCAAGGCCTCCGGCCGGTCCACCTGGATCACTATGGGGCCACCGGACCCTGGTATCTTCACCACCATGTAGGCATAGTGGGTTGCCACCATGAACTTAGCCAACGCCGGTCGGCCAAGCAGGGTGTTGAATGGGAGGATGAAGTCGGCAACCTCGAAGTCCACCATCTCTGTTTGGTAGTTGCATTCTTCCCCAAAGGTGACGGGGAGGTGTATCTGTCCTAGGGGCAACAAGCCAGCCCCTGGGGCAATCCCGTAGAAGGGCAACGCCGGGCGCAACTCCCGCCGAGGGATCTGAAGCGCGCGGGACGCCTCGGAGGACATGAGGTTGATGGTGTTCCCTCCATCCACTAGCACCCGCCCAAGCTTCACATTCCGGATTGAGGGCAAAACCATGATCAGAAGGTCACCTAGGCCGGCAGTGCTCTCAAGGTGGTCGGCCCGACTGAAGGTGATCGGCTCCTCTGACCACTTCAGCATCCGACTCATCCCAGTGCTTGGTACTGTGGCACAGACCTCCCACCTCAGATGTTTGTACACTGTGTTGGAGTGGAAGGTGGCCGAGCCACCATGAATGTATGCCATGGTGTGATCCGCCCGCTGGAAGGCCAGTGGGGCGGGGTCTTCATCTTGGTCATCGTCATCGTGGGGGTGGCGCTCCTTGAGCCGCCGCTCCACCATATCGCTCACGACCTGGCAGTTTGCTAGGTCATGGGCGTTAGTCCTGTGGAGCGGGCAGAAGGGCCTGCCCTCCTTCTCCTGGCGGTCATCGTCTCTTCAGCCACGCCGACCGCCTCGCCGGTCGCGACCCTGTGGCCTGGTATCCCTTCGCTCGCACTCAGCGGCCAAGACATGCCTGGTCTCATCCGCCTCGTGCCTCCTAGTCTTCTTGCTTGCTGGGACGGGACCCCTCGAGGTTCCGGTCTCATCTCCACCGCGGCCACATGCAGAACTGGACACCGGCCCCCGAGCTTCCGCCGCCCGCGCGCACTTGTGCGCCAGGGAGAAAAGCTCAGAGGTAGTGGTGACCTTGCGGGTAGCCATATTCTCCCGCATCTTGCGGTCCCGAATACCTCTCCGAAAGGCGATCACGACTGACTTCTCGGAGATCTGGGGGATCGTATTGCGATAATGGCTAATCTGCCGGATGAAGTCGCACAATGACTCCCCTCTCCCCTGCTCGAGGGCATGGAGATCGTCCTCCACGCCCAGTGTGTGTGTACGACCCCTGAAAGTTGGCAACAAAAAGCCCGCATAACTCCTCCCACGAGTGAACCGATCCTCGCGGGAGGTTCAACAACCAAGACCGGGTGGACCCCATCAAGGCCATTGGAAAGTAGTTGGCCATGGCCTTCTCGGACCCGCCAACAGCCCGCACCACCGTGGTGTAGATCTGCAAGAACTCCTCTGGGTTGGTGGTGCCGTCGTACTTCTCGAGGGATGCCAGGCGAAACCTCTCGGGCCACGCCACACGGCGCAGCCGTCAGGAAAATGCCTGGCATCCGACGCCGTAGGGGGAGTCATGTCGTCCACCTGAACCTTGGTGCAGAGACCGTGCCAGGGAGTGCGGATCATGACTCCCCAAAGAGCCAGAGGAGTGGACCTCCTCCCTCCTCCGAAGGTGAGATTCATGGGAGGAGCTCTTGTCCCCAGGAGCCGCCCGCCTGTCGCGGCCTTGCCCTTGGGCGCGACGGCATGGCAGATGATCACGCAGATCATCGCTGCGGCACCGACGATGCTCCTCCAAATGAACCCTCAGGTACCCGTGGCTCCTCGCGGAGCTGGGACCCACGTCATGTGTACCCTTACCTTTGCTCTGGCCCTCCTGGCCAGAGTGCTTTCCGCTCGAGAGGCTGGAAGCTTGGGCGCGGTCAGCACGTGCCTTTGATCGAGAGGTACCGACGGTACCTGACCGGGCGGGCGTCCCCACACGGAGTTGGGCTGTGTCCACAAACCCAGCAAGGTCCCGAAGCCACGGCGCCGCCAGGGTGTCTCCAACGAGTTCCACCGAAGGGTGGTCCAGGAGGAGACAGCCCGCATGCAAATTCTGGGCCGGAGTGGCTGCCTCCAGGTTCAGCCGCTGCCGAACCGCATGCTCCACCGGTGCCAGGGAGCACCCCCGCCTCCCTGTGGGGGTGGCGTGAGACGATCCCCGTTCGGCGAGAGTGCTGGGATGTGTCTTGAGCGCTGCTGGCCTTCACCGCCTCATGACGCTAAGAGTGTGAACCCGCCATCGCAAGATGAGTGGTCCTTTTCAACGGGAGACCGGGATCAGCCGGAGAGATGTCCAGGTGAGCCAACCGCTAGCCCCCTAACTGGCGCGCCCTTGTTGGTGTTTTCGGCCGACAATATATCTCCTGGAGGGAGAAAGTTGGTTCGGTAGGGGGTGCTTTTGCGAGTGGAACACCCGGAGGGACTCTTTGGGGGAATCCCGGCTGTCGACAGACCAAGAAGCGCACTCACAGCACCGGGGGGCGAGAAGAAGAACGAGCAGCGCGGCAATGAGGAGAGCGAGCAGCGCACCAATGTACCCAGGTTTGGGCCCCTAGAGTGGGTAACAGCCCTACGTCCTGCTAGGTCGTTACTGATGTATGTTGAGGTGGTTACAAGGCTTCTCCCTTACAATGGAATATCAAAGCTCTGCCCAGCCTCTAGGAAGAAGAAGCATCGTCATACTTGATGTTTGAGTTTGAAATGAAATACTTGGGTAAAACCAAGTTCTGTTTAGGCTTGCAACTTGAGTATGTCCAAGGTGGAATCTTGGTACAGCAACCATCCTACATGCAGAAAGTGTTGGAGATATTTGGTTTTGAAAAGGCATACCCTGCAAAAACCCTAATGGTCGGAAGGTCACTTCAAGCAGACCTAGATCCGTACCGGCCTAGAGAAGAGGGGGAGAAAGTCATGGGAGCGGAATTCCCATATTTGAGTGCAGTTGGAGCGCTAATGTACCTTGCGAATAGCACAAGGCCGGGCATTGCGTTCGCCATAAATTTGCTAGCTCGGTACAGTGCAGAACCCACCAAAAGGCATTGGAAAGGGGTCAAGGATATCTTTTGTTTCCTCCAAGGAAGCAAAGACCTGGGCTTGTTTTACAGAAGAAATAATGAATTGAATTTGGTTGGCTATGCCGAGGCTGGATATCTATCGGACCCGCATACTGGTAAGTCACAAACTGGGTATGTTTTCCTTTGTGGTGGAACAATAATTTCTTGAAAGTCGTCTAAGTAGACTCTTGTCTCGACGTCGACAAACCACTCAGAAAATCATTGCCTTGTATGAAGCCTCTCGAGAATGTGCATGGCTTCGAAGAATGGTTCACCACATCCAGAAATCATGTGGCTTGAACATTGAGCAAACTCCCACTATCATCTATGAAGATAATGCAGCTTGTGTTGCTCAAGTGCAAATGGGATATGTGAAAAGTCACCTCATGAAGCATATCAACCCCAAGTTCTTTTATGCTCATGAAATGCATTAGATGAATGAAGTCAAGATACTGCATACTAAGTAGTGTGAAAATCTCGTAGATTTATTCACTAAGTCATGCCCAACATCTTCTTTTGAAAGGTGCGTTAGAGGAATTGGGATGATGAGATTTATAGAAGTGCAGATTTCAGGGGGAGAACATTCACATACTCCAACATAAATCTCAAACATGAAGTTTGAGTACCCAACGTGAATCTAGAAGATTAACATTGAAGTTTGGCTGAATTGTACTCTTTTTCCTTAGTAAGTTTTCACTGAAATTTTCTAACATAAGGTTTTAATGAGGCAATTCATGCAACACAGCAAGCGTATGCTATATACTCTTTCCCCAAGTATTTTTTCTATTGGGTTTTTTCTGGAGTTTTGATGAAGCATATGCATCTCGCGGCAAAGGGCCCAAGGAGGAGTGTTGGGAAACCACGTGGCCCACAAATGCCCACGATGGTCCCTTAGCCGAAACCCTAGATGTAGTCTATAAATAGGAGGCAGGGGGTCACCCCATTGTACACAGAAACAAGCAATAAAGAATAGCAGATTCGTTCCTCCTATATTGTGTGTTTCTCTCCATCTCTCTCTGTTCTCCACTTTAGCTGTATTAGGCAACCCCGGACTATTCGATAGAGAGGTTGTCTAACATTATCGATCTTGATAATTTTTAGATATGAATGCTTTCGGTTCAAATATTTCTTACATAGTATCTTATTAAAAATGAATACAAATTTTTTTTTCTGTCGGATATGAATACGGATTCAATAGCTCACTATCTGTCCAATATGGATCCGGATTATCTGGATATTCAGATGTGCGGGCTGGACCAAGGCTACACTTTTGACCAAAAAGGTTTCTGGATTTTATAATCATTTTCTAATTTAATTATTCTAAAAATCAATTTTTAATTATTAAAATAGGCCAATTAGCTTAAAAAATTATGAATTTTTTTGTGATGTTGATGACACATTCACTCATTTAATAAATTTTTTTTCAAGATTTTCTTAGCTTTTAAATTTTTCTAAAATTCAAATACTACTGTTCTTAGTATGAAATTATTTAAATATGTAGCTAAAAATACATAAAAACTCAGAAATACATATTTTATTATTTTAAACATAATTCAATAAAGAATACAAATCTTGGTTCATTATATGTTCTTCATGAATGTTTGGATCAGATAAATTAGTTATGTTTTTTTGTTCATTTTGTGTACACAATTTGAGGAGTTTTCATGTTCCGATAAATATTCCAATTCATATTCGCTCTGTAACTTTATTTGATATTATTCATGTTCATATTTTTATCCGAGTTATCCATATTTGTTTCTGCGTTCGGGAAAAAATATTAAAACAAATATGGTAGAAATGTCAAAGGTTTAGAAATGAGACACGAGGGTGAGGGCGGACGCCGGTCATTTCACGGGCTGTCATCCACAAGTTAGAGTTCAAGACATGAGGGTTTATATAGGTTCGGCCCTCAAGAGGGCCAAAAGGTGGCTGAGGTCAAGCTAAAAGGGACAGAGGCCAAACTGGAGAGGTCCCGGAAGCAAGCCAAAGATTTGGGAGATGACCTAGAGAGGATCTACGAGATGTTAGAGGCCGTTAGGGCGGATCGCGATGCCAATGACTAGAGGTTTTATGCGGACTGGAAGATCATCAGTGCATCTCGTGCCAATCTTTCTTTGTTTGTCCAGGTCACCCTGAGGGACCTCAGGGTTAGAGTGGAGAACCTCCCCTCCTCCGTGGAGGATTGGGAGGAGTGGCACGTCATCCTTAGAGGCTGCATTGGCTTACTTGAGAGAGCAGTAGGGGAGAGGGGCAAGACTTTTTGCCAAGGTTGCCTTGACCACAGGAGTCACAACGATCTCCCATCTCTCGGACGACATGGCAAGAAGGCAGTCCTTGTCACACTTCATGGGTTGTACACGCCAAAGGTGCATCAGCACGCTCGTGAGGGTAGCTCCACCTGGGGCTCCCTCGTGGGAGGCTTTGTGGAGAGCGTCCCGAGGGGTCCTTGTGGGACCAGATTCCAGGCGTCCGGAGAGGGCCCGAGTTCAGAGAATGTATGACTGTGACACCACGGAGTGTCGTAATCTTATAAAATGTGAATGTTGAGGTCAAACATTATAAAATATGAAATCGGAGGTTAAAACTATACGCTGTGAGGTTTATTCGCATTTTCGGGCTGTTTTCGGGAGTTTGGGCCTCTCCGGGGGAGTTCGGGCCCAAGTGGGATGTGTCGTGGGCCTTGGTGGGAGGATTTTTGGGCCCATGAGGGAGGGGGAGGTAGGATAACCTGCCTTGGGGGCGTCCTCCCCCTGCCCACATGCGCCCCACAACCCTAGCCGCCACTCCACCTCCTCCTCCCACCACCCAAACCGCCACCCCCCACTTTGGGCGCCTCCTCTCCCCCTTGCGCCATCCCCTCCCCTCTCCACCACCCCTTGATGCCCTAGGGAAGCCTCTCCACCTCACCACCCCGAAGATCCGTCCATTGGAGCGCTCCGCGATGAGGAGATCCGGTGAATTTGGAGCGAGGAAGGAGATTGCGCGAACCGGGAGGAGATCCGTTGGTTCTTCGTTCGTCGGGCGAAGGTATGGCCACGGGAATCCTTGGGGTTGGTCTAGGTAATGTTCTAGGGGTGGATATCATGTTTTTAGATCAATTGGTGGTGCTATAATTGGGTAGATTAGATGGAATCTAGAGTTTGCCACGTTCTCTGTTTCGGGCAGCATGAGCAGTCGACCTAGGGTTTGGGTTTTCGCAAATTTAGAGTCAGAAGTTGGTCGGCCGCCTGTTGAGGAAGTTGTAGGTAATTTCAATAAATTTCAGTGGGTATAAAGAACGTCCAATTCCGCCCAGCCGTTTGAAAGTTATGCTAGTTTTACCGAACGTATTAAAATCTGTGACGTGATTGGAACAGATCACGGTATTTTGTAGATTAAACAACTTTAGAATCCTAATCTGCTTTTCCATATACTTAGAAAAAGTTAGGAAATTTCCTAAGCTAAGCGAGGATGTACTCGTTTATTCGATTCGGAGTCTTAGAACCCGAGTTATGCCTTTTGGTAGGTTGCTGTCCTGATGGGACAGAACCTCTGTTTTTGGGTTTTGCGAGTAGTTTGCGATGTCGGGGTAGAAGAGGGTTTGCGTACTGTTTTGTGGACATGATTGTGAGTGTGTGGTACCTATGTGCAGGTGGTGTGACCCCGGGAGTGCCTTCTACTTCTCGCCAATCCGTCGCCCGTGGTTGAGGCAAGTGTATTGGAATGGGTAGCGGGTTGTAGTTTGCTAGATTGGTTGAGATTGAAATTGAATATATAATATGTTCACATGCCATGCTTTAATGATTGCCATTGATATGATGAATATGCTTATTATGTTATGATGCCATGTGTTAATGTACAAGTTATTTATGATGTTGGCCTGTTTGCATACATGGCATGATACATGGCCCGGGCGGTGAGAAAGTCATAACTAATCCGGGGAAGGTCGGTGAGAAAGTTATGACTATTCCGGAGAGCCAATGAGTAAGTCCTACATCGTGATTCCATCCACCGCGGTGTATGGAAGCGAGGAGTAGGCACCCTCCATCTTCGGGATGGAAGGGGGGAGAGGGTGCACACCGACGGGTGTGTACTCAACCATACCGGTATGAGTTTCCAAGGAGACATGAGCATCGCATCGCATTGCATACATAATGATGATGAAAATGATATGTGATCATGAATGAGATGACAGACATGATGTGAGTTGTTGTAGGCATGAAATTGTTTCTTTTGTACCATTGCAATATACTTGCTGAGTGATGAACTCACGCTTGTGTTTCTGTTGTTTTTTTAGGTACCATGACACCGGCATGTGGGAAAGGGCATTAGCTACACATCTTCACGTAGTTCCAGTCACATTTACCAAATTTTGAGTCATGATCTTAATAATAGTGCCATGAATCTTGGTGTATGGATTAAATTGTGTGGTCGGGTCCATTATTTGCTTCGTTATAGTTTATGGAGTGGTTGAACTTGATAATATTGCCTTATGTTGTTGCCATATCCATTTACATTGCTTCTTTAGATATCTTATGATATTATGTTACTTGCCTGTTATTGCTATTGTCTCAAATCATGTTAAAACAAAGGAGATGCTGCCGAAATTTTCGATTTTAGCATTTGCTCCTTTGCTGTAATTTATCTTTATTAGTGGTATTTAGGTGTTGTTTAGCCTATGTTTGGTAGCATTCGGGCATACTAGATGCCGGGGTGTTACAATGACTTCCCTCAAAGTGTACTTGATATCTTTGTTGAGTAGCTAGGAGACATGACTATTGTACTGGGGTTATCATTTTGCTAAGTTTAGAACTTGTTTATTTTAGAGATGCATCTCTTCGAGTAGTGTCCGTCATGGTAGGCAGGGGTGCCCCTACCATTTTGTATGAACTTGCTTTGATGTTATGGAATGAATCGATTTATGGATTTTACGATGCTTTGTTTTAGGATGTGCCCCGAAGGGCGGTTGGTATCCATTATAAGTGAAGTGCTTAGAGGGCTCAGGCGCCTTTGCGATTATGCCCGCCAAAGAAGGTTTGCCGCATGACTGGGTGACTTAACGAGGCATGATCATGCCTTGGCCCCCGAGAGGTCATTAGTCCCCTCCCGAGGGGTCATTAGTTGCTTCTCCCCAAGGGAGAGAGCTTAACTATGTATGATGTATGTATGAAGAAGAGGGGTCCCCTGCGCGAGTAGGAAGTGGGGCAACGTCTACTCCCTCTCACAACAGAGAGGAAGATTTGACCCAGCGCTATTCCTAGGTGGTTTGCCCCTATCTTGGCCGTTAGGCCAGTTAGGGGCTCCAACTCATAGGGCATTATTCAGGAAGTTGGGTGTTTAGTTCAGGGTACAACCCTCGTAGAGACAAGCTGTAACCTATTTGCCAAGACTTGTAATAAAAACTTAGGCTAATGCCCACTGGGAAAGGGATGTCTCCCGGGTTAAGATTCTTGAGATAACGAGATTACTGTTGTACTCCATAAGAGGTTGTGGGGTTGTGACCCGGGGGGTCATTTGGTTTATTGCTTGGGGACCATGGGGCTATAAGCTATGGTGCACCAAATGACTTAGGCAAAATGTCTTAAGTCGCCGTTGGCTCCCTAGGTCCAACAGGAAGGAGGTTGCCCAAGGGGGACTTGAGATGTCCTAGCCACTTGAAACATTTTTAGGGGTAGAACACGGAGGCCATGCGCCCTAGGAGAGTGTTTCTCATGAGTTATGTGAGATTCTAACCCGCCCCCCCCACAGCCACGCGTTGGGGATGGCTTCCTCAAATGAAACACATAGATGGCATGAAACAAGTGAGGCTCACATTGATAACCACATAAAGGTTTAATCATTACAAGATAAGGGCCATCACGACGTACAGAGGTGCTCAAATGTAGAACTTCTTGAGTTTGTCTGCATTCCATGTGTGCTTGAGCAGCTTGTCCTCCATGGTAGAGAGGCGGCAGGTGCCCGAACCCAAAGCCGCAGAGATGTGGTAGGGTCACTCCCACTTGGCATGGAGCTTCCGTTGGGAGCCCGAGTCAGTGAGCCTCTTCAACACCAAATCTCCTAGGGAGGAAAATACGTTCCTGCACCCGCTTGTTGTAGAAACGGTTGACTTCGCACTCGTATGAGGCGTACTTGATGAGGGCCTGTGTTGGGACCCGATTGAGCAAATCTGGATCCTCTGTGTACTCCACACTAGTCTAGGATCATGCTAGTGCACACAGTCTTAACATAGATAAAATATCACAATCATACTCAATGGAATAACAAATAAAGATTTCATCTATTAATATAACCTATTTAACCAACCTTATGGTCAGCTTACAATAGTATGCCTCGCAGGTCAAAGGCTCAAATGTAAAGAAAACTGCAGCAAAAAATAAAGACTCATAGTGACCAATCAATATACCACAGGCAACTGACTGGGCTAGCACCCTAACTTGACGGCTCCTCCTGGTACTCCTCCAAAGCTGGTGTCGATTCCTCCTCAACTGGTGTTTGTATTTGAAAGATCGGAATGGCGATCAGAGGGGGTGTTGAATGATCCCAAAATAAAATTTTCCCTACATCTCGAATAAGAAGATACCAACCAAGAAACAAGCACACAAGAAAAGAAGCAAACTCCCAAAATCTGGCAGGGAGCGGCACTACCATAGGTGTAGGGTTGGTAGTGCTAGATATCTGGTACTACTACTCGTAAATGGTGGTAGTGCCGAGCTCAAGAACAGAGTGGGAAAACAGGATGAACTCCGAACCAAAATCTACGTAACTCCAAATCCATAGTTCCAAAGTGCATGCAACTTAGTAGATGTGATCACAAGGATGTTAGAAACTTATTCCACCCATCAATCCATAAGATCGACATCAAAGTTCCGACCTTTTCTGGATCAAAGGAAGATTGCACTATGAAGAGGCAAAAATCAAAATCTCCGATCTAGACTTGCTCGTTGGATTTTGATGATCAAGATGGACTTGGATACCTTCCCAGTTGTCACAACAAGCTAGAAAACATGAAGACAACCATTAAAACTCGATCTACCAAGATTTCACCATGGTAGACCAAAAACCGATTTCTCGCAAGGAAGGACTTGAGTTTGCCTAGAGGATTGGGATTTGATCTCAAAGAAGATTCATCCAATCAATCTCTCATCTTCGGTAAGAAGATCCACAAGCAATTAGAAGGAGGGGAGGCAAATCCAAATTGAGGAATCTAAATACGAGAATGTAAATGCGTAATTTAAATGCTGAAAGTAAATTGCGTAAAATTAAATTTGCATTGCTTGGAGAAGAGAAATTCCAAAGCCTCACAACGAGGTGGGCAAGCTTTCATTAAAGCAACACAAGAATTCCTCTTACAAGCTTGGGGAAGAGCACACCCCCTCCCCTCTATTTATAGTACAAGGGAGTCATCCTCCACCCTTGGATGGTTTGTTTCAATCCTAAGCTAACCTCCAAGAGCAGGATTTGATCCCACACTCTTATCTCTTGGGCTAACCCAAAACCCACTAACAATCGGGTTTTATCCACTAAGCTAACTTATTCGCTACTCTATCTCCTAAAATCCATGATCCAATGGGTTTCTTGACCCGGTAGCTTCAAGCCAGCATCCACAATGTTCCCTTGACTTTTTGACTTGCACCCGCTTCATCTCCGGCCATCCTCTGGCGATCACCGGCCTTCTGGACCTCCGGTGCTTCTCGCCTAGTCCCGGCCATCCTTCGCGTCATCATGACCTCGAATCGAAGCCCTGTAATCAACAAAGGCAAGGCAACACCTCACATAATATTGTTCAAGAATTATATAAAAAGTTGCCCATATTATGATAATCAATCAAGGATAATTTGAATAACATCGATATATGAAAAGTTGCACGAACAAGTGCCCTTCCATATGATAGAGCCTAGTTATAATCTAAGCAAAACCTAATGTCTAAGGCAGTGACTACTAAGTATATGAGAGGGAGGGATTTGAGATGAATGAGCTAGGGTTGTGTGCGGCTGGGGGGGGGGGCACACAACCTGGGCTTGGACCGCCACACACTTACGAGGCCCAAAACAGTCCAAACAGTGATGACACACATTGTTTTGATGATTCCAGCTAACCCACAATGAATTTAGGTCTAGGACCAGATCCCTTGGAAAGAACTCATCATTATCTTTGTAACGAGCACAAGAAGTCCTCCATTAGACTTCGTATGAGGGATATATGCCCATTTTAATGAAGTGACATCTGCTGACTCCAAACTAAACACGAAGCCCGAATTGTGGATACTTGGAGTTCGGCTTGATTTGGCATGGAAAGGGTGGAGTCCAGTTAGTGATGTGGTTGCATGGAGGTGATGGCGCCCTTCAGAAAGTGTTCCAACTTGTACTAGAGGTGGTCGGTTCGAGTTGGCATCAATCTGACTTGCGCCAACAAACTGAGTGCGTGTGGCTGTCCTGGTGGTGCTTCTCCCATGTTCCCAAGCAGTAAAATATCACAAATATTTAGTAGCATCCCATCCTCAATAACATTATTATGAACAGTGAGAAATGAGCTCACCTCATGATTTAATTTACATGCATGAGCTCTTGTCATTGGGCCATGATGTATGTGCATATCCAAAGGAGTGATGTCCTCATCATTTAGGTTTTATGCTCTATGTACATATGTTTATGACTTAGGGAGGTTCAAATAGTGTTAAAAATATGAAATAATAGTAAATAATGCAAAATAGTCTCTAAACCTTTAAAATAAAACCCAACTTATTGAAAAATCATAAAATGGAGCCTTGTAATAGTAGCATAATCCTAAGTTTAATGTGCCTTAGTAGGTTCCATTTTGCCAAAATCCTTGAGAAATGCTTTGCGCGCGCGCGCACACACACACACACTCCACTTCTTGTTAACTCGATACCACATGGTAATGAACCCAAATAATTTTAGCCTCTTGAATTCGTAATTATTCTTATGCATAATTATAATTTTAGCTTATTGAATTCAATAAATAAGAATAACATATACATAAGCATCAAGAAGTAATGCTTTAGAATGAACCCAGAGTTTGTCTTTTGGTCGAATAAAATAAAAAGGACCAAATCATGAATGGAGGACTAATGGAACCAACATGCACAAAATAATAACTCCAAAAGCTATAACCACCCTTATCTCCTTTAGTAGATTTCAATTTGGTTTTATATTTCAATTCTTTTTGCCCTATTTAAAGTCTTATTATTTGTTATTTGCTATGCTTTTCGAATGATGTGTAAATGCAGACATTTTTGAATTCGTTGATGATGACCTCACCCATGATCCAGATTACGAGCCAGACAATGGATTACGCGATGGGGTGTAAACCATCATTAAAACTGGGTGTACATGTCTAGATTTCTGGCACCATAACAAGGATTAGTCATCACAGGGGCTGGTGCAAGGCTAGGCTCTAGCTAGTTGAACGGTTTCATCACAATTTAACAATTCGGGTATTATAGATATCACGAGGCATGGTTGTTATGATTGCTAGAATGTGTCATGTTTGTAAAGTGTACACTCTCTGCAAAAATATAATCTAATTAATTAGCCGTGCTCACAATCATGAGTAACTTGGGAAAGTAATATCAAGTATAGCTTTGTTTTTGCGAAGCTTTGGAAAATGTGTTGTGACGGGTTGGTATAATCTTAAGCCAAAGTTGGATGTGATTTATTCACTGTTTATGGCTATGGAGGGTCATGAAATGATGGAATTAAACTTTATTTACTCTTTTTAGTTTCATATCAAGTGCTTATTTCAAATTTCAATATCGTTTGATGTACTACTCTCTTGCAAATAAAATCTGCTTTATGCTGAAATTGAACTTAGTGTAGAAGCTTATTCCTTTGGACTAACCTTGCGAGTATATTATTTCCATACACTAAAGTATTCCGAGTACATACGTGTACTCATCGTTGCTTAATTTACAATATTTAGATGAAGGTATATACAATGTCCCCGATGACTCTTACTTCGTATCGAGGTACGACGACTGTTTGGATGGATGAACTAGGGATCTTCCCAGTTGTTAGCCTCTGGATTTCTGGATGGGCATAACGCTGTCCTACTTTTGTTTTATTCTTAATTTTCGCTGCAATCTACTATTGTGTGTAATATTTGGCCAGTCGACCGCATATTTGTAATATTAAGTAGATGTAATAGCTTTCTAGTCTATGTTTATGCTATGTCCATGTTTAGACATGTGTGTATGTATAATGGTACATCTCGAATGCAGGATATGTGGGTGCTAGGCTTTGATCTTGGAAACTAGCGCTAGCCACATATCCGGATACCCGAAATTGTTCTCAACCGCCTGACGCATGGACACATGCGACTATCGTTCCTTGTCTATTGCGATGCACACCCCTCGGTGGGTGTGGCCTATACCACGGTTCTAAGGCAGCCAACGTGAGCTACGCCCGAAAGGGTTGATCTTAATCCCAGTATGGTTATCCGAGAAAGATTTGGAACTCTCTTGGATGCGTAAGTGTGTACGGTGCAATCAGGTGGTTCATATTTGTTTGAGTGTGAACACCCTGATTTTCGCTTCTATTTTCTACAATCGGTTGATCATTTAAATTGGCATCAGTAAATTAAAGATGTGATTTGTATTTAGTTTTACAATAAAATTTCACACTAGAACCCGGTAGACCAGAAACAAATCATAGTTTTCCTAGCTGTATGTTCTTCAACTACTTAGGCTCCGTTTGGCAACTTGGAACCGAAGTGTTTCTACTAGAATTTGGGAGAAACCCAGCCAAACAGGCTAAAACTCAGAACGCTTCTCCTCGGAACGTTTCTTCTTTTTCCACACCGGGGTTGAATCGCCTTCAACCCCGTTTCTACTAGTTTCTACTAGAATCTGGAACCGTACCAAACGGTTTGCAGAAAGTGATTCTGATTCTACCTGAAACGTTTCTACCAAGAATCTGGAACCGTTTTCGTTTCTACTAGAATCTGGAACCGTACCAAACGGGGCCTTAATTTGATGCCATCGGTACCAAAATATTAGCCAATGGAAAAAAAGAAATGAAAACAGATAGAAGGTAGACATTAAAAGACCCCATCCTTCTCCTGCCATTCTCCTTCCCTATTCTATTTCTTTGTTTAAAATACCACTTTACTCTTCTCGCCATTTCTTTTCCTCATGCGAGAAGCTGCAGCACACCACTGCTCTTCTCCCATGCGTATGCAGCACACATTCCCTGCATACCTCCTTTTTCTTGGCAGGCAGCAATAATTAAGTACCCGTGCCTCCAAAGCCGAACACACCAATCTCTTCTTCACTTTTGCTGTCTTCACTTCCCCAGCCAACAAGAACAACAAATTAAACTCCTCAAAGCTTTCCCATCTTCTCTTCTCCAAATTAACCCTCTTTAAAATTAAATAAAAAAACCAAGGAATGCATGTTATATCATTCCAATCCTCATCCCTTGGACAATCCATTTCTGCAATCACCTTTCGCATGCATAGTCGTTTCAGCCATTTGGAAGGAGAGAGAGGAGAGGTAGTGGCACTCGGTGTTGGTGTTCACTGGTTTGACCAGTTGCAAAAAGGTGGCCACGGCAGCCCAGTGAGGAGGTCAGCAGCGGAGGCATGACAATGAGAGCAGCAGTAGCCATGCGCAGCGTGTGGCGGTGCGCAAGCACTATCCAGTCTGGAGTAGCTGACAACCGGGGCGACGCCTATGCGTGGCATGGTGGCGCAATGCTACCACGTTCTTGCTATGGCAGCATCGCGATGTGGTAAATGATACCACGGCAGAAGTGTGGTAGCTCTCATCGGCGACTTGGCCTGCATCCACGACAGTGAGGAGCGCTGCCACGGGAGCACGCGCGTGGTGACTCGTAGTGCTACCATGGCAGTAGCTCGGCAGCTAGCCCATGGCAACATTTAGTGGCATTGAGACCAAGGGCTCAAGGGAAGTGCATGATCGGCATGCGGGGCACTGGATGCATAGCGGTGCAAGGTCGAGGCGCTGCAGCTCGGCTTGACCAGATGGCACAGTGCTCAACAGCCTAGGCGGTGCGGCCACAGCGTTGTTGCTCGATGCATGGCCAGCGTAGGCAGCACGAAGCTGGGGACCAGTGGCACGAGGCGGTGGCCCGGGGAGCTCGGCGGTGAGGCACAGGAGCCTAGGGTCATGTAGACAATTCGGGCGCGTGAGCCAAGGCGTGAGGCGACGCGGGCTGTAGCAGCGCCTGGTTAGGCTTAGAGCGGCATGGTGTGGGTCCACGGTGGCTCTGCGTGGTGGCCCTGGCCCATGGCGCCACGTCGATAGCATGTGCAATGCGTGGTGGTGCAGCCGTCGGCTAGCAGTCATTGGCTGAGCCAAGCGCAAGCACATGAGGCGGCTAGCCATGGCAGCTCGCGGCATTGCCACGGTAGCCCGTGGCCGCAGCAGTAGCTTGCCATGGCAACAGCATGACAGCATAGTGCGGCAGCAGCCCATGCACTACAGGAATCCGATCTATTTACGTCGGCCAAATATATTTCCGTCGGCTTAGAAAAAACCGACGTAAATGAGGTCTTATTTACGTCGGCTACGCTAAACCGACGTACATATCAGTATTTACGTCGGCTTGGCCGACGTAAATAGAGCCCTAGCCCGCCCGAAATAATTTGAAAATCTACCAGACATGTTTACGTCGGCCTGGCCGACGGAAATATGATTTTTTACGTCGGCTAAGGTTGGCCGACGGAAATAGGCGGCTATTTACGTCGGCTTACGAAGGCTGACGTAAATATCAGTGTATTTACGTCGGTTAGGATGGCCGACGGAAATAGCGTGTTTACGTCGGCTAGGGGGTGGCCGACGGAAAAAGTGGCTTATTTACGTCGGTTTTGGAAGGCTGACGTAAATAGAAGTGTATTTACGTCAGCTAGTAGTGGCCGACGTAAATAGGGGAGGAACAAAATTCGATGTATTTGCCCTAACTCATTGCTCCTCAGCTACTAGCTCACTAGGCGCCGCCGCTTCCTGCTCTCCACCGCGCCGCGCCCCCGACCACTCTCCTCCACCGCGCCGCGCCCCGGCCGGCCTCCTCCACCGCGGCCGCCCTCCTGCTCGTTGCTCCATTGCGCAGCTGGCTGGCGCCCGGCCTCCTCCTCCACTGCCGCGCCGGCCGGGCGGCCCCGTCTTGCCTCCATCGCGCGCGCCCGGCCGGCCTCCTCCTGCGCGCCGCCGCGCCCTCCTGCTCTTGCTCCATTGCGCGCGCCCGACCGGTGTCCTTCACCGCGCCACACCGGCCGGCCACCTCCACCGCGCCGCGCCCCGGCCGTTGGCCCCCGTCCGGCCTCCTCCACTGCGCCCCGGACCGGCCTCCTCCACTGTGCGGCAACACTGCGCCCCGGACCCAACTGCGCTGCACTACGGCCCGACCGGCGCCGCCTCCACCGGCTTGCCCCTGACCGGTGCCGCTCTCACCGCATCGCCACCCACCAGCCGACCGGCGTCTTCCCCCCACAGGTACTCCAGTTCAAATGCCGGCTCTAATTATTCCATTTTCCAGCTCAATCTGTTGGATGCTTACCGTGATGCTTACCGACAGCAGAGTACGTAGTAGACGACACTAGCAGTGATGTTTCAGGGGCTCAAAGGGGAGGTTCCTGCATTTTTTTGTTTGCTTTCTTGGAATGGTGAAGTGCCATAGTGCTAGCAAGTCACCAAAGCATCACTTCAGTACCAAGAAACATGTTGAAATGGTTGTTTTGAAGTGAGTGATTGATGCTGCTAATCCTATTTACTGCCAACCAATGGCGGATGCTATTGCGAGTTACGGTCCGGGTCTTAAAATGCAGAATTTTCATAGCATGCGTAGTTTCTTGCTTTCGAGAAATATTGTCGGTTATTGATAAGCTTGCTAAAGTGATTTGAGCTTGTCGAACATGCTTACAAGATAACCAAGTATCTGTATAGCCACTCATTTCTACTGTTCCTTATGCGAAATTTCAACGGTTGAGCTTGTTCTTAGAACAAAAACGGTAATTGGAGACCACTTGAAATCCAGTTACCTTGCTCTGTTACGATTAGGGGTGTGCGACATTTCTTTTGGTTTAACTCTTAAAATATTGATATGATGTGGTGTCACCTATTAAGTATCCATTTCATGTTGATGTGCTGTCACCTAGGATATTATCTCCAATGTTTGTTTCAAGTTGTCACAATATTGAATGAATGATGTTTATATTGATGGGTTTTCAATTCTATATTAGTAAAGCATGAGCTTGTTTTTTAATTTATCTTGGGTCATTCACTTGATACTAGAGATTGGTATTTTACAATACGGATGTGTATTTAACAGAGGCCTAGACATGATTCTTGTTAGTTTAGCTGACAATATTATTGCAATGGGTGCTCAAATTTAGAGATATGATTTTGTTGTCAGTCTACATTGATTTATCTAATTAATTTATGTTAGTTTATTAAATTATGGTATTTTTTATACTAATTTAAACTAAGGTAGTTCATTGTCCAATTTAAAATTAGGTAGTTCAACCCATTCTCACGTATTATTTTTGCATGCAATAGTCGAAAAGATGGCACAGGACCGTCGGTGGATGTATGATGGCTGGGATAGATCTATAAATCACACGCAAGATTGGAAAGTAAACACACAGGCTTTTCTGGATCGGATTTTCTCCCCAACTCCTCCTGGTGGGTTAGCGAAGTGTCCTTGTGTGAAGTGTTGTCTTTTCTCTCGAGAGACGAAGACAGTGATGGCTGGCCACCTATGCAAATTTGGCTTTATGCCGAATTACCATACGTGGTACGAACATGGTGAGCCACGGGGGAGAGAGACATCTGATCAAGCAGATTCTATCTATATAGTGGAGGATAGGATGGATGAGATGGTTGAGGATTTAGGCCGACAATTTCAGAATGATTCGGAGGATCGAGCTGCGGTTCAAGAGGATCGACCAACCCCGGCATTGAGGAATTCTATAGGCTCCTAGATGCTTCGGATAAGCCTTTGCATGAGTACACTAATGTTTCACTTCTTGCCTTTGTGACAAGACTTATGGCTATAAAAGCAAAGTACGGATTCTCCCAAGGATGTTACAACGAGTTGGTCAACTTGATTAGTGATGTCCTCCCAGAAAACCATAAGTTGCCAAAAGATATGTACTATTCGAAGAAGATGTTGGGTAAGTATGTTTTTTCACTTTCATTTGTTTTTGCGATAAATACATACGATGTTTAACTCAATCCATTTGCTTTGTAGGAGAGATATCGTTTGCCAAGTGATCAGGAGCAGTCGTTGCAAGTTAAGGCTAAAGATGTCTTTGACAACGCAGCCACCAGGATTGTGAAGGAGATGATGTACCAGGCTCGCATCCAAGTGGTCAACTTGTACTACAAGCGAGAGCTTCACCAGGAGATGAGCAAGAAGCTTGGTGCCTCAAAAATCTACCTTCGTGAGGATCAGTACTGACAGGCTATTTTGCCTTGGTTTAATAAGTGCCCCGATGCATGGGAAGCTCTCAGCCACTACTGGGCCTCTCCTGAATTTGTTCAGAAATCTAACCAAAAGAGAGGTAACAGGGAGGCGGGTCCGAGAGTAGTTCAACGCTACGGAGCCGACGGACATCTTCGTCTTGCACGACGGATGGTATGTTTCTTAATGTTTAGTTTTTAATTGTCAAATTTATCTTTCGATCTCTTCGAAATATTGGCGAATGACACTGATTTACAGGAAGCTCAAAGCGGCACTCGGCCCACGGACATTGAAACTTACATACGGGGTCACATAGGTTCTGATCCTACACAGCCTGAGCAGCTATGCAGTGACACGGCGACCCAGAGCTTGGTTAGTACGTAATGGTTATAAACAACTCTATTGACTATTTTTCGTATAACTTTTATGCATGAACTACAAATTTTGCAGGCTAGTTACGGGAAAGTGATGACAGACACTCACGGGCTTGAGTTTGACTGGAGGAAAGAAGATGTTGACCCTGTCGCTTTGTACAATATCGGGGGTGGCAAGAAACATGGTCGGTTTCCCATGTTTAATGGAATTGTTGATTCCACCACAGTCATAAGTTCGGTAAGGTATTCTCAATCCTCCCAGAGCAACATGCGTAGCGCTCGTGAGACTCGATTGGAGGAGGAGTTGAGACAACAAGCGGCCCGTGAGAGTCGACTTCAGGAGCAGCTGCGACAGCAACAAGAGTACTTTGTTGCATGGCAGGCGCAGCACCAGGCGGCTCTACAAGTAAGTCGTATGGTTGAATCCCAAAAATTCATATAGTTATGTCTATTTCATCGTATGTTTGTATTCATGCTAGCCTTGTATATGTCGATGATTTACGTTTTTGCTATATGTGCTTAGTTGTTCGTGATAGTTAGTGGATACCATCACTGGTTGTTGTTATTGATATTATATTGAATACTGTTTTTTGTCTGCTGAGTGGATGTCCACTATTTTAGGGGAGGTGCTGCCGAAATTTTTTTAACTAAAGCATGTATTTATGACTTAATTATGTCAATTGCATGCGTTAGATAAGTATTCATGCCTTAGTTATGTATTCATTCCTTAATTTTTGTGATATGTCAATTATTCATGCCAATTACATACCTTAGTTATGTATTCATGCATTAATTATGCCAATTACATGCCTTAATTTTTGTGATATGTCAATTATTCATGCCAATTACATGCCTTAGTTATGTATCCATGCCTTAATTATGTCAATTACATGCTTAGTTATGTATTCATGTCTTAGTTATGTATTCATGCTTTAATTTTAGTGATATGTCAATGATTCATGCCAATTAATTTCTTTGGTAGGAATATATGACGCAGCAGTTCGGAAGACCACTAAATCTTCCCCCGTTCCAACCTCCACCCTTGTTTACCCCGCAACCTCCCAACATGGTATCATCAATTATTTAAATTTGTTTCAAATTTGTTTTAACGTGATCTAGCTATCTCTAACATATGTTCGTTGATAGGGCTCGGCGGACCGCACACCAGATGCACATGTTGGAGGCACCGGCGCTTCTTCTTCGAGGACTCCGCCGTCGGTTGGTGGCTTCTTAAACTCAGGAGGTGACACCGGTAGTGGGCATCGCTTTGAAGATACTCCGCCAAATTGATGTTTGTATGAACAATAAGTAGTATGGTTCAACTGTGTCATATGTCATGTTTGCAAATTGAAGTTTCTATGTGTATGTCATGTATGCAAATTGAAGTTTCTATGTGTTGTATGTCATGTATGCAAATTGAAGTTTCTATATATATGTTATATGTCATGTTTGCAAATTGAATTGTGTCATCTGAATGGATGGATTGATATTGGTTTATAGCATGATTGAATGGCTTGAATTGATATTGTATGTCATCTGAATTGATATTTTTGCTGATCAAATCCAAAGAGCCGAATCGACATTGGTTGTCGTTGTTCCAAAGATTTACGTCGGCCTGGACTAAGCCGACGTAAATAACCCCCGTATTTACGTCGGCCAGACGAAGCCGACGTAAATAGAACGAGTATTTACGTCGGCCGGAGTGGCCAACGTAAATACTTATGCACCAATCGTTGACATGAAGGTCGAGTATTTACGTCGGCCAGGCCCGGCCGACGTAAATACTTGGGCTATTTATGTCGGTCAGACCCGGCCGACGTAAATAGTTAGGGTATTTACATCGGCTGAGCCGACGTAAATATGTGCCACGTCATCAAGAGTCCAGCCGGATGGGTGCTACTATTCCTATTTACGTCGGCCTCGTGGCCGACGTAAATATGTGCTATTTACGTCGGTACCGACGTAAATAAGGGCTATTTACGTCGCTAGATTTACGTCGACCTATTTATGTCGGCATGCCGACGTAAATAGCTATTTACGTCGGCTTTTGCCCTATTTACGTCGGCTTCTGGCCGACGTAAATACATCGGATTCCTGTAGTGATGGTGCTGCCATGGCAGTGCGCAGCAGCCTACGATGCTACCACGGCAGCCCACGATGCCCCCACTGAATTTATTTATTTCCAGTGTTTATGGTAGAGTTTTCGTAGTCGCATATGTTTCATATATATGGTTTACGGTCATATGTGTGTTGCATTTAAATATCTATCATCAAATATTTATGCATGCACAGATGTAGTAAAAACTAATTTGATGCTTATGACTGGTATAGCTACCAATTAGATTTTAATTATTCGGTGGTATAAATACTAAATAGTTATTGCTTTTTGCTTCACATAAGCAATTCAATCATGAAGTAAAATATAAATTGTCGATCGATGAATGCTAGATTATTTAATTTAGCATATTACCATGTTGTAGTCGAATATTATTAGAGTGGGACAAAAATTGGGTAATAAGTTCGACCGTTGGAGCGAAATATTAATTGTCGGTTGATAATTGTTAAAATGGATAAATTAATAGATTGCTTGGTCATAGAATAATATTAGTGGAATGACATAAAAAATTAGTTAGAGGGTCCTATATGTTGAAATGCGCTCTTAAAGTTAGAAAGCATATTATCGATTTTAGGTATTTTCATAACCGAATAGATTCAAATGCTCACAACTTTTTCTATGAAACTCCAAATCCAGTTAGAAAAGTATCTAAATTTGTGTAAATTCATGTAGATTCTGAATATGTAAAAATATATTAGATTTGCTCAATGTACAGTAAATGAACTCAAATTTAAGCTATAGGCCTAGAATGTGTACTATGTAAAATTTTCACAAATCAAATCCAAAAATGATGAGACAAATTTGTATGTATTATTGAGGACAAGAGAATTCCAAATATGTAAAAAGATCCAGATTTGAGCTTAGTTTGTCTCAAATGCATGAATAGATTAATTTCAATACATTTACAGTTGAAAAGCTCATAACTAGTCAAATACATTCCAAAAATTGTGAAACCTTTTGAAAAATTCATGATAAATCATTCTCTATATTCTATGTAAATTTTATGCATTTTTGAGCATGTTGCAAAATGAGGTTTCATTGGTATTTATAAAGAACACTTCTTGTGAAACCATTTACGAGCAACATTGGATGGAATTGTGTAGTTAGACATGCATGTTAAATTAGTGAGTCTTTCATAGATCATGGCACCTAGTAAGTGATATAGCTTTCTTAGAAGATGCATGTCCTTTATAGTGGATGTCCTAGGAGTTGTAGGATTGGCCCTCACATCATTCTCATATGCATCATTTTCACATGCATCATCCTCATAAGAATTATTCTCATATACATGAACTTGTACAATGATTATATGTATATTGTTTGTACCAAAGAATAGTAACTTCGGATTTATTTGCTTGTATGTATGTTGACGTTGGAGTGTATGTGCGAATCGTAGGACTATGTGAGAGGCTCGGGACTTGTTGACTTAATTAGTACTCCGATCAACCAAAGTAAGACCAAGTATTCAACAAGCAAGGCAAGCACCCTCCTTTAATCATTTTGATACCATATCTTATTGTGTCTATGTTGTTTTATCAAATTATTATGCATGCGCGTAATTTCTGTAAAGTTGCTATATTGTGGGAATCGGTAGTTGTATTCCAAAAATTATGGGATTTTCTTAATTATATTGACATGAGAACCTTATTGATCCCTAATCTAGGTTTAAACATTCAATGAAATGTTAAATGGGTATAATCGAGTAATAACTGCATTTGCTTAGTTGTGCTATAGAAGTTTAAAGGATGGGTATGCTAATCGATCAGATTTGAAACTTGTTGGACATGATTAAAGGTTGATGATATTATGGTAAAAATAAAAATAAAACTTATGATTTGGACACGAGCGGGATATATTTATAACTAGTTGTGCAAAGGATAGACTTGCACTGTGCGAGGGATGTACTTGCACGTAGATAGGGGGAGATTCTCACCTGAGTCAACCTAAGGACAAAACTTGATGCTATCACCTAGGTCAATTTGTGCAACTACATGTGCTAGTATGGGATAGCCTTAAATTGGTAAATTAGTTTAAGTTTAGCCTTTGCATTTTGGTAGGACAAAGTGGAACGGGCAAACTGGGTGTACGATGTCGTTGCTATGTGCTCCCTTTACTGAGACGTTGGGACTAAAGTATTCCAATACAATGGTGTATGCCTTGCTATTGGGTAAAGGATGCGATGGAGAGTAAAACATCGTTAGTACTATGTGTACGGGTCTGAATTTCAAAAGGATGCGATGGGGCGTAAACCATCGTTAGACTGTGTGTACAGGTTGGGATTTCCACCCCCATAGCAAGAATTAGACATCACCGGAGCTGGTGCAAGGCTAGGCTCTAACTAGTTGAATGGTTTTGTCACAATCTAGCAAAATAGGTATGTTACCCAACTAAGCAGTAAGCTAGGGGCTGCACTTAATAAGTGCATGATCGCGTTTCTACTTTTCCCTGAAATGTTCCTGCTGCTTTCATTCAGCGATTTATGTTTTTTACTTCTCTTGTTCGATGGTTTCCAATAAGCCCGAGTGCGTAGATTCCAAACAGTGAAGTTCTGACCCCATGAGTGGTGAACTCTAGTCACCTATAAGGCGTGTCTAGGACAAAGAGTCATGAGTCGAGTCCCGGCGCTCGGGGGCAAACCAGTTGGGCAGAGTGCATCATACTCAGAGTCAAACCACTCGAATAAGTTCGAAATCAACGGGGATAAGGCAGTAAAGGCATTGAAACTACTTATATCAAAAGAGGCAGGAGCGCCATATAACGTATTTTAGCAAAAAAAGTTTTACATTGCATAAAGCCCTACTTATACATGTTTACAAGGGATTTAAATCCAAGTTTTCCACAAAAGCCGTGGAAGTATCCTTGACATCTTCAAAAAGGGCGGCGGCTTGGTCATCATCCACCTTGCAGGCAAAGCCCTCCTTAACGGCCTTAAGGTCCACTCGGGCATAAAGGGACTTCACAATCGCCAGAGCTTGGCTAGCGCTTGTGGTTGTCGTTTCCCTCAAATGGGACTTGAGCCTCTTGGGCACCTCCTGCGGGCGTCGGAGGACCTAGTCTTTGTCGCACGGCCCACTGGGATGCAAGAATGTCAGCACCGGCTCGGAGGCTTGGCGGAGCGCAGTGCATGTTGCTTTCGCAGTTTCATTGAGAGCACCAAACTACGCATGCGTCCTTGTTCAGTATTCTGCAAGCAAAGCAGATCGTCACCAAGATTACTCCTAGTACAACGAAGACAATGGAATGCTGAGTACATACCTTCTAGCTCTCGCGCCAGCTTCTCCAAGTTGGTTTGAACCTAAAATTCTCGACCCTCCAATGCCTTGAGCTGCTCCTGGAGTTTCGCGATGATGGAATCCCGAGCTGAAGCAAGCAAAAGGAGTCACAAGACGAACATTCATCTGCGACAACAAAATGATTGAAGGAACACTTACACTGGAGGGATTCGGGTATATTCAGCTTCTCCCCCATAAGGAATTAACTTCAGCTCGAAGCTCCGGCAGCTTGGCCTGGCGCTCGGTCCTAAAGACGACAAAAGAGGAATGAAAAAGATATGCCACCCTGAGAGGATAAAAGGAAAAGGGGACCAACAACTTACTTGCACCCATCGGGCACACTTGATAGCGTGCTCGAAAAGCTCTCTCCTCTCCTCCTTCGCCACACCGTTAATGGCCTCCCACTCACCCCCTCACCGCACGACACAGCTTGAAGAGGTGACTTGGGACGTGGGCTAGAGCAAGGTTCTCGAAGGATTTCCTCTACCAGAGGGGAGGAGTAGGTGGCGGGCTCCTGGGTCGTTGAGCTCGAGGACAGCCTAGGATGGTGGCGAGGTGGTGAAGAAATCATCGCTGATTCAGGGACTGCTTTGGCACCCCCAAGTGTGGTAGCAGTCGGCGAAGGCATCCTGTCTTGGCCGAGGGCATCCGTAGGTCCGGCATCCTAAGGAGCCCCAATCGGCTGGTCAGTAGGAATGTCGTTTAACGATCTCCTGAAAAAAGTGAGTGATCAGTGCATGATCCTACAAGGCAAGAGTTTGAGCCAATGGGAAAACTGACCTTCTGGACCTTTTTATTTTTATCAAGGGTTCCTTCCGAGCGGATGGACCGCCAGCGGAAGAGCCCGGCTGTGGGTTAGACTTTGGAGGCGGCGGCGTGGGTTGCAACAGAGGCCGGTCCGAGGGATCCCAGATCGTCAGTCCACCAGTCGGGCGCCGAGGGCTTGGAGGCCCCGTGGCCACCGGCCCCTTCCCTTTCTTCGCACTCGGCTCCTCGGCAGAGGAACTGGCAGGTCGGTTCAGCCCTGCCCCTACATGCGAAGGAAAGCCAGGGAGTAGAGCTTCAGAAAAGAAGGCCTGTCGGTCCTGCAGAAAGCGACAAGTAATTAATCAGTAAATGACCACTTGGAGATTGCAGATTAAGTGCCGAGATACCTAAGGAGGGAGGCACTTCACGTTGAAGGGCTTTGGGCACCCCTTGTTGTCAAACTGGGTGCCTGTGGTGAAGAAGTGGCTCAGTCGCCGGGAGAACACCTAGCTCAGGACCGGTTCAGGTGCCTCTCGAGTCAGATCAGCCTCCCCGCGATACTCGAACCCCAGGTGGACTCGCTCCTTGAGGGGCTGCACTCGGCGGACGGCAAAGCTAGCAGCAATGCCGACTCCGTGTAGGCCCTCCTTCAGTCTGCGGATTATCCCCAGAAGTTCTTTGACTTGGTCCATGTTGCAATCTGGGGGAACCGAGGACCAAGAGGGTGAAACTTTGGGCTTGCGTCCAGTAAAGAAAGGAAGGGAAGGACCAGGATTGGCGCAATAGAACCATTCCTGGTGCCAACCCTTGTTGGAGGTTCTGAAGGGGATGGAGAAATAGGATTTCTTCATGCCATCCCGAAGCTAGAAGCCGGCACCTCATACCACTTTGGGGGCGCTCTTGCTTGGAAAAGGTTTGAGGAGAAAAAGGTAGCAAAAAAGACTTAAATGGGGGCTAATGCCAACGAAGGCTTCGTAGAGGTGGACAAAAATGAAAATTTGAAGAATGGAATTGGGATTCAAGTGAATCAGCTCAATCCCATAAAAATGGAGAAGGCCACGAAAGAAAGCGCTGGCAGGGAAACCAAATCCGCGCTGGAAAAAAGATTCAAAGATGACCAATTCCTCAGGGTGAGGGGTAGGAGAATACTCACCAGCTACCGGGCGCGCACTGATTAGTTCCAATGCCAGGAGAACTCCGGCGACGACCATCTCCTCCAGACGCTCCTCCGTTGTCACCATCGCAGGGGCGTTTTCGGTAGGAGAAGAAGACATTTTGGATGCAGCGACGGCGCAAAGCCTATGGCGTGACGTTGGCAAAACCTAGCGGAAAAGTGCGATGTGAGATTCAGAAGACGAAGGGGCGAAGGCACAAAATGGGAGTGAGGCTCCTTGATTATGCTGAAAGGCTTATTTATGTGGAAGGCGGTGCTAGGTTTTCGCCCTTAATGCGGGAGAAGCGTTTCGGCTTCTGTAAAAAGCCTGGGCCTGATCAAGTTCCTAATTTGGGCTTGATTTAGGTTTGGGCCTAATTTCATTCGGAGAGTACGCTCTAACAAAGAGCCGCCAGCTGTACATCGTGACCGTTCGGTATAGGTGCCGTTCGATCAAACACAATTTGGGTTATGGTACGCCTCATGATAGGCCGATCGCCGGTTATCGTATTAAGTAGAACCTGGGTACCTACCAAACTAAGATAAAAATATCTTCTCGTGATATATCCCATGTTGGGTCATTCGCCGGTTGCCGCGTAAGTCAAAATCGGGTATCACGAGTTGACTCTAAGCACGGGTCCCAAGGGTTCACCCTGTATTGGGCCGCTAGTTGTACATCGCGTTAGTCGGGTACAGGTACCACTCGGCTAAAACCCACTCAAAATAACTTCTCATGATATAACCCATGTTGGGTCGATCGCCAGTTACCGCATGAGTCAGAATCGGGTCTCGCGAGTCGACTCTAAGCACGGGTCCCCGAGGGTATGTCCCATGTTGGGCCACCAGCTGTACACCGCGACAGTTGGGTACATGAATCACTCGGCCAAAACTCGCTCAGGCTATGATGCGCCCCGAGATAGGCCGACTACCAGTACCATATTGGCTCTACTGGGTGTCACTCGGGATTCCCGATGCATGGGACTCTAGTGAGTTCTTCACAATCTCCCTGCCTGCAACAGAGCACTCGGTATACAAAAGAAACCAGTCGAAACGCTGTGGCAAAAACTGAGAGCACTCGGCATGAAGCATGACTTGGCTGGGATGCAGCCAGAAAGATTGCAACTCGATTGCAAAGCACTCGGGGGCTACTGTGGAGTACATGGACCCCGGGTATCTGCATGGCAGGACGTAAGGACCGATCAATAGGGGATGGGCTAAAAAAGCTACGTGAGATCGGGCGCGATCCGAACTATCAACACCATGCCCAATAGGGTAGGACAGAAGATGGTAACCGACCCTTATTAGAAGGATGTGATCGTAATCCCAGAAGATAGCGTATCTAGTATAAAAGATTAGAGATATAATCTCCACCCTGTAACCGACCAGGATTCTGCCATGTAACCAACTTGGACTCTCCCACCCCCTTCCTATATAAGAGGAGGGGGGCAGGGGACCCTAGAGAGGATAGGCAAAGAGAAATCAAGCTACAGATAATTCTAGAGCACATGACTAGGGTATGGTATTACCTCCACCACTGAGGGCCCGAACCTGTATAAACCCTTGTCTTGTGTTTACATCGAGTTTGGATCCAGCCGTATTCATTACTGCCAACAACAAACATCGACAATACTCCTCCGAATCATTACTTTCATAGAAGGGAAAATAGAAGTACTCATAACCAGCCATGGTTAGTTGAACCAAATTCGCATACATATATATGTACTTTGTGTGGAATCACTCAACCTCATATTTTCTTACCAACGGAAGTTCTTGTGCCTCTAGAGTGAATCAAAGAGTTGTATGTATTTTTTGTGACGGTGAACAACATGAGGTGATAGATAAAGCGAATTCGAATGCACAAGTAGTATTCAACAAAGGTTTATAGTGGAGCTTGGAAGGAATAAGTGTAACCTATGCAATATTATAGATACTGTAAATGTTGGTGATATGCCCTTGAGACAATCATAGAGATGATTGTATCACATCTTATGTCTATGGAATAATATAATTGTTTGTCCTTTGAATAAATATCAATTGGATTAATCAACAAGTAAGTGACTTGTTCGTGCAACTTTTCATATATCGATGTTATTCAAGTTATCTCTAATCGGTTATCATAATATAGGACAATTATGTTTCATAAATCAACACATGTACTGATTAATGACCATGTTACACGGGTCATAGAGATATGGAGATATCTAATCAATAACGTGGACACATGTTAGAGAACATATGTTGGATAGACCCATATGAGACATGTCGGGACCCGAATGTGCAAATCCAGACCCTCTGTATATTCAACACTACTTCAGGACCATGCTAGTGCACACAGTCTCAACATAGATGAAATATCACAATCATACACAATAAAATACTAAATAAAGACTTCATCTATTAATATAACATATTTGGTCAACCTTATGGTCAACTTACAATAATATGCCACATAAGGCAAAGACTCAAAAATAAGACTTGTAGTAACCCATCCTATGCCAAAGGCAACTGACTGGACTCGCACCCTAATTGGTCGGCTCCTCTTGGAACTCCTCCTCAAGAGCTGGCGTGGACTTCTCTTTAACTGGTGTTTGAATTGTTGCAAGGGGGTGAGTACATAGAGCACTCAACAAGTTGCGCACAGAATGTAAGTCTATTATACTACATGCATGGCTTATTCCAAATGAATGGCTGAACTGGTTATTTTGCATTGAAGCAGCATTACAAATGAATAACATAAACAGATTGAAAAGCAGTAAAACAAATAGTAACAATAATAAAGTTTCTTAGTTATTTCACAAGTAAACATCTCACAACCTTAAATCGATTACCACATTTTCCACAGACACACTACCTTCATTCCCAAATTTGTTTTATCAAAATCTAGCCCTTGGTTGTAATTCCCGAGCATTGTCTAATACCGTGGACACTGCTATTCGAATAGGTTTGACACTCTGCAGTGGTTATACACTTTACCCACAAGATATAATCAACTCACCACAAAGGCGAATGACCATAACAAAGTCTTTACAATGCTCCGTCTAAATGCAGTACTGCCCGTTGAGGTTTCAACACTAAGGGGACTGGCTACCACCATCAGGGTCCCCCCCTTGCGCCATGTGAGTCTACACGTACCCCTAAACCCATACCACCACGACAATACAAAAATCTAGACATCATAAATTAGTCAGTTTGGTATGTCCCATACCAGACATGTGGTTGTATGTTTAGCCTAGTTCAATTGCTTGAAAAGTTAAGTCCTTAAATGACCGAAGCAAGACTTGCCCAAAAACTTACAATATTCAAGTTACCAAAAGAGCAAATGCGATCACCCAAATGCCACATTTGGCCCACTAGTTAACAACTCTTGCCACTTGCCATAGTCTAAATCATTTTACCACCCCAGTTGATTACGATGCACCATGTGTCATCAACAACATTAATAACACATGACACACCTTTCATAAGCATATTCCATATTCCATTAAGCAAGATTAATTTTGATATTCCAAAATAATATCAATAACACGTGGCATGTCTAAGCATACTAGTCACGATCTAGTAACCCATGTTGGCAAAGTAAAATAGCAACCAACTAATAAAAAAAACCATTCTAGGGTGACAATAACTCATTGCATACAAGTGACAAGGTGGACATAAGTTCAATTGGTTGAATAGCTAATCCCAAACTTAATTGAAACAATGATAATTGAATTAGCATGCAATAGTTTAAAGCAATGTAACTTTTAAAACATGGGCTCAATATGATCAATGCATAAATTGCCTTAGAAAAGCTCTTGCTCCTGCTTGTGACCTAGTTCTTGAACTAGTACTTCCCCTTCGAAACCCTCGAGCACTTCAACGTTTACGCAGAATGAATAAATAAATAAATAGAGATCAAATCAACTCTAAAAATCAAATAAAATTAACCATTAAATAGAGTACAATTTGATAAAATTAACCATTAAGTAGCGTATAAGTTGGAATTGCCTCCACAGCTATCGGGTGTACATGATGTTTTCCATATTTCTCAGTTGAAGAAGTGTCTTAGAATACCCGAGCATCAAATGCCGTATGAAGAGATGGAACTGAAAGAAGACCTGTCGTATTCCGAGTATCCCGTCAAAATCTTAGATGAAGCCGAACGTCGAACCCGAAGCCGTGTGATTAAGTTTTGCAAGGTTCAGTGGAGTAATCATTCCGAGAAGGAAGCTACCTGGGAGCGTGAAGAAGATCTTCGAGCAGAGTTTCCCGATCTCTTTCTTTCTCCGTCCGAATCTCGGGGACGAGATTCTCTCTAAGGGTGTAGGTTTGTAACATCCTCAATTTCGGCTTTCTGGAAAAGTCTAATTTAAATTAATTAAATTCAAAATTTGGAGTTTCCTTGGTGTTTAATTTAACCTGGCATCCTTATCCGTCCAAAATCGGAGTTCAATCCTCTCTCGTCCGAAAAAAATCGAATTTCCAGATTCCCGTCCGTACCCGAAATTCCACCCGAGTTCGAAAATGCTCCAAAAATCCCGGAACCTATCGCATTAGGTCCGAAATATTCTAAAACATTTTGGGAATTTTCCCAAGATTTTTGGAAGCTCTCTGGTATTTTATCTCGTGCAGCTTTCGTTTAATGCTCGCTATTCGCCCCAGAATATTCTAAACTCCAAATTTCATCCAAATTCCGCGAAACCAATTTTATTGGGTTCCAAATATTCCTTAATGGTTCTAGGAATTTTTCCAGAATTTTTAGACCATTTTTACTAATTTTTCTCTAGGGCGTTCGATTCACGTAATCCTCGGCCAATGAGGAAGTGACACGTGGCGGCTACTGTTCATCATCTTCATCCTTGGTGCAAGCAAGTTACAGAGGAAGCTCCATGGAGGTTCATACTTGGCTCCTCCCATTCAAACCATCATAACTCCTCAATCAATGCTCCAAATCGCGAACAGCCGGATCCGTTGGATTCGTAGCGACGAAATCTCGCCGGAAACGGCACATTGGATCAAAAACCAAAATCCACTCAATTGGTCATAACTCGGCCGTTTCTTCTCCAAAGCGTGGCAAATCCTTAATTGCAATGGCATAAAACACGACCGCCATTCACAACGGAGAGTTTCATTGCACGGTTTCCAAGAGTGTCACATCAGCTTTTGTCTAGGTAACCCTGTATCTCAGGTTTCATCCAGATGAAACTCACTCACCTCCCATGAAACTCTTTCTATCTCTCTCTTCATAATTATCTTGCCATGTTACCAAACATGATGATGTGTCACATCATTTAATGAAAATGAAACTCCCACTGTGAATGGCCTTATGAGCGGCAGATCGTCAATTTTCTTAGGAAAGGTGCAGCTGGCTGTAGGTAGTCGCGGGTGGTGGCCGGTGGGAGGATGGCTGGTAACAAGGTCAATGAATAGTCGAATTTCGTGGGCAATGGTTGCTGGCAAGGGAGAGGTGCCGTGGAAGCTCCGCTGGCCGGTGTGAAGAGCCAGCCAGGCCAAGCCAGGCCAGGCGGCGGTGAACCAATTCAGGGAGAAGACGGTGCAGCGGAGCCCACTAATAAATAATTAGAGCCTTCGAAACAATCTACGACATTTAGGGTGTACTTGGTTGATGAAATGTGATTGAATGGAAAAAGATGATTCTGTACTATTTAGTTCAATTATTTTGAGTGAATAAAATGATTCAGCATCTAGAAGGAATATTCCTCAAGTTTGTATCACTTAGTTCAAAATAGGATTATTCTATTCAAGCAACCAAACACATATATAGCTTTTTTCTTAGACCATCTCATATATATACCACTCGAAACGGACAACCAAAAGACACACCTCGGGTAGAACAAATCTTGCAAGCGAAGAGACTTCGATGCGCCGCCTAAGGCAATAATTCCTCTGAGATGCACGCATCGTCCGTTTATACACAGAAGAATGCTCCGTATATACACAAGGACAACTGAATTGTAGTAACGAGCTTAAATACAAGGGTGGTAAAGCCACAATGTCTTGTCTTAGGACCGCGATTTGTTCAGAAGCACCTGAAATGAAGAGGAAACACTACGACATATACACAATCTGGAAGAATTCTCCCTACCGTAGCAAGTAGCAACACTATTACTTGCTTGGCAACCAACAAAGGAACAAAAAATAAGGAAAGAATATTCGATCGGCCATGTAAAACCTTCCTCCAAACTCAATAAAAAAACATTTGTGAACCGTTTTGACATTTTTACCGCGCTCGTATCCCTCCCTTCTCCTTTTGGAGTTGTTTTGAGTAAGCCGCAGCCTTTGCATCTAGGGCAGTCTGCTTCTTCCGCCTAGATTGCCCAAGAGCTGATGGATCAACAAACGGTCCAGACCATGTTTGTGAGGTCCCCTTCTCGATGGGGACTACAGTACTGAAGGAAGCATCCTGATGCTCGTAGGTAGGCTCCATATGACGACAGGATCCTAAAGGATTACCCATAGCTCCATCCTGATGCGGGGGAGGGAACTTCTCACTTTTGCTCTTGGCATTTGCATGGATTATAATTCGTCGCCTCTGCTGTTATTGAAAATATTAAATACTGAGTACCGCACCATGCAATTTGAGTAAATTTTGAACCGATAAATGATTAAAATTATATTTCAACTTACAAAATTTAAGAACAGTTAGAAGTTCTGCTGTTATTGAAAATATTAAATACTGAGTACCGCACCATGCAATTTGAGTAAATTTTGAACCGATAAATGATTAAAATTATATTTCAACTTACACATTTTAAGAACAGTTAGAAGTTGTGAAGTGTGCACAGAAGCTAGCACTAATTTACTTCTACCACATTGATTAAGTAACTAATTTCATGCTAAGGAATCATTTTTCCTACAGAAAATCTAGGTTTTTTACACCCATATGAAAACAAAGTTAGATCAGAAGTAAAACAAACAGGACTAGTGACATTTCGTAACCTGAAAACAGAGGTATTCCTCTAACTATGCTCAAAAGGCTTTGGTACAAAATACAGGTCAATGATGGTGAGTGGTGGCAAATATCTAGAGGTGTCATGATTATCTCTACTATTCTAAAGCACCACTTGGTGGCAGTGGTCCATTCTACACGTCATTAATTGCCCTGTTTAATTGCTCTACTTAATTGCTCTGCTTAATTGCCCTACTCAAGAAACGAAACGTTGCTTTAATTAGCCAGCTTTCACAAGAAACGAAGCGTTAAAGATAGATGTTTGATCTTGTAAAATAATTTTTTTTATTTTTTAATCTTTATTTTTCGTTATCAATTTTGTTTTTCGTAGCAACGCACGGGCATGTAGCTAGTACACAAAAATCATCATTTTATCACATTCTACCATTACTTTTGGGCCTATTTGGCATTTGGGCTCACCACTCGCAAAAATAATGAAATTTTGGCATGTTTATGCACAATTAGAGGGGCCAATTCTGGTGGTGAGTTCGAAATGAATTACCTCCTAGTATTACAGACGGGGTATAATCAACTCAATTGCTTGCATGACGTCAACAGTCTATAGGATAGAAAATTAAACAGGAATATCTACAACCATAATTAGCTTTGACTTACATCTAGATTTGCTTGAAGCTCTGCATTAGCCTCTGGTACTGGTCCTGCCCTATGAGATCGATCTCGCGTTCGAGACCTTTTGGCCACCTCTCCTTTCGCCTTTGCAGCAGCTCGTAGCCTGAATAATAACAATACACAAGATAGAAACATATAACATCATGAATGATCCAGTAACAAATAATTAGACAGATTAATTCTATTCTTTCATGGTAAGGCAACTGTTAACTGACCAATGTAATATAATTAGCAGCAATTGAAGCAAGATTGCATGTGCCTGTGTGAGAGTACAAATATGCCCATGCAAGTTTGCAAAACCATTCCAGGCTGGACTCAACCAGGTTGATGGTCTAAATTTCTAGCTACTTGGCTAGCTCCTAGTAGTAAAAGGTCAAAAAGCCCTAAACACCAACCCCAAACAGAAAATGGCCGGAAAAATGGCTGCTTTGACAGTTTGCAACCAAACACAGGCAGTGAGTTAGAAATGATTCCTCCATTCTGTTTTTCAAAAAAGAATTACAGAATAATATGGTTAACTAAAAAATTATGTGAATACCAAATGTTGTTCAAGAACTCACCACAAATCATTTATAACTCAGTCTAAATAGCCCAATTTATCAATTCATTCAACCATAAAGCAGGTAAGATGAAATATCATAGGTAGCCTATAGTAATCAACCGGTCCATACAAATTTACAAACATTGTATACATGACCACATGCATGTAAGCATGCACCTTTTTATTTTACTTCTTTTCAGGTAGGGGAGTTTAAAACTTCAATTGAGTTATGAAATTAGTGGAAGGCTATCAAAGATTTGAAATAAAGTGAATTCACTTCTACACAAATTGATTAAAGTGCAGAAAGTCAACAAGGCACTGTAAAATGATCATAACATGATTTGCATACAAGTTCAGCAAAAAGGGAAAAGGGTAGATGCAACACACCTTCTAGATTCCTCATCTCTTAACTTAGCATCCATCTCCTTGCTTGGTGGATATGTCGGCAAACTTGATGGGTCACATGCATATGGCTCAGTTGCAAAGAACTACAAAGCGTGCAGTACAAAAAATCAATACATAGTGACAACCTGAGAATTCTTGTCAAGTGCAAAACTACACAAAGTTTGGACTGTTTGGTTTGCTACCCTTGCAAACCAAACCAAATATTGGAAACGTCAATGGAAATTGGCTGTTGTTTGGTTTGCTACCAAAATTTGGTAGCACCCACGAAAATTTGGTAACACCAATGAAATGCAATGTCACATGCGGGCAATCCGAAAGCGAGAAAATCGCTCACCAAAATTTGCCCACGATCCAAACAACGTTCTTTTTGTCAATATTTGGCTTTGCCCAAGTTTTGGCTATGCCAAAATTTTGGTTTGGCTCATTTTGACTAACAACCAAGCAGCCCCTTTATCAAGGGTAGCTGTGGTATTGTCAATGGAATAATTATTCCATAAGAAAAGCAGCACGTAAGTGTAATACATCGGCCCGTTAATGTGAAGGCCCATGTGGAGCAATGGTGGGATTAGTCCCGCATTGCTTGCCTAAAGTTAGTTGCAGTAGTATATAATGTATGTTAGATCCAAACATAGCACCTTCGGGTTAACTCTTTTTACACGAAGCAAGAGCGAAAATATAAGCGAGGTGCTATGTGTGCATAAGTCCGCCCCATGGGTGGGCTGGGCATTGAACGAAATATGGGCAAGGGTGTTACAATAAGTTTTGGTGATATGGAAATACGAAACTAAAGCTAGCGTGCTTTGTCATGGCCAATGATATTAAGGAAAGTATTCCGTACAAAGTTCCCCTTTTAGGTTTAAAAAATTACCCTTCCTTTTCTTTAGTATACTGCATTAAATCCACCTAAAGTTTTTAAAGAAACCAAACCCTTCATTTCCACCTTTTAAGTGAAACAATATAATATGTACCTCTAAGTTGATGCTAATCAATATATGTACTTCTAGTTTTTGTAATCGAGTACCTATACTCCCATCTTGACAAAATGTGTCGTAAACATGAAAATATGGTGTTGGAGATGATCCAAATTCTCATAGCCTCATATTAACACATATGACATGCCAAAATTTCCGCCCCCCCCCCCCCCAATGCTAATGAGTTTCCTCAAGGTAGCACATATAGTTTGCACTAATTGAATGCAAGTGCTAAATTATCATAATTAACATGGACATATCAGGTATAATGGGAGAGAACTAATTCTTGAATTAGAACATATTAAATAATTCATACAAGGCATAAGAGACTAATATACTTTGGAGCTTGCATATATCACATACCAAATATGTCTGTTACTCTGTTTGCTCCAAACAACGACATCATATGCAATAACATAAATGGCACATCATACCATACATTACATATTTCTTCCAAGTAGTTATGACAGAAAAATATTATACTGAACTCTACTCAACCTCTATGTATTTTAAGTTGGGAAAAGTCCCATCTTGGTCCTCCCAACTTTGTGTACAGCCTTAACTTTTTAGAGTTAAGGTCCTTAATGGCATAAGCAGATGGGTCCAGATCCCACATGTCAATGACATAAAGACATTAAATGTGAATTTTAAACAGAAGGCTTCTCTGGGGCCAAAACTGAAACTTGATGACCTTGAGGTGGGCCTCTTTGGACCTTCAAAAAGTTAAGGTACTCAATGGGACCTAGATGTAAAGTTGGATGGCCAAAATGGGTCTTTTTTACTTTGTAGTTATAAGACTTTTTGTCCCCTACAGCACTAATTATCAAATGTTCTTTGATACATAAATATGCAAAAAAGCTTGTTATTTGTGATGCTCCTAAGCATTTTTAATGTGTAATACTGTAATAGCATTACTCAAGTAGGATTTTTATAACACGAAACATTTACAGCAAAGCACTAGATTCAACATCATTGTTATTCTATAAAAGGCCAGCAATTTAGAATCTAGGTTCCAGACAAGTTTTCCCTGACAAGAAAAAAGAGTAATATGGTTGATATACTATAGAAAAAGAAAGTCATTTTGAAAAGATTCCAAAATGCTTTTATAATGGCATACTACATGCCTTGATAACTGCATTTTTGTTTGTTCTGGAGTGAATTAAACTACACTGCAGAGATCCAGAGTGTCTTGAATGATAAAGACTGTATGACGGATCAATGTCTTCGCTTCATACTAACATTTCTGATTAGAATGATGATGAGGAAAATGATAATCTTACTTCACTTTGCAATGCAGCTGTGGCAGTTTGACGCTCAGCTGAATCAATTGCAAGCAGAGTTTCAACCAGTGGCAGGGAAGATAGAGGAAAATCTTTAAATGTCTCCCTGATGCAACGTGTATAGGGTTGTTGAGGTTTAAATATTGTAGCATGTGGCAGTTTTGACTTCTTCCAATACTCCTCTGAGGGGGAGCCACATAGCTTGAAAATCTTGTGCAACTGTTCTACCTGATGAACACAAAGTATATTGCAATCTTTAACATTAGGAACCAAGTAATCACCTTTTGTAAGCATATATAGCAAGGCAAAACATAAATAAATAAACACATCATGAATTCACCCTAGACTATAGTCAAATTATGATCAGAAGATTACAAGCATGGAATTATACGAAATTTATGATGGTTTGTTCATCTCAAGCGACAAACATTTCAAGAAAAGTCCATGTTTGTGGTGGTTTGGTCACTATAGTTGAATTATGATCAAAAGGATGTTGCATAATCCTAGCTCATTCACTTCAGGTTTCCATTTTTGACTCGTGTGAGCATGGCAAGTATCTGGTCATGCAATTTTTTTTCTAGTTTTTAGTCATTCCTTTTCTGGTTTGAGTCATTCCTTTTCGGTTTTGAGTCTTGCATGGTATGTCGCACACAATTAGGGCCACTTGCCAAATTCTGTTGAATATTATTTCTTTTTAAGCAATGGAATACAATCAGAAAAGCTGCCAGCTTCTTCGCAGCACAAAAATCGTGTTTACTGTTTATCGTCTTCAACCTCCAGCCAGTGAGCGTGTGAGTTTAGACAGCGTGTATTGAGTGTTGTGTTTTGTTGACAATTTGGTATCAGAGCCTGATCCCGGTTCTGATTACGTGATTCGGCAATGTTGCAATGGTTGCTAACGTCCCCCAAGAGCTCCCGTTCATCAGCACCTCGTCCTTGGTTCCGCTCCGAGAACGGCGGTGGTAGCAGCGGCGATCGCAACCAGGTGATACGGCATGTGGTTAAAGAGGTTGGGGGGGGGGGGTCGGTGAACTACCCGACCATGACGCACACAAACTACGGTGGCTAGGTGCTTATGATGAAAGTGATGCTCCAGATGCGCGGGCTATGGGATGCTGTTAAGTACAGCAACGTTGAGCTCCAAGAGGATCAGATGGCACTGGAGGCCATTCTCCGTGCTGTGCCGGTGGAGATGATCTCCACCCTCGCCATCAAGCTAAGTGCGAAGGAGGCACGGGACGCCATCAAAACGATGCGGGTCGGTGTCGATCGTGTGCGCAAGGCAAAGGCCCAACAGCTTCACAAGGAGTTTTGAGTGCATGGCGTTCTGAGACAAAAAGACATTCGATGAATTCGCCATGTGGCTCACCGGGCTAGTCAGCCAACTAAGCATTCTTGGTGAGACAGTGGAAGAACCAAAGGTTGTCAAGAAGTTTCTCCAAGTCGTACCGTCTAGGTTTTCGCAAATCGCACTCTCGATTGAAACCTTGCTTGATCTCTCAACTCTGTCTGTTGAGGTCACTGGGAGACTCAAGGCTGCGAAGGACCGCCTTGATTCCTTTGTTTCGGTCCACACCAGCTCCAAATTCCTCCTCACTGAGGAGGAATGGATCGCACAAATGAAGGAGTGGCGATAGGGCAAAGGGTCAACCAGCACCAACAAATACCGAGGAAGCAACCGATGCCGCGGGAGACCATGTGAGAAGAAAGGTGACGGCAGTGGCCGTGATGGCGACACTCGCGATGTATCCCAGGACATGTGCCGCAACTGCGGCAAGCTTGGCCATTGGGCCAAGGACTGTCGTAAGCCAAAACACGACGAACAGGTTCACATGACGCAAGCCAACGACGATAAGCCCACACTTCTAATGGCTAGGGAGTGCGTCGTCTCCGGTTCCCCACCGCCAACGTACAAACCACTACGGCTGGTTAAGGCTAAGGCATTCACACAGCTCGATCGGGAGGAGGAACGCGACGTCGGTCTGTGGTATCTCGACACCGGCACCACGAACCACATGATCAAGTCCCGTGCTGTCTTCTTCGAGCTCAACTCAAGCGTCCTCGACAACGTCAAATTTGGGGATGGATCAAACGTCAACATCGAAGGACGCAGCACCATCATGTTCATGTGCAAGATCGGGGAGCAACGCGCCCTTACGGGGGTGTACATCATCCCGCAGCTCACCACCAACATCATCAGCATAAGGCAGCTCGATGAAAATGGCTGTGAGGTGCCGATCGACGACGGCGTCTTGAGGATCCGTGACCAGCAACGGCGTCTGCTGGCCAGGGTGAAGCGCTCCCCCAACCGGCTGTACATGCTAAAGCTCGACATCACACAGCCTATGTGCCCATCACACAGCCTATGTGCCTATCGGCAAGGAGCTCGGAGGATGCATGGTGCTGGCACGCAAGGTTTGGTCACCTGAATTTTTAGGCCCTTCGCAAGCTCGCACGAAATGCCATGGTGCAAGGGCTCCCACAGATTGATTAGGTGGATCAAGTCTGTGATGGGTGCCTGGCCGGCAAGCAACGGCGGGCATCGTTCCCTGAGCAAAGCAAGCATCGCGCGAAACACCCCATCGATATTGTTCACATTGACCTCTGCAGCCCAATCGCACCAACGATGATGCCCAGCGGCAACCGCTACATCCTACTACTGGTAGACGACAAAAGTCGCTACATGTGGCTGCATCTTCTCGCAAGCAAGGATCAAGCTTCGTCGGCGATCAAGCAGTTTCAAACCTAGGTGGAGATAGAGGCAGGACACAAACTCGAGGCTCTCCGCGCTGAGCGTGGCGGCGAGTTCACCTCGGTTGAGTTCGGTGAATACTGCGCCGAGCGCGGAGTGTAGCGGCAGCTCATGGCTCCGTACTCCCCTCTGCAGAACGGAGTCGTCGAGCGCCGAAATCAGATGGTGGTCGCCATGGCTCAAAGCATGATGAAGGCGAAGGGGCTTCCCGGGATATTCTAGAGAGAGGCAGTTACCTCGTCGTCTTCATACTCAACCGCGTGCCCACACGCAGCGTCAACGAGATGACACCATATGAGGCTTGGCATGGTAAGCGACCAGTGGAGCATTTCCTCCGCACCTTTGGTTGCGTTGCACATGTCAAGAACGTGAAGCCGCATCTGAAGAAGCTGGACAACCAGAGTACGCCGATGGTGCTAGTCAAGTACGAGGCTAGATCCAAAGCATATCGAGTGTTCGACCCCGTCGGCAAGCGATTCCATGTCACTCGTGACGTTGTCTTCGACGAATTGGCAGTGGGATTGGACCATCCACGACAAGCCAGGTTTGATGAACCACAACGAGCCGTTCATAGTCGAGTATACCTCTGTGTGTGCACCAGAGACGGAGAGGATCGGCGAGTCGACTAGAGAACAGGGAGGTTCACCAATGCCTCACAACACACCACCAAGTACACCTGCTACGGCTGCACTAGATGGAAGCACGGGGACGCTCGTGGCTTCACCCACGGTGGAATTCGTTTCGTCGCCGTCTGATCCGGACAAAGCGCTGGACGCCGACCACAATGATGCCCCAGTCCGATTTCGCTCCGCTTCATCAGGCCAGCCACTCCACGCGGCTTCGCACCACGCGCACTCGACTCTGAGGAACTGCTCTTCACCACAACCGACGAGCCAACATCCTTTCGCGGCGCAAAACAGCATCAGTTTGGCGCAAGGCGATGCTCGAGGAGATGAGCTCGATTGAAGACAACAGAACGTGGGAGCTCGCTGATCTTCCTGCAGGTCACTGCCCGATTGGATTGAAGTGGGTCTTCAAGGTGAAGCGCGATGAGCACAACGCGGTGGTGAAGGACAAGGCACGGCTCGTGACCAAGGGGTATGTCCAGCGGCAGGGGATCGACTTCGAGGAAGTGTTTGCTCCTGTAGCGCAGCTGGAATACGTATGTCTTCTAGCTGCGGTCGTGGCTCAAGAGGGATGGGAGGTTCACCACATGGACGTCAAGTCGGCGTTCCTCAATGGTGACCTCCAGGAGGAAGTCTACGTCGAGCAGCCACCGGGCTTCATCGTCGACAAACAAGAGAGCAAAGTGCTTTGACTTCTAAAGGCACTGTATGGTCTCCGCCAAGCGTCGAGGGCGTGGAACGCCAAGCTCGACACTAGGGTTCCGCAAGAGCGCCTCTGAGCACGCCGTATACACACGTGGTGGTGAGGCATCACAGCTGATCATCGGCGTGTACGTCAACGACTTGATTATCATCGGCCCCGCAGCTGATGACATCGGTGCATTCAAAGGCGAGATGAAAAAACTATTCCGGATGAGCGATCTGGGCTTGCTCTCCTACTACCTCGGCATCAAGGTGATTCAAAGCTTAGAAGGTATCACTATGTGCCAATCCGCGTACGTGTCGAAATTATTGGAGACTAGTGGTCTAGCGGACTGCAACCCTTGCCATGTGCCAATGGAAGCTCGCTTGAAGTTGAGTAAGTCAAGCACCTGCGCACCGGTGAACGCTACTCAGTAGAAGCATCGTTGGGAGCTTGCGGTACTTGGTGCACACACAACCGGTCATAGCCTACGCGGTGGGCTACATAAGCCGATTCATGGAGGAACCACGCAAAGATCATCTGGTTGCTGTTAAACACATACTGCGCTATATCGCCAGCACGCGCGACTATGGCATCCACTAAACAAGGAACGACGACGAGCAACTGACATTGCTGGGCTTCAGTGATAGCGACTTGGCCGATGACGTCGATGACCGCAAGAGCACCACAGGGGTGTTCTTCCTCGGAAAAAGCCCCATCACCTGGTAATCTCAGAAGCATAAGGTGGTAGCGCTATCGTCGTGCAAAGCGAAGTACATCGCTGCGACAACCGCGGCGCATCAGGGCATCTGGCTAGGTCGACTTCTGGGTGAGCTCCTCTTCTCAGAGTTCGACACTCCGATGCTCAGGGTGGACAACAAGTCCGCCATTGCCTTAAGCAAGAACCCTGTGTTCCACGACCGGAGTAAGCATATCGATACCGATTTCACTTTATCCGGGAGTGTGTTGATCAAGGGAAGATCCAGCTCGAGTATACGCGAATTGAGGAGCAGCTCGCTGACATATTCACAAAGCCGCTTGGGCGCGTGAGGTTTCAGGAACTTCGCGCCCAAATCAACGTCAAGGAAATCAAGTGAACGAAGCAAACATTAGGAGGGAGAATGTTACATAATCCTAGCTCATTCACTTCAAGTTTCCATTTTTGACTCGTGTGAGCATGGCAAGTATCTGGTCAATGGTCATGCAATTTTTTCTAGTTTTTAGTCATTCCTTTTCTGGTTTGAGTCATTCCTTTTTGGTTTTGAGTCTTGCATGGTATGGCGCACACAATTAGGGCCACTTGCCAAATTCTGGTGAATATTATTTTCTTTTTAAGCAATGGAATACAATCAGAAAAGCTGCAGCTTCTTCGCAGCACAAAAATCGTGTCTACTGTTTATCATCTTCAACCTCCAGCCAGTGAGCGTGTGAGTTTGAACTGCGTGTGCTGAGTGCTGTGTTTTGCTAACAAAGGATGTACGAAAAAAAAAAGTACATGGATGCCCAACAATCCTCATCAACACCATCAAACAGTCCCATATTCATATTGATCTTCCTAGTAAATTCCAAATAATTAAATTCAGGATTCTCTATCATGTTGCCAGACCATATATTGCTGGGCAGAGAAATAATGGTTCATGAGTAGTTCTTAATAGTTTCTGGCAGACCAAGCCCACAATTCAGCTTATGTGCCCCTACGTGCCTAACAATTAATTTATTTACTTCGCTTATTCAATAAGCCAAAACCTTCCTTCCAATGATAAGCTGAAGTCTAGGGGGGTTGGTTTATGGGATATATAGGTTTGCAAAAGCTTATAAATTGGCTTTACCAAATATTTCTACAGTTGACCCAATAGCCAGCTTATCTGCTTTACACCAGGTATAAGTTCAACAAGCAAGCTTATGAGTCAGCAATACTATATGCCTGTAAGATTCAGCTAGTCATTGGACTAGTGTAAAATAGCTTCATATAACTACCCTATTGAAACAAAAATCATCTGGATCGATTGGTTGGCAAAAATACAATAAAATTATTATTAGTCAACTTGAAAAATATTGCAATCACCTCAAACATGTTTGAAAAAAAACTCAACTACTCTAGATGGCTATCATATGAAGAAAGCAAAGGTACCGACCAACAGAGGGCTAAACATTTAGCCTTTTAAGGTCTAATTATGAATTACACATGTTCATGGAGTTCAAACTAATGGTGGTGTGAGCAATCCAGTTGAATTAGTTATGTGAGTTGGTACTACTTAGGAACACCTATTGTATTGTGGTATCTTCAGTAATGGACATAATTGCTTGAACAACTTATTTTAATGCTAAAAACAAGAGCATGTTTTTCAACAGAAGCCTTCATTAAAGTCATGATGGTAACCACCGATGACAGTACCCTATAGAGAAATTCAGGCATATACAATGAAATCAACAGGATCATTCAACTCTTTCAATGAATGACAATGACATGGTCATGAATCACTATTTGCCAAAACATAAAAAGAAAAAAGAAAAACAAAAAGATTAGACAACGTAGAGGCACCACTGTCTTCCTAGTATAAAAGGCAGCATTTTCAATAGCCACCACAGAATTATTTATAATGACTACAAGTAGAATTTTTTCCGTACCTACGAAGGTTTTACCACAGGTTTGGTACTAAAAGCATGATCCCCAGGCGACCAAAAAATAACATACAATAAAAAGTTTGACATTGTTCTAAGACTCACCTCGGTGCGTCCAGGCATGACGGGCTTGCCATACAAGAGCTCTGCCAGAATGCACCCAGCACTCCACAAATCCACACCCAAACCATAATCTGTCGCACCCAACAGCAATTCAGGTGGCCGGTACCACAGAGTGACCACACGGCTCGTCATTGGCCGCTTGTGGCGTGGGTCAAAGAATGTTGCCAGCCCAAAATCCGCAATCTTAAGAATCCCGTTGTTATCCAACAACAAGTTCGACCCCTTGATATCCCGATGCAACACATTGTTGTCGTGGCAATGCTCAAGCCCCGACAGCAGCTGCTGCATATAACATTTTATCTGCAACAAGTACATTAGCATCATTTGTGTGTTTGGTTAGTGGGATGGAGTGGAATGGAACCATCCCATCCCACCAAGTCTAGTGTTTGGTTGGAGAGCTGAGGATGACTTGGTTCCAGAAAAGAGAATATTCTCTCTAGATTCGGGACAGCCAGGTTCTACAAATTTTCTGGAACGCAGCCATCCCACTTGGAACGTGAGAGTGACAGTGGGTCCTGTCTGAGAATCTGGGATGAAACCATCCCATCCCTGAAATCTAGGATGGAACCATTCCATCCCTGAAATCTGGAATGGAACCATTCCATTCCACCTCACTCTCCAACCAAACACACAACAAATTCACATAGTTCCACCAAGTAACTGCCCCCCGAAAAGAAGAGAGCAAACAAGCCTGAAACACCTGTGGCAGAGTAAACTTGACGTCAGGGCTTGCTGCGAGGCCAGCAAGGTCGTGATCCATGTACTCGAACACCAGGTACAGGCTACATGACATCCTCGAGGTCACCAAGCCCTCCAATTTGATGACATTGGGGTGGTCGAGCCTCCTCAGGATCAGGATCTCCCTGGCCATGAACTTGACGCTCTCGGGCTCGAGGTTGTCAAACCGGACCTTCTTCAGCGCCACGATGCGGCCCGAGATAGTGTCCCTCGCCCTGTACACGTTGCTGTAGGTGCCCGACCCTATCTAAGAGTTAATTGCACGAGAAGGAGGCCGCCACCACGATATGGCAAAATCAGTACTCGTTGGTCAGCTAATGTAGCTGCAACTTCGAATTTTACAGATTTCGGGAGGGAGGCTGTCCCCCTATACCTTGTTGAGCTTCTCGTAGGTGTCGGAGCAGCGGGGCGTCCACCCGCGGAGGGCCTCCCCGGCGACGGCGACCAGCCAGGTCGGCCACCCGGCGGCGAGCTGCTCGGCGGCGGCGGGCGCGGGGACGCACCCCTGCCTGGGCCCCGCCTTGCGGCCGAGCCGCCGCCGCGGCCTCCCGGGCGACTTATCGCCGGCAACGGCGGCCGCGGGGGAGCCGGTGGTAGGTGCGGGCTGCGGGGACGCCCTCTCCTTCGTCTTCCCCCTCCTCGGGGAGGAGGAGGAGGAGGCGCGGCCGAAGACGCAGCCCATATCTCTCGCTACACTCCCGAGGCCTTTAGAAGCATCTAGGCTTGCAATAGGGCCTGTACCGTCGGCGGCGGCGGCGGCGGCGAGGAGGAATCAATCGATCGATCAACTACAAGAGGAGGGATGAGCATTTAATGCCTCACGTGGCGGTGGGGATGACCAGTGGGCCCGGCGGGGTCAGAGAGGGTCAACAGCTGGCGAATTCCATGCTATAATTCGCATCGCGATACAGGGGGCCGGTGTATTATTGGAGTGGGTCCCACCGGTCATGAGAGCGAGGGAGGGTGTCACTGACTGAGTAAACAAAGGTCGTTTTGCGGTTAGCTCTCCCCGGGGTTTTTGGCCGAGATGCCCAAGCGGCAAGGTAGGATTTTTTTAAAAAATAATATTTTTTTAAAAAAATTATAAAAATAGTATACCAAAACAAAAATTTGTAAAAATAAACATCTCTTGCCATTTGAATTGGCAACAACCGTTAGCGATAGAGCTTTCTATCGCCATTTAAAATGGCGATAGAGGCTTTGTCGTCATTTCAATTGGCTACAAAGATCTGTTGGCAATTCAAATGGCGATATGTAAGTATTTTTGCAAATTTTTGCTTTGGCATACTATTTCTGTAAAAAAAAATTAAAAAATATTATTTTAAAAAATTCCAGTAAGATATGTACAGTGATATTTTGGTTGACATGCGGGATAGAAAATATTCCATCTATTATTATTTCGCAGACATCCTATAAACAGTTCTATATTATAATGTATAATTATATTAAGAAATTTATTAATTATACAAGAGATTATTGTAGATAACTATATAGATAAAATCTATTATATAAGTTGTCTTTATTTCTATTTATATACAATATAAAGATGTAGTATTAATCGAAGCATATTTGACGGTGTCATGGTGTTGGAGGCATTGCATCGCATGCTAAAGTTATGGAAGGCGCGGTTGGCTGCCCAGTGCCCACGCGTCCGTCCTGTCGGACTACAGCGTGTTCGAGATTTCTAACCCGGATGATCGCTTGGAATGCTGCGAAAAGTTGAACGGATTTACATGACAACACTGCCAAAAAAAAAAGAAACGGAAATTCAGTTGACAAGATAACGTTACATGACAATGTGCCAAGGGGATCGACGGAATTTTCATCATAAACATTGCCCACTTTCTAGGTTCTAATGGCTCTGTTGGCTCTGTTCTGATTTTCTTCTTGGGAACCCTAATTTTTAATGTCCGTAGTCAGTCCCTTGTTTGGTTCTATTGCACATGACCACATGCGCCCCTAATTGGCTGACCCTTGTTTTATTCTCCCCTCTTTGTTTTCTATTTTCCTTTGATGAGAGCAGGAGTATCTCATGACAGGGGTCAAGGTGTCCGCATCGGAGAGTGTTGGGCTGTTGGCCAGGATGATTCGCTGACTGTTGGGCCGGGAGTGCTTGGCCGAATCGTGGCCGAGAAATGGCAGCAGGTTATTACTGATGTAGTTAAGATAACTATTTTACCTGGTTGAGTGGCTTCTCTGTTTCCCAGCTAATGAAACAAACATTTAGCTTAGCTTGGACAAGTTAGGCCCTGTTCAAATTGAGTCTTGTTGGGCCTTGTCGGCGTACTAGCCAACAGGCACCTCCGAATCGGGTGCTTATGAGGTTCAGACGGGGGACTTTCGGGGCAATCACCGGAGGAAGAAAGAAGATCGGAGTGCCGGTGAAGCTCAGAAGGACGGGGACGCACAGATTTACCTGTGTTCGAGGCCCTCCAAGAGTAAATGTGACCCTAGTCCTGCTTCTCTTGCTATTGCTTGTCTTGTGGAATATGAACTGGAATCCTAACTTGAGAAGACGGAACCTGCCATTAATGGATCGACCCCCTCTCCCTTGCACCCCGGCTCCCTTTTATACTTGGGCCGGCGGGGGCGCATGAGAGGCTTACACTGCAAGCCATACTCATTACACTGCCACGGGTGCATTAAATGCGCCGCCATCGCTCTACACCTTATTTAATGCTCGCCGCAGCCTGCCACACCCTCGCCGCCCCACGCCCACCAACGCCGCTGCTTTCGTCGAGGGTGAAGTGTCGCCGTGACGCTACCCGTAATTATTACGCGTTTGGGGAAGCGCGCCGCCATATCAGAGTTCACGCTTGGCCTTTAATGCGCATGACTCGCATTAAATGCCCTTGACCCTGGCAACGCCGCCTCGGGTGGTGCACGATGGCGAGCTCGTCGCCACTCGCCCACCGGCGACCACCTCATCGGGCACCTGGCGCGGCTGCCGCCACTGTCAACTAGGCGACCACCTTACTGGGCGCCCAGTGGCGTAGCCTGATCGCCACCTGTCCACTGGGCGACCACCTTACTGGGCCCCAAGTGGCGTGGCCTGATCGCCACCTGCCCATTGGGCGACCACCTTGCGGCCCTTCTGCTCGCCGCAGCAGCGGGGGGCTCGGACGCGCCCTGCCCGGCGGCCGCGTTAAGCTGCGGGAGGCGGGCACCACAGTGTAGAATACGCCAAGCCAGGTAGCCCCCGGGCCCACCCTGGAGCATCTTCTGGTCTTTAACCTTCCTTTTTCCTTTCTCTCTCTCTTCCTTAAATGACCTTCGGGGAACTGCTCAGTCTCCCGGGTGGGGCCCCTTAAATGCCCACGCGCCCCGCAGCTTTAAAGATCTTCCAGCTTCTCCGGTTCCCGAGGCCAAGGCGCTATTCCCGCCAGAATCGCCGTGACGAACCTTGGGATCCCCCACCTTTATGGGGTTTTCAAGCTTCCCCTTTCGAACCGCCGCGTCTTTTCGGTTTTCCCGCTACGCTTTCCCTCGCCTCCTTATAAAGAGGCCGGCCATGGGGGGGAGCGGTTCTTGTCCTTTCAAACTCCTTTTGCTCTGCCTTTTCTCGCCACCTTAGAGCCCCTTGCTTCTTCTTTTCCGACGCGCTCATGTGCTTTTCTACACCTGATGGCCCCTCCGACTCCGGCCCCGGTTCTGCCTCCTTCGACCGTCGAAGAGGAGGGCGCCGCCCAGCTTTCCAGGCACATCTCCTAGGGCACCCTCCGCGTCCGTCCCAAGACTGCCGTGCCCGTGCCGCCACCGGGAGGTGGTTTTTTTCAGGTGGCAGCTGATAGCCGGCCTGGTGCCACCAGTGTCCGACTTCTACCTCTCCGTCCTCAACTTCTACGCCATTCATCACATCCATCTTCCTCCCAACTCCATCATTCTTCTTGCTGTCTTTGCTCACTTCTGCGAGATGTTCGTAGGAGTGCTTCCCAACCTCCTTCTTTTTCGCTTCTTTTACGCCCTTCGCCCTGCCAAGGCCCCCATCCCTGTCTCCGGGGGCTGCCACCTGCGGCTCAGAGACAGGGTCGCATCGCGTTACATCCCGTTGGACAGTAGGTCCAAGCGGAGGCGTGGCGCGACGAGTGGGTGTACGTCGCGGACGACGGCACATCGAGTCTGGAGCTTCCGACGCCGGTCAGCAACCCCAATCGGGGGCTCACGTCGTGAGACCGAAGCTTCGGCGATCTTGGCCGCAGACCGACCGGTGGTGGCGGCGGGTCTAACAGGGAGCATGGTCGTCCGGGACTTCATTTTCCGGAGGATTAGCCCTCTGCGCCGTCGCGTCGCCGACTGGCGATACACAGGGTCAGGATGACGGGACCCGGACGATCCCCGGAGGTAGGCGGCTACATTTGAATCGCCCCTTTTCCTTGTTCTTTTTCCTTCTAGCTAGTTCCCATGGATTCTGACGACACTTTTTTCTTCTTTCTTTTGTTAGCCGGGAACGACCGGAACTCGATTGACGCGCGTGGATGGGACAACTGGCTTGGCTAACGCCGCCCCGCCATTCCGGAGGGCGCTCCCACTATGCCGTTTAGAGCCCAGGGAGCGCGCGCTGATCGTCCGGGCAATGCCGAAGATGGATGCCATGGGGACGCCTGACACTACCGCACACCAGGCGCCCCTGACGATCCGAGACCCCCCTCCCGCCGGCGATCAGGGGAGGCGACCAGGTAGGCGCCCGGCGTCTGCCGATAGCGACACCGGCGGGCCTTCCCAAAGACCCGCCTCTCGGCAAAGATCGCCTTCGCACTTTGTCTTCTTTGGGCTCGGCAGGCGAGGTCCTCCACCGCCGCCATGAGGAGTTCTTTCGCCGCCGCGCTGGCTCAACTCAGCGGGGTCTGTCGGCTAGCGCGGCCTCTTCCTCCTCGCTCGCCGAGGTGGTGATCTCGACCCTCGGTCTGGATTCGGGAGCAGACGCCGCCGCCGCCACCGCCACCACCAGTGGCGGCGTTTCTTCCTCCTCCGCCGCCGGTTTCGGTCCTCAGGCCGCCGGGACCGGTGCCGCTTGAGCGCGGAGGATCGTTTCCTTGCCCCGGGTGTGCCCCGCTTCCGGGGGCCGCCACCTAGGTAATTATTCACAAACGCACACGCAAAAATATAGTCAAAAATCTCCGAATGGCATCTTACCGTCATCTTTTCCTTCTCTCAGGGTGCCCACTCCAGGCGTCCTTGCCGCAGCCGGAATGATCGTGGCGCTGGGCCGCTGCTCTCGTATGGCGAGCGGCTTGAGGAGGGCGACCCCATGTGGTCATCCCGCCGCCGCCGCCGCCAGCTCGGCCCGGTGGACCCTTTGCCCACCTCGAGCCCCTCGCCACCTCCGTTCAGAGACGCGATGATGCTGGCGGCTCTTAGCGAGCTCTACTCCAAAGCCTGGCGGCCGTCTGGCGACAAGCAAGGAACGGCTGACGGAGGCGGGGATCCAGATTAACCGCCTTCGCAAGGAGGTGGAGGACTCCCGCGGACGGGAGTCGGGGCTGGAGCTGCAACTGCTGAGGGAGCGAGAGCAATGGGAGCAGAGCTCCCGCCGCACCGAGGAGCTCTCCGCGGAGTTGGATGCGGAGAAGGTCGACCGAATTCGGTCGGAGGCGGACACACTGGAGATGCTGCGTCACGCCTTTGACCGAACGGTGGCCAGCCTAGCCCCCCTGGGGTTGGTGCAACCGCCTCCGCGGGAGCAGAAGCCGCCGCACTACGCATTCTGCTTCGGCCGTATCGCGGACTTCCTCACGCATTTGCCCGCCGCCCTGACCGCCCGGTCCGCTCAGGAGGGGCGACAGCTGCGGGCGCCACGCTGGCACGTGCGTCGGGCTCGCCGTGCGCCGAGATGCCAACCGATCCCATGGCCACCGCCCAGTGGATCGGCGGGCGATCAAGCGCAGTGAGGAGCGGGTCCAAGATGCCGCCGAACATGTTGCCGCACAGCTGGAGATGGAGAACCCCCAGCTGGAGGCAGCCGCGGAAGACATGGCGATGAGGCTGGACGTTGGCCCGGTTGCCGAAGATGTGGCGGCTGCAGAGGCGGTAGCGGAGGACGAGGAGGAGCCGCTAGTAGCGTAGTCCCCCCCTTTCTTCTTTTTTTTGTTTCCGCCTGTAAGATACTTGACGCAAATTAATTTAAGATGAAACTGAAGGACAAGCTCGTCATTATGTCACCCGGGGTTTGTTTTTTACTTTTGCTCCACTGGTTCCGAACGAACAAGAGCATGACCGCCTAATGACTTAAGGGTTTGCGCCGGGGAGTCACTTCCTTCGAACCCCTACTTAGCAAAATTTTGCCTCCCAGGTAGCCCATAGGGAGCGAACACTTAGTGAGTCGTGACAGGGTCTAGGTTTTCGGCAACGGTGTTCAAGTCGCCGACCCCCATGGGGACACCCAGAGTGTCATGACCTTGCCGGGGATCATGCTGAACCAGCCGTCCAATTGCCTACCCCTGTACGCCGTTCTCACTTAGTGGTTCCGCCTTTGCTACTGGGTTTTTGCAAGGCCGCAGGGTACCAAAGGGGGAGTACCCTGGCACTACCCAACAGTGGGCAAGAGACTGAAAAGAGGGTAGGGAGAACAACTTCTTTGGACAAAGAAAGTGAATATTCAATTTCAAACATAAGGCCTTCCCCGACCAGCTGTGGAGTGGAAGACACACTCCGGCTGGTCGGGGAACAGAGCCTGGGACTTACAACCGGTCAAGGGTAGAACTTGCGCAGGTTTTCTATGTTCTGGGAGTTCGCCAGCTCTTCGCCGTCTTCGATGGCGGCTGACCGCCCCGGGACGAGAGACTGAGACCACTTTGAAGGGTCCCTCCCACTGGGGAGACAGCTTATGCGACCCGGCCTGCGACTGGATCCTTCGCAAAACCAGGTCGCCCACTGCCAGTGTTCTCTCGTTGACCCGGGAGGCGTGGTACCGCCTGAGACTTTGTTGGTATCGCGCGGCGCGCAGGGCCGCCCGGTCCCGCGCCTCTTCCAGGAGATTGACGTCGTCCCAGCGCAGATCCTCTTGATCCTCCTCTGCGAATGCCGCGATGCGTGGTGATCCCAGCTCCAGCTCCGAAGGGAGAACGGCTTCCGCGCCGTAGACCAGGAAGAAAGGGGTTTCCCCAGTGGCCCGGCTAGGAGTGGTGCGAAGCGACCACAACACCGCCGGGAGCTCTTCGGTCCACCGGGTCCCACACTTGTGGAGTCGATTGAACGCCTAGGTCTTGAGGCCCTTCAGCACCAGCGCGTTGGCCCGCTCGACTTGCCCGTTGCTCCTTGGATGGGCAACCGAGGCAAAACAGACCTTGGTGCCTATCTCTTCGCAGAAGTCCAGGAAGGCCGCGCTGGTGAACTGTGTGCTGTTGTCAGTGATGATGCGGTTGGCGACTCCGAAGCGGGCGAAGATCCCTTGCATGAATTTGACTGCAGCCGCGGCGGTAATGGTTCTTACCACCTCGGCCTCCACCCACTTAGTGAATTTGTCGATAGCGACGAACAGGTGGGTGTAGCCCCCTGTGGCCCGCGAAAACGGGCCCAGGATATCCAGCCCCCAGACCGCGAAGGGCCGTGAGAGCGGGATGGTTTGCAGGGCTTGGGCTGGTTGGTGAATTTGCTTGGCGTGGAATTGGCACGCCTCGCACCTCCTCACCAGCTCGCAAGCATCCTGGAGGGCGGTCGGCCAATAGAACCCTTGGCGGAAGGCCTTTCCCGCCATCGTTCGACCGGACACATGGCTCCCGCACACGCCTCCATGGATATCAGAGAGCAACATGCTCCCCTCCTCCCGAGTGATGCACTTCAGAAGAATTCCGTTTCTACCCGGCCAGTACAGGTCCTCGCCACCAGGGTATAGCACTTGGCCTTTCGTGCTATCTTCTCTGCTGACGCATCATCGTCGGGGCATACTTGATCCCACAGGTAGGCTAGGATCGGATCCATCCATGTGCCTTCCCGGTCAAGTGCAGCGACCACGAGGTGGTCGCCCGGGTACTCCGCCTGGCCGGGCGTTTCCGCCGGGACCACTTTCCCTCCAGGAACGAGGGCTGGAGTGGTATCACCATCGTCCCCACCGGAGACGGGGGCTGCGATGGACGGTCGCGGAAGCCTTTCTTCAAAGACCCCGACCGGGACAGGAGATCTTGTTGAAGCGAGCTGAGCAAGCTCATCCGCCACGTAGTTGTCGCGCCAGGGGATGTGAGTATACCCCAACCCTTCGAAGTGCTGCTCCAATTTCCTGACCTCCGCCAGGTATGCTGCCATGACGGGGTCAGGATAGGAAAAGTCCTTCCTCGCTTGATTGACGACCAGCAGGGAGTCGCCCTTCACTAGCAGGCGCCGAACACCGATGGCCGCAGCGGCCCGAAGCCCAGCCAGCAAGCCCTCGTACTCGGCGACGTTGTTAGTGGCCTTGAAGTCGAGGACGACCACGTACTTGAGAAGGTCCCCGGTTGGAGAGACCAAGAGGACGCCAGCCCCCGCGCCTTTGAGCCTGAAGGATCCGTCAAAGAAAAGTGTCCAGGGGGAGGGCGTGGGGACCTCACCTGTTTCGAGCTCAGCTGGAGTCCACTCGACGACGAAGTCCGCCAGCCTTTGACTCTTAATTGCGGTACGAGGAGCAAAATTGACACCGAACTCCCCCAGCTCGACGGACCACTTTGTGATGCGGCCCTTGGCTTCACGATTGTGGAGGATCTCGCACAGGGGGTATGAGGAGACCACCGTGATCTCCCTCCCTTGAAAATAGTGCCGCAACTTCCTTGATGCCACTATCACGGCGTAGACCATCCTCTGAGCCTGAGGGTACCTTGTTTCTGCGTCGTGAAGCACCTTGCTGATGTAATAGACCGGCCGTTGGACACCTTCTCGCTCCGCCACCAGCGCCGCGCTCACTACGGAGGGGCTAGCCGCCACATACAAAGAAGAAGGGTTCACCGGCTCGGGGCGACCAAAGACCGGGGAGGAGAGAGATACTTCTTTAAGTCTTCGAACGCCTGCTGGGCTTCTGGGGTCCACTCAAACGAGTTGGTCTTCTTCAACATCTTGAACAAACGCCGACAGACTTTTCTCCCCTAGGTAGCCGGCAAAGAGAGAAGAAAGGCCTGGGGTATGTTGTTTTTTTTTCCTTCAGTGTCGCTTTGCGCTCTCTGTTAGGCCTTCCTAGGTCTTGTAAGACCTTTCTTCTCTCTGAATTGAATCGGCATAGCTCTTGCTTTGTTTCAAAAAAAAAAAAAAAAAAAATTGAGTCTTGTTTGAGGGCAAAGGTTATGTCCTCCTCTTTGCCGGTTTACATTTCTTAAGTGGTGTAGGAAACTGCCAAGTATCAGTATGGTTTTGATGATCTTTTTGTTGAAAATGGATGGTTTTTTTTTATTGGATCTTAAATGGAGTATTTTTTTTTGTTTCTAAAACGTGGGAGTAGTATCCTTATAATATGTTTTGCTTGTCTTTTGCTTCGTAAAGTCTGTAAATTGAAATTTCTGCACTTGCTAAGTGTAGTTTTTCATATATCTTATAGGAACATCCAGGTTGAAGAAGTTTTGGCCAGACTGCAAGCACAGATCATCACAGTGAATTAACTGAAATTGGGATTATTCCCTCCTTGAAGGGATCCGGGGTTGGTCAGAAAGTTCCATATGTTATTTTCTGTGCTGCTCCATATCGTAGAGATGATTACCCTGGAGATCTTAGGTAAACAAACTGTAAGATTTCGGTGATGATTCCCTGCACGTAATATATATACATATACATATATATATATACATATACATATATTTATACATACATATATTTGCATCTGAGAATAACAGTTCTTTCAAATGCAGTTATCTGAATTTTAGGCTTCATTTGTAACGATCATGGTCTGGCTCTCTCGATCAAAAATAATTCTTTAAATCTGCGTAACTTTAAATTTATAATGCATGGTTGAGTTTTGGCAATATGCATCTAGAAAATGGGGGCAAGCTGCAGGACTTGGAAACGTATTCTAGAGCTAGGATTTACAGAGCTACGTTGCTATCAATTATCAACACAATTTTTGGGCATCATCTCTTGGTGTTTCAAAGTTTGATGATCCTTAAGAGTTTTTAGCTACACAGTGGTAGTAGACTAGGTGAGATATTATGTTATCTACCATATGTGATATGTCTGGAAATACAGAACAATATGTTAATGTTGATAACACTAAGAGAGGTGCTTCTATGCTTTTCTTTTTAAAAATTGCACAACTATTAAAGCATGAATGAAGAGTAGATAGTGACTACTTACCCCTTCGCTTGCTTCAAGATTTGTGCAACTTGTATTAGGAGGGAAAGCATAGAAGCACTGCTCTAACAGTAATTGTTGAGAAGCAGCTCAACTGTTCACAAACTTTATATATAACTCTAATTTGGTGTTGTTTCTTGCCCTGGAAACGTGCCTTTGTGGTGAACACATCAGTGCCCTCGAGAAGTTTGGAAGCTGGATAGAAATGAACCCATGAAAACAAAACAGAAATGTCTTATAGGTGCTCTTACAAAACACCAACACTCGGACGTTAATGTGTGTCCCTTCTTTCTCAAAAATGAAATGGGCAGGTTTCTGTGCGATTAGTGACAGGGTAAAGTGTGTGGTTGTTGCTTACAGCTTAACCACTAAGTGTCTAAGCATGGGATGGGTGGTTGAAACTTGAGAGAACAACAAAGTGGTCGACCAGGCGAATGGTGACACTTGGTGCATATGATATAGATGACTAGTATTTTTGTGGTTTTGTCTTTTCCATGTACATGTGCGCGTGACATCTAACGATAACATAACCTACAAATTATGCACATAAAAATAGAAACAGACACAAATTTTATGTAAAAAATCTTTTGATAAAAATCATGAACACACGAAGAAAAATATCACTATATGAGAAGATATTTACAACGAAATCATTTTGTCTTCTTGTCTCGTTGTATCTTATATACTATAGGTATCTATATGACTACATGTCAGATATATAGGTGCTCTTACAAAATACCAACACTGGGTTAATGTGTGTCCCTTTCTTTCTCAAAAATGAAATGGGCAGGGGGCAGGTTTCTGACAGGGTAAAGAGTGTGGTTGTTGCTTACAGCTTAACCGCTATAAGTGTCTTAAGCATGGCATGGGTAGTTGAGACTTGAGAGAACAACAAAGTGGTCGATCAGGCGAACGGTGACATTTGGTGCAAATCCATGACTAGTATTTTGTGGTTTTGTCCTTTCGATATACGTGTGCGTGTGATATTTAACGAAAGCATAAGCCGCAAATAATGTAAAAAAAATAGAAACGAGAGAGAGATGAATTTTACATAAAGGACTCTTTCAGTAAAAATTTATGGACACATAAGGATGAATATCACTGTACGAGGAAATATTTACAGCGAGACCATTTTATCTTTTTCTTGTCTTGCTCTATCATATATCTTTTTCTTTGTGTAGACAGCGATATTAAAGTAGTCTTTAGTAGGAAATTAAAGTAGCACTTCCAAAAACTCCATTAACTATTCATTAATGCTTGTATCAAACAATAGGTCCACTGAGTATGCTAGAAATAGAAAAATAAAAGTTGTTTTTCAAAACAATACACCCGATTCTGCAATTGCATAAACTCCTCGAGCAAAACTACAAGCGAAATCACATTTGCTAATCAACTTTTCCCCTTCAATTATCAAGATAACATACTCCTTTTTCCTGCTGCAGACCCTTCAAAACTCAAATCTCAAATGGAAAATTTAAGCAGCAAGTTTAGTAATGCAATGATGTATATTTCAACTCATGAAAGGTGTATACTATTGATAGAATGCGCCTTCTGATTGTGTGGTATTGTGTCACCAGATATCCCTATGGCAATTTTTCTCCACCGCCGGTCTCATACCTTCTGATTAGAGCTTCCAATTCACTACATAGTGTTCTGTTGTCAAAGCTGTGAAACAAGATGCACATCAATCACCTACAGGTACGCGACACCGAGAAGAATCTGGACTTCCCAACCTAGGAAAACAAAGCTTTGGATGCTTTACTCACAAAATCTCATGAAATAGGAAATAAAATGAATTTTGAAAGATGAATAATCCACACTAAATCTCATGAAGGCACCATAATAGTTGCCGCACCCACCGCATACAATTTGGACATTGTCGTCGCAGTAGGGCATTGGAGGATATTGCAATTCCTGTTCCTAATTGGCCACTGCTGTCATCAGAGGGTGTGCACTAGTGGAAGTTTGTGCAGCAAGGAAAGCTCTAAAATTCTGCATGTCCACCGGGGGTGCTGGCTGGGGTGCAGGTCGGCCATCAATGGGGTTCCCAGTGGGGCAAAAACCACTTCCACTAGCACCATTGTTGCCACGGGTATTCACCGTCTGTTGGTTACTGTCGGGACCCGAATCTGCAAATCCGGATCCTCTGTGTATTCAGCACTAGTCCAGGAACGCGCTAGTGCACACAGTCTCAACATTGGTAAATATCACAATCATACCACTCGATACTAAAAAGTACTTTAATTAGATAAACAAACTGGTTGCTCGATCTTATGGTCAAGTTACAAATATACGCCTCGCAGGGCGAAACTTATTAAAAGAGAAATAATAGCAGCGGAAAATAACATCGTGGCGCCATCCAGTATACCACAGGCAACTGACTGGGCTCGCTCCCTAAGTAGACGGTTCCTCTTGGAGCTCCTCCTCCAAAGCTGGTGTAGTCTCCTCTTCAACTGGTGTTGTATTGCGTCAAGGGTGAGTACTTGGTACTCAGCAAGTCATGCACAGAATGCAAGCTAATATACTATATGCATGGCTTGATACAAGGAATAGCTCAAGGTATATTTGCAGTAAACAGCATTTGACAAGTAACATAAGTAGATTCGAAAGCAATAGAAACAAGTACAAGATCAATAACTTTTCAAGGAGTTTAGTAAACATTGTTCCCAAACCTAATCCACATTTCCATCAACATCATTATTAATCCAACCCAACCTTTCAAATCCAAGTTATTTTCAAGAAAGTCTAACCCTTGACTGTAATCCCCGAGCGATGTCCAATACCGCGGACACGGCTATTCGAATAGATTTTACACTCTGCAGAGGTTATGCACTTTACCCACAAGATACAGTCAAACACCACAAAGGCGAGTTCCCGTAACAAAGTCTTTCGGAAACTTTTAACAGCACAAGTGGTCCTCTCCGGTGTTGCACACTAACCCTTCCCTTAGCAAAGGTGAAGTTTAGGTCAAGCCACCGTTAGATGGGTACCTGGCCGCAGCCCCGGTACGCTCCCCCGTACAACATACACAAAGGGTGTAGTTGACACCCAGAGGTCCCACAGGTACGTTATTAGCAACTTAATCAACTAGGTCCGTCCCATTACAGACATGTGGTTGCACATTTGACCCAGTTCAAAGGCTTGCAAGGTTAAGTCCTTAGGGTGACCAGGGCAAGACTACCCGAAGAACCAACACAATGTTCCCGGTGCCACAACTGGCCCACCCGATCATTCTTGCCACATGCCCCTGTCGAAAACTATTTATCAAACCCCAGTTGATTACCATGCACCACGTGCCATCAACATCACATGATACCTTCCCAAAACAGGTTCAATATATCATTAAGTCAATATTAACATTTGATTGTCCAAAATCATGTCATGAGCACGTAGCAGGTCTAAGCAATATGCTACAACGGTCTAAAATCCCATGTTGGCAATTTAATAATGTCCAACTAATAATCCACAACTAGGGTGACAAGGGGTCATGGCACATATTTAAGTAATCAAGGTGTCATACAGCAAATTGGCATTTATCTAATTTCCCATATTTAAATAAAGTATTTTCTAATTGAACTAGCATGCAATAAGTTAAATCAAAATAGGTTTTAAAATAGGATCAATATGGTCAAAGCATAACTTGCCTTCAAAAAGTACTTGTTCTTGGTCCTGAGCTGGCTCCTGGGTCAACACTTCTCCTTCGAATCCTTCGGGCACTTCGACGTCTACTCGTAAAGCGTGCAGATGGCAAATAAATAAATAAACAGTAGATAAAAAGTGTCCAAACAACCAAATAAAGTTCATAAACAGAGAGAGCATAATTTTATGAATTTTTAGAAACTGGAATCGTCAAATTCGGAGTTTAAATGCAAAAGATACAAGCATTTAAAGTTTAAAATAATCAATTAAATAATATTACAGAGAAAAAATTTGGCCCAAAAATTAAATAAAATTCATCATTAGGTAGATCTCAATTTTATACAAATTTAAAAATTTGAATCACTCAAATCGGAGTTAAAATGCAAAAGTTATAAGCGTTTGAAGTTTGAATCAAAATCTGAAATCAATAATTCAAGTTAATAAATCATTTTCTTTTTCGGAAATTCTTTTATTGCGTCAGCAGGACACGTGGACCAATCCGGTGCCGCCACGTCACCTCGGGTCCATGGACCCGGCGCACGGGCGAGGCTCGGTCCACCGTCGACCTGGTCCACGGCTCACGTGTCTCGGCCGACAGCGGTTTCTCGGATGACGCCGAAGTGACGTCATCACGCACGGCTTAGGACGGCTGACAGCTGGGCCCCACCGTGACGTCAACGGTGACGTCATGGTGCACTCAGCTGAGACGCTGACGCGTGGGCCCCACTGACACGCGGGCCCCGCGTGTCAGAAACACGCGCCATCGCCAGGTGAGCCGCGGCCGATCGCGACGGCCGCCTCCGGCCACGCGTGGCTAGATCTCGGCCGTTGATTTGAAAATCAACGACCTGCATTGATCTGGACTCTCGCGTTAAGAAACTACTCCGCTGATCTGGACCGTTCGATCTTGATCGGACGGTCAAGATCCAATCTAACGTTTACAACGCGGCTAACCCTAACCGTTCGATCTAAATCTAACGGCTGAGATCTATCCTAGCTCGGTGTGGTTTAGGCTATGTGGCACGATCTAAATTGTTGGATCTAGATCCAACGGTTGGAAATAGATTTGGGATTTCAACATGGAACTCACCGGGGTGACGTTGCGTGATCTGGAGCGTTGGCTCTAGATCGGACGGTGGAGCGAGCTCGAGGTCGGCGACGGCGACGCGGCGGAGCAGGGGTCACCGGAGACGATGACGACGACCACGGCGACGGCGCCTCGGGGCTTCTCCGGTGGAGTGGAAGATACCTCCCGACGTGTCTTGGCCTTGCGGTTCCGGATCCGACCTCAACGGCGGCGGGGCGAAGCAAAGTGCGCGGCGGAGCTTCACGCAACTACGGCGAGCAATAGCGGGTCGACGGCGGCGGCTAGGGCTAGGGCACCTGGGGCAAACGACGCACGAGGTAAAGGCGAACCTCGGGCGCGAGTCCAGGCATTAAATACCGGCACGGACGCCGAGATCCCCGCGGAATCCACAGCGAAACCGGTACGGGCGGCAGAGTCCGACCCGGACACGGCGAGGGCGACGTGGCACGCGCACAGCCGTTGGATCAAGATCCAACGATGCAAGGGTTTGGGCTCGGGTCTGACTCGGGCGAGCTGGCTGGCTCGGTCGGGCTCGGGCTCGGGTGACGTGGCTCAATCTCGGCCGTTCGATCTTGATCGGACGGTCGAGAGGGTTAGGCTCGGTTGGGTTCGAGTCGGATTCGAACTCAAGTCTGACTCGGGCGCGGTCGGTGGAACAGTGCAAACCCACTCACTATTAATCCAATTAAATAATTCAAATTAATTACCAGAAATTCATTTAATTCATTAAAAATAGAAAAACACTCAGAAAAATCCCAGAAAAATTCTGGAAAATATTTTGGACTCAAATAAAATATTTCCAACAAAATTTTATTTGCAAAGTTAAATTCTTTAATTATTTCAAAATGGAATAAATTCAAATAAATTCCAAATAAATCCAAATAAATTCCAGAAAATTCCAAAAATTCACCAAAGTGCCAAAATACACATGAATTTAAGAAAAGCAAAATTTTGGGGTGTTACAAACCTCCCCCCTTAACAGAATCTCGTCCCCGAGATTCAGGGCTTTCTAAAGAAATAGGTTCGGAAACTCTTTTTTCAAATCCTCTTCGCGCTCCCAAGTTGCTTCGCTCTCCGCATGGTTGCTCCATTGAACTCTGCAGAAACGGGTTGACTTGTTTCTCGTCTCTCGATCCATAGTGTCCAAAATCTTCACGGGGTGCTCCTTGTAAGTCAGATCCTCTTGTAGCTCAATCGACTCCAAGGGCGTTTGCTCATCTGGCACTCGAAGACACTTCTTCAGCTGGGACACGTGGAACACGTCATGCACTCCTGCTAATGATTGCGGTAACTCTAGCTGGTAAGCAACTTCACCTCTGTGGCTGAGAACCTTGAATGGTCCAACATATCTCGGCGCGAGTTTTCCCTTGGCATGGAATCTCTTAACTCCTCTGAGTGGCGTGACTCTGAGATACACGAAATCTTCTGGTTCAAAACTCAGGTCTCGGCGACGGTTGTCAGCATAACTCTTACAGCCGTGGATCGGGCTATCTTCAATCTCTCCCGATCATGGCAATCTGTTCTTCGGCTTCTTGGAGAATATCTCGCCCAAAGACACGGCGTTCAATTGCCTCGTTCCAATTCAGCGGTGTCCGACAGTGGTCGATCAGTATAGTGCTTCAAATGGCGACATTTGCAAACCGGCTTGGTAACTATTATTGTAGCCGAACTCAGTCTGGCAGACTTTTATCCCAAGAGGTAGCATAAGCCAATGCACAAGCTCTTAACATATCCTCCAAAATCTGATTAACTCTTTCGGTTTGCCCATCTGTCTGCGGATGATAGGCTGTACTAAAATTCAAACGGGTCCCCATGGCTTCATGCAGTTTATTCCAGAACCTCGAGGTAAACTGGGTACCTTTGTCCGATACAATCTTCTTTGGCACTCCGTGCGAACAGACGATTCTGGTCATGTACAAATCAGCTAACTTATCTCTCGAATAAGTGGTCTTCACTGGAATAAAATGGGCGATTTTAGCCAGGCGATCCACTATAACCCATATGGAGTCATATCCTCCTTGATTTTTCGGCAAACCGGTAATGAAGTCCATTCCGATTTCCTCCCATTTCCACTCAGGTATCTTCAACGGCTGTAACAATCCTGCTGGTCTCTGATGCATTGCCTTGACTCTCTGGCATATGTCACATAGCGCAACATGCTTGGCAACTTCACGCTTCATGCTCGGCCACCAGAATCTTTCCTTCAAATCTTGATACATCTTGGCGCTTCCAGGATGAATGGAATACTTTGAATCATGGGCTTCTTCTAAAATCAACTGCTTCAGCTCCTTCTTGTTCGGCACACAAACGCGACCCTTCATCCATAACGTGCCCTGCTCATCCAACTTGAAGTCATCTGCCTTGCCTTCATCCATGTTGGACTTAATCCTTCGGATCTTGTCATCATCCTTCTGTCCTTCTCGGATCTGATCTTCTAGGGTAGGCTTCACTTCCAATGCTGCCAAGAATCCTTCTGGTACGACTTCAATCTGTATTCTCTGGAAATCCTCACATAGCTCCTCCTGACTTGTGGCTATCAACATGTTCACAGTATGGCTCTTCCGACTCAGAGCATCGGCAACTACGTTGGCCTTCCCGGGATGGTAATGGATTCCAACATTGTAGTCCTTGATCAACTCTAACCATCTCCTCTGCCTCATGTTCAGGTCTGATTGGGTGAAGATGTACTTAAGACTCTTATGGTCCGTGTATACTTCACATCTGTTTCCAATTAAATAGTGACGCCATAATTTCAAGGCATGCACTACAGCAGCTAGCTTCAGGTCATGAGTCGGATAATTCTCCTCATGTGGCCTCAACTGTCTTGATGCATAAGTTTACTGACCCTCCCATTCTCGCAGACAAGACGCATCCAAGTCCTTGGCGCGATGCGTCACAATAAATGTCAAAGCTTTGATTAACATCCGGTAGAACTAACACCGGCGCTGATGTCAATCGTTTCTTCAGCTCCTGAAAACCTTTCTCACACTCCGGCGTCCATGCAAACTTCTTCTCCTTTTTCAACAATTGCGTAAGAGGTTCGCAATTGTCGAAAAGCCTTCAATGAAACGGCGATAGTAACCTGCCATACCAAGAAAACTCCGGATCTGGGTCACGGTCTTCGGCTGCTCCCAATGTAACACAGCTTCTACCTTGCTTGGATCTACGGTGACTCCTTCCGCGGTCATTACATGTCCGAGGAACTCCACCTTGTCCTTCCAAAAGTCACACTTGCTGAACTTGGCGAAAAGTTGCTGTTCCCTTAGCTTTTCCAAAACTCGCCTCAAGTGCTCGGCATGTTCATCCTCTGTCTTGGAGTAGACTAAGATATCATCTATGAACACAACAACAAACTTGTCCAAATATTCCATGAACACCTTATTCATCATATTCATGAAATATGCTGGTGCATTCGTCAGACCAAAGGACATAACAGTAAACTCGTAATGTCCATATCTTTACGAGAATGCGGTCTTCGGGATATCTTCTGATCGGATCTTCAACTGGTGTTATCCTGATCTCAGATCAATCTTGGGGAAAACTCCGGCTCCTCTCAGCTGATCAAACAAATCATCGATCCTGGGTAGCGGATACGTATTCTTCACGGTGACTTCATTGAGTGCACGGTAGTCAACGCACATCCTGAAACTCCCGTCCTTCTTGACAAACAAAACTGGCGCTCCCCACGGCGACGAACTCGGTCTGATAAATCCTTTCTCCATTAACTCTTCAAGTTGCTTCTTCATTTCTACCAATTCTTCAGTGGACATCCGGTAGGGTCTCTTTGCTATCGGCCATTGTGCAGTACAAGCTCTATCACAAACTCTATGTCTCTGTCTCATGCATACTGTAGATCTTCAGAAAAAACATCTGGATACTCATTTACCACTGAGACATCTTCTATGCCGATTGCCTTGGTGCTGTTAACCATCAACTGTCCATCTCTAACGGCGGTAGCTTGAAATTCCACTTTCTTTCTACACGGGCTCTCAACTGAGATAGTCCTTCGCCCACAATCCAATATGGTCTTGTGCTTGGATGACCAATCCATTCCCAAAATAACATCTAAGGTCTGGGTCTCCAAAATAATAAGGTTCGCTAGGAACTCTATCCCATCTATTAATATTCTTACCCCAGAACATCCTACTTTCGTTCGGAGTTCGGAACTAGGGGTTTGAACTAAAAGCATGCACTTAAGTCTTGCAATCTCCAAATCATTTTTAGCAGCAAAGCCTTGAGAAACAAACGAATGCGAAGCTCCAGAATCAAACAAAATTGTTGCAGGTACTGAGTTAACAAGTAACTTACCCAGTACGACGTCCGTGGCATTCTGAAGTGCATCTGCGGTGACATGGTTGACTCGGCCTCTCACCATGGTCTGGGGGGCTGCTCCTGGCTGTGCTGTCCCGCGGTTGGCTCCTGGTGCTGGCGTCCTGGCTGGTGTGGATCCCAGATTGAAGCGGACTGGGGTCACTCCGACTGTCTTCTTAGGACAACTGTTGGCAAAATGCCCTGGCTCGTTGCAATTGTAGCAGCGTCTCACTGCCCCTTGTTGACTGCCTGAAGCGGCGTTTCTGGCTGGTGCTGGGGTCTGATAGTTCTGATTGACGGGTCTTGGTGCTGGCAACGGTGTACTTGTAGCATTCTGTGGCTGGAATATGAAAAACTGGTTTGGCGCAACCCTCAAACGTTGTTGCGCTCCCTGACGCGATCCTTGTTGCTGCATCCTGCGCTTCCTGTTGTCGTCCAGCTCCTTGCGCTTGTCCTCAAGAATAAGCGCCTTATTCACAAGCTCCTGGAAATCTGGAAAGGTGTGGGTGATCAGTCCCACCTGTAGTCCTGAGTTAAGTCCCTTCATGAAGCGAGACTGTCTGGCTTTATCTGTCGCTACGTCTTCAGGTGCGTAGCGTGCAAGCTGTGTGAATTTGTTCAGGTATTCGGCCACTGGCTGGCTGCCTTGCTTCAGTGCTCTGAACTCTTCTTTCTTGAGGTCCATGATTCCTTCCGGCACGTGATACTGACGAAACACAGCTGTAAACTCCTCCCAAGTGATATCTTGAGGGTTCTCTTGCGTGGCACAAAAGTTCTCCCACCATTCGGTGGCTGTTCCTTCCAACTGATGAGAAGCGTAGAGTACCCTCTCATTTCCCATGCATTGAGCGATGTGTAGCTTCCTCTCAATTGACCTTAACCAGTCATTGGCTTCCAACGGGTTAGCATTCCCGGAGAAAGTGGGTGGATGAGTCCTCATGAACTCTGACAGTCTTGTATTCTGGCGTTGTCCCTGATTGACTTGACTAGCGGTGGCCTGAGCAGTGACGTGCTGCATCTGTTGCATCATAGCATGCATCAACTGGGTCTGTGCAGCAAGAAAAGCTCCGAGATTCTGCATGTCAACTGGCGGTGCTGGCTGGGGTGCAGGTGCTCCATCATTGGGGTTTCCAGCTTGGCGAGAACCACTCCCATTGCCTCCAAGGTTTCCGCGGGTGTTCACCATCTGTTGATTGCTCCAAGGTTTCAGAGATGAGAGGGAACAAGAATAGACAAGTAATAGGAAAAACCTATGCGGGGGAAAAGTGTAACTCAAAATCCAACTTTATTATTAATAATATTAATAACTTGGTATGGTTGCTTACAATGCCTAAAGGCCTGCAACACATACTGCACACTCAGCAAACAATGAAAATCCAAATCGACTCTAAGGGTGACTCTTATTCTATAACGCGACTCGACGAAGGAGTCTCAACCTCAACGCCTATGCTCACTCATCGAGAAAACCTCCACTGCCTCCTCGCGGCGGGTGCGGCGGCATCGGCGCGAAACAATCGCCATTCCCCACAAGCTATTTGTGGTTGACGACGGCGTCCTCCTCGACTCTGGATCTGGCATTCTTTGTGGGTGTGGCGCGGTGCAGTGGCGCCTCTGTTCCTCCTTCCGGAGTGCAGGCGTCCAACTCCAACACTGGATCGGGACCCTGGCCATACAGTGCGGTCTCCAGCTCTGCGATCCTTTCCGCAGCATAAGCGACATACTCACGGGCATTCTCTAAGTGCTTCTTCTCCTCCTCGACCTGCTCACGAGCCTTCTTCAATTCCTGAACTGTGTCTTCGATCAGCTCCTCCTGAGCGGCGACGAATCTGGCTAAGTGAGTGATGGTGGCATCCTCATCTTCTATCGGCTTCCGTTGAGCTCTGCTGTCTCGGCGTGGGTGGTGATGGAACATTGTGCCTTCCAGCTCCTTGGAGTAGGTGCGAGCGATCTGCTGCATTGCTCGACGCGACACCTCTTGGATTACAATCTCAAAGGTAGACCTCCTGGCGGTGAAGTGGAAAGGGCGGCTGAACTTCGTCTTCTCTCGGGCATACACCGTGATCCGGACGTCCCATCCTGTGACCAGTCCTGCTTGCACAAGTGTAGTCCCTCGGTAGAGCGGCCTCTCAAAACCTCCAAGAAACTGAAGCATACACCACAACTCGGCGGCATAGCCTCCTTCACGCTCGGCGTAGTTGTTCTTCATCATCATCTGCCAAAAGACGCTCGCGTAAGAACGCAGCATTTTAAAATCAATGTGGAAGACGAAAAAAAGAACTTCAAGCAAGGGGTATGAACAAGGAAGAAAGGGGTAAGTCGAGAATTCATTTATTATCTTGACCACTTTTAACTTTAGAAAATAGGTTTTATCCTCACTACGACCATTCTAACTATGGGTGAGCCTACGACAAGATGGCTCGATACCACCTCTGTTGGGACCCGACCGCAAATCAGGACCCTTTGTGTATTCAGCACTAGTCCAGGAACGCGCTAGTGCACACAGTCTCAACATTGGTAAATATCACAATCATACCACTCGATACTAATAAAGTACTTTAATTAGATAAACAAACTGGTTGCTCGACCTTATGGTCAAGTTACAAATATACGCCTCGCAGGGCGAAACTTATTAAAAGAGAAATAATAGCAGCGGAAAATAACATCGTGGCGCCATCCAGTATACCACAGGCAACTGACTGGGCTCGCTCCCTAAGTAGATTCCTCTTGGAGCTCCTCCTCCAAAGCTGGTGTAGTCTCCTCTTCAACTGGTGTTGTATTGCGGCAAGGGTGAGTACTTGGTACTCAGCAAGTCATGCACAGAATGCAAGTTAATATACTATATGCATGGCTTGATACAAGGAATAGCTCAAGGTATATTTGCAGTAAACAGCATTTGACAAGTAACATAAGTAGATTCGAAAGCAATAGAAACAAGCACAAGATCAATAACTTTTCAAGGAGTTTAGTAAACATTGTTCCCAAACCTAATCCACATTTCCATCAACATCATTATTAATCCAACCCAACCTTTCAAGTTCAGGTTATTTTCAAGAAAGTTTAACCCTTGACTGTAATCCCCGAGCGATGTCCAATACCGCGGACACGGCTATTCGAATAGATTTTACACTCTGCAGAGGTTATGCACTTTACCCACAAGATACAGTCAAACACCACAAAGGCGAGTTCCCGTAACAAAGTCTTTCTAAACTTTTAACAAAGACAAGTGGTCCTCTCCGGTGTTGCACACTAACCCTTCCCTTAGCAAAGGCGAAGTTTAGGTCAAGCCACCGTTAGATGGGTACCTGGCCGCAGCCCCGGTACGCTCCCCCGTACAACATACACAAAGGGTGTAGTTGACAGCCAGAGGTCCCACAGGTACGTTATTAGCAACTTAATCAACTAGGTCCGTCCCATTACAGACATGTGGTTGCACGTTTGACCCAGTTCAAAGGCTTGCAAGGTTAAGTCCTTAGGGTGACCAGAGCAAGACTACCCGAAGAACCAACACAACGTTCCCGGTGCCACAACTGGCCCACCCGATCATTCTTGCCACATGCCCCGGTCGAAAACTATTTATCAAACCCCAGTTGATTACCATGCACCACGTGCCATCGACATCACATGATACCTTCCCAAAAAATGTTCAATATATCATTAAGTCAATATTAACATTTGATTGTCCAAAATCATGTCATGAGCACGTAGCAGGTCTAAGCAATATGCTACAACGGTCTAAAATCCCATGTTGGCAATTTAATAATGTCCAACTAATAATCCACAACTAGAGTGACAAGGGGTCATGGCACAAATTTAAGTAATCAAGGTGTCATACAGCAAATTGGCATTTATCTAATTTCCCATATTTAAATAAAGTATTTTCTAATTGAACTAGCATGCAATAAGTTAAATCAAAATAGGTTTCAAAATAGGATCAATATGGTCAAAGCATAACTTGCCTTCAAAAAGTACTTGTTCTTGGTCCTGAGCTGGCTCCTGGGTCAACACTTCTCCTTCGAATCCTTCGGGCACTTCGACGTCTACTCGTAAAGCGTGCAAATGGCAAATAAATAAATAAACAGTAGACAAAAAGTGTCCAAACAACCAAATAAAGTTCATAAACAGAGAGAGCATAATTTTATGAATTTTTAGAAACTGGAATCGTCAAATTCGGAGTTTAAATGCAAAAGATACAAGCATTTAAAGTTTAAAATAATCAATTAAATAATATTACGGCGGCGGGGCGAAGCAAAGTCCGCAGCGGAGCTTCACGCAACTACGGCGAGCAATAGCGGGTCGACGGCGGTGGCTAGGGCTAGGGCACCTGGGGCAAACGACGCACGAGGTAAAGGCGAACCTCGGGCACGAGTCCAGGCATTAAATACCGACACGGACGCCGAGATCCCCGCGGAATTGGCGCAAACCAGACGGGCGGCGAGTCCGACCGGACATCGGCGAGGGCGACGTGGCACGCAAGACAGCCGCTGGATCAAGATCCAACGGTGCAAGGGTTTGGGCTCGGTCCGACTCGGCGATCCGGCCGCTCTGGCCGTGTTTCTGCTCGGTGACGTGGCTCAATCTCGTACTGCTCGATCTTGATCGGACGGCCGAGAGGGTTAGGCTTCGGTTGGTTCGAGTCGGACTCGAACTCGAGTCCGACTTCGGGCTCGGTCGGTGGAACAATGCAAACCCACTCGCTATTAATCCAATTAAATAATTCAAATTAATTCCCGAAATTCATTTAATTCATTAAAAATAGCAAAACACTCGAGAAAAATCCTAAAAATTCTGGAAAATATTTTGGAACATTTTGGACTCAAATAAAATATTTCCAACAAAATTTTATTTGCAAAGTTAAATTCTTTAATTATTTCAAAATGGAATAAATTCAAATAAATTCCAAATAAATCCAAATAAATTCCAGAAAATTCCAAAAATTCACCAAAGTGCCAAAATACACATGAATTTAAGAAAAGCAAAATTTTGGGGTGTTACAAACCTCCTCTTAATGTAATCTCGTCCCGAGATTCAGGGCTTTCTAAAGAAATAGGTTCGGAAACTCTTTTTTCAAATCCTCTTCGCGCTCCCAAGTTGCTTCGCTCTCCGCATGGTTGCTCCATTGAACTCTGCAGAAACGGGTTGACTTGTTTCTCGTCTCTCGATCCATAGTGTCCAAAATCTTCACGGGGTGCTCCTTGTAAGTCAGATCCCACTACTACAGAACCGGCCTTCACAACCGGCCTATCACAAGCGGTTACGTGCGCCCCGCTTGTGGAGTCCCGTGCCACAAGCGGTTCGTGGGCAACGGACGGGAGGGGGTCTCTAGAAGCGGTTCTTAACACGAACCCTTGGAGCCTTCCTCTCTAGAAGCGGTTCGTGTTTGGAACCGCTTCTAGAGGTCTAATGGGGGTCCAGAAGCGGTTTGTGTGTAGAACCGCTTGTAGAGCCCCCCCTCCCGCCCAGCGCATTTAAACTCTGTCTTCCTCCCCGATCTCGCACAGGACATCACAGTGGTGGGCCGAGAGCTGTTCATGGCGAGGTGCTGCCAAAATTTTGAATTGAGGCTATTAGATCCGAATTAATTGTTCTAAGGTGAGTAATATGTTGCTGACATCCTTCTCACCTAGATATTGATGTTTTTTGTGCATTGGATGTTGAGAAATTATGTTTTGTTGGCTTATATTTTTGTTCTTAAGGTGATATATACGATTTGGTGTATGAAATGAAATTCAATAAATGTGAAACGATGAAAAATTACAATCGTGTGGAAGAGAAAAGATTTGTATGAAAATGTAACAATTAGTTAGCTTTATTTTTAAAAAGTAGGAGGATTAGAAATAATTAGTTGGCTTTAGTGAAAAGAACACAGAATGATTATAAAATACAAAACTATTAGTCATAGTTAGCTTTAATAGAATATTGTGATAGATGTTGTTATTATTTTTATTTGTGTAGATGAATCGGCAATGGATGTACAATGCAGACCGTCGGTCAAGAGAGTTCCGAGATGGCATGAAGGAGTCTCGACGCGCCGCTGCATTCTTGCCTCGAGGAAGCTTCATACGTTGTCCGTAAGGTAGACTGCAAGAATGAGAAGGAGCATTCCGAACGATGGATGGTTATGAGGCATGTGATCACGAGAGGTTTCATGGCAAACTATACCTGCTGGACCCACCATGGCGAAACAAAGGCGATTCGACAGGAAGACGATGAAGAAGACGAAGAAGAGGAAGATAGAGCCAACAGTATGCCGGACACCACTCAATACGGGTCCGTGGAAGATACACTCGATGAGTTTGGCGATGATGAGCTAGAACAGATGCTCCGTGACGGAGAGGGAGAGTTCACAGAGGAAAGACAATACAAGAAGTTTCAGAGCATGGTAGAGGACCACCGAACTGCTTTGTACCCAAACCGTGCACAAGGCCACAAAAAGCTGCGTACTACACTGGAACTCATGCAATGGAAGGCCACACACGGTGTGTCAGACAAGGGATTCAATGGTTTGTTATCACTCGTAAAGAGGTTGCTTCCGGAAGGAAACACTCTACCAGAATCTACGTATGAAGCGAAGCGAGTCCTCTGCCCTTTAGGATTGCAAGTGCGGAAGATACATGCATGTCCTAACGATTGTACTCTGTATCGCAATGAGTATGCCGATTTGGTGGTCTGTCCGATTAAGCGAAGAATCCCGGTATAAGGTGCAGCGTGGCGATTCAGTGAATTAGATGTGAATCGCACGAAGAAGAGAACTCCAAAGAAAAGTATTGTGGTATTTCCTGTGATACCGGTTGAAGCGCCTGTTTGCTAACGAAGGTCATGCCAAGATGATGCGTTGGCATGAGGAAGAGCGTAAGGAAGACGGGATGCTTAGACACCCCGCAGATGGCTCACGCAGTGGCGGAAAGTCGATCGGGCTTACCCGAACTTTGCAAATGAGGTCGAAACATAAGGTTTGGGTTGAGCACCGATGGGATGAATCCTTTCGGTCAGTTGAGCAGCATCCATAGCACCTGGCCTGTGACACTTTGCATCTATAACATTCCTCCATGGCTGTGCATGAAGCGGAAGTACATCATGATGCCATTATTGATCGAAGGCCCGAAGCAACCTGGAAACGACATAGATGTCTACCTGAAACCATTGGTTGAAGACCTTGTGAAGTTGTGGGAGGATGGTGTACGGGTTTGGGATGAGTACAAAAGAGAGTATTTCAACCTGCGTGCATTGTTGTTTGTAACAATCAACGATTGGCCTGCGCTCGGTAACCTCTCCGGCCCAACGCTGCTCTGTATGTTTTTATGCCCGCAAGGTGTTCGGTGAAATGCCCACAAGGAATTTTCATGTTCTCTGCGTTGTAAATGTTGTATGTATGTTTGTTTGACAATATATAAGTATTGTATATATGATTTCATCCCACATTTATGTTGTATGTGTGTTTGACAATATATAAGTATTGTATATATGATTTCATCCCACATTTATGTTGTATGTGTGTTTGACAATATATAAGTATTGTATATATGATTTCATCCCACATTTATGTTGTATGTGTGTTTGACAATATATAAGTATTCTATATATGATTTCATCCCACATTTATGTTGTATGTGTGTTTGACAATATATAAGTATTGTATATATGATTTCATCCCACATTTATGTTGTATGTGTGTTTGACAATATATAAGTATTCTATATATGATTTCATCCCACATTTATGTTGTATGTGTGTTTGACAATATATAAGTATTCTATATATGATTTCATCCCACATTTATGTTGTATGTGTGTTTGACAATATATAAGTATTCTATATATGATTTCATCCCACATTTATGTTGTATGTGTGTTTGACAATATATAAGTATTCTATATATGATTTCATCCCACATTTATGTTGTATGTGTGTTTGACAATATATAAGTATTCTATATATGATTTCATCCCACATTTATGTTGTATGTGTGTTTGACAATATATAAGTATTCTATATATGATTTCATCCCACATTTATGTTGTATATATGTTTGAGAATATATAAGTATTTTATATATAATTACATGCCCACTTTAGATGGCGACACCAAGGCGTGGTGACCGGATTTCGACAATGAGGAAAATTTGATGTTTGAGACAATTCTACTGGGTACCATCTTAGGCCTGGATGAGGTCGTTAACACCGTGCCGTTGTCGATGAGGTCATTAACACCGGTGCATTGCCAATGAGGTTAACACTGCATCTTGGCGAGGATATCGCCGGCAACAAATGAGGTATACTCTTAACCATTATGAAATCACCGTAAACATGTTAATTATTGTAACATGTGTTTGTGTATCCAGCCCGGTACATCATCGGCCACCCAGTCCGGAATTAACCGAGGACCTAACAAGAAGCCTTCGACCAAGTATGTGATAACCGAGGTCGGCAACGACGGGAGTCTGGTAGCCCCACTGTCAGCAATTGGCCCTTTCAACAATGCTTGCGGCTACCACGTGAGGGATCACGTCCCAATCAGCATCCAAAAATGGACCGAAGTCCTGCGGCTACCAAGGAATTGCTGCGGAATGATATGAAGGAAACTTTCACTTTTCCGGATGGGTACGAGCAGAAGGCCAAGGGATGGGCTTTGAAGAAGATGGCAACTTCCTTTCGGCGGTGGAAGTCGTCCCTCACCCGCAAGTACATCGACAGAGGAGAAAGGCCGAGACTTCAATCAATTTCCTAATTTGGCGAGATCATTGGGAGGCTTTCGAGAATTCAAGCTATCCGATCTGATGTGCCGCGAGAGAGAAAAACAAGGTGAATGCCGGAAGAAGAAATACCACCACCATCTCGGCACCGGTGGTTACATTAAGGCTTCAAGAAATGGGACAAGCGGGAAGAGGAACTTCGGCAACAGTGGAGATTGTACCAAATCGAGGATTGGGAGCCCCGCTGCAAGAATCGGTTCTTGGGTCACGGGGCGAACTTGCGATGATGGTAGCTTGGTGATGGCACCGATACCCAAGAAGTTGGTCAAAGGATTGTACAAGCCATCGATCAATCTCGGTCGGGGTCCTTCATGACGGACAGGAGAATGACGAGCTAACATATGCCCTTCAAAACCCCGAGCACCGGGACGGACACGAGGATTCGGAAGATACCGTGGAGGCACGGATTTGCCAAAGACGCATAGCGATTCATGAGGCGGGACGAAGCAAGAGGAGAGATCAGGGTAGAGTGAGCCGTTTGGAGGACGAGCTTAGAGCTACAAAGGCTTCCATCCCTGATTTGATCGCGCAACAAGTGTCCAAAGCATTAACCCAATATCAGCTTCAGGGAGGTAGTGTTCAAGGGGCGCCGACACCCGTGATCAGTCGGAGCGCGCAAAAGAGCAGTTGCGCGTCCGCCGTGGCCCCTGAAGCAGATGACCCGCAGTCCGTTATCCCGTGGGCGATATCAAGGTTCGCCGCCGGCGAGCTACACATTGATATCGTAACCTGTCCTACAAGGTGGCTTATGGCATGGCTTATCCGGTGGAGGCGGGCCAGGCGTTCCACTTCAATCGATACCCTCCGGATACTCTAAGGTCACGGTGGAAGAGGTGGTGGGGGCTTGAAGATCTCTTGCTCGAGATTCTTTGGGGCGACGACATGACCAAGCTTGGGCGAGACCCTCCACGGCACATTCATCCTCTGGCGCCAAAAGTACATCATATTTCCAGATGGTGTGGAGGTCACATCAACAGAGAGGCCCCGCAGCTTTGAGCGATTGCGGCGTCAAGCACGCCTCCTCCACATCGACAACCCACGACTCCTCCAATGTCGCTCAGACGCAAAGCTTCTCCGGTGGTCCAGACACGCCTCCTCCACCTCCCGCTCCAAAGATCGATGCTCCACACCTCCCGCTCCAAAGCACCTTCCGCTCCAAAGATCGATGCTCCAAAGACCTCCCGCTCCAAAGCATCTCCGCCGAGGAAGAAGCTCCCTTCGAAGGAGGGATCCCGCAACGGCACCTCCTCCCACGAAGTCGGCATCCAGCGGACGAAGAATATTGAAGGAAGCGCCAAAGAGGCCATATGATCTCATTGCGAAGGAGCTATCAATTACCGTGAAGACGGATGTGGCCAGCGACTTGCGCCAACAAAGCCAGCGCCAACGTTAAAATAGATAAAAATTGTGAAGCACTTTCAGTCATGCGAACGGCGCCACACTTTGTGACGACCGACTACGAAAGGACAATAAGAAAGGCTACAAGGAAAAATACACGGGCTTCGGCGGCAAAGAAGAAGAAGAAAGTGGAAGATGAGCAGAGTGCTGAGCAATTGAGGATCCAGGATTTCTTGAAGGAGGCAGGATTGGAATCAATAGACCAGGATCTTCCACTGGCACCAATCAGATGGAAGTATGAGTTGGGCAAACCGCTAATTGATCCAAAAGATATAAAAGATCTCCCAACCAAGATGCGTCAAATGCATGAATGTTATATGGAAAGGGCATCTAAAGGAGAGAAAATGTTCCACCTCATTGCTCAAGATACGCATTTCTTCCGCGGGAGACAGACATAAATATGGCTGCAATTCGAGGACTTGTACCATGTGTACCAAACAGACGCCATCGACGTGTACTTCATGTGCTGCTGTGTCTGTAAGTTAATGATCTTCTAAGTTTACCGTTTGCTTCCTCTCGTACCACAAAATCGAAAATCTAATTAACTTAGTTATCCCTTCTTATGTAGAATGGAGATACAACGATGTAGAACAGTGGGCATACTGAGCGTTGGTTTCATCGACCAGCAGGTTGTCAACGAGAAAATCTGGTCATTCACAAGAAGAAAGACCGGCGATTGAGGCATACATTTTGGCGTGCATTATTGAAACAAAGACTACAAACCGTACATACTTCTGCCCTTCAACTTCATGTACGTGTTCTCACAAACCTCTTGTTCTTGTATTTCTTAAGCCATTGATAATACGACTAGCTACTTACGCGCTTCTTGGAATATACGAATAGGTTTCACTGGATCCTTCTAGTCATCGAGCTTGACAACAGCAGGATTATAGTTCATGACTCAAGAAGGAATCCAATCAGCAAATACCAATGGTTCATTGACATCCTTAACAAAACATTTGGAAAGTTCCAGAAGAAGCATAAAGGAGATTTCAAGAAAGAATTCGAAGTCATAGTGAGCACTCAGGTACGTACTACAAAAACAATTATTAATATAAATGCACCATATCAGTTCTTCATCTGATATTATGAAATTTCTCCCTGTCAAGGTTAAACGCCAAACGGCTGGAAACAACTTATGTGGCTACTATGTGTTCTACTATATTCAAAGTTTTATTCATGCCGTCTTATTTGGAACATTATGCCGAGGTTCGTATATGCATGTCAATTTGTTAGCTACCACTTACATTTTAATTAATCGTATGTGATCGGATATTTATATACTTCCCGCTTAATCAATTGTCAGCCCAACATCGATGAGCATGTTAGCGTGCTCCCGCCTCACGTAGTGCGCCAAGATCGCAAGAACAACTCATCGGCTTCATTGTCGGCGAGGTTGTATCTCCAAATGGCGAAGTTCCACGTAAGGCTTGGTCCATCGTTGAACACAGCTGAACTGATGACGACATCGACGTCGACCAAGAACTTGACCGACGATGCAAGAAGAACTGAGTTCGATAATCATTTTTTAATCATTCAAACTTGTAAACGCTTGTCGATAGCGTGTATGTACTTGTCCATTTGTTACATCATAAGGCGGGTATTTTTACTGAGCTAGCTTGTAAACATGTGTATGAGTGAGCATATGTAATATATATTTAATTGCGCAGAAAACTCCTACACTCATATTTCATTTTATGGTCAAAAGCGATATACAAAAACAACTGAAAGAACATATTCTATAATACATATAATTGAAAAATCTCTCCACAAGCGGTTGGTGACTCCAACCGCTTCTGGAGTGCTTGCTCTCCACAAGCGGTTGGTAACTCCAACCGCTTCGGGAGTGTGCTGTTCACAAGCGGTTCGTAACACGAACCGCTTGTGGAGGCCCCCACGTGGCGGCTCCACTGGCCTTCCTGGACACCTTCCCAACCGCTTCTGCTGCCACAACACAAGCGGTTTGTGCAACCGCTTGTGATACCGGGCGGGTATCACACACGATTGCTTAGAAGCGGTTATAAAACCGCTTCTGAAAGGGGTTACGACCCGCTTGTAGTAGCCGGTTCTGTAGTAGTGTCCTCTTGTAGCTCAATCGACTCCAAGGGCGTTTGCTCATCTGGCACTCGAAGACACTTCTTCAGCTGGGACACGTGGAACACGTCATGCACTCCTGCTAATGATTGCGGTAACTCTAGCTGGTACTGTTACGTCATTGGCATTTATCTAATTTCCCATAATTAAGTAAGGTATTTTCTAATTGAACTAGCATGCAATAATTTGAATCAAAATAAGTTTCAAAATGGGATCAACATGGTCAAAGCATAACTTGCCTTCAAAATGTACTTGTTCTTGGTCTTGAGTTGGATCCTGAGTCAACACTTCTCCTTCGAATCCTTCCGGCACTTCAACGTCTACTCGTAAAGTGTGCAAATAGCAATACACGAATAAACAATAGGCAAAAAGTGTCCAAACATCCAAATAGAATCCATAAACAGAGAGAACATAATTTTATGAATTTTTAGAAACTGGAATCGTCAAATTCGGAGTTAAAATGCAAAAGTTATGATTATTTAAAGTTTAAATAGTCAATTAAATAATTTTATAGAGAAAAACTTTAGTCCAAAAATTAAATAAAATTCTTAATTAGGTAGATCTCAATTTTATACAAATTTATAAATTTGAATCACTCGAATCGGAGTTGAAACGCAAAAGTTATAAGCGTTTGAAGTTTGAATCAAAATCTGAAATCATTATTTCGAATTAATAAATCATTTTCTTTTTCGGAAATTAATTATTGCGTCAGCGAGGACACGTGGCAGCCTCTGATTGGACGGCTGACGTCAGCCGGTCCATGGACGTGGTCCATGGTTTGGCTTGGGTCTACCGTGGACCCGGTCCACGGCTCACGTGAGACTGACAGGTGGGACCACTCGGGTGACGTCATTGTTGACGTCAGCGGGGCTCAGCCCACGGTGCTGACAGGTGGGACCCACTGTGATGTCATTCTTGGCGTCGGCGCCTTCTTGGCAGCGTCGGCGCCAAAGACGGCCGGCCGACACGCGGGCCCGCCATGACGTCAGCGTGACGTCATGGTGCAGTGTGGCTGGGCCGCTGACATGCGGGCCCCGCGTGTCAGCGTCACACGCACGCGCGCGTGGACGGCGCTGACCGCGGCGGTCAGTCTCCCGCACACGTGGCTAGATCTCGGCCGTTGATTTGAAAATCAACGGCCCAGATTGGATCTGGACTCACGCGTTTGGGGTGAACGCGTTTGATCTGGACCGTTGGATCTAGATTGGATCTGAGATTTTGGACGGGATCTCACCGTGGGATGACGTGGCATGATCCTAACCGTGCGATGGTGATCCGACGTCCACGGCTTCGGGAGTCGGCGATGGCGGCGGCCTGGCGGAGTGGCCGGCCGAGTCGGGGCAGGCGACTCGGGCAACAGCGTTTGCGGGCTCCTCCGGCGAGGTGAGCCCTCCCCTCGGGTGCGTCTCGTCGCGGGGAGTCCGGATCTGGGGTCAACGGCGGCGAAGGACGACGGACGGCGGCGGGACGAAGCAAAAACAGCGGCGGAGAGGGATTCCAACTACGGCGAGCTCTAGCGGCGCAACCACGGCGGCTCAGGCGAGGTGAGTTAGGGCTACGGGTGCGCAATGAAGCGGGCTTCACGATGGCGGCGACGGCGCAATAAATAGGGGCCTCGGCTTCCGTCTATCGCGCGGAGACCAAGGTCGACACGGCTGCGGCGGCGGAGTCCGAATCCCGTTCGGATTGAGTGACGTGGATCAACGTGAGCCGTTGGATCTCAATCCAACGGTCATGGGCTAGGGTTCGGGTCGGACTCGGGCGAGCTGGCTGGCTCGGTCGGGCTCGGGTCCGGCGACGTGGCTCAATCATGGCCGTTGGATCTTGATCCAACGGTCACACGCGTAGGGTTCGACCGAGTGGGTTCGGCTCAACCACGGGCTCGGGTCGGGTTCGGGTCGGACTCGAACTCGAGTCTAACTCGAGCTCGGTCGGAGGAACAGTAACCGACCCGGTTCGATTTTCCAGCGATTTAATATTCCAAATAATTCCCAGTAATTCATTTAATTCAAGAAAAATAGCAAAATACTCAGAAAAATTACAGAAAAATTCTGGAAAATATTTTAGGGCATTTGGGACTCAAATAAAATATTTCCAACAAAACTTTATTTGCAAAGTTAAATTCTTTAATTATTTTAATATGGAATAAATTCAAATAAATTCCAAATAAATCCAAATAAATTCCAGAAAATTCCAAAAATTCACAAATGTGCAAAATAATATTTAATTTCATGAAAAGCAAAAAATTGGGGTGTTACAACGCCCGCGCCGGGAGCTACGTCCGCTTGGGAACGGTCCCCCTCGAGGGAGACCGCCAAGGTTCCACTCGGATTGCCCGTTTGTAGCTCGCACGAGCGCGGCGTTCGAACCGACGCAGGTAAACGCGTGTTTGCTCACCCGACTCCAGGTCCCACGGCCGTGGTTGACCAGGGTCCGACCGGGGTAAACCCCCGACCGGCTCTCCGATCCGCTCGGGGGCTCAGGGGCTACACCACCCAGCGCCGCACTGGGCTCTTTGGCTAGCGTGGCTGTCAAGTGGCTGCGCCGACCAAACGTCGCCGACCCCTTGGTCGGCGGCCACCTTCGACCGGGTAAACCCCCGACCGGCTCTCCGATCCGCTCGGGGGCTCGGGGGCTACACCCACCGAGTGCGCTCGCGCGCACCCGGGCTCTTTGGGCGGGCGTGGCTGTCAAGCGGCTACGCCGACCAAACGTCGCCGACCCCTTGGTCGGCGGCCACCTTCGACCGGGTAAACCCTCGACCGGCTCTCCGATCCGCTCGTGGGCTACACCCACCGGGTGCGCTCGCTCGCACCCGGGCTCTTTGGGCGGGTGTAACTGCAAAGCTGTTGCCCCGACCAAATGTCTCCGACCCCTTGGTCGGCGGCCACCTTCGACCGGGTAAACCCCCGACCGGCTCTCCGATCCGCTCAGAGCTACACCAGCCGGGTGCGCTCCACCTTGCGGGCTCTTGGCGGCGCAAGCGCCCAGCGATTGCCCGACCACACGTCTCCGACCCCTCGGTCGGCGGCCACCTTCGACCGGGTAAACCCCCGACCGGCTCTCCGATCCGCTCGGGGCTCGAAAACTCTTGGCGGGTACCCATACTATGGGTACCCCATCACCAAGATACCATGAACGGCCGACCCGCTTCTACAAAGGCTCAAAGACTGGGCCGACAGTACACGGCCGCAGAGATGGGCCGTGTCCTGGTCGGAGCCAACCTCAAAGATCGGCCGACCCGACCCCTTCCGTGCGGTCAGTCCGCTCCACCAGCGCTCAAGCGAGCGGGGCCCACGCTGGTGTCAGACAACCGCCCCGTGCACATGACATCGCCCGGCGTCCGCGCCAGGTTAGGTGGCGCCTTCCTGAGACTGTCAGAAGGGTCACCGAAGAAGTCAAAGCCCCCATCCCGTCGACTGACACGCCGCAGAGGGAGGCGTCCTCCCCCGAGGTCAAGCAAAGGTCAAGCACCATTAAAACTACCGAAGCTGACAGGTACACGGAATAGCACGTCATCCTGACAGACCAGCAGAAGACCGCTCACCGGAGGACTACCAACCCGGTGTGGGGTAGAAAGAGGTCGGACGACAAGACGAAAACCAGACTCCAAGGCAGACAATACCCCTTCCTCTTTTTCTCCCCCGAAACTTCTATGTAAACCGGCCGACTCCAGATATATAAGGAGAGGCAGGGCCCTACGAGGCAAGGGGAGATAGATATAGAAAAACGGCATTCTAGACCACAACTGAACAACCCACCGAGACCAGCCCTCGTTGTATTCCTGCGGTAATTGTTCGACGCTAAGAGCAATACACCTCATCGAGCGAACTGGAGTAGGGACGTTCAACCCGAACCAGTATAAACACCAGGCTTCTTGAGTCGACCATTCGGGGAGAGGGAGCGCGCGACCCCCTCCGACCAGAAATTCGTATTGCCGGTGCACGAAACACTGACAACTAGTGGCTCCTCCTCTGTGCTGGTGAAGACGAAAGACAGACTCCTGTAACTCATCAGCGTAGGTGGTGGAGATCTTCCTCAAAGCAAGTCGTGCTATCTCCTGAATGTCGGCATCGAAGGTAGCCCTCTGAACTATGATGTTGATGGGGCGACTCGCCTTTGTCTTCTCCCGGGCATACACAGTGATCTTGGTGACCATGCCCCAGGCCTTCCTGTTCACTATCAAAGTGCTGGCTTATAACACCCCAATTTTTGCTTTTCATGAATTTAAATAAAATTTGGCACTTTTGAGAATTTTTGAAATTTTCTGGAATTTATTTGAATTTATTTGAATTTATTCCCTTTTGAAATAATTAAAGAATTTAATCTTACAAATAAAATTTTGTTGGAAATATTTTATTTGAGTCCAAAATATTCTAAAATATTTTTCTAGAATTTTTCTGGAATTTTTTTGAGTATTTTGCTATTTTTCTTGAATTAAATGAATTTCTGGGAATTAATTTGAATATTTAATCGCTGGAAAAACCCAAACCGGTTTTTACTGTTCATCCGACCGGACCCGAGTCCGAGTCAGGCTCGAGTCCGACCCGGGCCCGACCGCGCTGAAGGATCATTGTTTTTTTGATCCATGTGTTTTTGATGATGAGTATTTGAATATTCGAAGAGATTTGAAAAGATTTGAGTTGATTTGATTTTGGTTCAGTATTTGAAAAAGATTTGAAACCAATTTGAACCGATTTTGTTTATCTGTCGTAAACATGCTTTGGCAACCTCATTTTCCCATGTACGACGGACAAAGTTTTTGGGTCTGTCGTGAACGTGTTTTTGAGCTCATGAGTCGAACTCAATCTTCCAAGAAACCAGTAAGTTTTGCACGTACGGCGGACAAACTTCTTTGGTCAGTCGTGAATGGCTTTTTGAGGTTTGATTTCGCATGTACAACGGACCGATTTTGCTTGTCCGTCGTGAACATGTTTTCGCCGGAATGATTTCTTCTTGAAACCGAGACTTTCATGTGTACACCGGACCGATTTTGTCTGTCTGTTGTGAATGGTTTTTTGAGTGATTTTTCATGTGTACGCCGGACCATATTTGTTTGTCCGTCGTGAATGGTTTTTTTGCTGAATTAGGGTTTTGAGCAAAATTGGAATTGTGTTTGATTCGTTTTTGAGATTATGAAGTTTGTGAGAATTTCATGATGCTTCTTTTGAAGTGGACTTTATGCAATGCTCATGTGAGTGGTTGCATGGTTTAATGTGAGTCAAGTCGCGGACTTGTGCTCGGAATCGTTTTGTGGTTTGTTCATGTGCAGGTATTGCTCAAGGGCGAATGTGGTCGATGACGGGACAGGAACTAGGTTCATGGAGGAACTGAGGTTCGGGACTAGGTTCAGGGTGAACTGAGGTCTTGGTGGTCAAGGATGTCATGCGGGACGTTCGGGCTAAGAGAATGGTGCACATGAAGAATGGTTAGTCACGTGAGAATGGCATGAGGTCATTCGCGTGCAAAGTGTTAGTCACGTGAGTATGGTAGGGTTGCCATACGCGTGCAAGAGTTGTACTCGGCCAGGTTGGGCCAAGTGGAGTTGTGTTGAATACATGCTCTTTCTAGGATTAGGAGTGGGAATCCTTTTAGGATTAGGAATCCTTCTAGGATTAGGACTCCTTCTAGGATTATGTGTGTTTGCCTTCTTTAAATAGAGGGGTTGCCTCCTGTTGAAGGCAATCAAGCTTTGAGCAAGCTTTAGGGTTGTACTCTTTTGTTTGGAGTATTTTAGACAAAAGAAAGGAGAAATAAAGATCAAGTTCATCAAATCTTTCGGCGAGCTACAATTCTAGTTAGATTTATTCTCGCCATCTTCTGGAATAGTAAGATTGCAAAGGTCATAACTTTTGATCCGTAAGTCCGATTGAGCTGATTCTTTTTGGGTTTGATTTGTATTGGAATCTAGTTTCTCGTGTCCAAATTTCAGATCGATCGGACGGTTGGATCTCCGGAAATTCGCGTTTTACCAAACCTCTATCATTCTGTTTTTTTTTCGAAAACGATGCAATTATTTGGTTCTGTTTTGGGGTGAACTTTTAGTAGGTCAAGAATTTGGTTTTAGCTTCCGCACAATCATTCACCCCCCCTCTGATTGCTATACTCGGTCCTACAAGTGGTATCAGAGCCAGGTTTTACTAATCCATCTTAACAGGTGATTAGTAAACGGTAAGTTATGGCAACAGAGATATACTCGAACAAGCCGCCAATCTTCAATGGCACAGACTTTCCCCACTGGCTGATTCGGATGACTGCATACCTTCAAGCTCAAGGTAACGCTATTTGGCGCAAGGTAAAGATTCCATACGAGCTTCCTTCAAATGATGATATTGATAAAATCGAGTTTGAAAAAGATGTTGAAAACAATAATAGAGCTAGAAACATATTGCTTCAAGGACTTGCTAGAAAAGAATTCGATAGAGTCTGTCATTTACTCACTGCTCATGAAATTTGGAAATCTCTTCAAGATTATCATGAGGGCACTGACTCTGAAAAGAAGCTAGGCAAGATCAATTTAAAAGGAATACACTAGATTTGAAATGAACTCTGGAGAATCTCTAGATGATTGTTTTGCTCGCTTTAATGAATCTTAAACAATCTTAGAGTGTAGATGTAAAGTACACTGACTCTGAAAATGCTAGACATTTCCTATCATCTCTTGATCTTAAAATCGGCAAATGAAAGTGTTGCTTTTAGGGAAGCTCACAAGATGAGTGAAATGACTTTGGATAAACTATATTCTAGTCTCAAGACTTTTGAGATAGACATTGTTTCAAGAACATCCAATGATAACTCTATGGCTCTTAATGCTAATTCCTCTTCATATGATAATGCTACTAGTTCTTCATCATCATATTCCATTACTGCTTTGAGTGCTCTTAGTGATGAACAGCTAGATCAAATACCAAAAGATACACTTGCTCTTCTTTCCAAGCGTGTTAATGCAGCTTACATGAGATCAAGGGAAAGAAAAGGAGCCTCCATCCATCGCTACAATCAAGCAAGAAGGGGGCACATCCGTGCTAAATGTTTCAAGAACAAAGATAGAGAGGAGAAGAAGCAAAGCAACTCCTCCAAGTCCTTCCGGCCAAGAGAGAGCAAGGATAAAAATAAGCAACGGACGAAGAAAATGCTCAACAAAGTCTTCGAGGCAATTGGTCACTTAGACTTAAGCGACATTGATGACTCAACTGAAGATGAGAAGGAAGCAAAGCAAACGAAGCTCAATGAGAAGGATTTCACCGGACTGTGCTTCATGGCAAAAGGGAACACTAGTGATTCTAGTGACAACGACAGCACCTCCAGCGACGATGATGAGGTAATGCCTTCGTATAATGAGCTTTGTGAAGTTTTAGTCATATTGAGAAAATCTTTAAGAAAATCTTCACTCAAAAATAAAAACTTAGAGAAAGATCTATCCATGCTGAAAACTGAAAATTTTGATCTTAGAAATTCAAATTCTGAAAATACATGTGATTCTTGCTTAGATCTCAAATTTGAAATTAAATCTCTAAAAGAGGAACATGTGATTAAACTAGAACAAGTTTATGCCGAACAATTGAAAAATGAAAAACTTGTGAAAAATATTGGTTGCTCTACTGATAGTTTACATAATCAAATTGCTTGCTCTAAATGTTCAATTCTTGAGTTGAAATTAAAAGATGCAAATTGTAGAGTTACCCAATTAACAAATGACATGTTCACTTATGAAATTAACTCGTGTTCAAATTGCCAGAAACAGAAAGCTAAAATCGACACTCCTTGTGATAATTGTTTAACTCTTGCTAAGAAAGTTGATTACTTGCAAAATTCTTTGGAACGTTTCACTGATGGCAAGAAAAACCTAAACATGATTTTGGATCAATCAAAAGTCAGCACTCAGAACAAAGGTTTAGGTTTTGATTCTTATGCTCATCATAAATCACATGCTCCCACTGTTGTCAAAACACTTGAAAGTGAAAAATTTGAAATTGTCAATGAGCCTAAGAAAACTGTCTTTAAATCTGCTGGTCTTTTATCTTCTACTATGATGAATGCAAAATGTGCTTCTACTGTTAAAGCAAAACATCATGTTAAGTACACTTGCACTCATTGTGGTAGAGATGGACATTTAGTAGACTTTTGCTTTAGACTAGCTAAACAACAAAATAGAGAAAAGTTTAATGCTAGGTCTAATTTCAGGCATGTGCACGTTTCATTTCTCATTATGTGCCTAGGGTGATGCAAACACCTCTTGTTGCTAAGAACACGAGAAAAGACAAATCTGCTTTTATGCATAAGAATGCTCGTGAGCAGTTAATCGTTAGGCGTCGTGTGTCTCAGTACTGGATTCCTAAACATCTTATTTCTAACCCCAGTACTGAGACATCGACACTTTCTGCTTCTATGTAGGCTTCTTACGCAAGGAAGGGGAACATATGGCTAGTAGATTCCGGATGCTCACGCCACATGTCTGATGATAAGAATTGGTTCTCCTCCTTCACTCGTGCATCTCGTGCTAAAAGTGTTATTTTTCAAGATGCTTCTTCCACCTCTGTTTTCGCAAAAGGCACCAGTCCAAATAGTGCAGGTACAGGTGCATATGTTCAGGGAGAGAGTATCTTTGTTGATGAAGATGATGATGATGCTGTTAAGGATGAGATAATTGGAGTTTGCTGTATGTTTGTGTGCTCGTTTTCAAGCTTCCTCGCGTGCTTCACATCGATAAGCTATCAAGAGGATTTTAAGGTATCTCTGTGGTACTCAAGATTTTGGCATTTGGCTTTCTGTTTCCTCATGCATTAGTGTAAGAGCTTTCTGTGATGCTGAATTTGGAGGATGTAGAATTGATAGATGTCGACGATCTGTTTCGCCGGCAATGAGATTTGTGATTCTAGGGGATTTGTGCGTGATCTGAGCTTGATGGTAACACAGGATGCGAGGGCAATCTGTTTTAGACAGGTTCGGGCTCTCTCGGAGGAGATAATACCCTAGTCCTGTGTTCTTGGATGTATTGTCTCTCTCTTTCTTGTTTCTCCCTCCTCCTTATATCGGGGGAGGATACATGATAGTCGGGCGCCACCGGCCCCGAACATGGTGGCCTCGAGCGACATGTCCCTTGTCCTTATCCGCCTTCACGCTCTACGCCCTGGAGAGGTGGTTATGCTTTCTCCGACCCACGCCTGCCGCCTTGTCAGGTTCCAGCTTCCGCAGGCTCTGGCAATGTCAGACCGCATGCCTTGTCCCTGGCGGGTTGTTAGGGGCGGGCACGGCTTCCGTGAAGGATCGGGAGTTGTCTTGGGGAGCAAGTCGAAGGTCTCCTCTGGGCCCGCGTTGCGCTTACGGGCTTTGGGCTTTACATTCCGCTGTCGAGGCGATCGGTGTAGGCCCCTCTTGTGGGGCCCCTGTCTCTGACATCCCACAATAGAAAAAGTACATCTGGTTCATGCCACTTCTTGAGTAATTCTCTTTCTTGGACACATTGACATCAGATTTCACTTTCTTAGAGATCATGTTGAAAAAGGAGCTATTGAACTGAAATTTGTTGATTCGGGTGCTCAGCTTGCTGATATTTTCACTAAACCGCTTGATTTTTCTCGTTTTGCTTTCTTACGCGGTGAACTTGGGATCATATACATACAAGTTATTTTTAGATTTACAAACACCATTCCCATGGTTCAAGAACACATGAAAAAAACCGACATGAACATGATTTTTATAAAAATGTCAACATCTAGTTTAGTGATTTACCAACATGTACATAGTAGCATCAAAGACAGTGCAGCACAAGCAACACTTCCTAGCATCAATAGGCAGAACTACTTTGACTAGCAATAGTTTAATTGTTTAATTCACCATTAGACCCATTGCATCATTGATCGAGCATACAACTAGGCAACACCATCCATGAATGATTATGAGAATACTCATTGAGGAGGACGCCGATGGTAGAGGAAGTCCCCAGGGAGGATGAGGAGAACACCGGGGTGGAGGAGGTCACTGAGGAGGAGATTTGGAGAGAAACATCGCGTACATGGGTCTAGGATTTGGGATGTGAAAGGTTGCAAGGGGAAGAAGTGGGAGGGGGGAATTTTATAGGTGGGTCATCTATATCGGTTATGAAATCAAAACTAGTAGAGATAATTTGGGCTTCTCTATCAGTTCTAAGCTACGAACCGATAGAGATAATACATATATAATGTGTAAGTCTCACCCACTTACATCAGAATAATGGAACTTGGTATATTCTATAATCGAGCTACCATATTTCTTCGATCATCCCATAGTAGGAGTTCATTGCGGTTGAGGATCTTTTTTTGAGTGATCATCGAACAAAGCATCTATGCTTCTTGACTTTCAGTGTAAAAGGTGTAGCCATTAATATCGTACCATTAGCATGTCTGTGCATTAAATCTTGGTTCGTCAGCCAACCATTTGACACCCTCACTAACGGAGACCTTCGCCTTTCCTTTGAACCATGTAAGGAATAGGCCTTTTTGTTCTCGTGTGATGGAAAGTTCATCCATATGTGGATTCTCTTCTCGTAATATCAACTTGTGCTACTTGATATATGGGTGAGCTTCTAAGCTATGTTGCAAGATTGTGAGATGTGCTTTATAATACATATCTAACCATGGGACCCACAAGTTTGCACCCAATGGTTCATTTGCCATAAAATCTACCCTTATGATGAGATACAGGAACATCAATTGCCTGCCTTTTACCTAGATAGTTCATGCAGAACTCAATAACCACTTCAGTCCCATAACCTTCAACAATACTACCCTCAGGCGTTAACCAATTCGACATGTATGGCTTTAACGGATTCATATAATGTAGGAATGCAGGTATACAAATCTTAATATCTCTAACAAGGTGAACAACAAGGTAGACCATGATGTCAAAGAATAACGGAGAAATGCATCTCAAGCTAACATAGAGTCTGCACCACTTCACTCTGCAAGTTGTCTAGTACATCAAGATCAATAACCTTGCAACAAATCACATTGAAGTAATAACATAGCTTCGTGATTGCCAACCTTACATCTCTGACAGAATATTTCTGATTGCAACAGGGAGTATATGGGTCATCAAAATATGACAATCATACAACCTAATACCAAGCAACTTCAAATCATTCATGGACACAAGCTTCTTAATGTTTGCAGAGTAGCCTGATAGAACTTTAATACCTTAGAGACACTTGCAGAGGTCTTCTTTCTCCTTTTTGGATAAGGTGTAGAATGTTGTAGGGATGTATGAACCTTTTTCATCCTCCTCTATCACGTAAGCTTGGCCTGATTCCTATGTAGGTCATATCGTGGCAAGCATTCACACCATCCTTGGTCTTCCTAGGTATGTTGAGCAAGATACCAACCAAATTGTCGCAAACATTCTTATCAATGTGCATGGCATCAATACCATACCAGATATCTAATTCCTTTCAGTATGTTTGGTCCCATAATATTGACATTTTCTTCCAAATAGTCCTCAGACAAACAGATGTACGACTCTTTCCATATTGAACATCGATATCCGCCATGCGTGAATATACTATATTTGCACTCATAGGCTATGGGGCCAAACGAATTTTTCTCTTCCTATCAAATTTGTCATCCATCTTATGTTATCGATTACTTCTAAGTAGAAATATATTGTGACCCATGTACAAAGTTTTCTTGAAATGTGGCAACCGCAAGCTTTTAGTCTCCTTTGACAAATAAGACACACATTTTCTCCCTTCATACTGTAGCTAGCCAAATTATAAAGGGCTGAAAAATCATTTATGTTGCAAAATATTATAGCCCGTAGGTTGAAGTTCTCTCTTTTGTATGCATCTCACACCGCGACCCCCTCATTCCACAATTTTACCAAATACACAATCAATGGTGCTAGGTACACATCAATATCATTTCTTGGCTATTTGGATTTCTCACCTTTTGAAGAAAACCAGAAATGAGGGCAAATTGAGGGGGAATTAACCTCCTCAAGCTAGAGCTTCAATTTTGCCCCCTTAAAACCCATCCTAGAGGATATCATAAATTCTCACCCCTATTAATGCTTATAACCATACAATAAGTTGTGTTTTTTTTGTGGCGGACACGGTTTTTTGGACTACTGGACCAGTTTAAAGGAGGGTTTGGCCCGAAGCTTATAACCTACTAGATAGGCACATCCTGGTCGGTTCCAAGATGAAAACTGACTATGATATATTCACATCCCCATCGGTCCTAACCTCATAAACTGATCGTGATGACCATAGTAATCATTATCGGTTCATATGTCATAACTAATAGTGATACATAGAACATCACTATCGGTTCTGATCTAAAAAACGATAGTTTTGATGGTGGTCATCACTATTGGCTCATCAGTATCGGTTATGTGGTATATCGATAGTGTTGTGCACCATATTTCTCACACATGCGGAATCATCCATCACTATCGGTTTTTTCATCAAAAGTTGGGAATTGACCCAAATGAAGAGATAGTGTTGTATTATTTTGTAGTGAGAAATAATGTGAGACACATTTTGGTCGCAACCTCGGTCACTACTGCACGCATTTCTTTTCTTTTTTGATGGTTTACAAGCAACCAGTGCCTTGGTTATATAGTAGTACTTAGGTTCCAAATTTTGTTTTCAGTTCACATCACGCCACCCATCGAAATCTAAAATTTCAAAGAAATCTCATTATTTCGGAAAAAATCCATATGAAATTCAAAAAGTAAAACTAAATCCGGAATTTTTTGAAAGATTTCCAAAATTTTGGCCAAAAATTTGAAATTTCGTCCGAAATTACTGAAATCTTAGCAAATTTCAACTGAATGACAAATAGTTCAAACAATGTTAAAAAATTTTGAAATTTTTTTGGATGGTCCTGACACATCATTAATATTCGCATAAAAATTTCATATGTTGAACAAGCCTGAGGAATTTTTAAAAATTCTGAACATGTTACTGCACTGATAAAAGGCTGACCAGCAAATTTCAACCGAATGAAAAATGGTGTAAATCATGTTAGAAATATTTTTTTTAAAAAAAAATAGATGGTTTTGATACATCAATAATATTCTCATAAAATTTTTAGATGATGATAAATCTTGAGTAATTTTTAAAAATTTGGACAGTAGTACTGAAGGCTAACAGATAAATTTCAACTGAATGAAAAATGGTTCAAACCACGTTATAAAACTTTGAAAATTTTTGTGAATGGCCTTGATGTATCACTAATGTTCCCATAATATTTGAAGATGATGATCAAACTGGAGAAATTTTTAAAAATTATGATAGTGCAAAATACTGTAAAATTGTCTCCCGCGGCAAGATAAAAGGGAAAAAAAATTCAAAAAAAATCATAAAATAATAGCTTGATAACATAAGTCATAGAATTCTCATTTTTTAGTTGAAACACAATATGCACCTACTCTTCTTTGACAAAAGATGCATCGCATCATGCATATATATATATATATATATATATATATATATATATATATAATTTTTGTATATATATATATATTTCAAAAATTTTACATGTATTCCTCATAAATAGCATTCTAATTCTCTATAAAAAAATGGTCCCAAATCCCATACAAAAGCATAGCAATTGGGCAAAAAAAAAAACACAAAATCTCGCCGAGATTTTAAATTACTATAGCAATTTGATTTTTTCTTTAAATTTTTTTATTTACCCAGGATTATGAATCTCGAAGATTTTAAATAGTTTAAACACACAAATTCTAAGATGAGACTTTTTTTTGGCTGGATGGAGTATTACTGCAAAAAAAAAATTTGATGTTCACCTGCAGATCTGCTATGTAAGGGAAGATGGTGGCGTGGTGTTCCCGGATGGCAGCACGATCAAAGCAGATGTCATCATGCACTGCACTGGGTATGTATCTATGAACTGCTGTGGGCAAAACCATTTCTTTTGACATAAATTAAGCAATGCGTTTCTTGTTACTTTGTCTGAAGCTAAAAGCGTATTCCCTCGATGCATTTGTATGTTGACTAGCTATAAGTACGATTTCCCATTCCTCGGGGAAGATAGCTCTATCACCCTGCACGACAACCGCGTCGATCCGCTGTACAAGCATGTTTTCCCACCAGAAGTGGCTCCCCAGCTTTCCTTCATTGGACTGCCGGTGAAGGTCAATCGCTTCCTGTCGCCACAGATGCACTTGTAACTGACCTCTTGAAATTTCTTCAGATTATACCTAGTAATCTGAAACATTGCGGCCTCTTGAAATTTCTTCAGATTATTCCTTTCCCGTTGTTTGAACTCCAAAGCAGATGGGTTGCTGGTATTCTGTCAGGACGGATCAGGCTTCCATCAAAATTGGAAATGCTGGAAGATGTGAAATCCTTCTACTCGGAGCAGGAAGCTCGGGGATGGCCCAAGAGATACACCCATGACTTCACATACTATCAGTACCAGGTAGGTAGCGCACACGAGAGATACCTGTCTAGCTAGCTAACCGAGTTTTCTGAAGTACTTGAGAGCTGTCGACGTCTATCGCCATATATCAACATTTTGCAGCGGATATGCATGGCTGCGTTCACCCTAATAATCCTGCTGCGTTTGCAGTTCGAGTATGACGATTGGCTCGCGGAGCAATGCGGCCATCCGCCAATCGAAGAATGGAGGAAACTGATGTATGCTGCTCATAGAAAGAACAAGGTAGCTCGTCCTGAGAGTTTCCGCGATGAGTGGGAAGACCGTCACCTGGTAGCTGAAGCAAATGAACATTTCAAGAAATACTTGTAACTCTATCTCATGAGACTCCCATCTCCATATATATTCGATCTGTCCATGTATGCATGCACATATATACATGTAACATACACAAACCTGAATGTATTTCTCCATGCATACTACATACGTCACTAGCTACACCATGGCACAATATCACCCACAGCGCGGCAGCTGCCCATGCCCTTGCCCTGAGATCACTGTTGGCCGGCAAAGGCCACACCTGCGAACAAATGATCTGTCAGCAAAACTTCGCCCGACAGAAATCAGCATCCGAAGAAACTCAAGCTAGCGAAACTCTCTGCAGGTGACAGATACAGTTTTGTTTCGTACTGTCACGACTCAGGAGACCACGCCAGTCAGCACTTGACAAGTGAAGCTTTAGATTGATTTGTATTTGTTGAGATATAGCGGTGCTCTTAGTCCTAGTTATTGAGATACGATTAGATTTTATTTTTTTCTGGGAGAACGTGAATCTATCTCTATTAGGTTTTCACTATAAATATAGTACCCAATTGTAAAAAAAAAAATTAATTTAAGAAAAAGAAGAGAGTGTTGTCTCCCTATATCCTGCATATTCTTCGTGTTTGTTTGGGCTATTTGATTGATACGGCCATGTGTTTGATCTATGGCGGTTGTCAACGTTTTACAACATGTTATCCTGCGTTCACCCTAATAATCCTGCTGCGTTTTACAACGTGTTTGTTTTTATCTTTTTGATTGGCTCATCGAAAACACGTGAAACTTTGTATGCATCTTCTTATGAATATCAGGAACCTATTAAAACCTTAAATCATAAGTATTGATATCAAAATTCTGATCTTTTTCAAATCAAAAGAAGGATGCATAAAAATCGGGCAAAGATCAAGAACTCCTAATGCATGCCTGTGGGGATTTGATAATCAAGATGATCTTATATGGCCACCCACATGCACAGGAAGTAACAACAAGGCAAGAATAAGCCTCAAACACCCTCAAACACGATTTACAAAAATTTTCTTCTCTCAAGCAAAAAGATCGATTTCTAGGATAAGCATAGAAGAGACTTGCCTAGATGATTGGAATATGATCTGAAGAAGACTCCTCCATCAATCATTCATGCTTGGTATAAGATCCACAAGCATTTAGAAGGAGGGGAGGCAAATCCAAATGTGCAAAAAGTAAATTGCAAGAATTTAAGACATAATGTAAATTTTAGAATATGGAATGAAATTAAACTTGCATTGCTTTGAGATAAAGGTTTACAAAGCCTCACAAGCAGGTGGGCAAAGTTCAAAGGAGCACAAAGAAACCAAAATCCTTCTCACAAGACTTAGGGAAGAGGCATCCATCTACCCCTCTATTTATAGCCCAACCGAGTCAATCTCTACCCTTGGATGGCTTCCTTCATCCATAAGGAACCTCAATAAGGGTTGTGATTGACTCACTCACTCCTACATGGGCTAATCTGAAACCTACTAACATAACGGTTTTTACACACTTCTCAAAGCAAGCTAACTTGTCTTCTCGGCTTGCAGTGACTCCAACCTCAGTCATCTACCAGCAATCCCGACCATATGGACCTTAACTCTCATAGCCTAGTCCCGGTCTTCTCGACCTCACTATGACCTAGCCCTGTTGTCCTGTAACCATCATAGACAAGGGAACACATCACATAGCATTGCTCGATAGAATTTGTAATTAATGTCCCTAGGCAAAAATTAATTCTTACTTCACATGTAAAATCGACACTACCGCCAACTAGGGGCCGGTAGTACTGCAGGTTTGATACTACCACTCCCTAGTGACCGGTAGTACCACCTGGCCTGAAAACCTAGCGAAGTCTCAAGGCCAGTAGTGTCATCTGTAAAATAACTACTGCTGTAGAGAGGCCACAGTATCGTAGGGCCAATAGTGTCATCTGTAAACCAATAACGCCAGCATTGGAGGAGTTCCAGGAGGAGCTGACGAACTAGGGGCGAGCCCAGTCAGTTGCCTGTGGCATATTGGTTGGCGCCACGCGTTTCTTATTTTCCGCTGCAAGTTTATTTGAGTAAGACTTAAGCCCTGCGAGGCGTACTTTTGTAACTTGACCATAATCTCGAGCAATCGGTTATATTTTCCTTTATATAAATTACTTTACTATTTTGTTGAGTATGATTGTGGTATTTACCGATGTTGAGACTGTGTGCACTAGCGTGATCCTGGACTAGTGCTGAATACACAAAGGGTCCGGATTTGCATATTTGGGTCCCAACAATCACCCAGATCTGATGGGCAGATCGTATATGTTGATACGGTCATACTCACTGTGGCCGAGTTCCTGTATGAGAATGTTCTTTGCCTTAGAATTTGCCTCAACGTCAGCCATATTTGCAAAGTTGACATTCTCATCGGCAGGAACCTCATACGGGAGTTTCACCTTCTGCCATATCAAGAAACCGTGGGCAGTGATGTTTGACTCCATGCTCGACTTCCAGAAAGGACAGTCGACTCCAGCAAAAATCAAAGGCTTAGTGAAGTACATGTCCATCGCCATGGCTCTTGAGACTAGTCAAGATCTAAAAAGAGCAAAACTAGCTCTAATACCAATTGAAAGATCGAGATGGCAATCAGAAGGTGGTGAATGATCCCAAATTAAATTATCCCCCACCTATTGGACAAGTAGAAATCAATCAAAAACACACACAAAAAGAAAAGTGCAAAAATCTCAACAAAACAACCTGATGGCGGCACTACCGGTTCTAAGGGGCGGTAGTACCGACTTGTGGTACTACCGCTCCTACTGGGTGGTAGTGCCGATCCTGATGAACATAGGCTGAAACAACACGAACTCAAAACCAAAAAGATATGATCTTTTGATCTAATGGTCCAAAGTTCATTAAACTTGGCAGACACCTTCTTATGAATGTTAGGAACTTATTCCACCAACCAATCCATGAGATTGACATCAAAGTTCCGACCTTTAACCAAGCAAAAGAAAAGTGCACCAAGTTTGATCCAAAACCAAAAGCTTGATCCTAGGCTTGCTCGTGAAATTTTGATAATCAATGTGAACTTGGATACAATCACACATGTCATAGCAAGCTAGAGAACAAGTAGAACCTTCAAACACGATCTACAAAGGATTCTTCATGAAGAACAAAAAGATTGGTTTCTCGCAAGAAAGAGGCAAAGAATGCCTAAAGGATTGGGATATGATCTACGAGAAGACTCATCTAATCAATCACTCATCTTCGGCAAGAAAAGCCACAATCAATTAGAAGGAGGGAGGCAAATCCAAATTGCGTAATATAAATTGCAAGAAAGTAAATACTGAATTTAAATTGTGTAAAATAAAGACATAATGTAAATGCGGAATTTAGATTCACAAGAATAGTAAAAAAAATCTTTGTATTTCTAGTGGAAAGGTTTACAAAGCCTCACAACTAGTGGGCAAAGCTCAAAGGAGCATATAAAACCTTCAAGAGGGGAGGCTACCCCTACCCCTATATTTATAATGTCCATGAGTCATCATCCACCCTTGGATGAGTTGCTTCAATCCTAAGCTAACCTCTAAGAGCCAGGATTTGATCCCACACAGTTACCCATTTGGCTAACCCAAAACCCACTAACAAATGAGTTTTATCCACTAAGCTAACTTGACCGCTACTCTATCCTCTAAACCATGATCCAATGGTTTTCCTTGACCTGGTAGCCTCAAGCCAGCATCCACTTGATTCTCTTGACTCTTTGACTTGCACCCGCTCCATCTCCGACCACCATCCGGCGATCACCGACCTTCCGGACCTCCGACGCACCTTGCCTTGTCCCGGCCATCCTTCGCCTCACCATGACCTCGAATCAAAACCCTGTAATCAACAAAGACAAGAAAACACCTCACATAGCATTGTTCAACAACAATATGCAATAATCATTCAAGAATAATCAAATTTTCTTTAGATCAATTCATGTCTCATAGACAAAGTCGGTACTACCGATAGTACCGCTTGGCCGGCACTACCGCTCCCTAGAGGCCGGTAGTGCCACACCCAGTAAAATCCTAGTGAAAATCCCTCTGAAAAATAACTACCGCTGTACTAAAGCCGGTAGTACCACAACTTCGGTAATACCGCTCCAAAAATCGGTAGTGCCGCTCAACTCAAACCAGAGAACCTTCGATACTAACTGTCGGGACCCCGAATTTGCAAATCCGGACCCTCTGTGTATTCAGCACTAGTCCAGGAACGCGCTAGTGCACACAGTCTTAACATCGGTATATATCACAATCATACCAAACGATACTATCAAAGTACTTTATTTAAATAATCAAAGGGTTACTCGACCTTATGGCCAAGTTACAAATATATGCCTTGCAAGGCAAAACTTATTGAAAGAGAAATATGGCGGAAAATCAAATAAACTTAGTGGCGCCATCCAAGATACCACAAAGTAACGATCCAGGCTCGCATCCCTAAGTAGACGGGTCCTCTTGGAACTCCTCTTCCGAATCGGCGTAGTCTCCTCTTCAAGCCCGGTATTGTGTTGAGGCAAGGGTGAGTACTTGGTACTCAAATAAGTCATGCATGAATGCAAGCTAATATACTATATGCATGGCTTAGTTCAAAGGAATAGCTATGGTATATTTAAGAAATGTGACTTTTGACAAGTAATATAAGTAGATTCAAAGCGTGAGAAATAAGTAAAGCATAAATAACTTTTCAAGAAGTTTAATAAACATTTTTCCCATCCTAAACCATATTTCCATCATCTTCCTTGTTAAACCAACCCATCTTTTCAAAACCAAGTTATTTTGAGAAAAATCTAACCCTTGATGTAATTCGGCGATGTGTCCAATACAGTGGACTCGGCTATTCAAATAGATTCTACACTCTGCAGAGGTTATGCACTTTACCCACAAGATCAGTCAAACACCACAAAGGCGAAGTTCCCGTGAATAAAGCCTTTCGAAGCCTCAAACAACACAGTGGTCCTCTCAGGTTCGTGCTCTACACCATCCCTTCCCTTAGCCAAGGCGAAGTATGGGACCAACACACCGTTAGATGGGTACAGCCACAGCCACGATCGCCCCCCGCACAATCACACAAGCGGTGTAATCGACACCTCGAGGCTCCACAAGTGAGTCCTTAGCGACTTAGTCAACTAGGGCCGCCCATTCGACCATGTGGTTGCAAGTATGACCAGGTTCAAAGGCTTGCAAGGTTAAGTCCTTAGAGTGACGAGGCAAGACTACCCGAAAAACCAAATCAACACTCCCAATGCCACAACCGCCCACCTGATTACTCTTGCCACATGCCCCGATAAAATCAAGTTTATCAAACCCAGTTGATTACCATGCACCACGTGCCATCAACATCACATGATACTTTCCAAAACAGGTTCAATATATCATTAAGTCAATATTAGCATTTGTTTATCCAAAATCATGTCATGAGCGAGTCTAAGCGATACTACAATGATCTAAACCCATGTTGGCAATTTAGTAATGTCCAACTAGTAAACCACAACTAGGGTGACAAAAGGTCATGGCACATACTTAAGTAATCAAGGTGTCATATAACAAATTGGTATTTATCTAACCCCCATGTTTAAACCAAGTATTTTTCTAATTGAACTAGCATGCAATAGTTTAAATCAAAATAGATTTCGAAATAGGATCAATATGGTCAAAGCACAACTTGCCTTCAAAAAGTACTTGCTCTGGTCTTGAGTTGGATCCTGAGTCAACACTTCTCCCTCGAATCCTTCCAGACTTCAACGTCTACTAGTAAGCGTGCAAATAGCAAATACACAAATAAACACTATGCAAAAAGATCCCAAAACTCCAAATAAAATCCATAAACAGAGAGAACATAATTTTCCTGGATTTTTAGAAAATAAATCACAATTTGAGTTCGCATAAAAGTTATGATTATTTAAAGTTTAAATAATCAATTAAATAATTTTGCAGAGAAAAACTTTAGTCCAAAATTAAATAAAATTTATATTTAGGTAGATCTCAATTTTATACAAATTTAGAAATTTGAATCGCCTCCAATTCCGAGTTGAAGCAAAAGTTATAAGCGTTTGAAGTTTGAATCTAAATTTGAATCAATATTTCGAATTAATAAATCATTTTCGGGAAATTAATTATTATACAAAGGCATGGACACGTGGCAGGCTCCTGATTGGCTTCTTGTCGTCGCGATCCATGGGCTCGGTCCGCCTTTCGGCTCGGTCCACGGTGGACTCGGCCCACGGCTTCCACGTGAGATCGACATGCTGGCCCGCTTCGGGTGACGTCATCGGACGTACGGGCTCACCATGGTGTCGACAGTGGGGTCCATCGCTGATGGCGTGGCGTCGGCGCAGCTGGGTTAGCCATCGACATGCGGGCCTTCGACACGCGGCCCCGCGGCGTGGTCGATCTACACGTCGCGTGGCGGCGGCCCAGCCGCCGGTCCAACTTCCCGACACGTGGCGCAATCTCGGCGTTGGTTTGAAAATCAACGCGCGGATTGGATCCGTGGTTAACACGCGTTGAAACTACGATGCTCAAGTGAGCGCTCGATCTAGACGGACGGTCCGGATCTAATCCTATAATCGCCTGATCGACCGCGTGGCGATTGTGAACTGCTGAATCTTGATCCAACGGTCCCGAATCTAATCAGGTTTGGAACGCGTGATCTCACCTCAACCGCTCGATCCGGATCTCGACGGTCCTCTGAGCTCGGGACGGGCGATGGTTTCCGCAGCTGGCCCGGCGCTGCTTGACGGAGCGAGATTTATGACTACAACACGGGGCTTCTAAGCCCGACGATGAAACCTCGGCCAGGTGCGTCTCGTCGCGGGGACTCGGATCGGGCTCCTTCTGGCGGAAGACGACGACGGCAGCGAAAACGGCGCAAACGCGCAGCGGAGGAAGAACAACTCAGCGGCGATTTGGCTCAACGGCCTTTCAGGCGAGATGGTTTTGGAACGGGTGCGCAGGATGAGGCAACCTGGGGCGTCTCATGCTTTAAATAGCCTCGGCGTTAGTGCCTAGCCCGGAAACCTAGTCTGCTACTACGGCGGGCGAAGCGGCGGAGTCGGCTCGGACTTCAGCGAAGACGACGAATCGTGGGCCGTCCCACGGCACGATCGACGGCCACGATCGCGACAGGCGCGATCGGATCCGGCCGGATACGGCTCGAACCGTCTGGTGATCGGTAGATTGGATCTTGATCCAGCGGTCTGGGATTGATTAGGGTTAGGAGTGGGTTTGGTGAGTCACGTGGCTCCTGACTCGAACTTCAGTCCGACTCGGGCTCGTCGGATGAACAAGAACTACCCGTCGGTCCTTTTCCAGCGAATTAATATTTAAAATAATTCGAGTAATTCATTTAATTCATTAAAAATAGCAATGACTGAAAAATTCCAGAAAAATTCTGGAAAATATTTTGGATCATTTTGGACTCAAATAAAATATTTCCAACAAAAATTTATTTGCAAATTTAAATTCTTTAATTATTTCAAAATGGAATAAATTCAAATAAATTCCAAATAAATCCAAATAAATTCCAGAAAATTCCAAAAATTCACCAAAGTGCCAAATCACACATGAATTTAAGAAAAGCAAAATTTTGGGGTGTTACACTAACACAAGTCGGTACTTCTGCCGCCTAGGTCCGGTAGTACCGCAGGTCGGTACTACTGCTTGAGACAGACAAAACTCAAAAATGCTTCGAATTGAAAATCCAATTCAAATCCAAAATCAAAGCTGAGCAACCCAAACTCAAATAATGTTAAATACTCATCACAAACATGGATGAACCTCCACATGGTCCTTTACCAACATCAGCAAAAGTAAAGAGACTATCTCTATGCATACTCAACCTGCATAGCTATACGACCTGAAAACACTGAAGGTCCAAAGCTTCACTAATTTCCCTTACAAAACTTCACCAAATGATCGAGAGGATCTCATGTAGCACATAGTATTTCACAACCACTATTATTACCGTATTAGCAAATCTCAGAAAGTAAAAAAGTTTAAGAGTGAGTGACCTAGGCCGCTGGACCTCACGGAAGATGTCATCATCCAGCATCGATAACAGGAGCAACGGTGAATCGACCAAGGAGTTCCCAATGCCGACCCCGCCGCCGTCGCTGTGGTGTGAGGCGGAGTATGGGACCTAGATTTGGGGTTCTGTATGTGTGGATGGTTGGCAGGAGGCTGAAGCCTTGGGAAAGGCAGCGGCGTAGGAGGCTGAGGCCACGAGGAAGCAAGAGGTCCGCCGGCGGAGTCAACCACGATGGGGAGGAGCTGGGCGCTAGGTCCCTTCTCGGTGGATGTGTTGAGTCCGTATGTGGAGTGATTAGTGCGAGAGGGCCAATACGTGGGATGCTGACAGCGGCATGCATCAAGTGCTGGCATCGGTAGAGAAGGAGCGGCATTGCAGGCAAATATGGGCATCGCAGCAAAGACAGGGGAAGGATCCCCATTGGTGAGAACGATGGCCTTGCAAGGGCTGTGGCCAACCGGACAGGGAGGGCTTTGGAGGTCATGGGGGGCGACGCGGTAGGAGGAATGGTGGATGTTGGGTCGCTGACACGCGCGGCGATCGGATCTGAGAGGGTGAGGGCGAGCGAGAGGAAGGAAGCGAGGAGGCAGAGGGGCTGGTGGGCGTGGATAGGAACAGGGGACGAGGGCAAGGGGCGGCGTGGGCACAGGCTCGGGGACGGGGTTGATGGCAAGGGCGAGCGCGCGGAGGGGAGTGGCGGAGGTGGCGGTGACGCGCGCGGGTGGAGGAGAGTAGAAGGCACTACACCATGCCTCACCTTTGCCAACAATTATTAGTCGGGAAAGGTGGTCTATTTCTGTCAATTTATCTGTCGGCAAAGGTCCAACAATTGCCATCACATAAGCTGTGGGGATTAGTTTCTTATGTTGACAGGTAATCTGTCGGCGTTGATCGGTCTGACTGATAAGTTGTCGGCATATGTATAACCACATATTATGTGTCGGCCTTTCCAAAATAATCGGTCGGCATTGATATAGACCCAAAAACGCGCGCGGGCAGGAAATTTTGCGCGGGCGCAGACCAAATACACCCACGCCTCCCCGCCGCCCATGCCTCCTGAAAACCCTAAAAATTAACACCCAGCCCCGCCAGCCGCCCCCCACTGGTCTCCCCGCCGCCCGCGCCCCCACTGGCCTCCCCGCCCGCGCCCCCACTGGCCTCCCCGCCCGCGACCTCCATTTGCTGCGTCTTCCGGCACTCCGCCGCGACCCCCATCGCCTCCCGCCGCTGCGACCTCCATTTGCTGCGTTCCACGGCACCGCCCGCGACCCCGCCCGCTACTCGCGCCCCGACCATCTGCGCCCCGGCGCCGCGTCCCCCGCCAGCGACGTCGGCCATCGCGCCCCGGCCGCCGCTTACCCGCTGCTCCCTGGTAGCGCGTCCCCGCCACCATGAACGCTCGGGTAACGCTCCACGATCGCTATACGATCCAATCCGGCCCAAGAATCGGGGAAGATAACCGAACGCTTTTGCGAATCCCAAGTAGTAGTATAGAAACTAGGAGCAGAGCTGAGCTTTCCTTTCCTGTATTTAGGTACCTGCTGGACAAGCCGCGGGTCAAGCCTGTAGTGGAGGACCCCGAGAGCGACAAGAACCGGTCGTCGTCTTTGTCGAGAGGATCCGTAACCCTGATGCTTTTACCTCTTTCTTGCAAATTAGTAAATCCTTCCGCTTGTGAGATGGAGATTGTGGATAGGGTGGGCTGTATGTATGAATGTTTCCAGGTTAATTTGGTTCTTGGTCCCGTCAGTAGTTGCCGTCTCTTTTTTAGAATTGTAGAAGTGACTTGATTGCTAGTTCTTGTAAATTACATGATTACCACTTGTTGAACTCATTCCATCGCGCATGTCGCTAGTACCATACTTTACTTGTGCTTAGTTTAGCTTCTTGGTAGTCAAAAGAAAAAAACCTTGTGCCATATGTTTCAAAAAAAAGAAAAAAAAAACCCTTACATGTGTTAATGCTGCTCTTCTCTCTCAAGAATGCTCACATCTATGTTATCCGGTATGTAGATTTGTCTGATATTCGGAATTGGTTCATGATTCCTTGAAGCGGTGCAATATTGATGTTGTACCTTACGGTGACCCTTGGTTATTCTTCTTGGAGCGCAGTTGGTTTGTCTCTATTCTTTGTCACTTGATTTCTTTTACTGTTGTTGCGCTTTGTTACTTTGTTGTGATCAATCGGTCTACAAAGTGTAGTAGAGGGCAAATCATTCTTCCGAATCGAAATCAACTAATGCTTTTTACATATTATAGTTTTCTCATTTTGAATGCTGCTAATACACTTCATGTTGTTAGTTGGATGTTTGTAGTATTTTACATTGGCAAAGCTATTTTCTTGTTAATGTACTTCATATCATTAGTTGGATGTTTGTCTCTTTTATTTCCTGTAGATCATATCCTGAAGCAAATCTTACCTGCTGGAGTGGAGGTACCCTCATCTTTTGAAACAATTGTTAAGTATACTAAACTTAACTTCATGATGCTTCTTTTTGTTGTTCCATTTATAGTGTGATCTTGTTACTAATAGTAATTTGTATGATATGTGCAGGCCATGTTGCTCATCTGAACATATCGGATGACTTGCTAGCATATAAAGATGTCATAGCAAAGGTTATCTATGATGTGAGTACGCTGTATTGGCCTTTTCTTTCTGAGTAACTTACTCATTTCCTAATTCTTACATATCTTCATTAATGTGAACTACAACCAGAATTTGCTTCTGAATGTAAAGGACAAGACACTCTTGAGCAATACTTGTCATAATGAGCAAGCATAAATTTTCATTTAACACTTGGTTGCACACACATGCTTAATATATCCTATATTAATATAAGTTCAATGTCCTGCTCATCATTTTACTTTTGTACTTCCCCTAAATGTTTTTCAACATGTAGCAGAGGACCATGCAGTTTGCACATGAAAATAAGCTAAAATGAAATTGGCACAAAGAATTGTAAGCAGTACACACTGTAAAAAAAATCTAATAAACATATGAAAATGTGTGATGATAATATACATGATAGGGTTGGGGTAGCACCGATTGAAGGAAAGGTTGTCCAACATCGTTTAAGATGGTTTGAATATCTCCAACGGATTGGGGAAAACAAATTGATTGGGGAAAACAAATTGATGAAAATTGTAGCTTCATTGATTAAACGATCTCAGCAATTTCTGGTCATGTTGGTTTGCAGATCAGAGGGCAACCATCGTCCGATTGCGCCACCTGATCGTCCACCCGCCCGCCCGCCGCCGCTCCCCAATCACACGCCCAACGAATCGAGGCTCTTTGTACTTGGCTGTTTCGGTGAGTCAGTTCCCTTCTATTGGTGGTTTTCAGTTAATGGATAAAACATGGATGGATATGCCTAGGCAAACTGATGAGTATATAAAAGGAGTTGGCAGTTTTCTGGAGTTTGCTTTTAGTAATTCAGCTAAAGGAAACAAGATATTGTGTCCTTGCAAGGTTTGTAAGAATTGTTGTTGGAGAGTTGGCGATGTAGTACGCGAGCACTTGATATGTGAGGGATTTACTGAAGGGTACATGACCTGGCTGAATCATGGAGAACCGAGCACTAGCTTTTTTGCAAATGACCATCAGACTGATAGGGTAGAGGTAGAGAAGTCAAATGAAGAAGATGACATTTCTGATTTACTTCGGGACTTAGCAGGGGGTTTAATTTCTGCAGAACGCAATTAAAGATGCTGTTAGAGATCATCCTGAACTCATAGAGAAGAGTATAGGGGATGGTGATGCTTTTTTCCATGTTTGTGGGCCAGAGAAGAATGGATATATTCGTGTTGTAGGTTTGGGACCAACACCTGCTGACTTGGACATGCCTGGGGCCAAAAAATGCACGTCAACAAGGGTTCAAATGGAAATTGAAGCACGTCGACATTCTGATAAGAAAGTGGAAGCTCTTGAAAATCGGTTGGACACTCTTCAACAAAAACTTGATATGTTGATTCAGCTACATCAAAGTGCTCACAGCACTCCAAATGGATCTAATAATTCAGCTCAAGTGGTAAATTGCTCATCCTTTTTTATTTTGACTTTCTTTTTAATGAAGTAATTGTTCAATTGTTGTCCTTGTTTAGAACTTGCATAGTGGAGCTAGTCTTGCAGAAGAACAAGAAAACCATGATGATGATAATGGGTCACATGCTGGGGATGAAATGGAGAACACGCACCTAAGTGATGATGAAAACATGCTGATGACTAGGCATAGTGTGGTCTTTCCAGAGGAACAACAGGAAGAGGTAATTGTTGAACCCACAATAGTTTACCTTATATGTTGAACCCTCAATACTTTGCCTAATGTGATGAATGTAATTACTAACTTATGCTGAACTTTAATACATAATGCTCTAGGGTGGAAGGGATGTGATACTTTATAATGTTGTAAGACCCTATAATCTCCCTGTGGCTAAGGGAACAATTCAAACAACAAATCCATTATCTATTGTGGGGGGAACTCCTCTTGGCATTCAATATTGTGAGGTGGTTGTCAATCATGTTTTTGTGAGGGATGCCATTCTACCTCGTCAATATGGAGCCTTAAAGTCCGTTGGAGATGCTCGTGGGAGATGCATCGCGTGGCCACATGATAGAGTAAGACCTTAGCATACATCCATATTTCTAATGAATTTTTGGCCTATCACCTCAACATCATACCAACTTGTTGCAGATCAAAGATGATAACAAGTCTTCGAGGCAGTCAAAAGTACCTAGGGCTGGTATTATTATTTTTTTGCAGTCCAAATTGTATTTTCATGCTTGTTTCAGGTTATTTCACATTTTCTAAAAGGCAAAATTCTTCTCTTTGTTAGGTACTTAGTTACAAAAAGAAGTTCCAAGGGTTTTGAAGTGAACTCTTTTGCACTGCAGTGCCTATGTGACCACAGGTATGGCACTAGTGTAAATGTAGTAATGTATATGGCATATGTGTTGTGTTGCATCTTTAGTAAGCATGAAATAATTCGTTTTTACTAAGGTAGCACTACTGCTGTGTGATGGTGATGAAATAATTCAGTCACCAAATTGTCTTTTAGAAAATGTGATTTTTCATGTGAACCTATCTAGGTAATTTTTATATACATAGTCAAAATTCAAACGATTTGACTATGCATTTCCCAAAACAACTTATATTTGAGAATGGAGTAGATTACTTGCCTCAATTGCTATAAGCTCAAAAATCAAACATACAACAAGGCTTGGTCAATTAAGGAAAATCTGTGTACTAGGAGCATATGAATATTACAAGGTTCGTTGTGTTAGGTCAAAATCTGATTAGGCAACACGCTAGAGAAAACTAAAGCAAACTTGATACTTGATCTACTTCCATAACATATTTCGTGGTGAAAAAAATGTTAAATCCAGAAATTACATATTTAACCTGTGTTGAGCTCCAAAATTCAGTTCACCATGATAGATTCCAGCTCCAGAAAGCCATCCAAAGTGTTTAGCCCTTCTTTGCTTGATAAAAAAATGTAGTCACTGGATGTCATGTAATGGATACAAATGTTACACACAGAAAATTACTGTGCACAATAATACAGTGTATGAAATGCAGCCCTTTTACCATAGAACATCGTATAAATAAAATCAAGCTACACTTACCTATTAGGTATTTCTCACAGGAGCTTCATAAAGTAGATGGCACGATTGGAATAGCTAACAAAAACAATTGCGGCAAGATAGTTGTTATTATAGTCTTTCATGTAGGAAAGTTTTAAAATCGAAATACAACTCAAAGATCTTCTACAGAAAATTTTAGTATGTGATGCTGCTCTCTAGATGCTGACTTGAAATGCCTATGTATATAGTGTGGGACTTCTTGAGGTTACTAATTTTACTAGAATTAGTGTATATATGTGATGCCTATGTATATATGTGATGCCTATGTATATATGTGATGCTGCTCTCTAGATGCTGACTTGAAATGCCTATGTATATATGTGATGCTGCTCTCTAGATGCTGACTTGAAATGCCTATGTATATATGTGATGCTGCTCTCTAGATGCTGACTTGAAATGCCTATGTATATAGTGTGGGACTTCTTGAGGTTACTAATTTTACTAGAATTAGTGTGTTGCTGCCCTGATATGATAGCTTATATTTGTGAAAGGTAAGATTCAAAATATTACCAAATGTTCAAAACATGAAGGTATAGCAAGGATCAAATGAGTTTGACTTGTACATTTATTGTTCGTATGTAAGAAAAGTTTTGGACTTATTGGCGTATGGATCCTGCTGCCATACAGATAGATAGGATTGCTGAGTATTCCTTCTTACTTGATCTTGTCATACAGTCTAGTGATTGATATAAGAAAAGGGCATTTCTTGCATTGTTTTGTCTATCCTGATCTACATGGTTTGTGATTATTCCTTTAGCTTTGCGTTACAGTATTATTGTTGTGGATCCACAAATGTCTAATTTTGAGGTGCTACTATGGTACTGTTGGGAGCAAATTTTCAGTTAGTAAGAATTATTGTTGTGGATCCACAAATGTCCATTTGTCTGATTTTGTCACATATTTGAGATTACCTACTGACTTAGCTACCTAACACTAATTTTCTCGTTGTTTTTGCTGATTATTCCTTTTCTTCATCATGGTAGGTACATAGGTACAAGGTGCTCAGTTCGGAGTAGTAACTTTTGTGTAGTTGGGGTGCTACAAGTTTTGGAGGGGCAACCTTTTGTGCAACAAGAAAGTAGTGTTGTTTATGGTTAGAAATGTTAACTAGTAGCTAGAGAAGCATATACATCCTCTTTTAGTAAAAATGTACGCCATTATTTACTAGGTGAGACTTGGCTCATGATCTCTCAACGATTGTTACTTATTTTGGACGGGCATGTATGCAACTTAACTTATTTGGAGGATCTATGTTTATCAAACCATGTGGTGGAGATATATGTGTTGCATTATTTACATGTTGAAGTGACTATTTGAATTGTGATTGTGTATGTATATGGTTATATATGTGAGTGCCACCATTTGCATGTACAAGTGTGTATGTCAATTCAATGGTGGATAATGTGGAATTGGTTCTGTATATATTGCATATTTAATTAATTTGTATCATGTGTGCTGGCACCTTTGCCGACACAAAACTTGTGTAGAAAACTAGCTTTGGTCTATGAGGGGAAAAGTGATTAGCCAACAAGTAAAGTGTCGGCAATACATATTGCTTCGGTAAAACGATTATCGTCGGCAAAAGAAACTCATCGGCAAAGATTGTTCTGTCGGCAAAACTTAGATCTTTACCGACACTTTATCTGTCGGCAAAGCTTTAATCTGTCGGCAAAGCTTAAGCCGACTGCTTCTACCGCTACTGTTCATACACAGTCGGCTAAACTTTTGCCAACAGTTTTGGAGTCGGCGAATGTGCCTTTTGCCGACTGTACTCTGTGTTGGCAAAAATGTGGCATGTTGTAGTGAGGGAAGGAGAAGGGCAACAATGGTGGAGAATTGAGGAGATCGTGCGAGCGAACGGTTTTTAGTGACCCGTGAACGGAGTAATCGTGTGGGAAATGGGCTTTGCGCCTTACGGGTTGGACGATCGATTAAAAGAAGGGATAAATCTCTTCTTTTATTAGTTTAGATAGCTAGCGAGTTCCCCAAAATTACTTGGATCTTGTTTAGTCATAGTTTTTCTTGGTGAAACTATTTGATATTCTCTTGTTAGGCTAGATCAACAGCAATACCATACTTCGAAACACCACATCAATACTTCAATTATATTTGCAATTTCAGATTACTTTTGCTTTATTCTATCTTGTTCTTCGATTACTTGCATGAATTGATCTTCGTGATGATTGACTTGCATGAATTGATCTTCGTGATGAGGCCAATCGGGTTTGTTCCGTGCGTGGCCTTGCCTCAGCTGATGCGAGCCATGAGTGATACCCGGCCGAGCTGCGAGGCTCGATCCTGCATCTCCGATTGTAAATCCCCAATCAGGTCATGTGCATATAACACCTGGCCGGCCGGCAACACACGAGCTATCGACAGATCGTCATGGCCAACAGATCACGAGGAGGCGCCTCCTCGTGGGCCGGCGCTCCTCGTCGTCCCGACCCCGAGGGAGCAAATCAGTAGACAGAGAGGCACGGCAATTCTCTGTGCATGCATGCTTGAATGCGTGATACGATGCGCCGCCCATGATCTGTCTGTCTTGAGATCACCATGCGTGCGTGCATCTGCTCTCCCCCATGATCTTCTACTAGTTACATGCCCGTGCATTGCTACGAAAAACAAAATTGATAACGAAAAATAAAGATTAAAAAATAAAAAAAATTATTTCACAAGATCAAACATCTATCTTTAACGCTTGTTTCTTGCGAAAGCTGGCTAATTAAAGCAACGCTTCGTTTTTTGCGTAGGGCAATTAAGCAGGGCAATTAATGACGTGGGTAGAACTCACCACTGCCACCAACTGGGACAAAAAGCTGAAATATACAACAGTTAAATATAAATTTCAAAACTATACATCTGTTTAAAAAAATTTCAAATCTGACGTGGCGGCCGCCACACCGCCCGGCGGCCGCCACGCCGCGTGGTCCCAGCCCTGGCTGCCGCCACCTTCTACGGCGGCGGCAGGTGTCGCCGCCGCCCCGGACCCCGCTGCATGCTCGGCTGCCGCCACCTCACGGCGGCAGCGGTGTCCACCTCGCCCGCTCCTCCCCAGGACCCTCCCTTGACGCCCACGCCAACCGGCCTCCTTCAATAATGCATGCACTTTGGAGTGCTTTTCGGTAGCGCATGTGGATGAACAAAGGCCGGTTGGTGACGAGTCGCGTCAAGTCATTCGTGGTTCGAATCCAATGTCGCTGAAATTTTAAATTACGACTAATAGTAATGCTAAATACCATTGTTATGAAATAAATGATAACGTTATGGATAAGATAATCGCGATTGTTGTAAACGCCACAAGAATGACGCCCCCTTCTATATAAGGCGTATGCCCATCGCTCTCTCACGCTGTAATGTGTAGGCTCTTCACGCTATTGCTTGTGGCTTTGTAGTGCTCTCCCTCCCTCCCTTCGTGGTGCTCGCTTTCTTCGGTATTAGGCTTTGCGGGTTTTTGCTTGTAGAGCTGTATTGAAAGGTTTTGGTACTCCATTTGTTTTTGGTATGGGTGATAAGGTTATATTACGGTGAGAAGTATTTATGTGTGTATATTTTTGTTGCAGACCATTTGTACTGGTGGGCAGCCGTGTGATCCGACAGGTGTTCGAGTGTTACAGGCGTTCACGACTCGCTTTTGTTAACAAGGTACGTTGGAGAGGTGTTATTTCATATGCTGCAAAAGAAGATAGATAAATGAAATGACCATTCATTTGTTGGCTATGTATAATTTTTTTACTTTGTTAGAACGAAATGAAATGTAAAGTATGTGATGGCTTTCTGTGTAGCAGTAATATATATGCTATTATGTGCAGAAAACGTGAATTTACCGTGACAGCTCTAAATGTGTACGTAAGTAAGAAGATTCTAATTGAATAAAAAGTTCGACTAGCTTGTATTACATAAAATAACAACATCATTTTGGGACCATGAGTGTATGCAGAGGTCAGGACCCTCTGCCGAGGTAATGTTGAATTGTCTCGGGGGGGGGGCAGGAGCCTCCGATGACCATCGGACCATCTTTATTTCGCAGACGATTAATCGCTCCAAAGAAAGAACTGTTTTTATTTTTGGACGTAATCCCTACTTGGACCCGAAAGGAGTTGACCTCCTTTCTGAACTTAATAACTCGAACCAAAGTGGCTGATAAACCTGCATTAAATATTGGTGGCCGAAAGTTCTGGACCGGGGTAAGCTATTTTTGCCTTATTACTTATTTGACTTCGTATTGTTGTTTTTGTCTCGTTTAGGTACCGACGCTGCAGAGACCGCATACGTGTACCTCGACGCCGTTCCAGAAAACCAAGAGCAAGGCAAGCACTTCCCCTTCTTTTAGCCAGCTTATGTTGTTATGATGAAATGTGTGATTAATTCATTCTTAATTAAAATATGGAAAAAAAGGCAGTAAAATAAATTTATGGTGTATCGTAATGCTACACAAATCGATGGCGAATGACTATTTTTTTTGGACGTAATGACAACTTGGACCCGAAAGGAGTTGTCCTCATTTCTGAACATAATAACTCGAACCAAAGTTGCTGCTTAATCTGACTTAAATACTGGTTGCACGGTTGTAGATCGTGTTAATTCATTTTGCCTTATTACTTATTCGACTTCGTATTGTTGTACTTATTTTTGGACGTAAACATTACTTGGACCCGAAAGGAGTTGACCTCCTTTCTGAATGTAAAAACTCGAACCAAAGTAGCTACTTAATCTGACTTAATTTTTGACCGAAGGAGTCTCGCAGAGGTCGGGACCCTCCGCCGAAGCTTCCACTCGAGCGTTGTAATCGTATTTATTTCAAGACGATGATTCGCTGCAGCGAAGGACTGTTTTTTTGGACGTAACATCTACTTGGACCCGAAAGGAGTTGACCTCCTTTCTGAACTTTACAACTCGAACCAAAGTAGCCACTTAATCGGACTTAAATATTGGTGGGCCGAAGTTCCGCACCATTGTAAGCTATTTTCCCTTATACTTATTGGACTTTGTATTGTTCTTGCTTCGTGTAGGTACCGACACTGCAAAGACCGCACACGTTGACCTCAACGCCGTTCCAGAAAACTCAAAGCAAGGCAAGCATCTCCCCTTATTTCATGCTGCTAGCACACTTGTACCAAACTTATGTTGTTGTGATGAAATGTATGTATGCATGCGTTTCTCCGAGTGAACCTGGTAGATAAATCCCTGCATTCCATAAAAATTGCGAATTAATCGTATCACCTAGAAATACATGCGCACAAAAAGATCGAAAAAACAGCAAATTAATTTGTTAGGTACGTATATTTGTTTTACTTAGTTTGTACAAACCTGAAATGTAAAGTATACAATGCCTTTCTGTGTAGTAGTATTTGACATGATATTACGAGTGTGGAATGTGGTTTTAGGATTTCGTAAACTGCATATGTCTTGTGATAGTATATTATATAACATATATATAATTATATGTTGGCATACATTTCAACTGTACGTAACCATAACATTAATTCTTTCGTAATTAAAATTTGAGTAATGCCAATATGTTTAAAGATGTTAGCGGTGCGTGTGTGCATTTATTGATGACTACAATTATGTAATTCTACAGTCCTCGATGGCGATCCCGCTTCATATATGGCATGGGGGGGAGCCCGCAAAATTGCAGGGCCCATTTGTCAGCATGCATAATTGTGCACACATAGAGACAATCAGAATCCACCGATAGAGTTACGTACAGTAGCAAGAGCGGCTGCACGCGCTCTTAGTGTTGACCGTACGTTGTACAAGCTCGTGGTAGATGGGGTTAGGCCCCATGTAGTGCCAAATAGCTTGCTTTGCGTATGACCTATTCGAGCTCCGTAGAACGAGTGCCTGGCAGTTCTACATGGAGAAGGCCGCACAGGAAGGGTTCGCACTAGGTGTTCACGTGAAGCTGGTCCCTCGCACCCCCGCTGGGGAGGCAGGGACGAGCCGAGCCCAGGAGGAGGACATGGGGGTCAATGCGGACGAACAACCCGAGCCCGAAGAGGAAAATGCGATGAGCTCGCAGCAAGTCCCCGCTCAAGGGGCTTGGCGAGGATGGCGAGATGGATGCGCCCGCCCTCGAGGTTGATGCGGATGCCCTAGCGGATGACCCTCACCCTACTTATGGTGACGGTCCTGGCGAAGATGAGGACCGGGGCCAGCAATCGCATTTTTGCACTTGCTGAACCCGGCCGACTGTGTTCTGGCCCGCTTGGAGGATATTTCTAGGCGTGGGCAAGACCATAGCGATATAGAACTCGATCAGGAGTTTGCCACAAAAGGACGAAGCGATGCATACGCACTAATTACGCTGGCCGACCGGCGTGACCACCGTGTGACTCGCTCGGACGGACCGCCGAGCTTAAATGTAAGAAAGGGCAGCAGTGCGAATACTATGTTCGTGCGAACCGCCCTAAACATCAGCACCATTTCGTTATAACTCGGTACACACCGCACACATGCACAGAGGCGCTTGTTCGGAACACAAGCGGTGTGGTGAAATCAAGATTCATCGCGCAAATCCTGTTAGACGTCTTTGAAGGCCGACATTAGCCTCAGGCCCGCAACCATAATTCTTGAGATGCGAGCAGACAGGGATGTCCATAAACTACTTGCAAGTTTGGCGAGCAAAGCAGATGGCTTTGAAAATGCTGTTTGGTAGTTTTATGGAGTCATTCAATTGGGCTCCACGACTACTAAGGCGGATAGCCGCAACAAACCCGGGCTCCGAATATGCTATTCTTTGTCGAACCCGCGGCTTCCCGATGGAACGATCGCTTCCGTAACACTACTACCTCCTCAGGGTGTTCGGGCGTTCGTCCGTGCATCACGGCATTCAAAGAATCGCCGCCCCTGTTATATGCGTGGATGGGACATTTGTCCGGCCAAGATAATGGCACCCTACTCACCGCCCTAGTCGCCGATGCAAACAACCAGCTACTACCGTGGCTTTCGCCGTGGTTGAGGGCGAAAGCAACGATACCGGTTACGGTTCCTGCCCTGGTGAAGACCCGTGTGGTGCGGGATAGGCCCGGTGTGTGCGTCGTGTCGGACCGTAATGTCTGAGCTGCTGAGCGCCCTCGATAGAATGGCGGAGGATGAAGATTGCCATTGCCCGGTGGAGAGACGTTCAGCGTAGATGGTGCATGCGTCACCTTGGGGCGAACCTGTACACCATGTGCAGGAACAAGAACATGGTGAAGCTATTCAAAACCCTATGCATGCAAAACCAACTGCGCAAGTTCGATACGATATTTAACGGTGAGCAGCTCAAAGGAACCGGTGGCGAAGAGACCACGGAGGGCACCGCAGGTAATTGGTGGCTCGGAGGTCTCCGTACGGCGCAAGATGACATTCGCTCAATGGATAGCTCGTAAACCCGCCGAGAGATGGGCCTGGGCGCACGATACAAATGGTGCTCGGTAAGATAATGCCCTCTCTAGTACGGTAGCACATCATTTGACAGCACTCTTTTCCACCTAAGCGGTATGCTTCTCTTCTGCAGATACTCCATCATGACGATTTAACTTCGCCGAGTCGCATACAACAATGTCTTTGCGGGGGCTCGTTGCCTACCCATTTGCTCAATCATTGAGCTCACATTTTTAGGACCGCGAAATACTTTGTTGATCGGCAAAGGGCGGCGTATAACCGCGGCTCAACCTTCGCTCCCGTGTCGAGGCTTTGTTCTGGCGTCGTGGCGTAAAGCTCAATTCCACCGCGACGCGCATGATGGACCTGCGCAGAACATTTTTCTCGTCGAGTGCAAGCGCAAGCAACTGTTCGGATACTCCGCGGGGACACAAACCAGAGATGCCAGCTCGGCGTATGAGGCGACCTGCTCATGCAACAAGCCTGCGCCTAGAGCACATCCCGCCGCGACGTGCTAGCGGCGTGCCGTGACATGGGGGCAACGACGGCACACAATATGTCACACCGTACTACCGTATGGATGCCGTTAGAGCAACATGGACGGGGCATTCCGAACCGTTCAACGTCGGCAACAACTACAAGACCTCCGAACCCCTACGTGGCTCCGTACCCCACACTAAGGCGCGACGCCGCGGGTAGACCCAGCGTTCAGCGGTTTGAGGGTGACATGGATGCGTCTCGGCCGAGACGATGGCCTTCGGCCATTGTCGCATCTGGCAGTGCATGAGGCATGACCGTAGAAGCTGCCCAAACAGAGGGTGATGTTGTCCAATGTAATATTTCAACTATACGCATTAGACATGCAACATCTTCCTACTACCTTCCTTTTGCATTCTTTTCGTGAAATTTCAGTTATGTAATTTATGAACCTAAATTTCTTTGGGTATGTACAGTTGTTTTGAAATTTCTTCGATGTTATTTTTGTATTTCATTGTTTCATTCCCTGGAGATTATGCAGGCTTGTTATGGAGTTGCAGAGTGTTGCGATCGAAGTATGATAGCGACCACGGGGCGGAAGTGGGCCTCCGGCCAGACGGTAACGTCATTACTACACTGTCGTAACGTATCGCAAGCGTACGCACCTTTCGTTATGCTTAGTACGTTTACTTGCTTTGTCCTTGCAGCTTAACACTCTCCGCATGCGTGGCTCCCGTAACATTAAGAGATTGGACCCTCAGTTCATATACGGCCTGGGACGGACGGGCCTGTTAGCTTCGCATTTATGGTGCGTGGAGCCTACGGCGAAGGGGCAGTGGACCCCGATGCCTAGACTGGACGGGGCCCTTATCACCGCGTTGGTCGACAGATGGCGCCCGAGACGCATACTTTCCACCTCCTTCGGCGAGATGACGGTGACCCTCAAAGATGTCGCCATGTTATTTGGCCTTCCACTTTCCGGTAAACCCCTCGTAGTGCGCAAGCCCTCCAAAGAGGCATGGAAGAACTATGTAGAGGAAAGGTAATAAATGTGAAAGCACACCGACCACACTTATCTGGGAGCTAACGTGATTTGCTAACATGTGATTTTCTTCGATGCAGGTTTGGCACAACGCATTACGGGAGGCGTGATCGTGGAGTCTCTTTCACATGGCTTGACAGTCTCCCGGAGGCTGGACCATGTCCTGAAAACGCTGACCCTGGTCAGATAAATAGGCATTTCGAGGTGTACCTCTATTTCCTCCTTGCAGGAATTTTATTTACAAACGGAAATGGTGATTCCGTTGCCCCCCACCTCGTTTGGGTCGCTCGGGAATTAGCCGAGCAGGTGCGAGAAGATGCAGCACCGGACTTCTACGGCTGGGGCTCGGCAGTTCTCGCAGACACATATCGCGAGATGTGTGCGGCCTGCCACGGCCACACCAACTTCAATAATGGGAGGTTGCCCCTGCTTCTCTGATTGTGGTCTTGGTCGTACCTACCCATAGCGCGACCAAGAGTGTCAAAGCGGTACTACCCAGTGCCCGTCGATGAAGCTAACGTGCATCCACTCGCAAGGCCAACCTTGGGTTACAAATGGATGCATGCCGACTCGATGGGCCCAGGAATCAGACCGCGGCTCCTACCCTCGTCTCGTGGGGGACCTAGACTTCTTGACATCAGCGCAGGTCACGTGGGATCCCTTTTCCACCCAGGCCGCGACGGAGGTTGCGTCGGGAGGCCGTATCTCCAATCTGTGCACGGGGGAGCCTCAGTATTGGATGACGAAATGCTTCCTCCTGTGCATGAGTGCCGTTGAGCCATACTCTCCGAGCGTTCGGCGCCAATTTGGGTACTGGCGGTCTTTCCCTCCACCGCCTCCGACAGGACTCAGAAAGCTCCCATGGGTATGTCTCTACATGTCACATTACTTTCACGCCATCTTGTGAAAACCATTAATAACGTGTTGGATTGATCCGCAGGAGGAGTACATCGGGGCACAACTACAACTGGGTCGCACGGAATAGCCGGCATATTGAGAGGTGGAACTCGATGGCCACTGAGGACGTCTGGAACCCATCAGGCGCAGCCCACGAGACGGACACACTTGGGTACCTTGACTGGTACAGACCTCGCACACGGGCGGTGCTCCTAGACAGGGGTGTGGCGATGCCAGTGCAACATGGCTATGCTGAGGAGTACGCAGAGCGCATGCACACACTGGTACGGATCGCACCTATCACATATTAAAAACGGGGGATATACCCAATTAAACATTCGATACGTATTAATTTGCAGAGGCGTGAGGCGGAGTACATGCATGACCAGGCGGACGAGATCCTCACGCAGTCGCAGGAGCAGCAACGTCAATCAAGCAATCCTTACGGAACCTTCTTCGCCAAGACGGCCACCGCATAAGAAATGCGGTCAGAGATGTTGGTGGCCATAGACCGTCTACCCAACGTGATTACGAGGATGTACCGTACGAGGCGCCGCCCGCACCGAGCCCCCTGATGAGGAGCATGTCCATGGATCGACGTGCAACGCCTGTGCCTCCTAGGCGCCAAGACCAACCCAGAGCATCGACTTCGTCCCGGGTCCCGAGCCATGAGAGCGGCCGGGGCCATGGAGGCGGCTACGTTGAAATAGGTGCTGGGGCAAACGTTGAAGGAGGAGTACACATCAACATGTCACCGTCCCCATCATTGCCGCAGGAGTCTTTTAGTACCCCCGTCCAGCATCAACAAACATGGGAGGACGTGTCGAGGGCGTACGATGACCTTATGGCATCGGGGACTACATTCACAGATTTGCTCGCGACGACCTGTTTGCAATCCCTAGGGTTGCATTCGCGTCCGAGTAACCCCGAGGAGGCCGGTGCATCGAATCGGCAGAGCACCGGCCTACTGGGCGTACTCGCGCATCGTGGTACCATGCAGACCCGATCGATGGCGGATGGGGCATCCACGGCTGACTCGTCGTCTGCCGGTCCCCAAAGGCGATTCGACGCCGCAACGCGAGGTGCAGTTAGGTCCAGGCAGCGGCCGACTACGTATCCCCCAACGGCCCCAAAATTTCACACCGTCCGACTACGATAACCAGGAACGTCATGGTAGGGGGACACGCAGGGGAAGAGGAAGGGGGAACACTAACCCAGAAGGCCGTTGAACCGGTGGTTATTGATCAACCAGTTCGTCTGCATTATTTTTCTTTCAATGTAATGTTTTAATATGTGCAAGATTGTGCTCGGAATGAAATGTATTATGGCACTAAGTTGTCTTTGCCACTTAGTTGTACTGAGGCCTTTTGCACTGGCGTAATTTGCATGCATCGTGTGAAAACAATATTTGCTACGTGCTGACTAATATTCCTATTTCTTGCAGTAAATTATGTGATGCTGGTATAGTTCTCAGGCAAAATTTTTTCCAAATTCGGCCTTCAATTAATTCAAATTCGCAGCTCAATATCCAATTCACCAATTTCGTCCATTTCGGACAGTCGAAACTAAACACGGCATAACAGTCGAAATTATTCGCTTCGGTGAAGGACTGTGTTTATTTTTGGACGTAATCACTACTTGGACCCCAAAGGAGTTCACATCCTTTCTATACTTAATAGCTCGAACAAACGCGGCAATCGGTAAATCTGACTTAAATATTGGTGGCCCGAAGTTATACACCTTGGTAGGTTATTTTGTCTTATTGTGATTCTTACTGATGTGTCTGCTTCATGTAGATACCGACTTCAGTATTTCTCGCTTCTGTCAAAGCCATGTCTCACGGGTCGAGCTCAACGGTTGCCAATGCAGGGCGCGTAATGTGCCCTAACTGTCATGTGGAAGCCCAAACCTGTCACCCGCAAACAAAGCTGCACGACCTGTCACCCGCAAACAAAGCTGCACGACCTGTCCCCCCAAACTGAAGGAAACTGGCAGGCCTTCGACAATGCGTTCACTGAGACATTTGGTGCCGACTTTGGATTATGTAGCTTGCTGGTGCCACGTGCCGCTTTCATGTCCCGTCCCCTAAACCGCGTGCGCTAACGTTACGCCACCTGGTCGCCACTCCCAAGCCCTTTGCCGGTGCAGCGATTCTACAGCCAGGCCCCCCGTAGCACACTGCACACGCTGCCACCTGCTGATTGCCTGTCTTGGCCCCTCGCCCTGCAGGCTGATGTGCCGCCAGCTGCGTCGTTCCTCCCACGCTCCCTGCTTATAAATATCCCACAGTGCATAAAGGTTTGAGTGAGTTTACAAACCCCATAGCGCGTACAGGAGAACTGGTAGATTAGCTTTCTTTTTTCCCAGTATTTCATTCCGGCTACGTGTTTTAGAGGTATTATTTACAAAATAAATTTTGTACGGTGAGTCACATTGTACATTACCTTGCTGATATCCTATTCTTCCTAATTACACTTGTGCGTTCTTCAATTGTGTGAAGGCCATGTCTCAAACGTCTAGCTCAGCGAATCGGAGAGCCATTGCACTTGCCAATGCTAGGCGGGTCGATTGCCCTAATTGCCATGTGCAAGCTAATGTGTTGTACTCCACCACTTCGTCAAATTACGGCCGGGTGTTTTATAAATGCCCTAATTACTCTGTAAGTGGGAATGTACTACGCTTTCTCCAGCCTATGATGATTGTTCTCTTCTTCGAGTAGTCTCTTATGAGTTCACAGCTCTTTACACGGTCTGAAAATATGTTGACATCGTTATGCAGTCTGCAGGATGTCAATATTTTCGATGTGACACCCTGAATACATCGATGGAGCGTCGTAGTACCGCAGCACCGGGAGATGCTCCGGCGAGAGCGGTGATGGACCCAACACTCGGCAGAAGGATGAACCCAACGCTAGAGCGAGAGGCTTAACATGCCGACATTAAAGGTGGAGCGCATTTTAGATCATATCAAGTGGGTAGAGAAGATCTTGTATGTAGTTATCCTTGTCATAATTTTGTCCGCAATTGCGAACTAGATCATGCAATATCGTCAATTATGTTAACTTTATTAATCTATGTCGTGCAATGCAATCGTTCCATTTGTGTTATCTATTCTCTCTCATGTTTATGCATCAATATTATAGTATATTAAATATATCTCATATTTTGTATGCGTCACATATGTTTACTATTGTTTTTTTTACAATGGATCAGATTTTTACACATAAATTTCGGTTACACCTTTCTTTACAGCTAAATTGTAGTACCGAAATATCCCCAAGTACCGTAGCCGAAATATGGTAGTTCGTATAGTGAAGAGCAATCCAGCTGCATTCTTCGAAAAAAATGGACTCAAACGGGACATTTTACCGCCTTCCGAATATGCTCAAGTTGTCATATTTGTATGCGACTATTACAATTAGCCCTTTTGAACTTGCCGGAAATACATAAAACGGAAGATGTAATTACATTTTTTTTCCATAATACGGTAGTCCGTGTAGTGAACAGCAAATCAGCTGCATTCTTCAGAAAAAATGGACTCACACGTCATATTTCACGGCGGGCCGAATATGCTTAAGTTGTCATATTTTTCAGCGACTATTATATTTAGCCCTTTTCAACTATACGAAAGTACATACAATGGAAGGTGTAATTACAATATTTTTCCATCATATCGTAGTGAGTATACAGAAGAGCAAACCAGCTGCATTCTTTCGAAAAAATGGACTCACACGTGTTATTTTACGGCCGGCCGAATATGCTTAAGTTGTCATATTTGTTCGCGACCGTTATAATTAGCCCTTTTCAACTATACGAAAATACATACAACGGAATGTGTAATTACAATATTTTTCCTTAATATCGTAGTCAGTATACAGAAGAGCAAACCAGCTGCATTCTTCCGAAAAAATGGACTCACACGTGATATTTCACGGCGGGCCGAATATGCTTAAGTTGTCATATTTGTTCGCGACCGTTATAATTAGCCATTTTCAACTATACGAAAATACATACAACGGAAGGTGTAATTACAATATTTTTCCATAATATCGTAGTCAGTATACAGAAGAGCAAATCAGCTGCATTCTTCTGAAAAAATGGACTCTCACGTGATATCTTACGGCTTGCCGAATATGCATAAGTTGTCATATTTGTTGGCGACCGTTATAATTAGCCCTTTTCAACTATACGAAAATACATACAACGGAATGTTTAATTACAATATTTTTCCATAATATCGTAGTCAGTATACAGAAGAGCAAACCAGCTGCATTCTTTCGAAAAAATGGACTCACACGTGTTATTTTACGGCCGGCCGAATATGCTTAAGTTGTCATATTTGTTCGCGACTCTTATAATTAGCCATTTTCAACTACACGAAAATACATACAACGGAATGTGTAATTACAATATTTTTCCATAATATCGTAGTCAGTATACAGAAGAGCAAATCAGCTGCATTCTTCCGAAAAAATGGACTCACACTTGATATTTCACAGCGGGCCGAATATGCTTAAGTTGTCATATTTTTCCACGACTATTATATTTAGCCCTTTTCAACTATACGAAAGTACATACAACGGAAGGTGTAATTACAATATTTTTTCATAATACCGTAGTCAGTATACACAAGAGCAAATCAGCTGCATTCTCCCGCAAAAATGGACTCACACGTGATATTTCACGGCCGGCCGAATATGCTTAAGTTGTCATCATCTAAACTTTCGTTGCATTGGCCTGAGACGTCCTGTCAAAGCATCACGACAAAGCCTGCAGGACATATCATGTCATCAACTGCATGCGTGGCAGAGAATGCCTTAGTCGTCATGTCAAAGCATAGCTGCCATAGCCTGACTGGCACCTCCCTACCAGCTACAAGGCTGCATGCATTTGTCGCTTCCAAGCACAGGCAGAGCTGCAAAGGAATCCGATGCTCGCGGATTCGTTCTTGCTTCAAGTCTGTCGCTTTATCAATTCAGGCTATTTAACCCCCTTCCTGGCTTCCCAAAGATTGCATGAACCGAACGATCGCTCCAATACAACAAAAAGATCCATCCCCGCAAAACCAAACGAGCAAAGACCAATGGAGTTTCCTCGCCCCAAGGCACGGCGTTGTCGAAACCATCCCCGACGGCACGGAGGTCCCCATGTGCCTATGCGGGGATCCTTGCCGCTTCCGGCAGTCCATAGACAACTCATACACATACGGTATGAGGTACTGGAGTTGCCGCAACCATGACTCTGAGCCAACGCTGGGGATGCGGCTGCGGCGGAGAAGCCCGGTATATTCATACTCGCATTTAGTGTTGCATCGAATCTGCATGTGCCTAATACCATGTGATGTGACCAATTGCAGCCTCCACTGTGCGAGTTCATCCGATTCTACGACGCGGAACAAACACTCGAGATGGAAAGGATGCGGAATTGGGAGTACTCGCATCGGAGGGCTATGGTGGAGCAGCAAAGCAGGTGTGAGCAGGATCGGGAGGAGAAGCGCAAGCGGCGTCTGAACAGATGCTCGCCTGACAGAGGAGGCCGAACGGCAGCGCCATGCCGCGAGAGGGAGGCCGAGTAGAGAAAGCGTGAGAGGGCAGCTAGGGCCAGGGCGGCAGGAGCTGAAGGATTGCGTAAGGGAAAATATCCTCGCTGCACTCAGTAAAAATGTACGACAAGGGCCCTTCTTGTTGTTCCCTTTCCCTAAGGCATGTTAGGTTTAGTTCGGTATATGCCATTGTTGTTTACCATTCGTAAGCCGTAAGTAATTTATCTGCGCATCTTTGACCAAAACTACACGAAGTCTCAAAAAAATTATTACACAATTATTGGTACAGTATACAAAACAATTATTACACAATTATCGGTATTTGCATTTCAATCGGATCCGGTCGAATAACCAGAGAAAACACCAAAAAATCGGCGAAATAATGAGACAAAAATTAAAAAGGTCGTGGCGCAAACCGTCGGTATTTTTCCCATTTTTTTTTGTATATATCTACAGTTTTTTACTTACATGTTGTATTACAAAATTATCGGTACAGTGTACAAAAATAATATTTACAAATACAATTCCAAAGGATATTCTTAATCCATATGATTTGGCGAAAATTTCGAGTTGTATAGCGAAAGTTATTTGCATTTCAATGAGATCCGGTCGAATAACCAGCGAAAACTAAAAAAAATCGACGCGAAATAATCAAACAAAAATCCAAAAAGAAATCCAAAAAGACACGTGGCGCGGCGGGAGCAGTTGGCACTTCTGTAATATTTTTTTTTGTTGTATATTTTTGCTATTTTGATTAATATGTTGTATATTTGGGCTTTTTTTCGGGCAGAAGTAAGCACAATCGTACACACATTTTTGATTCAGTGGCGTAGAAGGAACCATACATTTGTTAGTGGCAGATCAGAAATCGGGTTAACTTTTAGTGGCTTACGGGGAATACTTCGTATGATCAGAAGATATATACGTAAAAAAAAAGTAAAATAAACCTACTAAAATACTGCATATTATGCTTAGAACTTTGAAAAGTCATTGTCACTATTTTATTTTGAAAGGAAATTTCTACTAATAGCTTCACTCGGCCATTACTGATTACATTTTATGAACTCAAGCAGACGCGCGCAAAAGCCATGCTCAAGAAGGTGTAATTAACAAAATTCGTAATCCAAATGATTTTTCGAAAATTCAGATAGTTTATTTTATTCAATTTGCAATTGAACAGAAACTAATTTGCATTTAAAAATATCGTCCGGCGGAAAAAGAACTAAAAAAATCAAAAATCACACGTGGCGGTGCGAGCGGCGCCACGGCTGCCAGGTGTGGGGTGGCGGCGACCAGGGGCTGCCGCCAGGGGGTGTGGCGGCCGCCGTGTGGCGTGGCGGCCGCCACGTGGCACGGCGGGAGCGACGCCTATTTTTGCAATTTTATTTTTTTGTTGTATACTTCTGAAATTTGGGTTTATATGTTGTATATTTAGGCATTTTTTCCCACCAACTGTTGCTTTATAATAGTAAAGATATATCCACTGAGATATTCCAAGCGAAGCTTTTGTCGCCATGTACCTTTTTTTTCCCTTTGTTTTGTCGTACGCCATGTCGCCGCCGCCATCCGCCGGCGCTGTTTTTCTCTCCCTCCGTTGCTTTCCTACTACCGTGAAAGGAAATGAGTCCCCTCCTTTCCCTATGATGTGCGATCAGATCAATCAGATGTCGGCATCAACAGGCGCGTGGTAATCTACGTGAAGAAAAGGACAGGCGCCAGTTCGTCGGCTGCTCGATCGGCGTACATACAATGTCGGCAAAGGGAGGGAGCTCCGGTCCCGGGAGAAAACTTTATGGATAGCACCGCTAGATATCCTGCCATCCTGTGCACGCGACCTCCAAAAAAAGATTAATGAGACTTACAGCTCAACAGCCACTCGTGACATGAGAGAGAGAGAGAGAGAGAGAGCAACTCTTGACGAAGAAGACGAGTTCGAATTGGAAAGGTGTGCGGCGCCTAAACGGCTAGCTGGATATCGTTCGGCCCCATGCATGCAACTTTCCGGTTAACCCGATCCAATCCACTGAATCCACATTACCGGTATGTACATAGCTAGCGCCGTACAGGCCAAACGAAGCCACAACCCGAGTTTCACTTTTCCACGTTCGTTCGAAATTGGCGAAATTCTCTCGTACCGGCTGGAAAAAGGATTTTTGTTCGGTTTATCGTTCAAGTTTAATTTAAATTCAAAAAATTGAAAATATTTATCTTAAATTTTTTTTAAATTAGTATTAATAGCTTTTGACCTCTGACCTCTGTGTGAATATTTTTGGAATTTTACAATACTTTTTGCAAAAAAAATTCCAATTTTTCAAATCACCGATTTTTTTCGAAAACAGCTCGAAATTCGCTGCTTTTTGAGCAATTTTTGACATTTACGTTTGAATTTCACTCACGGTTTAACCATATTTCAAATTTGCTTGACTTTCGAAACCGTTTGATTTTTCACAAATTTCGGTACTGTCAACTCATCAAAATCCAAGGTCGAAACAGTATTGTTAATCCTGGTCACATAACAACAACAACAACAACAACTATCTTTAAAGGGAAGAGGTTGCCGAGCGCTCAACCGTGACACGTGAAATTTTTTTGCTGAAAACCTTTGTCAGCTTTTTGAAAAAAAAAAAAATTTCAAGGTTCTGGGAATTTATGAATAGATTTTGCGCCAGCGATTTTACATGAAGGCCACCGAGGATTAGGTTCCAAAAATTTATGAAGAGGCCCGGCGTTGGCAATTTTCCATCAAAGCCCTTTGGGGTTCCAAAATTTTACAAAGAGACTGCGTCGGCAATTTCACACGAAGGCCATCAGGTTCCGAAAATTTACAAAGGACTGCGCATGGTTTTCCTTGCTATCAGAGGTTGGACCAAAATTCGTTGACGTAGTGTAGCGCGTAGTTGTATTTATAAGTAGCTAGCTTCATCCAAAACTGATATGTCGACCATAATAATGTACACGAAGAAATGCCACCGCATTCTTAATTACTTTCCTACTAGGTGCATGCTTCTATGTATCACTTTCTAAAAGTGTGTATAATATTAAGATCTAAATAAAAGGTATATGGTGATTACTTACTCGTTTATTTGTTTCAATATTTGTGTATATAATTTGTATTAAGGGATGATGTATAGAAACACCACTCTTCTTTTTTTAGAAGACTAGTTAAGTGCTCATACGTTTGGAATGGAAGTAGAATTGGATGCAATGTAATACTGAAGCATTAAATTTGCTGACTTGTTTAAATAACAACAAATCCATACATATTATAATTAAGGTTGCGTTCCACATAAAGCATTGCGGGTCACAGGAACTCTTGACACAAAAAAACTCTACCTTAGAACACATCACACAGAACCAAATTAGTTTTAGCTAGTTCGACGTGAGCATTCTATGGACATAGACACTACATGGAAGATTATAGAGATAGGGGGAGCAGCGAGTTACATGCGAGACAATAGTCGTGGAATGAGCGATCATTGATGAGGGGCCAGTAGGCATCCTCTACGAGGTGGCGGCACCGCTAAGATGATGACTCCCACCACTCAAAACCTCCACCTCCCATGTCTTCCTCTGCGGTGCCAAAGGGTTGTCGTTGCCGGCGTCAAGAACCACCACCCTATCCCTCTGTCTCTTCCTCATTGCCGACCGTCGTAGCTTGGACCTCGATTCAGTGGCGGTGGTGTGGCATCGGCCAGGGCGACTCCTCCATCTCTTAGTCCATTGCAACGGAACAACAAGCGCTCCTATAGACAAATTAAAACAATAGAAAATTATTTTTTATAATTATATAAAGTCTAAAAGACTAAAGTGTGGTAATAAAAAAGTTTTAAGGTCCAATTTGCAAATTTCTGTATGGTGCAATCCCTCATACTTGAAACTACAAGTTCAGGGTCTATTTTCAATTTTCCCACCAAAAAGACCTAAATTCAATATAATAAGGACCTATTAGTAATTTATACAAAAGCTAATGGCTTAATTGAAAATAGCATATAGCTTGATCGGATCTCACCCGATCGGATGGCTAATGGTCCGCTTGGTCCATTGGGCCTTTGTGGCCCACATGACCTATTTATCTAGTGGCTAAGGTTGCTGCCAACCCTAGCCTAGTCCATTTTGGCGGTGGGGAGCCACACACGCAAGATAGTGATAGTGTCCTCGTGACCCGGCGCTCCCCCTCTGTCGGAGATGAAGAATCGGGGCCGACGGCGATGCGGTGCAATGGCGTGGTGGAGTCCTCTCATCCTACCAGATCCGATGGTAGCGCAGCTCAGTTTGGCTGGATCTGACCTGCCCTCGACTAGGATGTTGCGGTGGCATGGCTCCAATCAAGGTAAATCCTCCCCCTCTTGTATCCAGTAACGGTGGCCAGCTTCCTCCCCAAGGAACGACGTTGAGTGCATAGGGGTATGCGACGGGGAAGCGAGGACCGGTTGGAGGGGAGAGGAAAGGGCAGTGGACCTTGTTGGATCCACATGCCTCCATTGTTGGCGAGATACGGCCGCATGAAGCACAGACCTCCACCGCCGCACTGTATTTAACCTATAGTATGGTAAACTAGTAGTTCACTGGACAAGATGGTTCTACTCCTAACCTGCTATGTTCATTAGTTTGAAAATTGAGCAATTGTAGTATCTTAATTTTTTTGATGTTGGCAGGCATGAGGATTTGACGACGAAGTTGTTGAGATTTTCTTGTTGATGTTGTTGTGACGTGGCTAAGCAATGAAACCAAATGGAATTGAGAATTGTGAACCGCTTATTGTGTAGTTGTTTGTTGTTTTTGTTTGAGTTTGTTACTTGTAGACATTTTGTTTTTGTTTTTTTTTTTTTTGCATGGAGAAGAGCATGCAGCTATTTGCTAGAGTTTGTTGTTTTTATTTTGAGCAATGCACAGGTCTAGGCGTTGACACACCTGCAGGCTCAGGGAGGTGGAGAGGTATCATAATTCGGTACATTCCACATGGGTTTTGATAAGTTTCATCCGGATGTTTTCTTTAGTAACCATCATCCAAATTCTGGGCCATTGGAATGTACTCGAAGAAATGCCACCGCATTCTTAATTTACTTTCATAGGAGGTGCATGCTTCTATGTATCATTTTCTAAAAGTGTGTATAATATTAAAATATAAATAAAAGATATATGGTGATTACTTACTCGTTCATTTGCTTCAATATTTGTGTAAGTTGTATTAAGGTGTGACAATACGATAAGAGTTTAAGCCGTGTTTTGTTCAATTCAGGGTTTTCGGGCTGTTACTGGGAGATTGGGCCTTGAGGGATTGAATGCTAAGCTTCCTATGGAGAGTTTCTGGCCCATGTGGAGGAAAAAAGGCAGCCAAACCCTAGCCCCTTCCCCCCTCCCATGCATGCGCCCCCCCCTTGTGGCTGCCGCCCCTCCCCCCCTCCCATGCATGCGCCCCTCCTCCCCTCCCCTAGCCGGCCCTAACCTAGGATTCCTTCCCCCCAAGAAGCCCTCCCTTCCCTTCTCCAGATTTCTTGCTTGGGGAATTCATCCAACCGAGAGAATACGGCGATTTTCGGCGGTTGGAGGGAGATCAAAGCTGGGAGGAGGAGAGATTCGTCGTCCTTTTGATTCGTCAAGGAGAGGAAAGTTATTGTAAGTTTTTTTTGTGGTGATTTGGGTGCTGTTTAGGTTGAGGAATTAGTGCTAAAATCTTTAATTATTTCCTGCTAGTAGATGTGTGTAAGGAGAATCAAGATCTGTCTTGCGTTCTGTTTTTGTGCAGATTAGACCTCCGACTTAGGGCTCAAATTTGAGAATTCACGAAAGTTGTAGATAATCGAATTATCTTTAAATAAAGATTGAAATCACTAAGTTTCATTCAGCCGTTTAAAAGTTATACCCCTTTTACCAAGCATTGTACAATCGATGTCGCGAATAGTAGTGTCTGTGTTCATCTGCAAATTAGAGCAACTTAGAAGCCGAATTAGATTTTCCGAATACTTAGAAAAAGATGGAAAATTTCCTGTCGATTGTGAAAATGTATTCGTTTACTTGATTTGGAGTTGTAGAACTCAAGTTACGATCGTTAGAAGACTGCTGTTCCAGTTTGGCAGATTTCTGTTTTTCAGGATTTAAGGGTGGGTCGTGGAATCGATGTAATTATAAGTCTTGCGTTTGCTTTGTTGGCATGTTTTTGAGTGGAATGCATCTATTTGCAGGTGGTGTGACCCTGGGAGTGGCATCGACTTCTCGCCACACCGTTTTGAGAGGTTAAAGGCAAGTGTATTGTGGTGAATGTGGCTAGGTGGCTATATGATTTCGTATTGTTACGATTTAACTGTTTGATATGTTGGGTTGCCATGTCTTGCTCTTGGATTTGACTAGATGAATATGAATTGTTAGGTTAGGTCTGTGGGAGTTAGTTAATGATCATGTATCTAATTATGGCTATGCAATTGTTAGAAATGAGTGTACTTGCAAATTTATTCATGTCTATGGCATATGTGCATTCATAATGGAAGAGGCGACCCATTCTGAAGCGGGCCTCTGTGCTCACACGTAGCGAGTACGAAAGTCCTACCTCGTAGTCCCATCTACCGATGTGAATGGGAGAGACAGTAAGAGTAGGCCCCTCCACGGGATGGAAGGGAATGAGGATGCACACCGACGGGTGTGCATTCGGCAATACCGGTATGTGCTAAAAAAATGAGCATAACATGAGCATGCATGATGTATTACATGAGAATGTGAATGAATAATTTGTATGAACTGATCCTCACATGGTTTAAGTCATGAAATATATTCATATGTATGTTACATGTTATTGTCTTGTTTGCATTGCAATACACTTTGCTGAGTGATAAACTCACGCTTGTTGTTTACTATTTTTTTGGGTACCATGAGTACGGCATTTGGGAAGGGGAGCTAGAATCACCACTTCACTTAGCGTCACCCATTAGACACTTTTATACCCATTCCTCCTTTGTGATGGCTTACTTTAATGAACCATATTGTGGTTAATGTCATGTTAGTTGCTATGATTGAATGTTCATCTCATAATTGTTTAAGTGATGTTTAAATTTATATCCTTGGTAAGAATTGATGTTGGAATTCTTGTTTATCATGTTGTTGTTATCTTTCATTATGCTATTGTGCTATGAATTTATTAATGATGCTTAAAACCATGAAAAAAGAGGATATGCTGCCAGAATTTCGATTAATTAGCAAGTATAGTTGCTGTAATTCAATTCTATTATTGTCATTTGGTTGTTAGTATTGTCTTGTGTGGTGACATTCTAGGCACATTAGGTGCCGGGGTGTTACATAAGGGGTGATGTATATAAACACCACTCTTCTTCCTTTTAGAAGACTAGTTAAGTGCTCATATGTTGGAATGGAAGTAGAATTGGATGCAATGTAATACTGATGCATTAAATTTGCTGACTTGTTTAAATAACAACAAATCCATACATATTATAATTAAGGTTGCGTTCCACATAAAGCATTGCGGGTCACAGGAACTCTTGACACAAAAAACTCTACCTTAGAACACATCACATAGAACCAAATTAGTTTTAACTAGTTCGACATAAGCATTCTATGGACATAGCCACTACATGGAAGAGTATAGAGATAGGGGGAGTAGGGAGTTACATGCGAGACAATAGTCGTGGAATGAGCGGTCATCGACGAGGGACCAGTAGGCATCCTCTACGAGGTGGCGGCACCGCTAAGATGAGGACTCCCACCACTCAAACCCTCCACCTCCCATGTCTTCCTCTGCGGTGCCAAAGGCATGCCGTTGCTGGTGGCAAGAATCACCACCCTATCCCTCTGTCTCTTCCTCATCGCCAACCGTCGTAGCTTGGACCTCGATTCAATGGCGGCAGTGTGGCATGGTCCAGGGCGACTCCTCCATCTCCTAGTCCATTGTAACAAAACAACAAGCCCTCCTATAGACAAATTAAAATAATAGAAAATTATTTTTTATAATTATATAAAGTCTAAAAGACTAAAGTGTGGTAATAAAAAAGTTTTAAGGTCCAATTTGCAAATTTCTGTGTGGTACAAGCACTCATACTTGAAACTACAAGTTAAGGGTCTATTTTCAATGTTCCCACCAAAAAGACCTAAATTCAATATAATAAAGACCTATTGGTAATTTATACAAAAGCTAAGGGCTTAATTGAAAATAACATATAGCTTGATCGGATCTCACCCGATCAGATTGCTAATGGTCCACTTGGTCCATTGGGCCTTTATGGCCCACACGACCTATTTATCTAGTGGCTAAGGTTGCTGCCAACCCTAGCCTAGTCCATTTTGACGGTGGGGAGCCACACACGCAAGATAATGACAGTGTCCTCGTGACCCAGCGCTCCCCCTCTGTCGGAGATGAAGAATCGGGGCCGACGACGACGTGGTGCAATGGCGTGGTGGAATCCTCTCGTCCTACTAGATTCGATGGTAGCGCAGCTCAGTTTGGCTGGAAATGGTTTGCCCTAGACTAGGATGTGGCAGTGGCATTTCTCCAATCAAGGTAACTCCTCCCCACTCCTGTATCCGGTAGTGGTGGCCAGCTTCCTCCCTAAGGACCGATGACGAGTACATAGGGGTATGCGATGGGGAGGCGAGGACCGGTTGGAGGGGAGAGGAATGGGGGAGAGGAAAGGGCAGTGGACCTTGTTGGATCCACATGCCTCCATTGCTGGCGAGATACGGCCGCATGAAGCACAGACCTCCATCGCCGCACTGTATTAACATATAGTATGGTAAACTAGTAGTTCACTGGACAAGATGGTTCTACTCCTAACCTGCTATGTTCATTAGTTTGAAAATTGGGCAATTGTAGTATCTTAATTTTTTTGATGTTGGCAGGCATGAGGATATGACGGCGAAGTTGTTGAGATTTTCTTGTTGATGTTGTTGTGACGTGGCTAAGCAATGAAACCAAATGGAATTGAGAATTGTGAACCGCTTATTGTGTAGTTGTTTGTTGTTTTTGTTTGAGTTTGTTACTTGTAGACATTTTATTTTTGTTTTTGTTTTGTTTTTTGTTTTGTTTGTTTTTGTTTTTTTTTGCATGGAGAAGAGCATGCAGCTATTTGCTAGAGTTTGTTGTTTTTATTTTGAGCAATGCACAGGTCTAAGCGTTGACACACCTGCAGGCTCAGGGAGGTGGAGAGGTATCATAATTCGGTACATTTCACATGGGTTTTGATAAATTTCATCTGGATGTTTTCTTTAGTAACCATCGTCCAAATTCTGGGCCATTGGATTTGCGTTCAGATCGATGCACACCCCCCCCTAAATTCGAGGTGGGTTAATCCTACGGATGTGTGTTTTGATTGTACGGTCCAAAGTTTAGATGATTTTTAGGACAAAAACATCCGGATGATGCCTATACACTCGCTTCCACATTATACAGAAAGGACCATCAAAAAGAAAAAAATTACAATCAAGTCCTCCTGAGATTTCAGGAAGCCGATGCGCAGAGAGGATAGGATGCTGAAGCAAGTGGCTGCGCCGATGCTCGGTGGCCTCGCTGAAGTCCACGACGGGGAGGTTATTTATTGAAGGGAGGGACTCACCGGATGCCATGAGGACGACGACACGGGAGCTCCAACTGTTGTTCAAAAGGGAAAGAAGACCTAATTAAGGTTCTACAGCTGCACAGGGCCGGGTCCCTCTCCCTAGTGTCGCCGGCGACGACGAGCCGGAGAAGATAGGGGAGAGGGGCCGATCTAGATCTCTGGTGGAGTTCTTTCTTGCACTGGAGAGGAGACGGAGAACGAGAGAAGGGGGCTCACTCGAGTCCTACAGCTACAGGCAGGTTCACAGAACCGGTCTTCCATTTTTGCGAAAATTGACTGAGTCGATTCGAAACTCTAAACCGGTTGGTAAATCGGTTCAATTCAAAAAATTTAAAAATTTTGAAAAAATTTATGTGACAAAAATCGCTCAAAAAAACTGATCGCCCAAAAAATTCAACTCGTCCATCGTTTCTCGAGATAACCGATTAGTTTTTCGACAAAACCGACCATTTTTTATTATTTTGAATCTTTTTAAACGTTTGGTTTTGAAATCCTTCGGTTTGTGACGATTTTCACTTGATTTTTATGGTAAACTAGTATCGTCGGGATTTCGATTTTCAACCGGGAAACAGCTTGGTTAAACCTGCGCATCGGTCGGCTCAATCGTACAATTGAGTTCATTGCCTCCTACCAGCTCGGGCCAATTACTAGCTTCTACACCAACCTTTTCATTCTGAGGATGAGACAGAGGTCACGTGATCAAATCTGAGAAATTCAATACGAAACACATCGAATTACGAATAAATAAATGATGGAAATCGAAGTAAGATCCCTAACCAGAAAATTTAAATGGAGTAGACCGGTACAACTAACCAATGGTTGAAGTTAGACATAGTTTTAGGCCCCGTTTGACAATTTAGAATCAGATCGTTTCTACTAAGATTCTAGAAGAAACCCAACCAAACGGGCTAAAGCTCGAAACGATTCTCCTCAAATCGTTTCTTCTTTTTTCACTCTGTGGCTGAATCAGCCTCAACCCCGTTCCATCCGATTCACAGAATCCTACCTGAAATATTTCTACCGAGAAACTAAAACTGTTTTCATTTCTGCTGTAATCTAACCATACCAAACATGCCTTTAATTTACGAGACCAGGTAAACTAACGACGAAGTTAGCTAGACAAATCAGTTAGATCCCACCATGTATAGCAGTACAGGTACCACATAAATTAATTTTTCAGGCAAAGCTAAGGCTGTACGCATACAAGAGAAACACCACGTCAACTTCCATGAGAATCATCGAACCGATCGGCATGAGAAAAAATTTACAAGGTCATGTTTGTTTGTTTGTTCGCTGGTTCATTCATCCATTCATCAATCTGTTCTTTATTGATCTGTATCTGCGTTTTAGGATACAGACATATAACCCAAAGAAACATGTATAGATGTGTCGTGTAATCTCTCTTTCTGACTGATTAATTAGTTCGATACCCCTCTTTTATGCAGATCACCGCTACTGGTTTCACCTCCATCACGATTGCCATAAAAAGAACATCACCTATCAGGCTACGATACCGATCGAACAAACATAGTAAAAAAAAAAACTCAGCTAGCTTGTTTCCTACTACGAAGGCTATGGTTGACCAATGATGGAATCAAAGCATGGTGAGAGGAGGAAAGGAGAGACCTTCAACTTTCGCATCATCCAAACACGACGGTCCGTGGTCAAACATGGCATGGCACGCACACGCCGGTCACCGGCGGCCATCCAATCCGTCCACCAACCGGCCGGGCCCATCCGGCCGATCAGTGGCACCGGTAGACGACGAACGAGTTCCGGCGGGGCTGAGGCCGGTGGCAGAGCATGAACAGCACCAGGGCGATCATCAGGGCCAGCAGGAACCCCTTGGGGTCGAGCCCGCCACCGTCGTCGCCGCCGCCGTCGTCGCCGTTGCACCCCATGCAGCAGCAGGATCCCATGGTGTTCCCTCCACACCGCACCACACCCCTTCCTTTTTCAGACAGATGGAGAGCTCCGTCTGAATCCTGTGATGTGTACGTGGTGCTCCAACTTTGGAGAAAGAAGGGGCGAATGGTTCTCTACTACCATCCACAGGCATATGTACAAGTCGAAGAAGACGAGACCGGTGCAAGGACGGCCGTCTATGGCACGCGAGGCCCGCATGTCAGAGGTGAGTTCGTAGAAAATTCTTTCAGCATCCTTCCTCGTGCATGTATTTTTCTTTTAGTAGTTGTTGGGATGTCATTTTAGTGGTCATTGGAATTCCACTTGACGAAGGGATGACTGGTTTTGGCAACAGCTTTAGGCCCTGTTTGTTTCGGCGTAGGTTTTTTGGTTTTTGTTTAAAACTAGTTTTTTGGTTTAATGAGCTTTTAAGCCAATACATGTTGTTTGGTATCTTGGCTTATTAATGGCTTAGATGGTACAATTTATAGATGAAAAGTCTAAAATACCCTAAATAAGATGTTGGATAAATTCTCAATTTATATATAATGGTATTTGGTGGCTAATTTTGGAGACTTTTAGTGGCAAATGGTTATTTCATTCAAAAAAGCCCAAAAAAACTCCTCTTGTCTGGCTTTTGGCTTATAGTTATACAGTGGCTTTTGGCTTTTTTAAAACCCGGCTTAAAAGCCAATCGTTTATTTCGGCTTAGGCTTTTTGACTTTTAAGCTGATGAAAAAACCGAAACAAGCAAGATCTTAGACATGTCAGAAATACTGTGCTATTTTCTTGCGATTACCACATGCAATGGTATCAGTTTTACCAGAATATTGATTTCATCGAAGAATTTTAGTGCATGTGAGGATACCGATGATTCCTGCATGTTCGAGGGTTGTTTGATTTGTTCCACCACTGAGGGCTCTGAAAACGAAATGCACATGCATAGACAAGCTGTTTGTTCGTCTGACTTCCGGTTTAAGTTGGATGCAAGCATCAGCGACTTGCAGTTGAGAAATTCAGTTCTATTCCAGAACATGGGCTGTACGACCAGATGTTGGAAACTGACTCTTCGGCCCTACAATCATCGAGCTACGCAATCGTGCTAACAAGTAACTGTTAGACAACCTCGCTATCGAATAGTCAGCCGCTTTTAATGATCTAAACCTGGGAAGCAGTAAAGAGAGGGCGAGAGACACAATATGAGCGAGAACTGGCCCGCTTTATTATTCAATATGCTTGTTTACAATGCAGGTGACCTCGCCTCCTATATATAGCGGTTCGCTAGAGATAAGGAAGAGTCCATATCGGATATGAATCTGGTTTCCTAACACTCCCTTGGACTCTTCACCATGAGATGCATATGCCTCATTAAAACTCCATAAAAACCCAAAGGGAAAAAATAATTGGAGAAAGAGTACATAGCACACGCTATACTGTGTTGCACGGATTACCTCATCAAAACCTTATGTAAGAAAACTTCAATGAAAAACTTACTTAAGGAAAAGAGTACAATCCACCCAAACTTCAATGTTAATCTTCAAGATTTACGTTGGGTACTAAGCTTCATGTTTGAGATTTATGTAGGAGTATGTGAAAAATCTCCCCTGAAATCTGCACTTCTCTAAGCCTCATCATCCCGATTCCTCTAATACATCTTTCAAAGGAAGATGCTGGAGTGACTTAGTGAATAAATCTAGATTTTCACACGACTTAGTATGCAAAGATCTTTATCTCGCTCATCTTATGCATTTCATGAGCATAAAAGAACTTGGGGTTGATATGCTTTGTAAGGTTACTCTTCACATATCCCATTTGTACTTGTGCAACACAAGTGCATTATCTTCATAGATAATAGTGGGGTTTGTTCCATGTTCACACTACATGACTTCTCGGATGTGGTGAACCATTCTTCAAGCCATGCACATTCGAGAGGCTTCATACAATGCAATGATTTGAGTGGTTAGTCGACGTCGAGACAAGAGTCCTGTGGCCAGACTTTCAAGAAATTGCTTGTTCCCACCGCAAAGGAAAACATACGATTTGTGACTTGCCAAGATGGTCCGATAGGTACTCAAAGACGGCATAGCCAACTAAATTCAATTCATTGTTTTTCTTCAGAAACAAGCCAAGGTCTTTGATTCCTTGAAGGTAACCGGAAGATGTCCTTCGCCCCTTTCCAATGCCTTTGGTGGGTTCTCAGACCGCACTGCGCTAGCAAATTCACTCTGAACGCAATGTCCTACTAGTGCTATTACTTAAGGTACATGGAGCGCTCCAATTGCACTCAAGTATGGAATTCCGGCCCGGGACTTCCTCCCTCTTCTTTAGGGCCTGCGAGGTCTAGGTGCCTTGGAGTGACCTTCCCACCATTGGGGTCTTTGCGGGTATGCCTTTTCAAAGCCAAATCTCTCCAACACTTTCAAGCGTAGGATGCTTGGTGTACCAAGATTCCGCCTTGGACATGTTCTGCCGTAAGCCTAAATGTAACTTGGTTTTACCCAAGTCTTTCATTTCAAACTCAGATTTCAAGTATGTGCATGCTTCTTCAATTTCCTCATCCGTCCCAATGATGTTCAAGTCATCTACATAGAGGAGATTATACAAAATCCATTCGTGGATCGTTGTATAAATACATATGGGACAATCTTCGCTGCTCGTAGCCTTTCTTGCAGAGAAAGTCACTCAAACGATTGTACCACATTCTTCACATCAAAGCCCATACAGTGATTTCTTCAATTTCACACTGTATAGATTTATGTTTGCTCTGTCTTGGTTCGGGATAGGGATACCTTTCGGTACTTTCATATAAATCTCCGAATCCAAGTTTCCATACAAATATGCTATGACAACATCCATTAGCTTCATTCTCAACTTCAAGTTGACTGCCATTGAGATCAAGTATCTAAAGGTAATTTCACCCATGACCAGAGAATAGGGGTCTTCATAATCAACCCCAGGACATTGAGTGAAATCTTGAACAACAAGCCTTGCAATGGTTGTTGCTCTTCATAGATTCTCCTATTATTACAAAAATTTATGGCCATTTCGTCATGGTGAAAAGCTTCATGCACTTCTACTTGCTCTTCATTGCTATTTCCCATTCTAGGAGCAAGTTCCTTTAGTTTTTCTCCGCCAATGTAAGACACATTATTTCCGGCTTCTTCCAATTGAAGATTCAAATGGAATTGCCTTTTCCACAGGCTTCTTTCCTGCCAGTGTCTCAACTGGCTCCCCTTCTTGCTTTGGGGCATTTTTGTGATTGGCTATGGTAAGTCCTTCTTGCCCATTTTTCCCCAGACGCCTCGGTACTTTGGGTTTGAGGAGCCGATTTCCTGCTCTTTTCTTTGAGGCCTCCAACAGGATGAGGGATACCTTCGCTCTTTAGTATTTCCACCCTCTCGGTGCATTTCTTGCTGGTATATGCATTTAACCACGCTCTTCGATCACAAAATGATCTGCAGTTCATTTGCTAAATTTCGCAAATCGATTGTCTTCTTGACTTCATGATTTGCTTCATTAGTGCGAGGAGCCGCACGGGGATTCCAATGGAATGCCATATGATTTCCGACATTTTCATCCAATGGTTCATTTCCCCCTAATGACGTGGAAAACGATCCTCCAAAGATGCAATCCGCCGAATGTCAGATTCAAATCCCCAAATATGGGTTCCAAATACTGTTATGGATGCACTTTCATAACCAATGTATATCCTGCAGACTTTAGAGGACCCTTTCTTATGTGGGGGTGGTATAGGTACATATACCATACATTCAATTCAAAGTTGACCAATGCACTTAGTTTGCATGGTTGAATGGATATTGTAGGCCGATTGTCTATAATTGATGAGTCTTCCTTGCATACAGGACTGCGTGTCCTCAACAATTGTTGGGCAAGTTACAACTCCGCAAGAGTGGTCAGCAATAAACTTAATCCTCTTTATTAGTGCTTCAGCTATTCCATTTTGGCGTATGGAATCGTGGGATGCAGACAGTGCTCAGCTATTCCAGATTCTTGTGGCAATAATCATCAAATGCCTTGAAGTAAATTGGCATTGTCCATTCAATGGACTTTCAGCGATGATCGTGAAAAGCATTCTTAATTCGATGATCTTCGAGATCGCCAATGCATGATTCCTTGTTGACAAAGAAACATGTATGCAATCATTTCGAGGAAGCATCAATGAGCACCATAAAGTTTTAAACGGCCCACGACATGGGCTGAATTTGGCCGCAAATATCCCCTCTCGAATGCGTCCAGAATGCAGGGATTTCATGTTGCACTTTCATAACAGAGAGTTTGTTATTAATTTCCCAGCGGCACATGCATGGCACACAAAATCTTCGTGGATTCGGAAATTTTTAACATTAATGCCATGACCTTGTGAGTTGTTAACTATATTTTTCATCAATCTAAGACCAGGATGACCTAAATATACAATGCCATAACTAAAATAATTCAGAGCTTCTAAATACAGCTTTAAATAAGTATAATGCATTGCATATGATTATCGTGTAGTACAACCCGCATTCATATGAGGGATATTCTTCTTAATACCATTTTTCATACTCGCGTGCTTCATAATGCACAAATGCTCTTTGCCATTTTCTTCATTTGGTTTCTACGTGAAACCCATTGGCCGGATATCTCATAAAACTTAAGAGAGTGCGTGTTGATTCGGGGTACAAGGAGGTTTCATCAATTACCAAAGTTGTACCCATTGGCAATAATAATTGTGGCTCTTCTGAGCCTATTATATGTGACGCTTCATGCGATTTTCATAATCCTTCCAATGTTCTTCGTGGATCGCTTGGAAGTATTTCACTTCTTAATATGGTTTTTGTTGTGCCACTATCAACAATGCATATCTCCTCTATTTGGGCGCTACACAATTTTTTTAATGAAAAGAAATATAATTCTAATCATACAAAGGCAAAGTAATTCAAATATTGCTTTGCAAATATAGAACACTTTGGAATAAAGAATAACAATTTATTCATGAGAAAAATGTATGTTTTTCGAGAGCTTACAATTCATTATTCAAAATTCATTAACAACCACTGCTCAGCCTGCAAACTTCGGCTAACCCAATCTTCTTTGTGCTTGGAGCAAGATGGTGGACTTGAGCTTTAATCAAGCCTCGAAGTGCAGAACTCAAGTGTACTCACCTCGACCATGTATTCATTCTTCACATAATGGTGAAAAGTGATACCTGGGAGTACAAACTTGATCGCTTTTGCTCAAGATGAGTTACTTGTCCTTCGAGACCCTAAACCGATGGCAATTGAGAGCTTCTTGCTCATAAGCACGATCTTCACATTTGATGCCCATGTGAGATAGTTGACCATCTCGCCGCTTCAAAACTCACATACGACAAATGCCGTATTTACATATTCAAGATTCTTCATTAGATTACTTCGTGTAATTTAATAGAGTGGTTGCAAAGATTCATAAATGCATAAATCAAATTCTCATGAATATCCAAAGAAACTAAAAGAAAGCAATAATTCTAAGATTCATAAATACAAGATTCATAAATATTCGTAAATACAACTACGTGCATGTAGGTGATCGGCCGTGCAAACGATCGGATTCATATGCATGATCCGTTGCGGTCTGCTTTTAACGCTTCACTGGTGGTGCATCGGGCTTCCATGCTAGCGCCTTTCCTCAAGGACGTGGTCAGATGGTGCTTGAATTTGCATATAATAAATTATATTAAAGCAATAAATACAATGCATGGAATGCAGAATAATAATTGCACAATTCATAAATTCGCATTAAACAATAATTGCACAATTCATAAATTCATAAATCGCGAAATAAATTTCAGAATTTCCGAATTTTTCTTAGTATTTGGCAATTTTCGTTAATTATACAAAGAATTTTCCAACATCACTTGATAATGTAAAATAAATTGCAACATGAATTAAACATGGCATAAGTCCGATTACAACTTATATAATTCTTGTTGGTCGAATCAAAATGGTAATGAATATCTCATGTCAATTTGACTCTTGCCAGTCCAGCCAACTTTCTAGGAGCTCACATGGGAGGAGCACTTCCTGCTTCTCGGTGCCAATTAAAGAACCAAGCCTCATGTGTGTTTTCCTGACACCAATTGTCTCATATCTGTTTATTCATTACCAAAATCAAATCCCAACCACTCATGTTCTCATTTTATGCCATATGAAATATTCTGGAATTTTCCTAGCACTTTTCATATTTTCTGCTAATTTCCAAGCAATTTTCGGAATTACTTTACAACAGAAAAATTGAATTTCAGCAAATATCAACATGACATAATTCATAAATTCATAAATACGAAAAATAAATTCTAAGGAATTTCCGATATTCTAAACAGGGCAATTATTGCAAAAATTCGTAAAATGCAGAAAATAAAAACAGAGCCAATAAAAAAATTTTCTGCAATTTTCTAGCTATTTTTCAAATTTTTCTTCAATTTTTAGATTTCCGAATTTTCTATCATTTTTCCGAAGTTTCTAATCGCTTTGAAAAGAATAATCAAAGGGATAAAGAAAATGGGGGGAGGCAAAGGGTAATTTCCCTTCCTCTCCCCGCCATCCGGTTTATTAGCGGAAACTTCAATTCGGTCTTTGGGTCCGTGGACCTTCCACGCTACTGCTCATTCGGACATCAAGCCCTCGACTTCATGTCACCTGATCGACACGGAGGGCGTGCGGCGCGGGAACTCGCCAGACCAGACCAGCGCTCGCGAGGGCTTCGGCAAGAATGAAACATTGTATTCCACGAGGTGTCCGTGACGGCAGGTCGCGAGTGCAGTGCGCTCATCGCTGACGCGCCTAATGGAGCAACAGGCGTAGGGGTCATTAGCGGGGTGGTGGCCTGCAAGGCCTTCTTCTTTGTTGAGTGAAGAGACTTCAAGTCTCTTTTGGACTTCATGTCCAATATTCCTTCCATCCTGCGATTCGCCCAAAACCAGTTGGAATCCCACCCTATTGCACATGGGCTTTGTGCCCCCATTAGTTTCATAGCCAAGTTGAAATTAAGACTTCATGTCCAACCCCATGTCCAGCCAATCGAGAGAGAGATCCAAAGCGCGGTGGCACGTCGACGGCGGAGTTCGGGTTCGAGGGCGGCTGGCCGAGTTCGCGAGCCGCGCCGCATCGAGCCTGCTTTGTGGTTGGCGCCGTCACGTGCGTTGTAGTCTTGGGAGCGGACGGGCAACACCGCTTCGTGCAAAGATGCAAGGACTGGCGAGTTCGACTTCAAATCCTTTGCCAAGGAAAACATGCAAAAGCTCGTGTAGCATGCATGGGCAGCCATGCAAAGATGCATGGGCGACCATGCGTTGCCATTTTTCCGTGGACTTATTCTACGGGAGGAAGGTGGATGCGGCCACGGTACAGGAGACACGCCGATGCGTGAGGTCACTGAGGCTAGGTCTTGGTGGCACAACGAGCAAGAACGCCGATCGACAGATTCGTGTGGCGGCGGCCCGGGAGGAAGAACGGGCCGGTCATGAGCAGCACGCCTTACGGCCGTCATTTAACCGGCGTGAGTATGGCGCTGGCCGAGCCGCAAGCATCCGAAAAAAATTTGGTCGTAAACGTCACTGAGCTTCATGCCACAACGAACGCTGTATCTAATTGCATATATTAGATGCATGTACGTATTCATACGAGATTAGATCAATCCTCGTATTCTCACCTTTTCTCACTTTTTCAATCTGCTTTGGTGACTATCGCAGGATAGAGTCGCAGACTTTTATTTCGACAATCCGGTGGATGCCGGCTTGATGGCTTGAGTTGATTGTAGATCGGATTCGCGTATCAACGCCGGTAGTAAACGTAGACGTCGGCCGCCGCCGATGATCCTTCGCTTGTCTTTCTCACCTTTCAATCTTTCTCCCAGAGAGCTTCGTCGATAACGTGTTAGACAACCTCGCCATCGAATAGTCAGGTTGCCTAATAGATCTAAAGCGGAGAACAGAAGAGAGGCGAGACAATGGCTATATGAGGAGAACTGTCCAACATTATTCTCAGATGTTGATACAATGGGTGACTCGCCTCCTATATATAACGGTTCTACTTAGAGATAAGGAAGAGTCCATATCGGATATGAATCCGGTTTCCTAACAGTAACGACCCTGTCCGTCTTAATTACACTGAACCAGAAAAGCTACACAATATGATTACACTGAACCAAGACATCAGAAATTAATAAAGCTTTCGGAACAAATGTACTTGGGAAAGAGAGAGAAAATAGATGTTGAAACGAAAGGAAACCAATCAGGACGCAGGTGGAAGCATATTTCGGTCAAAAACTTGCGAAAAGTTCAGAGCCCAACAGTCGGAAACTCAGAATGGCAAAATGCGTGCAAGCATCGAGCAGAGCAAGATATACACCGTCTTAATGTACAGTGTTTGCATAGCTTATGGTGAACTGCTGAGAAAATAAAACAAATCAGTAATTTGCACCATATCACACATTTCTACAGTCCCCTCGCTACTGCTATTCATTTGGAGCCACGCTATTGCCATTCATTTGGGGCCAGAAGAATTGTATGATATGAAAGAATGTTAATTGTTGAGACCAAGGAATTCTGTGAAGCTTGGGTACTCGGGCTCCCACCCGATCTCAGCCCGAGATTTCGAATTCTCCATCCTCTTCCCTAATGGACCATCAGTACCTGCAGTTAAAGCAGATAGAAGATTAGGCAAGACATGCTAATGCCTGTGCACTAAAATATGATAATATCGAAGCAGGTTGAAAACTAACCAGTAAAACCTTGAAACTTCGTGTCAAATTTTCCACTTCTGTTAACAGAGTCCATTATTTCTTGTCTGCAAAGTTGAAATTCTTCGTTGTAATTGGCAGACCAATGTTACCCATCGTGCTATCAGTAGAGTCATGATACAAAGCAAAATTTACCTAGACGAATAAACAATTGATGAAAACAAGCAACTTAGCACTAACCTGGAAAGAGGCTTATCGTCACAGCCCAGAAAGATACGACCTCGAGGTCTCTTTTTCATTATGGCAATTGCAAGGGAAGCAGCATCCTGCAAATAATATAACACTAGTTACATGCCCGTGCGTTGCTACGAAAAACAAAATTGATAACGAAAAATAAAGATTAAAAAATAAAAAAATATTTCACAAGATCAAACATCTATCTTTAATGCTTCGTTTCTTGCGAAAGTTGACTAATTAAAGCAACGCTTCGTTTTTTGCGTAGGACAATTAAGCAGGGCAATTAAATAGGGCAATTAAGCAGGGCAATTAATGACGTGGGTAGAACTCACCACTGCCACCAACTGCTGCTTTATAATAGTAGAGATATACAATTAAAACACATAATATGCTGATTGAACAGCGCGCTATGTTCACCCCAATGAAACTTCTCTGGTATTTTACTAAAGTCTAGATGTTTTCTTTTTTCGATAAATGTGGGAATGTATTGCTTTTTTCTGATTAATGTATATATTTCTAGCCTATTTTATTTCTAGGATTAGGGTGTGGGCTTGTGGGCAGCCTCCAATTAGTATAATATAAATCTATGAAAAGAATGGATGATCAAGATGTTTCTTTTTTATTACTGTTGGAATTTCTAGAAATTATTTCCCTGGTTGAAGTTGGAATTTCTAGCCCAAAATTGGTATATAATGGTACAGATGGCAGTATCTATCTTAAAGCAACCAAAAAAATAAATCATAAGCTTCAAAACTTGCCTCCTAGGATACAATAATGTAATATATATCAAGGCTTACTATAGATAATGTATAAATTTGAATGCATTCGCTTATTCATCAAATAAGTTCAATAAAAAAGGTACCGACATTTCACAGACAGCAGCAATTTTGGACAGTGTTCATGCAGATGGATAAATACATGGCTATTAAAGAACTTACAAACAGTATTGCAAAACTGTGGTCATAATGTCATAAACAAGAAATGCATTTGAGATAAATATGTAGCTCATCTAACCTCATAATGAATCTGATTGATGATATGATCTGGTCGCGAATCCAAAGTTCCTTTCCTCAACCAGAAAACATGAGCACCTCTATCTATTTTGTGTGTCCATCCAAGTCAAGGGTTTACCAGTTTTATCCATCATAATGTATAAGAGTTTGCATTAATTAATGCTTGCACATTGGAATAACAAATAGTCACTAGCTGAGGATATATAAAGTCCTGCTAGCCTGAGAACACAGCCTCCTGCCTCAAGAATGACATTTTCTGCTTTTAGAAGGACATCAGTACGAGGGCTCCTGCCAATTGGAACAGACGGACAATCCTACAAAAGCATAAGGAAAAATATGATTAAAACAATAACACGAAATTTTACAAGAGGTTAAGAGTTAGCTGTGCAATATTCCTAGAGTAGCAAAGCTTTAGCTGTTAAGTAAAATATTTATATAGTTTGACTTGTGCATGTCTTTTTTTCCTTTACTGGAATTTTATAGCCGAAGAGAGCCAAAATAAAGAAAGGGTAGAGATAACTATGATCCGTGCAGAACATGCAGCGTAACTTTTATCACCAAAAACAGCCAAAAAAGAGGTTAGAGACAACAATGATCTTCTGCAGAATATGCAGACTTGCAGTAATACCTCATTGCACAATTGGTTATCACTACAGTCATACAGAGCAGTACTTGATGTAAACAGGAATGAGCCATCACCGCTCCAATTTGAAGCTGCCACTCTGCACACATTTTCTGAAGTAAGGATGCATCACATGTTCATGATATGCAATTTGTTTAGCATAAGGTAGATGCATGATGCATGTCATTGCAACAAAACTATCTAATTTATCAGCAATGGAAAAAACATACGAATCAAGTAGGTGATGCACAGGGGTGTGCGGACATTAGAAAAGGCTGGTAGCACCCATCTTTATATAACAGTCACATCACTACCGAACAGGTTCTTTAAATATAACAAAACATCTCATTATCCTTGAATGGATTTTGGTAAATAAACCATAAAACCTTAAGGGTCAATTGGGATGAGTTGTTTCAAGCGCAGAGCACTTCGTAAATTCATAGCTTAACTAAAATCAAAAGTTGAGCATGTAAAATCCTATGGCAGTATGGCACATGTAACTGTATTAGCATCCAGATATATTCACCAAATCCATTTGTATGTACAAAAAAAAGACCAGCAAGTCCTGGATCAATCATATCACATGACATATTCCCTCTGTCTGCATGATAGTATGATACTGACATCACCACTGGCCACTCCTACACAACCATTGCCGCAGTTAAACTAGAAGCACTGTGTTGATCTCCCAAATGCTTGATCAGCCATCATCTCAGGTTGGTTCCTGGCCTGAGTCACTATTGATATTACTATCGCCAATCATACATTACATCCACTGCCATCAATGTCAGGGCACTGATCTCAAGCTCTCAACTGATGTTCACTAAGATAGTGCCCTAATGTTTATAACGGTACCAGATATTAAACTGCCAAAATTCAATATATCCAGTTTCCAGGTAGGTTTGGTCCTGGATATGAAACCTTAAAACCAAAGAGCCCATACATGGATAGTCATCCTAAACTGGGTATTGGTATTGACAGGTCCTAAAACTTTTGGTTCTAGAATGGTTCCTGGAAAGTGGAAACTGATGCAAACCCCTCTCCCACCCTCCACAAGAAACTGATACGCACACAAGCCAATGTTGCTAGAGGCATATTGTTAGTATTATACTATCATGCACTAGAAGCACACAAATTTGGAGAAATTTATGTTTTAAAAAAAAATAGGAAAAACTTTTTTTTCTAGAACAATCTACTGCATAGAATAATCATTATAATTGCACTCATTTACCTCACATCCCCAGGGTAATCATCGGAACGAGATGGGGGAGCGCAGAAAATAACATATGGAACCTTCTGAGGAATAGTGGATCCCTTCAAGGAGGGAATGATGCCCATATTGGTTAGCTCACTGTGATGATCTGTGCTTGCAGTCTGGCCAAAAACTTTGCAACCTGGATGTTCCTATAGAATACGACAAGTAAATTCAATTAGAAAATTTAACAATATAGCTTCAATTTTTCATTCTCACCTGCAAATTTAGTCTTCCAAAGACTATAGTAGCAAATAATAATAATAATAATAATGTAAGAGATGCTATAAAGTCACCCCTTTGACAGAAAAGATTATGTTTAACAAGCTGATGTTGGAAGGTGGTTCTTGAAGTTAAAAGGCAATAGAGAGGCCAGGTAAACTTGAGATATATCAACCACAGCTAATAATACCTTTTGCCACTTCTCAGCTACCAGTCGGCCAAGCACACCAGGGCCAACAATCAGTAAATCATTCTGGCCAACAATGTCAGTGCCAGGCATATTGGCCCCTGTATCGTAAGATACACCTAGGAGCACCAAAGACCCACCAAAAAGGGTAAGTTAATTGCAAGCATCTATGTGGAGTTCCATATTTGGAGATAAAGACCGCGAGTAGGGGTGAAAACGGATCGGATACGGTCGGATATTGCTGTTCCCGTATCCTAATCCATATTTTTTTCCCAGATTCGGAATCGGATACGGTAAGACCGAATACGGATACGAATATGGATATTTCGGAGTTTCGGATATGGTAATGTTGGAGCGGATACATACCGGATTCGGTTCGGAAACGGATAATACAAACGGATACATACTTGTTGAGACATTTGACAAGCAATAAATTCATATATATTACATAAATTTGACAACTCACACAACACAAGTATAACAAGGTATCAAATTCATACATAACTTGAACAACTAAGTCCCGCTCGCCCAACAGACCAACACACTGAATTCATGCGGCGGCGGCTCAAACACTATGGTTAGTTTCGGGTTGGGGAATCGAATGGGGAGGCAAAGGCGAGGCTTGCGGGAATCGAATGGAAGCCCTTGACTCTTGAGTCTTGACTTGATGCGGAGTACCCTTGTTTTGTTGATTCGGATATCCGGTCGGATAATATCCGGTTACCATATACCGCAGCTATTTGGTCGGATATCGTCTACGTATCGTTATCAGTATCCGGTAGCAAGTATCCGGTACCGTATCCGAATCCGGCCGGATACGGATTTTTTTTTCCCGGATATGGTTTTTAACGGATTCGGTATCGGATCGGTCGGGATTAACCCGTACCATTTTCACCCCTAACCGCGAGCGTCTATTCATAACCTTCAGCACAGAGAAACTAGCTAATGTTATCAAGCAAATATGTTCCATTTCCCTTCATAGCCCCTTCCACTGCGGATCGATAAATTGCCACATATAAGTGGAGTGTACTAGCTAATGTTGGCACCCACATTTTGGAATCGGTGTAAAAATTGCATCATCCATTACACGAGATACTACTCCGAATTGATTTACTCACAAAGTAGCTGCTTTTTAATGGGAAGATTGGCACAGTTGTAAAGGCTATGGCTCGGAACCTGGAAAGGGGTTTTAAAATTTGACAGCAGCTCAACTCAATCAAAACTGGTGCGCAGCTGAAAAATGACTTTCCACTCAATGCCATTGGTCAATCAAGTAATGGTGAAGCCAGGGCAGGGGCAGGCAAGGCACGCTCCAAAAACAAACAAGACACAAGTAAAGAAGAGGGGCGGGGGCAGCGATACGGTTACCGAGAGAGGCGGCGACGGGCGCGCGGCGGGCGAGGGCGAGGAGGCGCGCTGGGCGACGAGCGGTTGGGATCGGATGTCCCAAGGAGGAGGAGGGGTAGAAGGTGGTGGCGGGGGAGATGGGGCGAAGAGAGGTCGGGGCCGGGGCGGGAACCAGGCTGGAGACGGCGGCGGCGGCGGCTCCCATTTCGCCGGACGGGACGGGGAAATGGATGGATTACGGGAGGAGGAATGGAAACGGATTGGGGACGTGAGTTTGGGCCACGGCCCGCCCCGGTTTGGCCCGGCTCGGCTCGGCCCTGCCCGGCCGGAAGGACACTCGGAGCCGTTGATTTCTGCCGCTCCTACAGTTTTGAGTTGTCGACTCTAGAGGTGGGTATCGGGTATCACTTTTTTTTATGGCCCATGGCACAGTCTACGCACTAACCGTATTAGGACTAGTATATTGCCCGTGCTAACGCTACGACGATATTTGGTAATACAATTCAAATAAACAAAAAGTGTTATATGTTTTGATAATCAAGTGTCGTAAGATGTGCACAAAAGAAAGATACAAATATTTATTATATCGTTGATTACATAAGCAAGTGCATAAAGTAACATAGCAGCTGTTTATCATTAAAAACCATCTAATCCCTGATACGCTTAAGAATTTCCCGTATAACTTCAGAAATGTTGTCTTTCGATTCATTCTCATTGTAGTTCAATAGGCTCATGAGAAACTTAAATCTCAACAGCTTCCCATCCTATACATGCATTATTATGGACCATCATCAGAATGCCAGTACCTTGTAGTTAATGCCACCACTGAAACTTGTGGAGGATTAGGTGGTGTTCTAGCAAATCTGATACTCTATCAGCTGATTGCCTCCACTACATTGAAACATGATATATCACAGCAAATTTGATGAAGTGATGTGATAAAACATCTTAGCCTTTAATTATAAAGAAATAGGATTTCTGGGTGCACGTTTTAGGGTGAACAAAAAAAAATTATCCTCTGTGGGGGCAGAATAGTGTGTGCATGTAAAAAAGAATTAACTGGTAAATTATAAAGGGGTAAAGATACATAATTCCAAAGAAAAATTACAAGAGAATTGCCCTTAGAAAGGCAACTTTTTCTGAAAATTTTTACGACAAATAACCACCTAACTCGGTGTAATTTGCCGACACACAATCACACGCATAACTGCGACAAACAAATCACAAACATAATTACGACAAAAATAAAGGTAAGATTGTACAAAGAACTTCTCCAAATAGCTTTTATTGAATAATTCCTGGTCTTTGGACCCAAGACGAAGCAATCAAGATCTGATTTGTGGCATCTTGTTATTTATGAATGACGAGTGAAAGGATTACAATGTGTTGACTAAACTAACGAATCGCCATCCCCTTCGCCAAGGATGGCTGACCTTCATCGCCATCAACCATCTACTCAAATAAGATAAGTGTACTGAAAGCGAGCTTGTTAACCAGCCAAGCTGAGCAAGATTTCTGGGAGGCATTACAATTCTCTTCTCGGTCACGATAGGAATGACATGATACCAAACAACAGGAATAGCACTCCACTCGACAATTCAACCTACAACGGATAAGCATCACATCGGATGCAGGACATTCAAAGACTTTACAGGGAACACAAAAGCGAGTTCAAACAATTGTTCCTACCATCTTCTCAGATATCTGAGAGGCCAAGCTCTTCCCTCCAATAACAGCAGTGGTAGTGCAGAGTGCTTGCGCTCTAAGCATGGTAAGAGGTTTTATCAGGAAAACACAATAAACCATCTAAATACAGTATAGGGCAACAAAAGAAGCAGCTCGTACATGATTCCACCTAGGACAACACCAAATGGGTTTTCATCCGCAGCCAAACCAACAGTAGCAATCTGAGAACAGATTCAGCAATATAGCAAAAAAGATTATACCGCAGGGGTCTCCCCCTACTGTTTCCAATAAAAAAGCAAAAAAAAAAAGATCATCTATTTATGACATTAATAAATGATTTTCAAAAATATAAGTTAGAACAGTCTTTTTATACAACTTACCTGGCTTTTGTCACCCCACTCACCAAAGAATGTAATGGAAAATGCCTACAGCACACAAATCAATGTGCATGTCAATATATCAGTGAAAACACAAACATCCTACTTTTGTCAATCATTTCTCCCATATAATCAGCTGTCCGCACCTTTATAAAAATTGGAGAGAAGAATTGCATGAGAAATGGCCTTTGCTGTTTCTTTGTATCATCATTTGCCTAACATTGACAAAGGTTGAGTTACACATCCAGACAAGCATACAAATCCAAATTAATATATGATAGCAAAATAAAGGTGAATAGCTAAAAATGGTACGCAAGGAGAGACTGCGCTCAATAAGCAAGCTTTTCTTAACTGCCTGTCAACAAAAATACAATTTTTCTCCAATCTCCGCACAAGCAATGAAAAGAAAAAATACATGTGCAGATGAGCAAACCTAAATGTTTTGTTGTTTCTTTGCCACTATCAGATGAAACAGATAATGTATTCTAGACTACATAGATGATAAGGTTCAGATAAAGAATACCGGGCTAGTAACATATACATCAAAATCATATATGTTGGTAGAATTTATGTAAGACATAATGCATGCATAAGAAACACATTCCATTAGAATTACCAAAATTTGGAAGTGTTGACCAAATTTGGCATCCATTTGGTTTGATACAGAAGTTTTGGAGTGGTTCCATTTTCATTGGCTTCTTAGTTCATTTTCTTGCCAAATTTTGGCCAATTCATGGGCAACCAAATACATGACCAAATTTTGGTAATGCTAAGCTTTGGCACACATTGCAATGGTATACCAAACAAGCCCTAAAATATCTTCCTACATAGATGAGAATATCTGGAGACGATGACAAATTCTGAGGATGGGAGAAGAAAAGAAAATTATGTATTCGCATTTTTCTTATTTTTCATGATTTCACAGAATCCAAATAGAAAATTATACAACCGTTATAAAGGCAAGAGTAAACGTTATGAGAAAAACGATAATTGACAATGGATGTGACTTGTGTATTGACCTTAGATTTATTTTTGGATTCACCTTTGTTACTTTTGAAGTCAGCATCCTGAAAATTGGGCAAAACTTATAAACAAAAGTTACTTGAATCGCAATCCAATAGAACATAAGGCATGGGTAAAATTTGACAACCACTTTGCTTCCACTTCGCTAATTCTTCCGAATCCTCGTAATTGAAGTTAGTCGATTATTGAAGTCATTCAAGAAACACCGAACACATAAAACAAATAAAAGTTTACGAAAAGCAAACAAGCAGATCAAGACCGTCTTCTTTGAAGCCTTGCCACAACGACCAAATGCCAAACACAAAGAACAGCAAAGTAGTCACATGATGAGTCCATTTGCGTGATATCTGTTCAACACAATATCAGAGCGGCGGGAGCGGGAGATCAGCGCCGCGCTCATCGGCCGTGGGGTCGGCGGCGGAGGCGAGGACGCGGCGGGCCGCCGTAGCTCAGTCCCAGCGCCCGGCGCCACCTCCGGCGCCCGGCTCGGCCGTAAGCGTATCAGACGCGAGCTCGTCGCGAGCGCGGCGGCGAGCTGAGCGGCGGCGGCGAGCTCGTCGCGAGCGGCGGCGGCGAGGCAGCGCGCGGCGTGGAGGAGCGGCTGCGCGAAGCGGCGACGCTGTCGCGAGGGCGCGGCGGGTGTAGCGCCCACGGACGAGAATCGCGAGATAGGCGCGATAGAGGCGATTGGGGCGAGATAGGCGCGATTTGGGCGATGATTGGGCCCACGGACGACTGGTGCCGCACGGGCGGGGAGAAAAGCATGATGGCATGAACCGGGTAATTTGATCCCTCAGATTTGATGAAATGATGTGATAGAACATCTCAGCGCTTGATTTTGAGGAAGTAGAATTTCTGTGTACACGTGCTAGGGTGAACAAAGAAATAATATCCTCTGTGGGGGCAAAAAAGTGTGTGCATGTAGGAAAGAATTAACTGGTGAATTATAAAGGGGTATAGATTGACGGGCAAGCGTGATAACGATACGGCACGTCTTAGAGGACTAGGTCTTAACTGGTACGGCATGTTACATAGCTTTGATATAAGTTTTTTAAAAGTTTTCGATAAATATTATAAGAATTTTAGCTGCAGAAGTGAAGCAAGAAAAAAAATGACTTAATAATGTAATAAGCAAGAGGCAAGTCAAGTGCTTCAAACGTGTGGAGGAAGCTAAAAGATAACAGGTCTAGTTCGTCTCCTGATAGGTTGTAATGGAATCCATAAGTAGAGATCAATCAGTATTTTGATATGCCTTTTGCGGAGAATAAATAAAATTTAGTTTCTTTTTCCTCAATATTTATGTTCACTGTCATGTCTCATGCGTCTTCGAATCATTTTCTCTCCTTACAATAATGTAATTTGATCGAATCTAGATCGGTACGGTGCAAATGTGATCTAATATGCCAATGAATTGGACCGACATGACCTGGAAAGTTAGACTGACTGGACCGTAGCGGTATGGTACTATCTAGACTTACAGCACATTGTACCCATGGCGTGCCGGCCCATGTCCAGGTCTACAGTCGCTGCGCATTCTATATGGATTGGTGTTTGCATTTATGGAAACCACCACGGTTAAAGGTTTCCAACATCATAGTACATTATTTGGTTTAGTAAAACAAACAACCCCTTAGCGCTTTGATGTAAACCCAGAGTGATAGCTTGACATGCTCTGAATGAATAAGATGGTAAAAGGTAGCGATCTAGCTTATTAAAAAAAAGTGATGGTTGTGGTCTATCTAGAGGTGAGTGTCATATCGTGTCGGACTGGTCTGGTACAGATCTATGATGCTTTATGCCTGAATCGTGCCAGACTGAGATGACCCGGCTCGCCTTCGGCGAGTCTAGGCATAGCTCATTTGCACTTTGTGCTTGCTTCATGTCTTGTCAGTCCGGGTCCAACCCATTTGCACTATTGCGACGAGACGAAAGGATACACGTAGCTTTGGCAATGGACACAAATATTGAGGAAAAAGAAGTAAATTCTATTCAATCTTAAACATCTACAGAGTTATTGCCTCTTTAAAAACCTTACACCCTGGTGTGGGTACCCTTGATAGGGAAAAGAGTACAATAATTACGTATATATACATAGACTACCCAGGCCGATATTGTCAAAATCGGCTACCTCGTCTGTGATCTTCGGATTCTCAGGCCGATGTTGTGTCCTGTCATATGCAGCTCCCACTCTTTGAGGCATGTAATTGCCTCAACCATCTCAGGTCTGAGAGACGACCTCCTCGTCTCAAGTATCCTCTCACCAAACTGAAAGTGACTTCCAACGAGACAGTGGACATCAGAACCCTAAGCACGTCTCGTGCAAAATGAGATAGCATGCGGTAAATATGTTGGTTATTATTCCACCACAAATGCAAGTTGAGTTAATTATCCTCATCCATGTCAAGCTCCGTCTCGATGAAAGGTGTTTCGAGGTAGTGGTTGACCTCTACTCGTGGATTCCATATCAGCCTGCTCGGTGATTGGGAAGACGAGCCAAACGCCTTACATTTCAGCTTCTTCCATATGTTTGAAGTGGTCAAATTGCCTTGTGCTTGTTGCGTTATTGAGGCATATCTTCTTGGTTCACTTCTGGTGCTAAACTTATCATAATATTTGTCGAAAACTCTGAAAAACTCATTATAAAGATGAGTATAGGCCTCGAAGGAATCAAGATCAAATACCTCACCTATTCCGTGGAAGGCGCCCTGCAAGTCAAATAATTTTCTTCGAGGATCCAAACTAGTAGCAAAACAGTAAAGATGTAGAATAGCTTGAAAATATTTTAAAAGTTGTTGCTCCATTGGCTCTCTAATGGGATGTAAAATAAAATTATCTCTATTTTCTTTAAAAGCATCAGCAATAGTCCAAAACCACTGGATGACTAAGGAAGAAGTTATGTAGTACACACCAGATAAATTGTTAGTTGCATTGTAAAAAATTTCAAAAAAAAATGATGAAAATGACTAACAATTTGCCAATTCACTTCAATAACCAACGGCTCACCATTATTGCAGTTAACGAAGACAGTGATAATATACTCACGGTCCTTGCACCACTCCAGCATAGTATACGTTGAGTTCCATCTAACCTCCATATTAAGGTTGAATCTTCTTGGTTCCTTATTATTGGCCCTACAATACTTTGAGAACTAGGCAAATCTTACAGGCAAACCTGTAATAAATTCGATAGCGTTGCATAATGTCTCCAAACTATGTTTCATTACAATCAAACCTGCCTACACAACGAGATTAATAATGTGGCATTCACATCTCTGATGGAGTACAAAACCTTCAATATAAGTGTCTAGATGCGGTGGGTGATGCTCCATAGCCGTCGTGTTAGCTGATGCATTATCAAGAGTGTTGAAAATAATTCTACTATATATATATTTTAAAGTCAGTAGTAACCTCAAGTACACGGTTAGCGATAGCCTCTCTAGTGTGTGACTCGGAGATAAGCCTAAACCCTATGACCCTTTTTATTTAGTACGTAGTTATCATCTAAGTAATGCGGAACAACACTAATATAGGCGCTACTTTTTGATAGGAGGAAGTCCATATATCTGATGTTATAGCAAAGAAAAAACTAGTAGTCACGAAGGTCTATTTCAACATTTCTAGTTTATTTATAAATATTTTATAAATATCACGTGTAGTTGTTCTTCTACTAACATGTTGGTATTGTGGGCAAAAACCACATTGCACCATTTTTTCAAAATTAGAGTTCTCACCCATTCTTAGTGGAAGGTCCTTTGTAACTATGTAACTTGCAATTTTGTCTCTAGCTACATCGACGTTGTATACCTATGGACTTACCAAACCATCGGTGTTGAAGTTGAGCTGCATCTGGATGCCCTCGCCTTGCCTTTGTCCTACCGATATCTTCTTCAATCATGTCTCTTCAAATGACCTGTTCAACCATATGCACGTGCATACAATTTAGCTTAAAATTATTTGCAAATAGCATATACTATCTCACATCCGTCCACAATTTTGACGGTTATGTCTATATGTTGCCAGCACCACACCCATCTAGTGCTACATATGGATGTCCGTCTCGGTTGCATTGGTATAGCGGCATTTGAGCTCGGTGCGGATACCGATGCCCTGCGAGGGGGACTTGGAGAGCGAAGGCGTGCTCTCCTGCTCTTGCTCTTGCCAAATATTTATTTTCATGTGTCACATCAATGTCCCTCTTTGTCATTCACCGAATGTTATGAGAGAGCGAAATCTGAAAATCGCACGCGGGATGGAATCAGCCAGACACTCCATTTTAATCATGTTGTGTCGCTTTACGTCTTTCAATGCATCACATCATTGTCTTTGCAAAATCTTAAAATCACATCGCGTTGTGATTCTGCCTGTTAGGAGAATTTTTTATGGCTGTCTCTCTCCCTCTTTTCCCCTAGCACATGTGCCATACCTCCTCTGTCCCCCCTCTCTTTCTCTCGGGACTCGCCCCAGCCCCCACTCCCCACTCCCCAGGCGATCAGGCACCCACCCAGATCACTCCCTTCCCCCTCCGGTGGTCTGCCTGCTGTGGCCTCCCCACTGCGCCCCACCGCACCGCCTCCCTTTCCTCTCTCCCCTCGCCTCCCCACCACATCGTCGTGTCTCCTCCCTCTCTCTCTCTCCCCTCTAGCCGATCGCCCCCTCACCTCCCCACCACACCTCCTTGCCTCGCCATTGGTCCAAGGCAGCAGTGCGTGCGAGTGCGATGGTAATGGCCGATGCGATGGTGTCACGGCCCTCAAATTCAAAATTTTTGGGACATCCGGAGTATCCGGATCAACATCCGGAATGTCCGGACATAACCCGGAATGTCCGGATATATTGTCCGGAGTATACGGATTAACCTGACCGAGCGCCTCAACCCGGAGTGTCCGGACCAAATGTCCGGAGTGTCCGGGTTAGTGCTACCGAAGACCCCAACCCGGAGTCTCCGGGTTGAGCATCCGGAGAGTCCGGTATTTGTGGGGGGGGTTTTGTATAAAAGTCCCATTTTGTGGGTTCACTCCTTTCTTTTCTTCTCCACTTGTCCTCCACCCACCCCATGCGTCTCCTTCACCCCAACCTTGTCCCCGGTGAGCTCTCCACTCCGGCGACCTCCCGTGGCTCCTCCCCGGCGGCTCCTCCATCCCGTGGAACTCCTCCTCAAACCGGCATCCTCCTTCCTCTACCCGACATTGTTCTCCTCCATCATCCTTGGGGGTAAGTCCTCTTCTTGGGGGTTGATTCGTGGGTTTCTTGGGTTTTGAGGCCATCCATGGTGGGTTTAGGGTTTAGGGTTTAGGTTTGGATTTGGGAGTTGGAGTTGGATCTTGAGCTCTAGGGATTTTGGGTGTGGTGATTCTAGGGTTGGTTTGGGGCTTGGATTGATGAATGTGGGTGCTAGTAAGGTAGATCGGGTAGTAGTGATGCCGATCCAAGGGCTAGTTGGGATTAGTTAGGGGTTCCTGGGTTTAGCATCGTTTTTCTCGTGGATTAGGCTAGTTAGAAGCTTCTCCGGCTTAGCCGAGTGTAGGAAAGTCGTAGATCGGGCCCACGTGGAGTTGTAGTGTTCGGGGCACTCCGATGTCGTGGGATTGTTCCCCAAAAACTCGAGCCGTCCGGAGTGTCCGGACAGTCGGTCCGGAGTGTCCGGATTGGTCGGACCGAAGGCCCCAATCCGGAGTGTCCGGATAAATAGCCCGGAGTATCCGGATTATCTGGAGAGTCCGGATATTTAACCCGGACTGTCCGGGTTGGCTGATCTGTCCGGTTGCGTTGTTTTCCGTCGGGGTTTTTCATGGTAGTTCATTTCATCTGCATGACATGCATCTTATTATGCGTTGTATTCGTAGAGAGCGATCCCGCGGACTTGACTCATGGGCGATCGAGGGTACTACCGAGAGCCGCCATCTTGTCGATCCGCAAGCAGAAGAACAAGGCAAGCACCTAAGCATCTTGAACCTTATGTGTAAACTATTTTTGTGAGTTAATTGCTTATTGGATGAGTAAGTGTTGCATTAGGGGTTGAAGTGTGGGATAGGCTAGATCCTATTTGTTGCACGTATCCTGTTCATTGTAACTTGTAAACACCTCCTTTGGAGCTAGATTATGGGTACTAATTGTGTCATGCTTAGTATGCTTAGAAGTCGGGTTTGGGCCAAGTGGTGGAAGGTTCCACCGCTTGAGATTGGTGTACTTTACAAGTATTGGGTTGCAATGGGTTGTTTATGGGAAATGAAATGATGAAATTTGAGACCGGGCGGGAGAGTTAGACATTTGGGTAAGGAGACCCAAATGTGGTAGTCCCGCCTGAATCAGGTAAGGACCGATTCGATGTGGTACCATGGCTGAGCACCAATTGGTTGATCACATGCCCGATTATGGTAAGGTAAGCCGCTCTTTTATCGCATGCCGTTCGATGGGCCATGCCCTCATGTGGTTGGACGTGGTTGAGGGCGGGGCCTAGGCCGACTCTCGAGTGCCAAGCCGGGCTTGGGGCTGCTCGAGGGGGTGCTAGGTTTCCGGACCGCATGAAGATGCCCCCAACGAATTGGTATGGATGGGAGGGGGTTGACATGAGGCTCCTTCGTGACACATGTCGTGTGATCAATGCTTCCCTGTAGGGTTAACTAAGCGATTCGAATTGCCGCGCTCTCGGATATGAGCACGCTTGGTCACTGCTGTTACACGTAGTAATAACTTGAACTGAAGTTCGCCGTTGGGCTTGAGCTCGAAATGAATGTGGTTAATTGACGTGGGTTGTTAATTGCTAACTTCACCTAGTGGTAGGTGCAGTAACAACCGCACAAAAATTGAGAATTTAGTAGTTTAAGTAACTAAACAACAAATGTTAAGCAATTTTGCAACGGTTCTACCTTCAGCTTATTCCTTGCTTCATCCAAATGCATAATCCTTTGGAGTCGGTCGTATATGGACCACGGGTAAGACTTGCTAGTACCTTTTGTACTCAGACTTCTGCTTTGTGGTTTTGCAGGTGAGGATCCAGCGGGGTGCGAGTTTTGCCCCTACTGCCTATCGGTGACCGGGCGGGGCACCGAGTAGAGGTTGTCGACACTCGTGCGCCCGGAAGTGTTAGGGCATGACACTTCCGGGGTGTTTTACTTTTGTTGTATAGGATAGTGTGCGGTACTTTTGTGAACAGCTGCTACTTTTATTTCTGCAATGGAACTCGTCTGCTTTTCGTTGGTCGTTATTGTTGGTTGTTTTTGTTGGGCCTCTTTGTGCCGTGCTGTGTGTTCGTTTGCTTCCGCGTTTTTGCGCCTCTGGTAGTGAGGTTTGGGGCTCGATGCCCCTTTGTGCGAATTGATGATTGATATGGCAATGGGAACCGGTATGTGGGGATCCTGGGCGAGTTCGGATCGCATACCGGGGGAATACCGGGATGGTTGTCGAATTGTTTGGATGTCTTGGAGTTGTCTCGATTGGGCTTGGGTGTTAGCACCGAGGTCACCTCCGGTGATCTGTTGCTAGGATCCAAATCCGATGGGAGTAACCGTTCATCCAACAACTCGAGGACGATCTGGGCGGCTCCTCTCAGGGCTGGTATCAGAGCAAGGCGCACAAAGACGGACCCCAACTTGACGACCAGTTAGGAGATCGTTTAGGACGGTCATAATGCATTAGGTAGAAGGTAATGGTCGTCCCCGCCCAGTGGTTGTGAGTGGTGAATGGGAGGGTTACGTTGGAATCGTGCACCTCATCTCATATCATGCATATGCATGGCCGTTTTTGCATCATGATTTGTGTTTGTTTGGGTATGTTAGACTTGTGGGACCCTAGTACGGGGTGCTACAGTCTAAAGAAGGGGTCAGTTCGGGGTTTCCTATGTTTAGGATTTGTCCTTTCTGTGGGGGTTCTAACTTTCGTCGCCTGTCCTTGGTTGATGACAGAATGAGGACCCGCGGGAACTCTGGGGCTGAGGAGGACAATGGGCGATCGCAGTCGGGCAACGGTGACCCGCCTCCGCTTAACGCGGCCGGACATTCTGCTGCGGACGGAGCAGAACCAGAACACCACCAACAGGATTCTGGAGATGTTAGTCTAGAATCAGGCCGTTCCCGCTGGCCGTGGTGAAGGACGAGGCAGGTTGAACGGCTATCAGGACTTCCTGCACACCCAGCCGCCGGTTTTCTCCCGGGCCACTGATCCGTTGGAGGCCGACGACTGGCTGCGCACGATAGAGCAGAAGTTTGCTCTCATCCAGTGCGACGACTTCCAGAAGGCCCTTTTTGCGGTGCAACAACTACAGGGCCCTGCCGGTGCTTGGTGGGCCAACCATCGGGTGATGCAGCCCGCCGGGCATCGGGTGACGTGGGCAGAGTTCTGTGAGGCCTTCCGGGCATATCACATCCCGGAGGGGCTCATGGACATCAAGAAGCAGGAATTCCTCTCCCTCAAGCAGCGGGACATGTCGGTGCTTGACTATTCCCGCGAGTTCAACTACCTGGCCCAGTATGCGCCAGAAGAGGTGGACACCGACCGGAAGAAGCGGGCTCGCTTCATGAATGGGATGACCGCCAAGATGCAGGACAAGTTGTCGGTGTGCGACTTCCCCGACTTCAATGCCCTGGTGAGTCGAGCCATTATGGTGGAGCACAAAATGAGGAACCACCAGGAGGAGAAGAAGAGGAAGTGGGGCACACAGTTCTTAGCGGGCAGCAGCTCGCAGCGGGCTCGTTTTGTCCCTCCACCACCGAGGGCAACCGCTCCTGCGCCTCCCCGACCTCCTGTTGCTGCTCCGCGACCTCCACCGCCGCAGCCAGGAGCACGAGTGGTGGCGACTCCTGGACCGGGCCCATGCTACAAGCTAGGGCGTCTTTGGGCACTTCATCCGCGACTGTCCATTTCCAAGGCGGGGCAACAATCCTACCGCCCCATGACTTCCAGCGGCGATAGCTCCACCTCCACTCCCTGCGCCAGTCCGTGGCCGAGTCAACTACGTCGGTGCCGAGGAGATTCCAGAGGACCACACCGTGCTGACGGGTATGTTATGCATTAATGGGCATTCTGCTAGGGTATTGTTTGACTCGGGGGCGTCCCACTCGTTCATCCGTAAGGAGTTCGTCATGCACAATCAGATGAGACTGAGTGACAGCGCCACTCCGTTTCTTATTGAGGCACCTGGGTCCAAGATTGTAGTAAAGCAAGTGGTTAAGAAGGCGTTGGTGCAAGTTCAGTGGTTTCTCTTCGTTGTCAATTTGTTGCTCCTTGACCTTCGGGGAATGGATGTCATCCTGGGCATGAATTGGTTGACGCGGCAGCAAGCCATCCTTGATTGTTCTCGCCGTACCATCTCACTGAAAGGACCGAAGGGCGGCTGGCTGACGTTACTTCTTGATGAGGGCAAGGCTACCCTCTGCTCCTTGAATGGCACCGAAGTCGAGAAATTAGACACTGTCCCTGTGGTGTCAGAGTACCCCGATGTGTTTCAGTGAATCGCCAGGATGCCGCTTTGATCGAGACATTGAGTTTGTAGTGGAGCTGCAGCCTGGGACCGCTCCAGTCTCCAAGCGGCCGTATCGAATGCCGCCCAACGAATTGGTTGAGCTGAAGATTCAATTGAAGGAGTTGATGGAAAAGGGCTTCATACGTCCGAGCTCCTCGCCTTGGGGCTGCTCGGCTCTATTCGTGACCAAGAAGGACGGTTCTCTGCGCCTCTGCGTGGATTACCGCCCCTTGAATGCTGTCACTATCAAGAACAAGTACCCTCTGCCTCGGATTGATATCCTGTTCGATCAGCTTGCCGGTGCACGGGTATTCTCCAAGATTGACCTGAGGCTCGGGTACCATCAGATCAAGATCCGGGCCGAAGACATCCCGAAGACAGCTTTTTCCACCCGATATGGGTTGTATGAGTACACCATCATGTTGTTCGGTCTGACGAACGCGCCGGCGTACTTCATGTACCTCATGAACTCCGTCTTCATGGAAGAGCTGGATTCCTTTGTCGTCATCTTCATTGATGACATCCTCATCTATTCAGCCAATGAGGAAGATCATGCCAGGCACCTTCACGTCGTTCTCGGGAGGCTTCGGGAACATCGCTTGTATGCGAAATTCAGCAAGTGTGAATTCTGGCTGAAGGAGGTGTCGTTCTTGGGGCACGTTCTTTCCGAGCAAGGCGTAGCCGTTGATCCAAGCAAAGTGCAGGATGTACTTAGTTGGGAGCAGCCCAAGTCTGTCACAGAGATTCGCAGTTTCCTTGGGCTGGCTGGCTATTACCGCCGTTTCATTCGGGACTTCTTCAAAGTAGCTAAGCCCATGACGGAGTTGTTGAAGAAGGGCACTGAGTTCAAGCGGTCAGTGGGCTGTGAGCAGGCATTTCAGACCCTGAAGCAGCGCCTCACTCTGACTCGATCCTTACCCGGCCCGACATTCACAAGCCGTTTGATGTGTATTGCGATGCATCCGGCATCGGACTTGGTCGTGTACTTATGCGGAGACGATCGAGTTGTAAACTACGCGTCTCGGCAGCTGAAACGTCATGAAGAGCACTACCCCACCCACGATCTGGAGCTTGCGGCAGTGGTCCATGCTTTAAAGATTTGGCGCCACTATCTTCTGGGGAACAAGTGCAACATCTATACCGATCACAAAAGCCTCAAGTACATCTTCACACAGGCAGACCTGAATATGAGGCAAAGACGGTGGCTTGAATTGATAAAGGACTACAATTTGGAAGTCCATTACCACCCTGGGAAGGCTAATGTGGTGGCTGACGCTTTGAGCCGCAAGGTGCAATGCCATTGCCTCACTCTCCCACCACGGAGTGCCACTCTTTGTGCTGAGTTCCAGAAGCTCAACCTGGAAATGGTAGAAGAAGGTTTCCTGACTAATGTGGAGTTGAAGTTCACATTGCTTGATCAGATTCGGGAGGCACAAGGCGGAGATGCGGGTGTCACCAACATTCTCAATAACTTGAATTCTGGTCAGGCCCCTGGTTTTCGCCTGGATGAGCAAGGAACCTTGTGGTTCGGTGTCCCGGATACCCAAGAGTTGAAGCGAGCGATCCTGGATGAAGCCCATAACTCGTTGCTCACAATCCATCCGGGCAGTAACAAAATGTATCAGGACTTGAAGCGGCAATTCTGGTGGACTCGCATGAAGCGCGAGATTGCTCGTTATGTGGCTGAGTGCGATGTCTGCAAGCGGGTGAAGGCTGAACACTTTAAGCCAGCTGGTACTCTTCAGCCTCTACCCATACCAAGCTGGAAGTGGGAAGACATCAGCATGGACTTCATCACCGGCTTGCCTCTGACTCCTTCAAGTCATGACTCGATTTGGGTGGTGGTCGATCGGTTGACTAAGTCTGCACATTTTCTAGCCATTCGCACCACTTATCGAGCGCCGAGGTATGCGGAGCTGTACATAACTCGGATCGTGTGCCTTCATGGAGTGCCAAAGCGGATAGTTTCAGATCGGGGCTCACAGTTTGTCTCCCAGTTCTGGAGGAGTCTGCACGCAGCATTGGGCACCAAGTTGCTCCACAGCTCAGCGTACCACCCTCAGACAGATGGACAGACCGAGAGGGTTAATCAGATCCTCGAGGATATGCTGAGGGCGTGTGTGCTGTCTTATGGGAAGAAGTGGGAAGAATGTCTCCCGTATGCCGAGTTTGCATATAATAACAGCTACCAAACCAGCATCCAAATGTCCCCTTTTGAGGCACTTTATGGTCGTAGCTGCAGAGCACCTCTCAATTGGTCTGAGAGCGGGGAGCGTTCATTCCTTGGACCTGAACTGGTCATGGAGGCCAAAGAAAAAGTGAGGGTCATTCGAGAGAACCTGAGGGTAGCACAGTCGCGACAGAAAAGCTATGCCGATCGCCGTAGGAGACCCCTCTCCTTCGATATTGGCGACTTCGTCTATCTGAAGGTATCTCCTCTTCAAGGCACTCGTCGGTTTGGAATCAAAGGGAAACTGGCGCCTCGTTACATAGGACCATTCCGAGTCCTTGAGAAGCGTGGTCAAGTGGCCTATCAGCTAGAGCTTCCTCCCACACTTGAGATGGTCCACAACGTCTTCCATGTCTCCCAATTGAAGAAGTGTCTCCGTACTCCTTTCGAGTCACTTGAAGTGGATGACCTCGGAGTTGCGCCTGAACCGGATCTATCCTATCGAGAGCATCCAATTCGGGTTTTAGAAGAAGCGGAGCGTAAGACTCGGCGGAGAAGACTCAAATTCTATAAAATTCAATGGAGCAATCATACTGAGGATGAGGCTACTTGGGAACCCGAGGATCGCCTAAAGACCGAGTATCCTGAATTCTTTAATGCCATGTAAGTACTAGTGTACCATCTTTCGCAATGAGAGGCATATTGATTAGAGCACCACTGTCCGGTCCAATTTTCATTCTGTTCCGCCAGTACACTTGTTCTAAATCTCGGGGCGAGATTCCCTTAAGGGGGGGAGGGTTTGTCACGGCCCTCAAATTCAAAATTTTTGGGACATCCGGAGTATCCGGATCAACATCCGGAATGTCCGGACATAACCCGGAATGTCCGGATATATTGTCCGGAGTATACGGATTAACTTGACCGAGCGCCTCAACCCGGAGTGTCCGGACCAAATGTCCGGAGTGTCCGGGTTAGTGCTACCGAAGACCCCAACCCGGAGTCTCCGGGTTGAGCATCCGGAGAGTCTGGTATTTGCGGGGGGGGGGGTTTGTATAAAAGTCCCATTTTGTGGGTTCACTCCTTTCTTTTCTTCTCCACTTGTCCTCCACCCACCCCGTGCGTCTCCTTCACCCCAACCTTGTCCCCGGTGAGCTCTCCACTCCGGCGACCTCCCGTGGCTCCTCCCCGGCGGCTCCTCCATCCCGTGGAACTCCTCCTCAAACCGGCATCCTCCTTCCTCTACCCGGCATTGTTCTCCTCCATCATCCTTGGGGGTAAGTCCTCTTCTTGGGGGTTGATTCGTGGGTTTCTTGGGTTTTGAGGCCATCCATGGTGGGTTTAGGGTTTAGGGTTTAGGTTTGGATTTGGGAGTTGGAGTTGGATCTTGAGCTCTAGGGATTTTGGGTGTGGTGATTCTAGGGTTGGTTTGGGGCTTGGATTGATGAATGTGGGTGCTAGTAAGGTAGATCGGGTAGTAGTGATGCCGATCCAAGGGCTAGTTGGGATTAGTTAGGGGTTCATGGGTTTAGCATCGTTTTTCTCGTGGATTAGGCTAGTTAGAAGCTTCTCCGGCTTAGCCGAGTGTAGGAAAGTCGTAGATCGGGCCCACGTGGAGTTGTAGTGTTCGGGGCACTCCGATGTCGTGGGATTGTTCCCCAAAAACTCGAGCCGTCCGGAGTGTCCGGACAGTCGGTCCGGAGTGTCCGGATTGGTCGGACCGAAGGCCCCAATCCGGAGTGTCCGGATAAATAGCCCGGAGTATCCGGATTATCTGGAGAGTCCGGATATTTAACCCGGACTGTCCGGGTTGGCTGATCTGTCCGGTTGCGTTGTTTTCCGTCGGGGTTTTTCATGGTAGTTCATTTCATCTGCATGACATGCATCTTATTATGCGTTGTATTCGTGTAGAGAGCGATCCCGCGGGACTTGACTCCGCGGCGACTGAGGGTACTACCGGAGAGCCAGCTACTGTCGATCCGCAAGCAGAAGAACAAGGCAAGCACCTAAGCATCTTGAACCTTATGTGTAAACTATTTTTGTGAGTTAATTGCTTATTGGATGAGTAAGTGTTGCATTAGGGGTTGAAGTGTGGGATAGGCTAGATCCTATTTGTTGCACGTATCCTGTTCATTGTAACTTGTAAACACCTCCTTTGGAGCTAGATTATGGGTACTAATTGTGTCATGCTTAGTATGCTTAGAAGTCGGGTTTGGGCCAAGTGGTGGAAGGTTCCACCGCTTGAGATTGGTGTACTTTACAAGTATTGGGTTGCAATGGGTTGTTTATGGGAAATGAAATGATGAAATTTGAGACTCAAGGCGGGAGAGTTAGACATTTGGGTAAGGAGACCCAAATGTGGCGATCCACTTGAGTCGCCTAAGGACCGATTCGATGTGGTACCATGGCTGAGCACCAATTGGTTGATCACATGCCCGATTATGGTAAGGTAAGCCGCTCTTTTATCGCATGCCGTTCGATGGGCCATGCCCTCATGTGGTTGGACGTGGTTGAGGGCGGGGCCTAGGCCGACTCTCGAGCGCCAAGCCGGGCTTGGGGCTGCTCGAGGGGGTGCTAGGTTTCCGGACCGCATGAAGATGCCCCAACGAATTGGTATGGATGGGAGGGGGTTGACATGAGGCTCCTTCGTGACACATGTCGTGTGATCAATGCTTCCCTGCAGGGTTAACTAAGCGATTCGAATTGCCGCGCTCTCGGATATGAGCACGCTTGGTCACTGCTGTTACACGTAGTAATAACTTGAACTGAAGTTCGCCGTTGGGCTTGAGCTCGAAATGAATGTGGTTAATTGACGTGGGTTGTTAATTGCTAACTTCACCTAGTGGTTATTGCAGTAACAACCGCACAAAAATTGAGAATTTAGTAGTTTAAGTAACTAAACAACAAATGTTAAGCAATTTTGCAACGGTTCTACCTTCAGCTTATTCCTTGCTTCATCCAAATGCATAATCCTTTGGAGTCGGTCGTATATGGACCACGGGTAAGACTTGCGAGTACCTTTTGTACTCAGGCTTCTGCTTTGTGGTTTTGCAGGTGAGGATCCAGCGGGGTGCGAGTTTTGCCCCTACTGCCTATCGGTGACCGGGCGGGTTACCGAGTAGAGGCTGTCGACACTCGTGCGCCCGGAAGTGTTAGGGCATGACACTTCCGGGGTGTTTTACTTTTGTTGTATAGGATAGTGGGCGGTACTTTTGTGAACAGCTGCTACTTTTATTTCTGCAATGGAACTCGTCTGCTTTTCGTTGGTCGTTGTTGTTGGTTGTTTTTGTTGGGCCTCTTTGTGCCGTGCTGTGTGTTCGTTTGCTTCTGCGTATTTGCGCCTCTGGTAGTGAGGTTTGGGGCTCGATGCCCCTTTGTGCGAATTGATGATTGATATGGCAATGGGAACCGGTATGTGGGGATCCTGGGTGAGTTCGGATCGCATATCGGGGGAATACCGGGATGGTTGTCGAATTGTTTGGATGTCTTGGAGTTGTCTCGATTGGGCTTGGGTGTTAGCACCGAGGTCACCTCCGGTGATCTGTTGTTAGGATCCAAATCCGATGGGAGTAACCGTTCATCCAACAACTCGAGGACGATCTGGGCGGCTCCTCTCAGATGGCAACAACGGGTGGATGGGCTTGATGAGCAAGCGCGATGGCCATGGTGCGCAGAAAAGCAGGCTATCGCGACGACCATGGCGGGCGGCTGCCACGATCACAACGTGCGCCCATGGTAGGGTGGCGCGACGACCAAGACAGCAGCATGTGTGGGCACGACAGCCACGATGAGCAGCCAAGGCGGGCTGGCGCGACAGCCTCTGCGAGTGCGCGCGTGGCCAAGGCAGGTGGCAACTCCCATCGCGCTTGCATGATGTACTAATGCCATCAACCAAGGCATGGAGAGCTCCGTGCCATGCTAGATTTTGGGCTGGTGCTGTGCTCATTGTGCCTCGGGCCGGCCCAAAAGGCCCAGCTCGAGTGCCCACCTCTAGATCTTTCCATAAGCTCGCTCTGATCATGGGCACATTACATTAGAATCTTGAAGCACCATCAAAAATGCTACCATGTGCACGCCTACATTGCGGCAAGGCAACACCCTATTATGGCAGTGGCAACTCCCACCATGCTTGCAAATAGAACTTGAAATTCAAGTTTAATTTGGTGCTTATGTGACTACTAAGTTTAGATACTTTCAAAGTATTATCAGGGAAAATACGGTGCAAGGTTGCAAACCCAACGCTCGATTCAATTATTAAAAACAAAATACTAATGTAATGTATATTGTGTTGCAGATATGCCCTAGAGGCAATCATAAAGATGATTATACTTCCTTATATTCATGATTTATTATCTTGTTCCTTGAATAATGTCATTATTATGTATTAGCAAGTACGTCACTTGTTTGTGAAACTCCATATATGACTTTGTGATGATTATTCTAAAGTGATCCCTAGTCGATAAATATATCAGGACACATATGAATAGAATAACATATGTATTTGTTGATGACCATGTTTCACTAGTCATGAATATGGAGATATCAAACCAATAATATGGACACATTTTAGAGAATATGGAGTTGGATCGACCCACCTTGAGACATTGCGAGAACGTTGTATTCTTACTTATCATCAGCTGGTCTCTTAAACAATTTGTATGCTATATCCTTATACTTGAAGTTGACACATGTACTCGAAATGTGTAATGACTTTATTTAGGGGTTGCCAAATGTTACTCCATAACTGGGTAGTTATAAATGTGGCTTTCTGATTTTTCATGAAGCATCCTGTGAGGTATGGTCGATCAAGATGTGATTTGCGCCTCCATATATTGAGAGAGATATCTTTAGGCCTCTCGAGTGATCAGATTCCAAAAATGCATGGCCATACTACTCGTAGTTAAAAAGTTAACAATAGTTTGGGATTCTGAGTCATGTGATCGAGAAAGAGCAGTCGAGCTAATTAAACAAGGATGGAACATACTTACCTTAAGTTTAACCGATATCATGAGGCAAAGGGAAATGCATATAATTAAGCATTGTTAAGGTTCATCTAATGTGATCTTTTACATATACTCGGGAGTCGACACATCCTACTAGGGACCACTACTGATTAAGAGTACTCAAGCCATATCTAAGTATACGTAAACCTAGAGGATCGCATGCTTAAGGGGTTTTGACTTAATTCGGATGGTAATGCAAATTTCGATGGGCGAAGAGTTTCTAATGGGCCTCTAATGTAGAGAACCTTTATGATGAGGACATCCCAACCATGGATATGACTGCTGCCATTTCTCTCCCAGCGACACCTTCGTTGCCGCACTTCGGTGTTTCGGCCGCCACTTCGTCTACGTCGCATGGAGGGCTTAATCCAGAAGTTCGGTCTTTCTATCCACCTTTGATGACCCAGCGCGTTAAGACCACTCACCAAGGACAACCCATATGCCAAGGAAGGCCCATGATGAAGCCCAATTCGTCACCGAGTCCGATTCGGCCATCCAACAGCACTTCAAATTCAAACGGGCATATCTCGGGATCCCGAACTCCGTTTTTGACGTACGACCACTCGTTTGAAAGCTTAGGAGATAAGATTTCCAATGGATCCAGCCCCATGTCCAAATTCGCTCCAGATCGACGGAAAAATGCAGAAGAGTGTCATGGGCCAAATTTGTCCGGTGCTGCATCACCGTATTTTTGGGCCTATAGCCCATGTATCTTTAGGGTTTGGTGGTGGACGCCCCTAGATTGGGAGCCCCACCCCTAGCAGCCCCTCTTTATATGGTCGCCACCCTCATACGTTATTCTTTAGATTTTGTTGTGTTTGGTAGACCCCGTGTGCATCCCTCCTCGTGCTTGCACATGTCGACTAGACCGCCCGAGATGAGAAACAGAACCTCAACTTCGTGTTCGTGAGTTTTATTGGTATCCAATTTTCAGATTGCTTCTCACTTGTTCTTGCAAGTTTCTCGATTGCTAGCAGGGATAAAGATCCATCACGTCTAAGCGTGGTTTATCGACTCGCGTTGGTGGCGTTGCGATTGTCAGTTTCCTTTCCTCGTTGGTTGGAAGCCAAGGTCACGAGATCATCAACTCATCAAATCGACGTATCGTTCTCATCAGAAGATCGGGTACTCCCGTGTGCGCATCACTTTATGGGACGTCTATATAAAGGGAAGAAGTCCTGGCTTTAGGAAGAGAGACAAGACATGAATTCGGAATTCTCGAAACCCTAGCCACCATCCCTCCTTCGCCCAAAACCACGTAGCCGACACTAGCACTCTGACGTGTGGTGTTCCTGCCCTGTACGTGTGGATACCTTTTAGGCGTTGCTGCGAGGCTTCAACGCTAGGACGATATGTCCTACCCATACCTTTCTCTCTTTCCTCATGCCTTGAATTTGTGAGCAATGGTGGTCCGCGTGCAAGAGCTGCGAGTGGTGACCATGGTGGAGGTAGCACGATGGGAGGAGAACGTCGACGATAGGATCTACTGGATTTGATGGTCTTCCTCATCGCTGGTGACAAGATCCACTGGATTTGATCATCTTCTTCATCGCCAACGACGGGATCCACTAGATCTCACGACCATCGACTGCCTCCTAATCTAGGTATCGTCTATCTAACACTGGCGGGGTTGCGACCGGTAGTATGGAGGCAGCACAGTGTGTAGAGGAGGACGGCTACCAGCATGGTGGAGGCAGCATGGCAGGAGAAGGACATCGGTAATGGGATCCCCTAGATCTCTTCCTCATCATCGGTTATAGGATCTGCCACATCCTATGACCTCTTGAAATTTGCTTAACTTTGTTGCTATTAGGTTCAGGAATAAGTACCTAACTGGGATCCATCAATGGCAAGCTGATGAGAAGAAGAGTAGCTGTCAACAGTTTTGGAAAATTTACCCACAGATGATGCAATGCTTGGCCATGTATTGGCAAGATTGGATTCAGCTGGTGTGCCATGTGTTGGCAAGAATTTGAATACAGATGTTATGACATGTGTTGGCAATGGATGATTCGATGCTCACGAAGGACTGTGAGATGTTACCTTTATGTTTACATACTTTTTATTTTATAAGGATGCCAACTTGATTTTACAAATTTTGCTTTCAATCTATTATTCAGTATTTAGAAATTCAATTTGGCTTTGTGCAAAATAATCGTAGTAGTTCTCTTGATACTGCTTGCATTTATTATAGGTTTGCAAACACTTCAAGTCTTGCTGAGTATGCAATGTACTCACCCTTGCTATTATTGTTATTTTTTTAGGTGAAGAAATAGAATATCCCAAAGAATTATACTTTGACACAGGTTATGGGGATAATGACCAATGATTTTATATAGAGTTTATAGCTTTTCAGTTGCTTGAGGGTTGGGTGTGCACACTTGTTGGGACCCGAATTTGCAAATCCGGACCCTCTGTGTATTCAGCACTAGTCCAGGATCACATTAGTGCACACAGTCTCAACATCGGTAAATATCACAATCATACACATCGATAGTAATAAAGTACTTTAATTAAGATAACCAAACTGGTTGCTTGACCTTATGGTCAAGTTACAAGAGTACGCCACACAGGGCGAAAACTTATTAAGAAAATAAATTGCAGCGGAATAAAAGCATCAACGTGGCACAATCCAGTATACCACAGGCAACTGACTGGGCTCGCATCCTAAGTAGACGGGTCCTCCTGAAGTTCCTCCTCTAAGGCTGGCGTCGCTTCTTCTTCAACTGATGATGTGTTGTGGCAAGGGTGAGTACTTGGTACTCAGCAAGTCATGCACAGAATGCAAATTAATATTCTACATGCATGGCTTAGTTCAAGGATAGGCCAATAGGTACATTTGCAGTAAAACGGCAGTAAACAAGTAGCATAAGTTGTGTTCTTTTGGTGTCATCTTTTGGTGTCACCTTGATCGTCTAGACCTTAGCTCTCCTAGCCTAGCATAGGGGTGGCCCAATCTTCATTGTACTCAATTTCAGCAGCAACTTCCTTCTAAGTTGTGTTCTTTCGACACAAGAGATAGAACTGAAGGCAGCAACACTCCCGTCTTGTGTCGTCTTCTCATTTTGCAAAGGTTGGCACGGCTTGCACTAGAACAACAAGAACCAATCTAGAAGCAAGCGTGAATACCTCCCCAAATCGTAAGCAATGTTAGCCATGAATTGAAGAGCTAGATCATGTAAACCCTGTGAGAGATCTCCAAGAACAATGTGCTCTCGGCCTTGCTTCCACACAGCAAAACCTAGATGAGAAACTCTCATGCACACACACGCTCAATGGTGCCACAAACCAACCATTAATTTTCTTTATTTCTCATCCATAATCTAATCTCTAAAATGGAATCTGCCCATAGGCCTTATATTGGTGCACAATATATAGCCAAAACACATTTAAATCGACTCAAATTCACCTCTTAAATGTATACTTTAAGAGATAAAAAGATATTACAATTTTAAAACTTAAATTTGGCTAACCAGCAAACTAAAATTTGTCGGTCAGATTAAAAAAAAAAGTAAAATTGAAAGACCTTGATACGGAGAGATATGAAGATAATCCCCTAAGCTTTCAGGAATGTATAAGAATGTAAAAATCTAAACTTGGACGTGAAAGTTATGGACTTTTTAATTTGGAGTGTGCTTTTAATCCTAGTTGATTTCTTTCTTCTTTCCAAACCGAGTTGGACTCTTTCCTTGTTTCTCTCCCACGACTTGGGGCTCTCATTTTCTCTTCACAAAATCATGTGCAAACTACATACCCTCCATCCATGTGGCCCATATGGCCTTGGCCAATATGACCATGCCCTTAGTTGGCCCATGTGATCAAAACGCCTTGGCCCATGCACCCATGCCCTTATGTTGCCTTCGTATGATTTATATATTATTGGCATTATATACTTCTTATGTTTAAGGGTTGCAACCATCATCCTTTGCCCTTCCTCCCTCACCTCTCCCTCAGCCATATGCTTGATTTATTATTTCTTGCTCAAAACAGCACCATTGTGTTATTTGATCTTGATTTACACATAAGAAAAATAATTCAAATTCATGTTGACAGGCGCCGTATCATCATGGCCTACATGTCAAACCTTTTCCCTCCCTCTCTATGCAACAATGCTCCGTGTGTCAGCTTTTCCTCCTCTTAGTCTTTACCTTTTTCTCTTCTTTTCTCTCACCTCTCCCTGTTCCATGGCCCTGCTGCGGATCTCTCTCCCTTCCCCTTTTGTCTCCCCTTACTCTCAATTAGCTCCCCTATCCATTCTCCTTTTTCATCCCGATCTACTCTTCCCTTAAGCCGGAAGGAGGACCATTGGAACCTCATCCTCATCATCTGTGAGCTCTTCTCCATGCGCTACAGGCCCATCACCGTGAGCCGCTGCATGCTTAGCAATGTCACCGTCTTTGTGCTCGTCGAGGTCACCGGCCTCACTCTCCACCAATTCCTCCTCGACCCACATCGAAATCTCTCGCTGCTCCCCACTGCATCCACCTCATCGGTAGTAGATCATGGTAGCTTCATGGCATCGGCAAGGTGGGTACAGCGGTAGGTAGCAGTGAGATGCGGCGTTGAGGGAGGTGATGGTGAGATGCGCCATCATATATATATATATATATATATGGTTCCATGAAATAACTTCAAAAATTCAAAAGAAAGATTAAAAATTCGAATTTAATTTGGATTTGGATTTTACCTGATTTTGGGCCTCTTCTTGCTCTGGGCCTCTGGTCTGTTCCCTTCCTGGCCTACTCACAGCTCACTCCGAGCGCGCCTAGCCCAGGCCATCCCATCGCAGCGTCCCCTCCGCCACCAGCCGCCATCCCGTCGCCATTGCCGTTCCCACGCCGCTGCCCACTCCCTGCTCCTCGCTGACCGAGCCCGACCTGCCCCCACCCTCTCCAGTGTCGTCGTCGCCCCATCCCCCATCACGTCACCCATCACCCCCATGCCGGCCTGCTCGCCACCCCGCCTGTCCCAACCGCCGCCATCCCATCGCCATTCCCGCCCCATGTCGCTCACCCATCCCGCTCCGCCTCCCCTCCCCTCGCTGGGTATAAATACCCTGGCCTCCCCGCCCTTCTTCCTCGCCCCCTTCCCTCTCTCCCGCCAGTGAGTCCCCCGTCCCCGTCCCTTCTCCTTCCTCCTCGGCCCGCCACAGCGAGCCCCGAGCCCGCCCTTTCTTCCCCCCCCGTTGAGCCCCTCTTTCCCCTTCGCCCCCAGTGCCAGCCGCCGCTTCCTCTCCTCGAACAAATTTCCCCGCCACCGTCGCTGCCACACGCCCTTGAACATGTTAAACCCAATTGTTCATAATATTTGAGTATTTAACTTCTATCGCATTATTTTACTTGTATATTGAAATACTGAAAATCAATAGTTTAGAATGACATGATGCTTAGCTATACCCAAATTCCTCATTTAGCCTTCTTTTATGTTGATGAACCCAGTTAAACCTTTGAATAACCGTAGTTAATAATTATACACCCCGTATATAATTAATAATCTTATTAGTTTCACTCAAAGTCTTTAAAAGAGAAAGAAAGTTGTGGCGAGCAGTTGGCTTGGTGGATTTTAAAATTGTTGCTACAGTCAGGACGACAGTATTGGACTAGCCACAAGGTGGATGTAGGTACGATCCCCGGCTGATGATTAAAAGAATGGTTAGTTTGGTGGCTGGTGCGGGCAGGTACCAGTTTGGTTTGTGGTTGGTGGAATAGCTTGATCTGTGACGATTAAGAACAACTCCCTTGAGCAAAGTAAATAACTTAAGTTTTCACTCAACCATAAGTTGGGACCAGTCCGTTCAATCGAACTATTTTCCAACATAGCTCAGTACATTGTTCGTCCCCTAGAAATACCTACATGTGGTATACCATTCTCAGTGAGGAGAATGGGGTGCAGCATTCCCGGCAGGGAAATGATTGGTGGGGTGGAACGAGAATGGACGTTGGAGCATCATTTGCCAATTTTCACAACGGTAGGTACCCACTTAGTATTGGATCGCATCTCCCGCCTTGGCCAGTGGGGTCCCAGGAACAGTGGGTCTAAGGACTTATCGGGTAGGAGCTACCATAGGGATGTTCAATCAAAAGGCTGTGATGGTCTCGGCCTGGCCGCATGCATTTAAGTTGCATGAAGTCACACGGCATTAACAGTCATGGATATTGTCGGGACCCGAATTTGCAAATCCGGACCCTCTGTGTATTCAGCACTAGTCCAGGAACACGCTAGTGCACACAGTCTCAACATTGGTAAATATCACAATCATACTCAACGAAATATTAAGGTACTTTTAATTAGTTAACCAAGCTGGTTGCTCGACCTTAAGGCCAAGTTACAAATATACGCCACGCAGGGCGAAAACTTATTAAAAGGGAAAAAAACAGCAGCGGAAAATAAGATAACTTCGTGGCGCCATCCAGTATACACAGGCAACTGACTGGGCTCGCTCCCTAGTTAGACGGCTCCTCCTGGAGTTCCTCCTGCGAAGCTGGTGTAGACTCTTCTTCAACTGATGTTGTATTGTGGCAAGAGTGAGTACTTGGTACTCAGCAAGTCATGCACAGAATGCAAACTAATATACTACATGCATGGCTTAGTACAAGGAATAGCTCAGGGTATAATTGCAGTAACACAACATTTGACAAGTAACATAAGTAGATTCAAAAGCAGTAAAAACGAGTATAAGATCAATAACTTTTCCAGGAGTTAAATAAACATCCTTCCCATTCCTAGTCCACATTTCCATCAACATCATTATTAACCAAACCAAACCCTTCAAGTCCAAGTTATTTTCAAGAAAGTCTAACCCTTGACTGTAATTCTCGAGCGATGTCCAATGCCGCGGACACGGCTATTCGAATAGATTTTACACTCTGCAGAGGTTATGCACTTTACCCACAAGATACAGCCAAACACCACAAAGGCGAGTGTCCGTAACAAAGTCTTTCGGAAACTTCTAACAGCAAAAGTGGGCCTCCCCGGTTATTGCACACTAACCCTTCCCTTAGCGAAGGCGAAGTTTAGGCCGATCAACTGTTAGATGGGTTCCTGGCCGCAGCCCCGGTACGCTCCCCCGTACAACTACACAAAAGGTATAGTTGACACCCCGAGGTCCCACAGGTACGTTATTAGCAACTTAATCAACTAGGTCCGTCCCATTACAGACATGTGGTTGCACGTTTGACTCAGTTCAAAGGCTTGCAAGGTTAAGTCCTTAGGGTGACCAGGGGAAGACTACCCGAAGAACCAAATCAACACTTCCGGTGCCACAACTAGCCCACCCGATCATTCTTGCCACATGCCTCGATCGAAAACTATTTATCAAACCCCAGTTGATTACCATGCACCACGTGCCATCGACAATCACAACACATGATACTTCTTCAAAATAGGTTCAATATATCATTAAGTCAATATTAGCATTTGATTGTCCAAAACATTTCACGTGGCAAGGCTAAGCATACTACATCGGTCTAACTACCCATGTTGGCAATTTAATAATGTCCAACTGATAATCCACAACTAGGGTGACAAGGGGTCATGGCACATATTTAATTAACCAAGGTGTCATACAGCAATTTGGCATTTATCTAATTTCCCATAATTAAATAAAGCATTTACTAATTTAAATTAGCATGCAATAATTTAAATCAAATAAATTTGAAAGTGGGATCAACATGGTCAAAGCATAACTTGCCTTCAAAGAGTACTTGTTCTTGGTCTTGAGCTGGCTCCAGGGTCAACACTTTGCCTTCGAAGCCTTCAGGCACTTCAACGTCTACTCGTAACGCGTGCAAATAGCAATCAATAAATAAATAGTACACAAGAGTGTTCAAAAGTTCAAATAAACTTCATAAACAGAGAGAGCACATTTTTATAAATTTTTAGAAACTGGAATCGTCCAAATCGGAGTTAAAATGCAAAAGTTATAATCGTTTTAAGTTTAAAGAAAACATTAATTAAATATAAATAGAAAAATATTCATAATCAAAAATTAATTAAAATTCATATTTGAGTATGCCTCATTTTTATGAAAATTTAGAAATTTGAATCACTCAAATCGGAGTTTAAATGCAAAAGTTATAAGCGTTTGAAGTTTGAATCTAAATTTAAAATGAATAAACCGAATTAAATAAATAATTTCATTTTCGGAAAATGATTTATTGCGTCAGCATGACACGTGGACCAATCAGAGGCCGCCACGTCGCCTCGGGTCCATGGACCCAAATAAGACGGTTTATTTCGGTCCACCGTGGACCGGCCCACTAAGACGTGTGCCTCGACAGCGGGCCTCGGGTGACGCCGCAAGACGGCTCGGCCGAGGGCTCGATACCGGGCTTCACCGTGACGCCGCGATGACGTCATGGGTGACGTCATGGTGCGGTTTGGCGGTCGCTGACGCGCGGGTCCCACGCTGACATCACGCGTGACGTCAGCGGCGATTGGCGTGACCGCGCTGACCGCGACGGTCAGCCTTCCAGCCACGTGGCTAGATCTCGGCCGTTGATTTGAAAATCAACGGCCCAGATCGGATCTAACCTCACGCGTTTGGAAAATAACTCGGCTGATCTGGACCGTTCGATCTTGATCGGACGGTCAAGATCCAATCTAAAGTTACAACGTGGCTAACCCTAGCCGTACGATCTAGATCTAACGGCTGAGATCTATCCAAGCACGATGCAGTTACGACTACGTGGCACGATCTAAACCGTTGGACCTAGATCCAACGGCTGGAAATAAATCTAGAAACTAAAACATGGAAAATACCCGGGGATGACGTGGACGAATCTGGGCCCTCGGATCTTGATCGGACGGTGGAGAGTGTAACGCCCTAGTTTTCGCTTTCTGGAGAAAAACCTAATTTAAATAAAGTAAATTCAAAAGTTGGAGTTTGTTTGGTGTTTATATTAACCTGGCATCCGTTCCCCTCCAAAATCGGGATTTAATTCCCTCCCGGTCGAAAAATCGGATTTTCTAGTTCCCGCCGGTACCCGAAATTTCACATGAGTCCAAAAATGCTCCAAAAATACCCAAACCACTTCATTTGTGTTCCAAATATTCCAAAATGATTTTAGAAATCATTCCCCGGATTTTTGGACCTCCGTTCCTATTTTATCTCGCGCAGCTTTTGTTTAATGCCTGCGATCCGTGCCCGAATATTCAATTCCACAAAAATCATCCAAATTCAACCAAACCAGTTCCATTGGGTCCCAAATATTCTAAAATGGCTCTAGGAGTTTTTCCAAAATTTTTAGGCCATTTTCCCTTATTTTTCTCTAGGGCGAATTGTTTGCGTAAAGGAGAGCCAACCGGAGCGCGCCACGTGGGACGTGAACAGTGTCGTCCCCAACCTCCAGCCAAGGGAGAAGTAACAGAGAGCTCCAAAGCTTGTGCATGGCTAGGGCTTGGATTCAATTGCTCATAACTCCACTAAATTAACTCCAAAACGCGAACCGTCGGTTGCGTTGGATCCGCGGTGACGAGCTCTTGCCATTCCCCACCTCGGTGCGCCATCAATCCTGCCGGAAACGGCTCCATTCAAGAAAAACCAAAAAGCACTAAAATGCCATTAACTCGGGCGTTACACCTCCAAACGCTGCACCACCATCTCCATTCACTCCGTATAAGAGTCTCGGTTCCGGTGGTGTATCCCTTTTTCCCTCTACTCCTCGTATGCGACCGTGAGATCAAGACAACCGGGGTTGGGTCGCACTTTTTCGGTGTTCGTCAAGTTCATGCTTGTAGATTCTTCTCCGGTGAGCCATTCTTCATGCTTGGTTCTTTGTGACCGTGGATGAGTCTAGCTTCTAACCCAATCATCAATTTTAGGATTTCTCAACCGTGGGCGACGAATTTGGAGCTTTTGTGCATTCGGCCGAACCTCCGTTCTTCGTCGATTTCTCCGATTCCGGTGAGTTTTGGTTCAATCCCTTCCTCCTAGATGTCCCTAAGGATGTTATCTAGAGGTTCTAGGCTTTTGTTTGATCCAAATCCGTGCGAAAATGATGCAAAAATCGGATTTTTGGATGACGTTGAAGCCTCTGTCATTTTGGTTGCTCTCTGTTCTTTTGGGCTTGCTCCTGTGCGTGCATGGTTGGGCTTGGGCCGCCGCCGGCCAGCCGGCCGGGCGTCGCCGCCGTCGCTGCCGCCGCCTTGGCTGCGCCTCTTGCGGCGCCTCTTCGCCGTGGCGCCGGCCGCCGCCGTCGCCGCCCCCTCGCCGTGGCCAGTGCCCTCCTCCTCCCTCTAGCCTCCAAGCTCCCATGCATGGCCATGGTGTTAGCTCAAGGTTGAAGAAGCACTCCACTCTATGACACATGGGGCCCATTGCCATAGACACAAGACCAAGTCAAACCCAGTCAAAGCCCTCATTTGACCAGTCAACCCGAGAGAGAATATTCCGGGAATATTCCCGATTTTCCAATTTATTCAAAATTCAAACTTCGGAAGCTCATAACTTCTCCGTCCGAACTCCGTTTGATCTCATTCAAATTTCTAAATTCATCTAAAATCAAGATCTACCTGCCAATACTAATTTTGTAATTTTTGGATTTTATTTATTTTCTTTTATTTATTTATTTGCCTCGTTTTGCGCGTAGTCGACGCTTCCGCCGAGTCCGCCGACCCCGCCGCCGGACTTCAGAGAGTTCAACCTTCTCGCTGTGACCGAGGCAAGTCTCCTTGACGCTTGTTGATCCCATTGTTTATAAATGTTTTCCACTGTTTTACAAATTGCATTGCTATTTATATTAAATGGATGATGTTAACGTTAGATTATTAGTTATACCTGTTGTTCCTACATCCTTGACATTGTTATCCCTGACCCTTTGTCGCCTTAGTATAAGTACTCCACCAATATAAATGTTTTTGGAAAACTGTTCTTTAGTTAAGGGAAAGGACTATTTGATAGACATTTTAGATAAATCAAATGGGATGGAATGCAAATTGGAGTTAGATGATTATTAGTGATGATGTGGTAATCGTCATTATGAAAGTAACCTGGGAATGGTGGTAGTTTAAATATTGCGGAGTTGGAGTGTGGTAGCGAATCGCAGTATGATTAGTATGAACTGGGAAGTGTTGGAAGATGTATGATATGAAGAATAATGGTCGGTAAAGTTAAATAAATAATATTGAGGGTCATACTTGGGGATCAAATAGAATAAGTGGGAAATCATATTTCGGTGGATTAACCCACATACTATGAGATTTAGAGATGACAATGTGAAGGGTTACAACAAGTGGTATTGAGAATGATACCCGATGATTTAGATAGCTATATGATTAAATGTACTCGGTGGCGTAAATGGATAGTATTGAAGATCATACTCGGTGGTGTAGTGGATGACTTTGGGAATATGGTCTCGTGATAACCCATTATGTGGAATCATGAATAATATGAATTATGGGTGATTTGTTTAGTAAACGTGGTATCATTGGTTATGGAAATGCTGTAGTCGATGAATTAACGAAGTCTTGGATTTATAGAATCTTTCTTGAAAGATGCTTGGGGTGAGATTATGAATTATTCATGGTGGATTAAAGTAGATGATTTAGATGTGATAGTATGAATAATTAAATATATGGTGTTATGAAGTATTATTGGTGGATTGTATTCTAAATGATTAGAGATAGTATTGTGAAGTATCCTCGGTGGTTTAGTAGACGATTTTGTGGAGTCTTCCTAATGAGTGATAAGATGGATCGTCGTATGAATGATGGATAAACCAATAATACAAAGTATAGTTCAAGGGAAATATTCCATATATGAACAGGATTGTGGTTCCGTAAGATTTTGGAGTTTTGATAGTACCATGATGTACTTCCTACTTATTGGATACTAGATCGAATTGGATTATTCCTGTGATTGTAACATTATGGCAATAAAGGGATTATTGGAGAATCCGCAGTTGATTATAAGGATTGTAATCAAACCCGTGGATTTGTATTTTATAAAAATAAACTATTGGTGGAATAGAATAGTACGGTAGAAATGCTTAGTCTCGTTGTCGGTCAATGTTCACCCATGGGTGGGAATTTCAATTATCTCTTGAAAACTTGTGTTGGAAGTTATAGGCAAGGAGTATTGCCAATGATTTACAAAATAAAAACAAAATGAAAACTGGTTTTGGATTGGGGCGGAATGGTTTGTCTGGTGGGCGCGGAGGGAGTGCTAGCTTTCATTGCGCAAGTACCGCCCCAAGTCAATTAAGGACCGACGCTTATGACTGTCTCCATTCTAAGCATAACCGTACAACCACATGTCAAAGTGGGCACGACCTGGCCAACTAATTTGTAGAAACCTGACTTCGACTCACCACTCGGTGGAATGTGAGAGCCGGAAAGAGGTATTGTTATTGTTGTTGTTGTTGTTTTTCTCACACGGCGCAAGAGGGGGCTTCTGTACTGGGCGGATAGAACCCTAACAGCGGTGAAACCTCAGCGGGTGAGTCGGGTTAGGCGTATACATTGTAAAAGCCTTGTCATGATATCCCTGCCGGCACACTCAAGGAAGTGTGCTAATAGCTTGGCATCAAGGGAATATCATGTCTTGTGGGTAAAGTTGTACACCTCTACAGAGTTAAAACTATTCGAATAGCCGTGCCTACGGTCAAAGGCAAAGCTTGCTGAATGCTTTCATACTGGTAGACTTTGGTTTTTGGTTTCAAACTAAACAATGGTTTGTTTTGGGATCCGAGAGCGGTTAGAACTCTCGGTGTGCTTCTGGCGGTTAAAGCCAGGTAGGTGGAAAGAACCTGATTTTGTGAACCATGGCGGACAGAGCCATGTGATTGGATTGAACCCTGATCTTGTTGAGATATGGCGGATAGAGCCTGTATATTAGTGAGTGGTGGTTAGAACCTTCACTACAATATTACATAATTTAATTATTAAAAAGAATTGCTCAAATATGCTTTGTGAAAATTATTAACAAGTATGATTTGATGAAACTTGGCTTTGTGCAAATAAACCATATCAAGCCATCTTTGGATAGCCTACATTGTGCATATTTTTCCCAGACTTGCTGAGTACTTTATGTACTCACGTGCTACATTCTAATCCTCTCTCAGAAGTGATAGAAGTTGTTCAAGATTTCCAACGACTAGGGTGTGTTCTCCACTCGATTGCCTGTGGGCATTTGGATGGGTCGCAATGGCGTTTTCGTCTTCCGCTGCAGTTGTTCTAGTTGTTCAGCCTGTTCAGGCCGTAATGGTAAACCTTGACCATAAGGTCTTTGCTTTTATTTGGTATTATTCTAATTTAGTTATATGTATTCGTGATATGGTTGTTGATTCATCACTTTTGACTGTGTGTACTAGCTACTGATCTGGGACTAGTACAGAATTACACAGACTCCGGATAGCCGATCCGGGGGCCTACAGAGAGAGCTCGAGAGACGGCGATGGCGTGCGGCGGAGCTGGTTCACCGAAGATGGGGACGACGACGCGCCCGACGGCGTTTGGGCGCGATTCCGGTGAGGTGAAAGGTACCCTTCGACGCGGCTTGACCTTGCGGTTCCGGATCTAGACTCAACGGCGGCGGAAGACGGCGGCAAACAGCGGAAAACCGCGGCGGAACGCACGATCAACTACGGCGAGCGATTGCGGCGCAACCACGTCGGCTTGAGCTCGGTGAGTTAGGGCTACGGGTGCGCAAGGAAACGGAGGACACGTTGGCGGCGGCGGCGCATTAAATAGGCTCCTCGGCGTCCGTGAAAATCGCGGAAACCGAGGTCCACCCGACTGCGGCGGCGGAATCCGAATCCAATTCGGATTCAACGACGTGGCTCAACGTGGACCGTTGGATTTCGATCCAACGGTCACGCGGTTAGGGTTGGGTTGGCTCGGGTCCGGTTCGAACGCGGTCCGGGTCGGACTCGAGTCCGACTTGGGTTCGAGCTCGGTCGGATGAACAGTGAAACCAACTCGATTTTTCCAGCGATTAAATAATCCGATTAATTTCCAGAAATTCATTTAATTCATTTAAAAGAGCAAAACACTCAGAAAAATTCCAGAAAAATTCTATAAAATATTTTGGAACATTTTGGACTTAAATAAAATATTTCCAACAAAACTTTATTTGCAAAATTAAATTCTTTAATTATTTGAAAAGGGAATAAATTCAAATAAACTCCAAATAAATCCAAATAAATCCCAGAAAATCCCAAAAATTCACAAAAGTGCCAAATCTTATTTAAATTCATGAAAAGCAAAAATTGGGGTGTTACAGATATCTTGTGGATAAAGCTGAGCAGCTCTACAAAAGTCTAATAAATGGTATTCGAATACGCCATGCTTCCCGTTTAATGAAGCTGAGTTTGAATGGGGTGACTCTTGTAACCGAGCTCAAGTAGTTCTTGGAGAATTTTGAGAATGTGGCTTAATTGTGTTAACTGTATGGAACCCCTGTTACTATTATTTATGGTTTGTGTTTCAAATGTAAAATGTCATTACAAATAAAATTGCATCCACAATACTCAAACCTTTTGCCAATCCATTGTAATCCCTTGCATGTAGTATTCAACATTTTTCCGTGCGATTTGTTGAGTACGGTTATGTACTCACCCTTGCTTAACCCAACCCTTTCAGAGATCCAAGAGCTGGAGTTTACCAGGAGTTCGTAGATGGTGATTTGGTTTGGTTTTAAGGTCTTAGTCTTTTGCTCAGGCCTGCCGTGCGGTGTTTTGAATGTAATCTATGGGGCCTAGCTGCGCCTCCTTTTGTAAAAACTTGGCCGTTAGGCCTTATATTTAATAAAAATATTTGGATTCGTCTTTTGTCTCGCAATGAGTGCTTGGTTCCTAACAGCTAATCTTCCTGGGTAGCTGTTGAGGTATTTAAACGTACCACCTGAAAAGACGGTCCGTTACATTCCATACCCTTGAGAGTATGTACTCCCACTCTCAATATATTGTTTAAATCATGTTGTTGTACTTCTTTATCATTTTGAGTATAGTCTAATACTAATTATAAGATATTTAAAAGTGAGTTCCACAAAAAATTTCATTAAAGTCCACCCTTTATAGTATAATTTGTTTATAAACTCTTTTTACATATAGAAAAGGGTATATAGCAAAAAAAATAAATAAAGGCTCTGGTGAATTTCTTTCAACAATATCGCATTGTAATATGTTAGAATTATTATTGAAGTATATTGAAAGTGATAAATGAGTATAACACATTCGTTTATGTGCTATACTGGAGGTAGGGGTAAGTACTCCCAAGAGTACGGAAAAGACATATATATAATACAAATACTTGGGACACCATGGTGCCTGGGCACCATGATCTAAAATGGGTATTTCTCTATTTATTTGCATTTGAAATTTTTTTACATTTTTATGATGTTAAGTTTAACTAGTTTACTAACTAGTTCAAACAAGTTTGAACTGAAATTCTCACTAGAGTTTCTTTTTTTGATGATAGTTTGATTATAGGTATGTGCTAATTATATATCAATCAGCAAAACATGTGATCTAAATTCGTTAAAATCTTTGAATTCGAGTATAATTTTTCAAAGGTGTGTGTTTCATATGAATGGTTATAGATAGATATATACCCTAAAATTGAAAGTTTCAAAAATTATAACCGAATTTGACTTCGGATTGGTTTGGAATTTTGGTTGGGAACCCAATTTCGAATACGTGAGGAATAGGGAGGGAGATCTAATCGCTGGCCTTGTTCAGTGAGCAAGAGGTATAAAGAGAGTGTAGGATAGACGAGGAAGAAGACAGGGACAAGGCAGGAAGTCTGACAAACCTAACGGAGTTAATAGTGATACAAGTCCACTACATCTTGACCAAACGGAGCTATCGGCGATGTTAAAAACATAGGCATATAAAGGAGATGCCCATTTTGCAATAGCATTTGAGAGATTCAGAACTTTGCAGTGGAGTATAAAAAATTTTACCATAATTTTTATCTAGTCACATTACCGAATCTACATGACAACTTCCTCTACACCCAAACCTCACCAAGGAGTTGCACAAGAAGAAGGCTCCGGCTCTCTTCATCAGTTTGGACATAGCCAAAGCATTTGGTGCAGTCAGTGGGAAGTATCTACTAGAGCTCTTGGACGTGGGGTTCGGCCGTCGATGGAGAGATTGGATTTCAATGATACTTGCTTCATCATCTTTGAGAATCCTACTCAATAGAATCCCCAGGCAACCAATCAAACACAGGGGAGGACTCAGGCAGAGAAATCCACTATCACATCTGCTACTCATTTTGTCCATTGATCCGCTATAGAAGGTAATCACTAAAGCAACCAAGGATAATCTAATCAAACCAGTTCTCAGGCAATCACACAAGCTTCGTATCTCCCTATATGCCGACAATGCAGCCATCTTCACCAACCTAGATATGCAGGAACTATAGGCAATCCGAATGCCCTTGTCTATCTTTGGTGGTGCAACAATGTCACAAACTAACATTCAGAAAAGCAAGGTTTATCCCATAAGATGTGAGAGTGTGGATCTCACAGCCATCCTATAGGAATTTCTAGCCCTCATGAAATCCTTTCCCTGTAGATACTTAGGACTTCCACTGCGTCCAACTAAACTAAAAAACTTGGATGTGAAACCGATCATTGACAAAATGGGAACCAAGTTGCCGGGATGGAAGGGAAAACTGCTATCAAGGGTGGCTTGTCTCACATTAGCTAACTCGGTCCTCACGTCCCTCACAGTTTACTATTTGACGGTGTTCCCACCAAGCAGCTAGGCAACAAAAAAGATAAACAAGTTAAGAAGTAACTTTATATGGAGTGGAGAACAAGAATGTAGTGGAGGCCATTGCCTAGTGAACTGGAATAGATTGTGCAGACCCAAAAGACTAGGCGGTTTGGGGATAAAAGACCTCCATAGATTTGGATGAACACTGCGAATGGGTTGGCTTTGGTACTAATGGAAGAATAGACAAAGGCCCTGAGTCGGCATGGAGGTGCCTTGTGATGGAACCAACAAGAGCCTTTTCAATGCAGCACTACCATTGTACTAGGGGATGGCACAACAACGAGATTATGGACCTCCATATGGCTAAATGGAAACTCACTTGTGAGCTAGCGCCCCAATGCTTCACGTTGGTGACGAGGAAGAACAAATCTGTCCAACAAGAGCTTTCAAGCAGAAATTGGCTCAAGCTGATTCGACAAATAAGCAATCCAACAGGTTATCTTACAACCATAGGTGCACAACAAGATAGTGTGGAAATGGACAACAAACAACGACTACTTAGTGAAAATAGGTTATAATGTACAGTTTCATGGTTCGAGACCAGAACATAAATACACTGTCATCTGGTGAGCTAACACAAAAAATAGGTGTAAATTCTTCGTATGGCTCCTCATTCAAGATAGGATACTAACAGTGGATAGGCAACTGCTTAGAAGATAGGCCCATAGCACTCAATACTCCCTATACGGATATGAACCCAAATCAGTTGGGTATCTCATGCTCTATTGCCCTTTTGCGAAACAGAAATGGTTTAAAGTCTTCCATTGGCTCCAAATACAACTGTCCTCAATTTAGCTTCACAACAACAATACGTTCACCACTTCTCAGTGGTGGCAATCCATCCGTGACTTCACACCTTTGCAATAAAGGAAGGATGTCGACGGAATCCTCATATACGCCTTTTGAAACATATGGAAGGATAGGAATAATTTTTTTAAAAAAAATTCATACTAGACAGTATTTTAACCTAATGTCACATGATAATATCAATCAAAGAAGAGCTTTCACAGTCACCCATGGTGCAACTGTTGCTGGTCCAAATTCAGAGAGGGTAGATTACATCCAGACATGTTGCTATGTGGGGTGGGGGGGTTGCAGGATGTTTGCAATCAGAAAAGGGCTTTTACCAAACTGCTGGCGCGACTGTCTGGGAAGCAAATGTTGCATGGAAGAATGTTTTTTTAAAATAAGGTAGGAGCTTTGCCGATCTATTTCAGAAAGGAGAAAAACACACAAAAAAACAGAGTGTCCGAGGGAAATAAGCCGAAAGAAACAACACTAAGCTAGAATCTCTAGCCCCCGAGGGCTAGAGGCAACAAAAACACCCGCAGACCTACGAATCTAGGGTCGAGGTAACGTTGCTAGGTTATAGAATTTCTTGTCGTCCGTCGTCCTTTGCACAACAATTTGAACAGAGCTTATTTTGTCCTCAAAAATCCTTGCATTCCGTTCCTTCCAGATATTCCAGAAACCGTAGATGATCAGCCCGTCGAGGTATCTTCGCTCCTGTTTTGCAGTGCCCGCCCTTGCTCGAGTCCACCATTCAGAGGCTAAGCTTTGGATTCCCGTTCCAGGTGCCGTTAGTGTCGCTGCGCCGATGGCTGTTGAAATCCGCATCCAAAAGGATTGCGCGAAGGAGCAATTCAGCATGAGATGATCAACCGATTCGCCAACTGATTAGCAAAGTCGACAAATCGGATCATGCGGCCAGCCTTTTCTGGCAAGGTTGTCTGTGGTGAGGATCTTGTTCTGCACCATGAGCCAAGCAAAAAATTTGCATTTGTTCTCCGCTTTTGCATTCCAGATTGATTCAGGTGAATGGCCTGGTAGCGAGCCAACAAATTGTACCCTGTAAGCTGATTTTGTGGAGTAAACTTCATTAGCCGTCCAGCGCCAAAGGATGGTATCCGGCATATGAGGCAGAAGTTGAAATCCCTGCAACCTAGTCCAAAGCGCCATGAAATCTGAAAGTTGTTGATGGGAGTTGATTTTCCTTAGAGGCATCATCCAATTATTGTTCGTTAACTCGTGTTTAACAGACTTGTTTCTCCTGGACACCAACCTGTAGCACCGAGGTGCAATATCCTTTGGTGCGACTCCCTGAGGCCATTCGCTCTTCCAGAATATGGCCGTCTCCCCGTTCCCTAAGACAATAGCCATACATGCATCGAAGAGAGCAAAGTCTGCCTCATTGAAGTTGGGGCAATACCTTCCCACATTGTTCTCTGATCCTTCCACTGATGCCACAGCCAATGTTGCCTGACGGCTCTTCCAATGGTGGTAATGTGAAGTATGCCAAGGCCTCCCAATATCTTCGGGAGACACACTCTTGTCCAGTTGACAAGGCAGTGTCCTGAACTGCAGTTATCATTCCCCTTCCAGAGGAAATTCCTTCGCATTCTGTCAATTCTTTTAATCGCCCATTTAGGAATTATGAAAACTGTGAGGAAGTAAACTGGGATTGCCGAGAGCACAGCTCCCACCAACACCAACCTTCCCGCTCTAGAGAGTAAAGTTCGTTTCCAACCTGCCAGTCTGAGGGCAATCTTATCAATTAGAGGCTGAAGGTCTGCCTTTCGAAGTGTCATTGGCCTCAGAGGTAAACCCAGATACTTTGTTGGAAAGCTTTGAATCTTTGCTGGGAAATTTTGCAGCACATTCTGAAGGTGAATTGCATCGGACGCTAATGGAAAAACTTCAGACTTGTTTACGTTAGTGATGAGACCGGAAGCCTCCCCGAATGCTTGTAGAGTCACGTTAAGGGTGTCGATCTCCTGTTCAACCGGGTTTAGAAATAGATCTACGTCATATGCATAGAGGGAAATGCAGTTTTGCACCGGTCTGTGTGAGATTGGCTTGAGGAGCTCCCTGTGTGCCGCGGCCGACCAAAGGAGTAACAGCGGCTCTAGCACCAGGGTGAAGAGCAACGGAGATAAGGGGTCACCCTGCCGGAGTCCTCGCCTATGCTGGAAGGGCTTCCCCGGTGTGCCGTTTAGGACCTTGGATCTAGCTGTGGAAAGTAAGATCGAAATCCAGTCTCTCCATGGTTGCCCAAAACCAAAGTTCTGCAACACCTCCAAAAGGAATTCCCAGCTCACTGAGTCAAATGCTTTGGATAAGTCAAGTTTTATGAAGATTGAAGGTCGCTTCTTTTTATGAAGATCTTGTAGGACATTTTTGACGACCATGAAACTGTCATGAATTGCTCTGCCTCTTATGAAGGCATTTTGATTTTGCGAAACCAGAGCAAAGAGGAAGGGGCTAAGTCTGTTGGCGAGCACTTTTGAGATGATTTTGGCAAAGCTATGAATTAGGCTTATGGGCCTGTAATCCGAAACTGAGGCAGCCTCTTGGGTTTTTGGTACCAGGACGACGCTTGCTGAGTTAAGAAGCTCAAGGCAATCCCTGTGACCTTGGAAGAAGTAGTCTGCAGCAGCGAGGAGGTCCTCTTTGATTATGCTCCAGCAAGCGGCAAAGAAATTATCCGGTCCTAGAGCCTTTTCCTGCGGCAACGAGAACACTGCCGATATTATCTCCTGAGTTTGAATTGCTTCATCTAGGCTAGAAAGATCCACCTGTGGCACCTGAAGGATGGACCAGTTTAAAGAGTGATGCCTTTGCTTTTTTTGCCCAAGCAGCCGCAAGAAGATGGTGAAGATGACTTCATGTTTTTCAAGTTCATTTGTCGCCAATCCCTCATCAGAGACGAGGGAAGTTATACGATTTCGACGTTTTCGCCCATTTATTTTTGCATGGAAGAATTTGGAATTGGCATCTCTCTCCTTGAGCCAAGCCAGTCTGGCTCTTTGCTTTAGACGTAATCTGTTGACTGCTGCCAAGCCCAAAATTCGGTCCTTTAGCTGTTTTACTAAGCTCCTTTCCTGGGCGACAAGTAATCTCTCCTCTTGAGCTTTGTCGAAGCGAAAGATTAATTCTTTTACGACGTCCATCTGTAGATGAATATCTCCCAGAAGGTTATGGCTCCAGAAACGTAGTGCTTTGGTTGTTCTGATCAACTTAATGTGAAGACGCCTGTAGGGGTTGGAGGTGGCAACCGGCTTGGACCAGGCCCCCTGAACTACATTGGCAAATCCGGGTAACCTTGGCCAGAAGGCCTCAAAACGAAAAGCTCTGTGCTGCTTACTCGAACAGTTGTTTAGTAGGAGGGGGCAATGATCTGAAACGCTAGAAGACAGAGCTTGAAGAACGGAATTCGGGTATAAGATATCCCAATCCGTGAAAACAAAGAATCTATCGATTCTGGTTTGCGTTGGTGCCGCGGTTCCTACCGCTCAGGTGAATTTCCTACCTATTAACCTAAGTTCTTTGAGCTGAGTGATATTAAGTCCTAAATCTAAGCATGAGTCGTCTGTTGAGGTTTCCATTGTTCTTGTCAGCAGCTTGATAAATTATGTTGAAATCACCTAAGACCAACCAATGCGACAACATGGAGGTCTGAAGCTGTATGATCTCTCGGAGGAACTACAACTTTTCAGCCTCGGATTGAGGCCCGTAGCACAAGTCACATGGAACCTGCTAGGAAGAATGTTTTTTGGTAGCAAAAGTCACATGGAAGCTGCTAGGGAGGACAACAGTCACAGGGGACGGTCAACAGAAGCATTTACATGCCAACATCCCTGGTTTCAAATGCTATTTTCTTACCATAGAACTGCCAAGCTAATTACCGTATCCTGTTTTTAAAATGTGTCCGTAATGTCATGGCAGTACAACCCTACGGCTGTTTTGTGATGTATTCTCTTTATTCTCTTTCTCTTCGATGAAAGACGGAGCTCCTGTTAATCTTTTAAAAAACATTGCCGAATCTATAATATTGCTGAGGACACACTAGTTAAAAGAATGTTCAAACAGGACAATCTAGTGTCCTAAAGGGTATATTTGTTTTTGCTTTGGATTCTCTAAAAGCTTATTCTAGACTCTGGTTGTAGCGAAACTGATTCTCCAAAAGCTATAATCTAAAAGCACGTATAAAGTAGATTATAGATTCTAGTGTATATGGTTGGGATGGATTATGAGAATCGATTCCTAAAATCAGACTGTTTGTTTTTATTTAGCTTTTGACATCAGAATTTAAAATCAAAAGCAAAAACAAACATACCCTAAATCTTGTTGTCCTCAAAATACTGTGTAAATGACGTATTCTATTATGAGCATCAAAGCTTTTGTGTAGTTTTATCCACATTTAAGCCCCAAAATACTTCTTTCAAGATTACCCTTTCCCATTTTTGCTTTTAAGACTTCTTTCAGGATTGCTCTTGCCCATTTCTGCTTTCTATCTTCTGTTTGTTCCCAAAAGATGAATAATATAAAAATATGACTTTCATATACTCTGTCGTGCTTGTAAAAGTGATTTGTGGTTACATGCTACGGGCTACACTAATGGCAAGGGGCTGTTTGGACAAAGGGGGTTTCTTTTGTAATTTTCATAACTAAATCCTAAGGGTTTGAATCCAAACCCCTTCACCAAACAGGCATTTAAGTTTGAAGCTTCTTCTGTTCAAACAAGAAATCTAAGCATCAGCAGCTTGTTAGTGTTGTGTTATCAACAAATAATATGAGCCTTCCCAGCGTATATCACAACAACGTACAGTAGCATTTGTTTCCGCATACCTCATCTGCTCTACTGCTTAATCCTATCACGGTTGCTTGTCTTGGTTTAAATGCACATGGCAACTGAACCCAATAGCTTCAGCTGGCTTTATGAAAAACACTGTCGTAAAAATAGCCGTTCATGATCTTCTTTGGCATTCCTTGTTGATGCCAATACAATCACATTATCGCAAAGATACATTCACACCCAATTTTCACGGATCAAAAGTTGGGACTTGAGCAGAAGCACCCCAGGTTGCCCGGTACAATGCTCGCTGTGTGATACTCCGGTAAGGATCTTCCTCTCTCTTCCTCTTCAGATAAGACATTATGTTCTCCACTTCCGATTTGATGTGCAAATATACATCGTTTGCACTCTTCCTGTCCCTGAGGACATTGTCCATTCCTCTCATTTCAATCGGTTTTCCGAACAGGAAGTATAACCGACCTGGTACTTTAGGAAGAACAGCAGGAAGGTGCAAGACCTGATTCCCATCCTCTCCTTCGACAGTATCCCTGAAACCATGGGTTGTGTTGGGCAAGAAATTTTGTGATGCACCGACCTGATTGTTTCTTTCTTTGTTAAGGAAAAACAGGCAGGGATGGTAGAAATCTGACCTTACCCTTGGAAAATCTTCATTGAATGATTCTATCCATTCACGGACATAGGGGATGTTCTTTTGGTCGTTGTAATCCAGAACTATCTGCAGAATGAACAAAGAATGCATTAATACATTCTCCCTAAAAGACAGACATAGATACAGTTTATTCTGCTGTTCATAAAAATGTAGAATACAATATATGTAGATCATGATAAATCATAAATGACGTGTAGCAATCGTGTTGCTTCAGAGGATTCGATGTAAAAAGGCACAGAAAGCCCACCTCTAGAAAGTCATCTTCTCCTACACAACCAAATGGTATGACAGTAACTCCAAACTTTGCTGCCATTCTTACAAATTCCGGTTGATCTGGCCAAAACAACTGGTATCCTTCACCCTGCCAAGTTCAATGGAATAAATACGGGCGGAGCGGAGACAACTGAAAATATGCAGAGTTGCAGAGAACATGAAATTCCTCTGTAGAAGCAGAAGAGAATGTTCAGTTCAAGCACACCTTCCTATGCAGAGCTTCCCGAATACCACCTGGATAAAGGAGAACAAATTCATTTCTCTCGAACAACCTGTATGTATTGATCGAAGTGACTGGTACTCCGCCGTACAGAGGGACTACATCAAACAGAGACAGCTCCTGACGCAAAGTCCCAAAATTTTCAGCAAAAAACATAGAATGGGCCACAACTCGAACAACCGCTTTCTTCTCTCTCATGAACTCTTCAGCCAACGAAGTCAGCTCCATTGCCAAGAGTTCATGATAACCCACAAACAAGATAGGGCCTTTCTCGGGAACACCAGCGAGGCCACGAACAATTTTTCCGTCCTTGAGAGTAGACAGCATGACTGGGCTCAGCAAGTGGTGAAGTGGTCTGCAGAAGTTTCAGCTTGCTGCTGATCAGTTCGATCATCCGTGTAAATTGGTATATGAAAGTAGGGCGGGTATTCGATAATCTGAATACATACTTGAAATCTTTACCGAATGTTCTTTTGAATTCACTTAATGTAGGTGGGAGGAAATCGGTCACGAAGTCCCGTTGTCTGCCATGACGGTACATGCTGGCACCTTTTATGACAGTTAGCAGATTGAAGCCATCCTCCTGTCGAAGTGCCATAGGGCCATCAGAATTCTTCTACCCGACAATACAGAAGGTAAAACAGTAGTACATTGCTTGGCTTCCTTGGCATTAGTGTTAGGATCAAGTGGAAACAAGGTGTGTTTGGTTACCTGCACCATCCTAGCTTGTTTCGTATGAACTATGCAGGCTAGCCTTGGCCTGACTGAGTGGATGCAAGTTAAGTTGTTTGGTTGCTTGTTTGTGCATCTCACGGGTCTGCATTAGAGAGAAGTCCAATTTCTGTGTTTTCTCTATCCTGTATGAGTGGGTGCAATTGCATCCACCTGCCCAGGATGAACAAGAAACCAAACATGTATCTAACAGATACAATTGCATCCATTCATGCGATTCAGACACCATACAGGCAACCAAACACACTCTAAAGTGGTACTGAAACATTCATTAGGAGAATGGTGAGCATGATATACTGTACCATGAGTAGTCTATCACCCAAGTTCCTGAAGTATCGAACTTTGCAATTTTTCAGCTTTTTAAACAGTCGGTCTGCTTCTCCACTTGGTGGCAGATTCTCATTGCCACTAAATCCAAATGTATTTATAGTATGAGGTCAAATTTGTAGAGACTGCAATTCAATAGAGACTAGGAATCTACCAAATGTGTGATATTGTTACATAAAGGTACCTGGCAAGAAGTAGAACTTCTGCTTGTACCGCATGAAGACGAGAGTTTGCATAGGGTGCACCTGACTTAAGAAGCTTGAGCTTCCACACAAGAGTATCCATTCGTATGATCTCTCTCAATTCCTGAAAAGTAACAAGCATGAAGTCCGAAAGGATAATATAAGAGTTCTTTTACAGTGCACAACAATGAATATGGGCCGTTCATTGCCTTTAATCCAACGGTTGAAAATAGATTAGATTAAGTTATACTACCATGTGTAGTATGCGCAGTAGAATGTGAGGGGTAAAATGGTAAAAAATTTCAATACAGCGGATGGGTAAAACGGTAAATGAATTTTTTCACCCACCCGAAGCCCATTTCTTCATCCCCACCGGAAGCCCTCCCTCCGTCAGTGCATCGCGCGTTGGAGAACCTCGACGACTCGCTAAAATTACGTTAATACCCTTTTAAAATGTAATATTTTTATTTGTAAAAGTCCATAATACCCCACCAAATCAATAGTTAAATATAATTTATACTACTATAATATACTACAAGTATAATCCACTGTAAAAGAGCTCTAATATAATTAACTATTTTCACTGTATCATTTTGTTCCAAAAGGCCCTCAAAACAAGGACGGCAAGCTTCCCCCATCTTTTATTACCTTATTGCATGCCATGCAGTTGATCTTCATAGTTTACAATGCATAATTGCATTAATGAAGAATGTTGTTCAAAGCTAAATATTATTTCTACGAGGGAAAATAAATACTTAATTTCCACAAATTTCGATGCTTAATTGTGCAGAACTGAAGGATAGATAAAAATGGAAAAATAAGGACGTGATAACTTACTGAAAGTAAAGGTAGCATTGCAGTGAGACTGTCTGAAAATTTTTGCAGAGTCTCTAGAGGAGAAAATTTGTTCTGAATACTAACCATAGCCATCTTAAGAGGGTCACCTATTTCACCAAAAGAAGAGCATTTTAAGGAGGCACTGATTTCTCAAAATGACTAAAGTAGCCAGATTCAGAAACATTCTTAGATTAACAAAAAAAAAACTGTAAAATAAGAGATCAACTATAGTAGCTCATATACTGACGAATAAAATGTTCCGCCCAAAGAGTTAGGAACTGATGTTTGTTGACACCTTTTCATTATATAATCCTTTTCCTCTAAATTTATTGTATAGAATGTGTTGAGTTTACCATAAAGCCAGTTGGGCAAAATGCAGATAAGAGCTAACCATAAATATAAAGCAAGTACTTCATCTGTACCTAAATAAGTCTTTATTGACATTTTACAGTATGCAATGCACAACTTTGATCATCGGTTGTTAACAAAAACTTAAAGTATATATTATCTTGAAAATAATCTGCTTTCGATGATAAATCTATTTTCATATACGGAATCTAAAACATATATATAGAGTCAAAGTTAAAAAAATTTACTGCAATAGAACCGTGGGGACTTATATTTACAAACAGGGATGTAATTAACAAGTTAAAAGATATATACCAGTCAAATATCTGAGAAGGTGAGGAAGTTTAACTGGAAGATTGCTTGGCACCGCTTCCAAAAGAGGCAATATTGCCTGCAATGGAGTTTTCTCAAATGATGTTGCTGAAAAAAACAGATTTAATTATAATATTCTAAAATCAACAGTGTAAGAATCAAATCGATTTTCGGTTTGCAAGCTGCCACTACAAATTTGAATAGAAATCAGAAGTTTTTCACTTGCCTGGATTTACTAGTATAAGAACCAAATTGATTTTTGGATTGCGAGCTGCCACTGAAATTGCCAGGCATCCACCAAATGAATCTCCAGTGATATATATTGGTCTATTTGGTGACAAAGCATGTTCATATTTGACACATCGTTCCACAACATGTAATAGCCCTGCATGCATTTCAATCAACAGATGTAATTGAAGTGGAAGCTTACAAAGGTGGTCCATAAATACCAGTATTTGGATGTACCAACTTTTAATTGCAATATATGAATCTCTACAATCATTAAGCCATTTAGGATTTAACAAGAATAAATAGAACACATGATGTCGACCACCACAACTATGCGCTCTACCACCAGGCCACATTTGTGTCTCCTCCGACCTTAGTATTTAAGGCCTTTCTATATCAAGTAGAAATAGCCTAATCCCTGTGAGTACATGCCAAACTAATACAAATAATACCACATTCTTTCTCTCTTTATTTTCATTTGGAAATCAACATGGTCTCCAATACACATCTTTGACCATTACTTTTTCTCATTATATGTTAGCAAAAATTATTAAAAATACAATGATATTAAAGTTTTTTTATGACAAATCTAATAATATCATTTCCACATGATAAATACAAATGATTTTTGTATATTGGAGGTCAAAGTTTTTAAAGGCTGACTGGGACGCATTATAAATCGATATCTAAAAAGAACGGAGTGAGTAATATATGAAACATGCATATATTCATACCTTCAAATGGTGTACGATCATTTACTGGTATATGCAAGCAGCGGACCTCAAATACCCTGTGGATGGAAAGGAGAAAAGGAAATTAAATTATAGATCTGAACATAACAATTTTCTGAAGAGCCAGAAGTGATAGTGACATATAAGACACAGGGTTATCATGCTCCAAAACTCCAAATTGCATGGACTCTGCGTTACAACTTTATCTCAGTGAAAATGCTGTCCAAGTTGTAATAGTTTCCAAAATTTATATCTACTGTCCATTTGCAACTCATCTCCAGTCACTGTACTTCCTTGTTGTAGATTAAGCTGAATAGACAAGTGCATGAGAAAACAAAAAACAGAAAATGGGTAATCTTTTTTTTTTCTCGATGTTGTATGGACTGGAATGTTGGGCGACAAGAAGAAAATATGTATAGAAGATGAGCGTAGCAAAGATAAGATTGCTATGGTGGATCTGTGGTCATACAAGGCGAGATCGAATCCGCAATAATGATATATGTACCAGGGTTGGAATAGCACCAATCGAAGAAAAGCTTATCCAAAATCATGCGAGATGGTTTGGACATCTCCAATTGCCTTATGCAGCACCAGTGAGTAGTGGAATTTTAAGTCATATCGAAAAAATAAGAAGAGGTAGAGATCAATCAAGACTGACGTGGGAAGAAGCAGTTAAAAGAGGTTTGAGGGATTGGAACGTTTCCAAAGATTTGGTGTTGGATAGGAGTGTATGGAAGTTAGCGAACCACATGCTGGAATCATGACCTAAAATCGAATGTTTAGGGGTTTTATTGACTTTGATTAAGTTTCGTTACTAGTCTACCCTAATTTGTTTGGGACAAAAAGCTTGGTTGTTATTGTTGAGTAATCTTTTTTCTATTACGTGCGGCGAGAAAAAATTTAAAAAGAAAAATGGGAAATAAAACATCATGATCTAAGTATATATTGACAGTAGTAAACCAATCAGCATTCTTGAGCACAAGAAAGTAAACATAAATAAATAAATACAGTATGTCCTGCATGACTAGGAATAGCTTTTTTTATTTATTTTGTGAGAACCTAGAGTAACTTCGATACTTTGCTTCGCTTGCAGCCTTACATGACTTCATGTTGACATTGCACGCTACATCAAACACATGGGTTAAGTCAGTGTAGGCGAAAACTAGTACTAACCCTAGGTAAGTTGATCAAGTTAAAATCATATGAATTGCGTCGCACTTAATGTAAAGACCGACAAGCAACCGATAGCAGGGCCCTTGCAATCCACTTGTAGATCCTGCATGTACGTCTCCTCTCTTGAGTGGACGCCATGATTTTTTTTTCTATATTAAAGTAGCTAGCCTTACAAATGTGTTATAGGTATTAATTAATTATATTCATAGGCATTTTATCAAACAATTTAAGGGCGTGCTACTTAAGTATTTTAGGATAGCTAACGAAGAAAGCAAGCTAGCATGCTTTAATATTATTATAATAAAACAACATCAAACAGGAAGATAAAAATCACATTAATTCACGGTACATCGAGGAAACAGTGACACGATATGAGTGCGGATGGCCGGCTGGAGGGCCCTCCGGGTCTGCCCCGGTGCATGGATGTATCTTAACAAAAAAAGAATACTCACTTGCCCAAAGATTTGTGGTGCCAAATGAGCTCCATTCCAACACCATCGGTTCCTGCAGTCCAGATAATTCGAAAATCAGCATTAGACCACAAAAACACATGAAAAACTATATGAGTCGACTGTTCCCTACTCCTAACATTTCTAAGGATGCCTATCACCCCATGACAAGGCACTACACAAGCTGTTCTTGGTACAAATGTTTCTTCAGTCAATAGTTACACCAAACGAGAGAGAGAGAGAGAGAGAGAGAGAGAGAGAGAGAGAGAGAAGCACTGTTGTCGCCGAGACAACTGACCGAGGACACCATTTGGACCAACCTGGCAAGAAGAGCAGCACCGGTGCCTTGTCCACCTCCGGCTGGCCGCACTCCACGGGGCAGAACCACCGGGGCGGCCCGCCGTCGTCCTTGGGCATGGCCCTCACCGCCTCGAAGTAGTCCTTCATGGTAACACCCCCAAACCCATCGTCGTACAGAACCTCCAACCCCCTCTCCTCCACCTTCTTCTTCCTCCTCCGCCTCTTCTTCGTACTCTCGAGCCCCTCCCCCCCATTCACTCCCGCCGCGGGCGCCACCACGGAGCTCGCACGGAGGCTGAACCGAGCATGCCGTCCAAGACAGCGGCCGCCCGGATTTGCGCCGGAGAGGGGCAGAAGGGTGTGGAGGGCAACGGACATGGTGAGGAGAAGCCGAGAAGGAAAGAATAGGTTGGGTTCAAGGAACAGAGGAGTTCAAGAAAGGAGTCTTCAAAAATAAGGAAACATGGAGGAGCAGAGGAGTCGGTGAAAATGAGAGACGACAAGAGAAGAAGCAAAGTACCTCGAATTCAGAAGGCGTGCATCGATCTGAAAGCAAATTCAATGATCAGAAATTTGGATGATGACTGCTAAAGAAAACATCCGAATAAAACTTATCATAACCCATTAGATTTACAAACCGTCCAAAACCAGAGAGGAGTAGAGAAGTTTACATGATCATCTCTTCGTGAAGACTGAAGAGATAATTATACTCTCTTCTTTCTTTGTCTTTCATATCAAAGAAAATCTTTTATATCGAAATATATAGATAGCTGATACCACACTATTATACATGTTTTTACTGAATGGATGATTAAATTAAGAATAAGTTCATTTAAACTTTTAACTGTCGTGTTTGTTTAAGATTGAACATCTAGCGGCGACACCCTTCAACTGTTAAAACCGGGTATATTATCCCTTGAGGCCATTCTACCCTGGTTTTTACGCGATGTGGTGGCAGTTTTGAGCCTTTAGACAGACGTGGCGCTGAGTCATCGTTCATATACAACCGTGGCATCTCCTCTTCCCTTCACTCTTACCTAGAGGTGGGCGTCGTGCCGTGCCATGCTGGCCCGGCCCGGGCCCATCGTGCTTCGGGCCGAAACCGTGCCGTGCCACGATGGCCCATTGTGCCTACCGTGCCGGGCCGTGCCGGCCCGACTCACATTTGGCGAGCCCAAGCCCGGCCCATTTGCGCTTCGTGCCTGCTTCGTGTCGTGCCGGCCCAGGCCCGACCCATTTTCACTATTGTGACGAGCAAAAAAATAAAACAAATCACTACTACTAAACTACCTATTTTAACTACATAAGAGACTAATCACATCAAAAAAATGTCAAACATAAATGCAATGCTTGAAGATGTCCTGAATCAACAATATCTGCCAACTTTTAGGCCTTAATCCGTGATTTCGTGTCCGTTCGTGCCTGGTTCCCAGGCCCGGCACGGCCCGAGCTACAGTTACGTGCCGGCCTAGCCCAGCACGGAACCATGCCGTGCCGGGCCATCCCATCGTGCTTCGGGCCGGCCCAAAAGAGCCCGGCCCAAATGCCCACCTCTACTCTTACCCATGTCCCAACTGCCATGGATGCCTCTACCTAACTGCCATCGCTGCGTCTCCCTGGTGCACGCCCAAGCAGAACGGGATACGCGCAAGACGAAGAAGGTTCCGCTACGAGAAGGGCGACGATGTTGGCGTCGACGTGGGAGCCAGCGGCGGCGGCTAGGTTGAGAGTGGCCGGCGTGTTCTGTTATTTTGCCGCCATTGGAGACGGCGCAGAAGAAGGTCCTCAGCCGCAGCAGCACGGAAGGCTCGGCCGCCTGGCGCGCGGAGCGACTCTTGCTACCGGCCGTTCTGTCGATGGCCGGCTCCCCCTTGCCTTTGACCATCTCCAACCATATTCCCTTCATTTCATTCCATTCCCTGTTCTCTTTCCTCATTCCCATTCCCTTTATTTGCCCTCATCTCCAACAGATTCCCTTTAAAGGGAATTGTATAGGGAAAGGAGAGAGAATCCCTTGCTAGAGGGAATGGGAGAGAGAATCCCTTCACGAATGGAATGCTGAAGGGAATCCGTTGGAGCGCTGAAGGGAATGGAAATCCCTTCACGAAGGGAAAGGAGAAGGGGAAGGGACACGGTTGGTATCTAGGATGACGCAGATGAAGACAACGCTGTTGGAACACACATACACGTGGAAGAAGAACGAACACAAGTTCCTTTTTGTGCCGCAACTCCTTGGCACTTAATTTCCTTCCTTTTTGCTATCTTAAATAGCAAACCAGATTGCAAACATGAGCTAACAAATAAGCTAGCAACCTTATCTATCTAAACTGAGGGACTCTAGCTATCCCAAACTAACAAACGTGCACACACGCTGATGGCGCCGTGATGGCACTATGGGTGTCCCGATCTTTCGATGAGAAACACACGATCGATTCGTTAGAGTCGACTTTGACGATCCGACTACACCGTACGACGACGATGCGCCTTAGCAATCGCTAAACCAACTCCAGCGGGTTATTGATCTTGCCGTAGGCACGATCAACCTGAACACGAGGTTCAATTCATGCAAGCAATCGAAGAACAAGCAAGAACAATAGGATAAGCAATCTGAAATTGCGGATAAAACTGGAAGCGAAACAAAGTGGAGTCTTATTGACGATCTTGACAAGGTGGTCGCCCAAAGACAACTCGCAGGATCAAGTTTTGCACTTGGCTAAACTAATCAAATAAAACCCCAAAACCCTAAGGAGCCGATGTCTGGCTATTTATGAAAGCTAGGGGCGTGGGAATCACGTCCAAAGCGGTAGGATACCAACTACAACTCTATTACAAGGCCCAAAGCCCAAGTCTTCTCGATTTGGAAAAGTGACGCCAATTGTTTTGCAGATTCCCGTTGACTCGGACGGAATTTGGGGATGGGGTCGGATCCGTTGGAAAGAGGGCGTCGAAACCTTTCAAACCAATACTCATAAACCCCAAACACCCTTGTGGATCAAAAGTTATGGTCATTTTAAGTTGGTGCTGTCCCAGAGGCCGAATCTGAGTATAACTTGTGCACCGGAAGAATTGGCTTCATGCTTGACGTTTGGGAGTCCTTCTCCTTGGTTCCTAAGGACAATAAAATCATCACGAGGATTAAATAGCATTCCATTCATTAAATTATCTGTATGCAACCCGAGGAACGATTCACCTGGTAATTGAATTGTCGTGCCGAGCTCGAGTAATTGGCCCTTGTATGACATTGTTGGTTTCCATTGGGTTTGTAAGTATGGCCGTATCCATGGTAGTGATGTCCTCATCATCCTCCCCTTCTTGCATTTGAGTCGTCCTCGACTCAAGTTCATCATCCTCTCCCAAGTATGGTTTCAAATCGGCAATGTTGAATGTGGGACTAACCCCAAAATCTGTAGGCAATTCAAGCTTGTATGCATTATCATTAATCTTTGCCAATACTTTGAAAGGACCATTAGCTCATGGCATCAACTTAGATTTTCTTAATGCAGGAATCGATCTTTTCGCAAATGCAACCAAACTAAATCTCCTGGTTCAAAAGTTACATGTTTCCTTCCCTTACTACCAAAGCAAGTTTATATTTAGCATTCATGCGTTCTATGTTTTCTTTAGTTGTCTCATGCATTTTCATAATCAAATCAGCACGTTGTTTAGCATCAAGATTCAATTTCTCCGAATATGGTAGAGGTAACAAATCAATTGGAGCATGAGGTACAAATCCATATACAATCTCAAAAGGGCACATCTTAGTAGTAGAATGCATAGACCGATTATAAGCAAACTCAATATGAGGCAAACATTCTTCCCACAATTTAATGTTCGTTTTCAAAACAGCCCTAAGCATAGTAGATAAAGTTCGATTAACGACCTCAGTTTGTCCATCAGTTTGGGGATGACAAGTAGTAGAAAATAAAAGTTTAGTCTCCAATTTAGCCCACAAAGTTCTCCAAAAGTGGCTTAAGAATTTAGTGTCACGATCTGAAACTATTGTGTTAGGTACACCATGTAAGCGAACAATTTCACGAAAGAATAAGTCAGCAATGTTGGTAGCGTCATCGCTTTTGTGACAAGGTATGAAGTGTGCCATTTTAGAAAATCTATCCACAACGACAAAGATATTATCCCTCCCCTTCTTTGTTCTAGGGAGTCCTAAAACAAAGTCCATAGAAATATCCTCCCACGGCACGTTAGGAACAGGCAGAGGCATGTATAAACCATGGGGATTAAGTCGTGACTTAGCTTTTTGACATGTAGAACAGCGAGCGATGAAACGTTCCACGTCTCGTCTCATCCTGGGCCAAAAGAAATGGCTAGCGAGTATGTCCTCCGTCCTCTTCACACCAAAATGTCCCATCAATCCTCCTCCATGCGCTTCCTGTAGCAATAACAAACGAAACGAGAACTATTTGGAATGCATAGTTTGTTTGCCCTAAACACAAACCCATTGTTGAGGACAAATTTGTTCCAAGTTTTTCCCTCTTTACAATTGAGCAACACATTGTTAAAATCATTATCATGCACATATTGCTCTTTAATCGTTTCCAAACCAAAAATTTTGAAGTCAAGTTGTGAGAGCATGGTATATCTCCTAGACAAGGCATCAGCAATGACATTATCCTTTCCCTTTTTGTGTTTGATGACATAAGGAAATGACTCAATGAATTCAACCCACTTTGCATGTCTACGGTTAAGTTTAGCTTGACTTCTAATATGTTTTAACGATTCATGATCGAATGTATAACAAATTCCTTGGGCCATAAATAATGTTGCCATGTTTCTAAAGTTCGAACTAGCGCATATAACTCCTTATCATAAGTAGAATAATTCAAACTTGGCCCACTCAATTTCTCACTAAAATAAGCAACGAGTTTTCCTTCTTGCAGCAGAACACCACCCAAACCAATTCCACTAGCATCACATTCTAGTTCAAAAGTCTTAGAAAAGTCTGAAGTTGGAGTAAGGGTGCATGGGTTAACTTAGCTTCGAGAATGTTGAAGGCATCTTCCTGCGGCTTGCCCCAAGCAAAAGGTACACCCTTTTGGTGAGTTCATTCAAAGGTGCGGCGATTGTCTTTGAAGTCCTTCACAAAGCGACGATAGAATCCAGCAAGTCCTAGGAAACTCCTTTGTGTGACCGTGTTAGGAGTCGGCCAACTCTGTATTGCTTCAACCTTGGCTTGATCAACTTCAATTCCTCGTGGAGTAACAACATAGCCAAGAAAAGAGACTCGATCCGTGCAAAAGGTGCACTTATCAAGGTTACCAAATAAGCGTGCATCGCGTAAAGCATTAAAAACGACACGTAAATGTCCAAGATGGTCTTCTAAGGATTTCTTGTAGATCAAGATATCATCAAAGTAGACTACCACAAACTTTCCAATGAAAGCACGTAAAACCTCGTTCATCAGTCTCATGAAAGTACTAGGAGCATTAGTCAACCCGAAAGGCATTACTAACCACTCATATAATCCGAACTTAGTTTTAAATGCTGTTTTCCATTCATCTCCTAACTTCATGCGAATCTGGTGATACCCACTACGCAAATCCACTTTAGAGAACATAGTAGAGCCACTTAGTTCATCAAGCATATCGTCTAGCAGGAATAGGATGGCGATATCTAATGGTGATATTATTAATTGCTCTACAATCCACACACATGCGCCATGTTCCATCTTTCTTAGGTACTAAAATGACTGGTACAAAGACAAGGACTAAGAGATTCACGTCACGTACCCTTTATCAAGCAATTCGTGAACTTGGCGTTGTATCTCTTGTGTCTCTTCAGGGTTGGTTACGTAATGTGCTCGGTTGGGCAAGGATGCCCTGGAATGAGATCAATTTGATGCTCAATCCTCTAATTGGCGGCAGCCCTGAGGATGTCCTTTGGAAAGATGTCGGTGTATTCTGCAAAGGTTAGTGACAACAGGAGGCAAAGAGAGGGACATCTCCTCTAGAGAAAACAAAGTTTCTTTGCAGACCAAAGCATAGCATGTATACCTACAAACAGCCAACTCATTCAAATCAGATTTTGTTGCAAGAAAACAAGCACCTTTCAATTTAATCTCATTCGGCTTAGCACAATCAAGGTTAGATTCTTTCGTTTTATGTTGTTCAAGTCCTTTGGTGACAATCTGATTTTCACTCTTAGAATTCTCTCGATTTTTCTCTTTGCTAGATCTAGCAATGTCATCCTTTACAATGGCATCAAAGCGACATTGGGTGTAGCACAATTTTCTTTTCTTTATGCACAAAAGAGTATTGATTTGTTCTACCATGATGTAAACAATCCTTATCATATTGCCACGGTCTACCTAATAACATAGAACATGCTTGCATAGGTACGACATCGCAATCAACATAATCATGATAGGAACCTAAAGCGAAATGTACTCTTACCATGCGAGTTACCTTGAGTTTGCATTGTTGTTGAACCATTGAATGTGGTAGGGCTGAGGGTGTGGTTTAGTGGAGAGTGCTAGCTTCTCCACCATGTCCATGCTGGCTAGATTATTGCAACTCCCTCCATCAATGATTATTCGAATGGATCGCTCCTTGATGACGCCTTTTGTGTAAAACAAGTTGTGGCGTTGATTTGGATCGGCGCGAGCAATCTGAGCACTAAGCACACGTTGTGCAATAATACTCAAATATTGGTCAGCATCACCAGCGCTCACGTGCACCTCGTCGTGCTCGGCATTTGGATCGCCGTCTTCATGTTCAGCGAGCAAAGCATATGTTTCGTCATCAAGATCACTTGCTGAGTCATACTCGCCGTCTTCACGGATTATTAGCACACGCTTGTTCGGACACTCCCTCATCATGTGACCGAAACCCTTGCAGCGATGGCACTGAACATCTTTGGTGCGTCCCGTTGATGCGACCGACAACGATGAACTATTTGTAGTATCTTGTGTGGCATTTTTCGTCGGCGTTGGTCGTGGTGCCGAATTTGCGGTGGTGGACGCTGTTCTGTTGATGGAAGAGGTCGGCGTGGTAGTACGACCGGCAGGGGCAGCAGGGGTGCGCGGTGTCCACGAAGTAGTTCGACCTGCAGAAAAGTTAGTCTTGGCCCTCGCTTGACGACCCTGCACTTCACGTTCAGCTTTGCAAGCAAGATGGAACAACCGAGTCATCGAATTATAATCCTTATAGTCTAGAATATCCTGGATTTCTCGAGTTAAACCACCTAAGAAACGAGCCATAGAAGCTTCCTCATTCTCAATTAAACCACAACGCAACATGCCAATTTGCAATTCTTGGTAATATTCTTCCACCGAATTCTTACCTTGGTGTAGGCGCTGCAATTTATTCAATAAATCTCTAGCATAGTATGAAGGAACAAATCTATGCCTCATTAGCAATTTCAAGGCTTCCCAAGTGGTGGGTATATTATTTGGATGAGCACGGCAATGTTCTCTCCACCAAACGAAGCAAAATCAGTGAACTCACTTGTGGCAGCCCTAACTCTTCTATTCTCGGAAATCATGGCACGCAAATTTTTGATCCACAAGTAATTCCCAACTAAGGTAACCATCGAGGTCATATTTACCTTCAAAAGGTGGCATATTGAAATTTACCTTAGGAAAACATCATCTCGTTCTCGTTCCTTGGTCGTGGAGGATCACGTCGCATACCTTGCTGATTGAAGCGTGGCCGTTGATGGTTACGATCATTATCGTAGTGGATGGGGTTGACCTCCTCCACATCGATGGTGTCATCATATTCGTGCTCTTCGCTCTGTTCTTCTAAATCTGTTGGGGGCCTCCTGTGGAGCTGAATTGTTGCTTGGACGACGGGAGGTGGATTGGAAGCACCAGATGCAGCGGTGCAAAAGTATCAAGTCTAGCCAAAATAGTAGCAAGAGTAGTGTTAGCAATCCCTTGTGCGGCCTCGATGGATCCGAGACGGTCTTCTTGCATTGACATACGCTCATTAGTGAGCCGTACATCCTCGCTAAGACCATCGGTGGTTTCCTCGTCATCTTTTGGAAGTGAGCAATGATGCCCTTGGTTCGTGGAGAGTGATGAAGTGAACTCGTCACCGACATGGTTAGTTGATGACAAGGAAACAAAAACCACAAGTATAATGCTCCTATCAACTACTAGGTGGCAAGTCTCTCAAGCGCTCAAGCCTATGACCCAAGTTCTTACAAGTTCTTACAATGCGGCGGCGTTGTCGGCCGTTGGCGTTGTCAAAGGTTCTCCGAAGTTTGTGTAGAGCGATTGCCAAGGGATCGAACGCACATGCGGGTAGAAAGTGGAGCTTGGACAGGCTTAATTTAGTAGCAAAAGGTTAGCAATAATCCAATCGGTGAATGCAAAATTGAAGAATTGTTCAACGTCTAGTCACTAGTTCTTTGACTCTAGGCTAGCAAGGATCGGTGACTCAAAACCGCTATCGACGACGATGCAGTTCCACACAGATGAAAAATAACAGTCACGAAAAAAATTCGCGAAAGAAGGGAACTATCTCAAACGATTGGTGATCTTGTGAAAATAGGTTTGGCACATAAAAATTTTCGGATCTGTTCCGGACTCTTTTTTTTTTTTTTTTTTTTTATGAACGATCCGACTCCTTTTTCTTTCAAGTGCTATGCGGCGGAAGACGATCGTGTGACGGACGGCAGGTGGGCGACGATCGGACGGCAGTGGGCGACGATCGGCTATCGAGGGCGACGATGGGCTATCAGGTGGCGACGATCGGCGGCGACGATCGAGGCGATCAGTGGCTATCGGTGGGCGACGATCGGCGGCGACGATCGGCGACGATCCAGGCGGCGACGATCGGGCGACGATGGCTATCAGTGGCGACGATCGGGAGGCGACGATCGGCGGCGACGACTGGGGCGACGATCGGCTAACAGAGGGCAACCGTCGGACGACCAAGTGGGCGACGATCAAGCGGCGACGATCGGATGAAAAGAAAACTTGATGCGAACACCTTTTCTTTCTTTTTTTTTTTTTTTTTCAAAAGTTCGAGACCCAAACGGAAAACAACACGAAACCGAACACAACACCAAACCCCAGTGGGAGACAAAAATTTATTCAGACCTGGACACCAACAAGACAAGAAATCAGCAACTCGACACGACGATGCAACCAAAAATTCAATAATGCGATGTCTTGGAAAGGAAGTGCGAGGCTCAAATTGTTTTGGTATGGGGAGATCCAATCGATGGCGCTTCTACGAACTATAGGAAAGATATCAATCTACTAATCTAGGGTAAAGAATTCTCACCGAGCAACCTGGTTTGCTCTGATACCACTTGATGGCGCCGTGATGGCACTATGGGTGTCCCGATCTTTCGATGAGAAACACACGATCGATTCGTTAGAGTCGACTTTGACGATCCGACTACACCGTACGACGACGATGTGCCTTAGCAATCGCTAAACCAACTCCGGTGGTTATTGATCTTGCCGTAGGCACGATCAACCTGAACACGAGGTTCAATTCCTGCAAGCAATCGAAGAACAAGCAAGAAAAATAGGATAAGCAATCTGAAATTGCGGATAAAACTGGAAGCGAAACAAAGTGGAGTCTTATTGACGATCTTGACAAGGTGGTCAGCCCAAAGACAACTCGCAGGATCAAGTTTTGCACTTGGCTAAACTAATCAAATAAAACCCCAAAACCCTAAGGAGCCGATGTCTGGCTATTTATGAAAGCTAGGGGCGTGGGAATCACGTCCAAAGCGGTAGGATACCAACTACAACTCTATTACAAGGCCCAAAGCCCAAGTCTTCTCGATTTGGAAAAGTGACGTAATTGTTTTGCAGATTCCCGTTGACTCGGACGGAATTTGGGGATGGGGTCGGATCCGTTGGAAAGAGGGCGTCGAAACCTTTCAAACCAATACTCATAAACCCCAAACACCCTTGTGGATCAAAAGTTATGGTCATTTTAAGTTGGTGCTGTCCCAGAGGCCGAATCCGAGTATAACTTGTGCACCGGAAGAATTGGCTTCATGCTTGACGTTTGGGAGTCCTTCTCCTTGGTTCCTAAGGACAATAAAATCATCACGAGGATTAAATAGCATTCCATTCATTAAATTATCTGTATGCAACCCGAGGAACGCATTCACCTGGTAATTGAATTGTCGTGCCCGAGCTCGAGTAATTGGCCCTTGTATGACATTGTTGGTTTCCATTGGGTTTGTAAGTATGGCCGTATCCATGGTAGTGATGTCCTCATCACACGCACTACATGTATGCGACAGCACCAAAACTACCTAATCCTCGTATCAAGCAAGTAATGCATGCAACTAGCTAGCCGAGCATAACTTCTCCGATGCACATGCACATCCAACCATCTAAATGTGCACTAACTAAACGAACTAATCATGCTAGCTAACCAACTTGATCCTGACCAACTAATAAATACTAATTGTGTGTTTGGTTGGAGAGTGAGGTGGAATGGAATGGTTTCATCCCAGATTTCAGGGATAGAATGGCTAGCTTCATCCCAGATTTCAGGGATAGAATGGTTCCATCCCAGATTCTCAGACAGGGCACACTGTCACTCTCACATTCCAAGTGGGATGGCTGCGTTCCAGAAAATTTTTAGAACATGGCCGTCTCGAATCTAGAGAGAATATTCTCTTTTTTGGAACTAAGTCATCCTCAGCTCTCCAACCAAACACTAGACTTGGTGGGATGGTGTTTGTGCCAAAATTCGGTATACAGTGGAATCAGTTTGAATCGGATAAAAGCGTTTGTTTGGAAAAAGATCAGATGACCGAATCGGAACAAGAATCCGTTTCTAAGGAAGGAGATCAGATCAGAGGCCGATACGGATAAGCATACCGTGTCCATATACAACTCGGATCGGCCGGGCATATTATAAAAAGGAGCGAACGTCAAGCAAAAAATCAATCCAACATACAATCAACCAATACTTTTACATCTTGTACTTTTTAGTTCTCGCAAGCAATCTTTCCTCTGTAAGCCGTCGAGATCAATAAAGAGTTGCGCATCGCCAATTTGTTGTTCTCATCGACTTGTTTCCAGGTTTTTGATCTACTTTGCTTGCTGCGCATCGCCTTTCAAAGTCGATTAAAACCCTTACCCTCGGATTAGCCTTGATCGGCTAATCTAGCTATCTCCTTATCGGCCCGTAGCCGATCGGTGTCAAGCCGATAGTTGACGCTATCGGCTAGTTGAAATTTACTATCTTCACCTTGTCAATTGCAGGTCAAATTGACTGGCACGCTCGCTCAAACCCGGCGTTTGTCTTGTGTGTTCGAGGCTGAGAACCCTGTTTCACGTTTTTAGCGCGAACATATTTTGGCACGCCCGGTGGGACACAAGAAAAACAAAAAATGTCATCAACCGATAGGCCTGCGGTCACCGCTGATATCAACGCTGATGCTATAATCGCGCCTCAAATGGCCGATTTAACCCCTGAACAGCGAAAAGAAATCGAAGACCGAAAGGCAGCTTTGGAAGAAATGATGCTACGGTGCTTCCAGAAAACACGCCGAGGCATTACTCAAAAGACTGCACTCCCAAGCATCAATCCTATCGGGGATTCATCATCCGATTCGGTAAGCCGATACGCACCCGCTCAAGTTGATTTGTCAAATATGATTGAGCAATCTGTTCATCACGCATTAATTAACCAGTCATCGGCTCTAGTATCCACATTAAAGCCGATGATAGAAAATAGTGTGAAAACAATTGCTCAGGAATTGGCTGTGTCTGGAAGCCTGCTAGATCCACCACAAACCATCCCGACATACCCAGTATACTCCATAACACCCAACACTAATACAGTAAACGTGTCGGCTCAAACACCTGTCACGATGCTGACTCAACCTACTGTTTTAAGACCTAGCACACAGAAAGGGGGATTCGCGCACTACCATGGGCACACAGATGGGGCTAAAATAAGCGCACCAAATCCATTGAATGCACCTTCCAGTAGTATCGGTTTGTCAGCTTATCAGCCGATTGAAACAGATCAGGTTCCACATTCACGAGCCGCGGCTATAAAACAAGCGCCGTACAGGGTAGTGCCTTATATTGAACCTCTCGCACCCCCACCAGATACATTGGTTTTTAATCACGATTATGACCAAGTGCCAAGACCTCCTGTGACACGATTTGGACAAAGACCCGAGTTTGCACTCGGGGGGCAGGGCGTGAACAATGAAAATTGGCAATGGCCGGTTATACCACAAGCCGACAATGTCAATTGGGCAGAACAAATTGCTAACGTTTTGAGAGAACAGTTCGGCCTACAGCCCAGAGGAAGGGTTGTCGGCTATAGGAAGCCGTACCCCGATTATATAGATCGCATGCAATACCCACACAACTTCAGGATACCAGACTTCGCCAAATTTTCGGGTGATGATTCTGTTACCACTATTGAACATGTCGGACGGTTTATGGCTCAATGTGGGGAAGCTGCACAATCCGATGGATTAAAAATTAGGTTGTTTCCTTTATCGTTATCTGGTACTGCATTCACTTGGTTTACCAATCTACCTCCAAATTCAGTTCATGTATGGAACGATTTGGAAAGACGATTCCACGAATATTTCTTTTCGGGGACTATGGAACTTAGGATATCTGATCTTAGTTCAGTCCGACAGAAGTACGGCGAATCGGTTTCTGACTATATCAGAAGATTTAGAGGCATACGAAATAGATGCTTCAACGTAACATTACCCGATGATCAATTGGCCGATTTAGCATTCCAAGGATTAATTCCTCCATTGAAGGAAAAGCTATCTGGCCAGGAGTTCCCCGATCTAGGCCACTTACTCCATCGTGTATCGGCACATGAAAGCCGATATGCAGAAAGTAAAGGGTTTAAAGAAAAATTTAGATTAAACGGTAATGAAAGGGCCAAAGTGAACATGGTAGAGTACAATTCGAGCGACACTTCCGAAGACGAAGAAGTGGAAATAAACATAGCCGAGTGGACTAAGGGTTCCAAAAAACCACTCGTATGCTCTCTACTTAAGCCGACGAAAAATAAGGCAGAAGTCAAATATTCGTATGATGTGTCGAAATGTGACAAGATATTTGATTTATTACTACAAGAAAAACTCATAAAGTTACCAGAAGGACACGTCATCCCGTCGGCCGAAGAAATTAAAAAGCGAAGGTACTGTAAATGGCACCATTCATTTTCACATAACACTAACGATTGCAATATTTTTCGACAACAGATTCAATCGGCCATCGCCGATGGCAGATTAAAATTTGCAGAAGAATCGGCTATGCAGATAGATATGAATCCTTTCCAAGTCAACATGGTGAAATGTTCGCAAAAAGGAAAAGGACCTGTAAAAGATGCTAAGCCGACTAAAGGAATTGAAGCACGATCAAAAGATGAAACAATGCAGATCACTATCGACTCCATACAAATAGAAGCCGATAAGAATGGACAGAACTCAAGGACGGTAAAACCAAGAGGAGACTTGGAAATCAGAAAATGGTATCGGGCTGAGAGGGCTCCAAGAAAAGTCGATTTCAAACCAAAGCTGACTTTCTCACAACTCCTGGGGAAGTATGAGAGGATAAGTCGAAGATGTAACACTCGACAACACCAGAGTTTTCATCAACCGGATCAGAAGACAGACAACTATTATTGGCGACCAAATATGCCACATCGACCAACTACTGAAGAAGAGAAACATCGGCAATGTCCCTTTTGGCAGTTTTGCTGGGAGAGGGGGATGACCTTACCAACAGTTGTATCTTGTCCTATGCAACACTCGTCTGCATATCGGCCAAACCAATCTATAAAAGACAGGTTGTCTAGACCGATACACGATCGGCTAGAAGTGAGAAGCAGGAGGCCGATCTATGAAAGGTTGTCGACATCAGAGCAAGGCGAGTCCTCCCGAAATCAGGAATTATCGGCTTCTCATAACACAAGTAGAATGGAATCTGACAGCGAAATGAGCAATTTAGCTGGAAAGGTAAGGGAGCCGATAGAACCTAAACCTAGGTGGTGCCCCTCAGGTCTCAGCAAGTCACAACGCAGGCGGCTTCAACGATTAAAGACACAAGAAGAAAGGGAAGCCGAGAAAGAAAGCGAGAGGGATCGGATGTTCAATAAGTTAAGGCCAATACCGGTTTTGAAAAAAGAGTGGAGAAAGAAGGAACAGATCGATAGTGACTCAGATCAATCGGTCGAATCCGGTTCTCCGATGATCCGAGCTGATACACCACCAATGGATATAAACATGGTATTCACTCTACCTGCCGAGTTCAAAACCGAAGAATCGGCTGAAGAAGTGTTCGCCCAACTGTGCCTCGGAGCACCAGACGCTGTGTTCGAAAAGCCACAAGACATGCATCGGCATCTAAAACCGTTATACCTAAAAGGGTATATTAATGGCCGACCGATATCTCGTATGTTGGTCGATGGTGGGGCGACAGTTAATCTGATGCCGTTAAGTACTTTCAGAAAATTGGGTAAAGCCGATGAAGACTTGATCAAGACCAATATGGTGCTAAATGACTTCACGGGAGATCCTACTGAGGCTAAAGGCGTGATGATGTCTGAACTGACAATCGGCAGTAAAACTTTGCCGACTGCATTTTTCGTGATAGAAGCCAAAGGCAATTATAGTGTCCTCCTTGGACGGGACCGGATCCACGCCAATTGCTGCATACCATCCACTATACATCAGAAGTTAGTACAGTGGAACAATGATACAGTTGAAGTCGTGACAGCCGATACATCGGCTCATATCGCCATGGCCAACCCTGATACCAATTGGCCATACGAAGAGGCTGAATGTATATCAGGAAGAATATTGGACGATTGCGATTTTATCTGCATTGAGAAGTCAGGATTCAAGCCGATCAGCGTTAAACCTAATACGTTTGATCGGACAGATGAAGTCGTAAGAAGATGGAGTCCAAGACACTAGCAAGACTTCAGGAAAAGGCAAGAAGCTATCGGCAAGAAGAATACGAGGAGGCTGTTGAGGATTTTGAGGAAGAAAGAGAAGGTTTAGAATTTACCTCTGCCGATTTGCTCGAAGAAATCAACATTGGAGAAGGTGATAGTAAAAGGCCAACCTTTGTAAGTGCTAAGTTAGAACCAAGTTATAAAGCAAAGTTGGTCGAAATACTCAAGAAATATAGAGATTGCTTTGCATGGGAGTATTATGAGATGCCAGGTTTAAGCCGACAACTAGTTGAACATCGGCTACCAATAAAGCCGGGATATCGGCCGTTCAAGCAGTACCCTAGACGGTTTAATCCTACGTTGTATGACGCCATAAAGGAAGAAGTGGGACGATTGCTAGAAGCACAGTTTATCCGGCCTTGCCGATATGCTGAATGGGTCTCGAATATAGTCCCTGTAAAAAAGAAAAATGGCAAACTTAGAGTGTGTGTTGATTTTAGAGATTTGAATAAAGCCACACCAAAGGACGAATGCCCAATGCCTATAGCCGATATGCTTATCGATGCTGCATCCGGGAATAAAATCATAAGTTTTTTGGATGGAAATGCCGGATACAACCAAATATTTATGGCCAAAGCCGATATACCCAAAACGGCTTTCAGATGCCCAGGAGCTCTTGGGCTATATGAGTGGAAAGTGATGACCTTCGGTTTTAAAAATGCCGGCGCTACTTATCAGCGTGCTATGAACCATATTTTTCATGATTTAATCGGCAATACTGTGGAAATATACATCGATGATGTGGTAGTAAAATCCAAAGAAGATGGGCAACATTTAGCCGATTTGGAAAAGATGTTCGAAAACACAAGGTTACATGGGTTAAAAATGAACCCACTCAAGTGTGCTTTTGGAGTATCGGCTGGACAGTTCCTTGGGTTTACAGTACATGAAAAAGGAATTGAGGTAAACCAAGCCAAGGTAAAAGCTATAGCCGATACTAGACCGCCAACGAACAAAAAGGAATTGCAAGTACTGATAGGAAAAATCAACTACTTGCGGCGTTTCATTTCGAACTTGTCAGGACGTATTCGGGCCTTCACACCGCTGTTGAAAGTCAAAGACAACCAAGAATTTAAGTGGGGAGCCGATCAACAAAAGGCCTTCGACGACATAAAAGGTTATCTGATGAGTCCACCAGTGTTGGCCGCACCGAAGCATGGTATACCTTTTAAACTATATATATCGGCTGAAGGCGATACAATAGGGGCGGTTTTAACACAGGAAGCCGATAGGAAGGAACGAGCGATATTTTATCTAAGCTGACGTCTCTTAGATGCAGAAACCAGGTATCCCCTAGTTGAAAAATTGTGCTTATCTTTGTATTTTGCTTGCACTAAATTAAGGCATTATATGTTGGCATCAAGATGCGTTATAATCTGCAAAACCGATATAATCAAGTACATACTGACTGCACCAATTTTGCGAGGTCGGCTTGGTAAATGGGCATACGCCTTAACCGAGTTCGATTTGACTTATGAATCGGCTAAATCTGTGAAAGGGCAAGCTGTGGCCGATTTTATCGCAGGAAGTGAAACATTAACAGGAACGGCCGATGTAACTCCTTGGCAGTTGTATTTCGATGGATCCGTTTGCCAGGAGGGCGAAGGCATCGGCGTAGTATTGATTTCACCTAGAAAACAGGAGTACGATTTCATGTATCGGTTAAATAGCCGATGTTCAAATAATCAAGCAGAGTATGAAGCATTACTAAGAGGGCTACAATTGCTAGACAGCGTCGGAGTAAAAGACGTCGAAGCTTTCGGGGACTCGATGTTAATTGTACAACAAGTCAAAAGGGAATACCGATGCAATGATGGTGCACTAAACCAGTACTTACATCAGTGCCTCCAGATTATTGGGACATTTACTACATTCTCTATAGAACATATCCCCAGAGAAGCCAATGACAAAGCAAACCGGTTGGCACAATGTGCATCAGGGTATAGGATTGAAAGCCGACAGGAACCAATCGAGCTAAATGTTTGGCCGATCTTGTGTGTTCATCCTGTCGACTGGAGAAAAGAAATAAGGGATTATTTATCAGATCCATCTAAGCCGACTGAGCAGAAGGTCAGGCGCAAAGCACTCAAATATGTTCTACTGGAGGATGTATTATACTTTCGAACCATGGAAGGTTTATTGCTAAGATGCCTAGGAACTGAAGAAGCTAAAATAGCGATGGGAGAAGTCCATGAAGGAATTTGTGGGTCACATCAATCGGCCCATAAAATGAGATGGGTACTGAGACGAACAGGATATTTTTGGCCGACAATGTTAGAAGATTGCTTCAAATATTATAAAGGATGCCAAACATGCCAAAAGTTTGGTAACATACAGTCAGCACCAGCATCGGCTTTACACCCGATCATCAAGCCATGGCCGTTTAGAGGATGGGGCATAAACATAATCGGCCAGATATTTCCGTCATCCAGCAAAGGACATAAATTTATCCTTGCAGCCACTGATTATTTTTCAAAATGGGTTGAGGCTGTACCACTCAAGAAAATTACTAGCAAAGAACTGATCGACTTTGTAAATGAACACATCGTCCATCGGTTTGGAATACCGCAGACAATTACTACTGACCAAGGGACGGTGTTCATGTCTAATGAATTCAAAGGTTTCGCCGGAAGTCTTGGGATAAAATTACTCAACTCTTCTCCTTATTATGCTCAGGCCAATGGACAAGCCGAGTCGTCGAACAAGACACTGATAAAACTAATAAAAAGGAAAATTGAGGAAGAACCAAGGAAATGGCATTCAAGGCTAACGGAAGCTTTATGGGCTTATCGGCTATCTTACCACGGATCAACCAAATTATCACCTTTTCAGTTGGTATATGGACACGAAGCCATTTTGCCCGTGGAAATTAAGATCGGCTCAGTAAGGCTATTTGAGCAGGATAATTTGCCAGTCGATGAATACAAACAGGCAATGCTAGACAATCTAGATGACTTAGCCGAGCTAAGGCTGATTACATTAGATCGGCTCAAAAGGAATAAAGAAAGAGTTGCCAGATCATATAATAAAAAGGTGGTTTTAAAATCTTTTAATCAAGCCGATCTGGTATGGAAAACAGTGCTCCCAATCGGTTCTAAGGATAGTCGATTCGGCAAGTGGTCTCCAACGTGGGAAGGGCCTTATAAGATAAATCGGCCAATTGACGGAAACTCGTATATACTAGAATCCTTAGACGGATTCGTACTACCTAAAGCAATCAATGGAAAATATTTGAAGGCATATCACCCAAGCATATGGATTGGATCCTAATTATAGGAGAAAAACATCAGGGATTGATTGCAAAAACAAGTGCATAAAGTCGGTCGGACGGCCGACCAAGTCAATCGTTCACAACAACCACAGATTAAAAATTGTTTACAAAAATCGGCTACATGGCCGGTACTACATATCAGTTCAACAAACAATGCTGTCTTCAATGAAGCCCGGAACCAGGCAGATGGGCTCCCAAAGCCGATAGTGCTGCTGCCGCCCTACCAATACTAGCTTGAACGCTATCTATTAGTTGTTCATCGGCTCCTGCATCGCCCGGAACTGGGATCATCTTAGCTGATTGGTTCTTAACTTTGGCAAAAACTTCACCGATTTGCTGCCTCTGAACCGCCAGTGAAGACGTCGCGTCGGTAATGCCGATCTGGCAATCTGCAAGTTCTTTTGTAACTAAAACCAGCTGTTCTTCAAGTTTTTTCTTGGATAACTCCAGCTCTTGGGCCTTATTCTTAGCCGATTTCAGCGCAGCGGCACCCTGGTCAAACGTTCCCTTCCGGAGTTTGGCGTCTGCTATAAGCTTGTCCAGGATCTGTTGGTTGGCTTGCTGGGCCTTCCTCTGTTCAACTCTTACTTTGGCCGATTCCACGTCCAGCCGACGAGCATCCAAATGACATACCTCTAGCAAAGCATTCATGGCTGCAGGAGGAAGATCGGCTTGCATGGCCGCCATAGCATTTCTCAAGGGTTGGGTGTTGGCCAGAAGAGCCGCCTCCGGCTGCATCACTTCGTCCAGAAGGCGGTTGAGTCGCTCCTGCATGCCCGGCTCAGCGGTAACGGCAGCCGATGTTGGCGCGGAGGCCGCTATTATGCGTTGAATATTGGCTGGATAGTCGTCAGTGGCTAGAACTTCAGGGTCATCTAGCTCATCCAAAGTAAAGCCCAGGAGATCGGCCGGGTCCGTTAATAGCACTTTGGGATCAGGATCAGAAATATCGATCGTCGGAGGCGGTGGCGATGGAGGGATAGCCGATGTAACACCTTGGAGATCGGCTACAACCCCCGCTACTTGTACTGACGGAGATTGCTAGAGAACGAAAAAAGGAGCAAGTCAGCAATGCAAAACAAACGCAAAGCAATGTCGCTCTAAACAAAAAACAAGACTCACATTGGTAGCCGAGTGCTCCGGGGAACCATCGGGTTGGCGCCTCACAGGTCTGGGCGAACGCCTGGTAGATTTCTTCCTCCTCTCTGCGGTAAGTTCAAGTTAATATTGATAAAACAGGAGACACAGTAGCCGATGCGGGAAAAATAACTTACTTGGAGCACGCTGGCGAGCTAAGTCCGACAGGGATGGACTTTGGATACCCAAGGTACCTGAAGTATATCCTGTAGTACCGACAGATTGACCCGGGCGTCTCTGTCGGCCACTACTGACGGAAACATGAGGATCGGCTACTTGCTCACTAGCAGCCGCACCACCCTGAAAAGACAGACATTTTTTAATAAAGGCCGATAGCCAGTATAAAAACAGTATGAAACACCGGTACCTGTAGAGGGCTACTGAGGAGTTGCTATAATCAGAGCTCGCGCTGGACCCCGAAGCTACCGTCGGCTCATGAAAATCGGGCAAAAATAAGAGGATTATGGCCGACGGAGTCCTGTCCATAAGAATAGATTCCGATATTCTAGCCCACCACTGCGAAAATGCAGCTGACCGACGGGAATTGAGGATGAAGCGCGGTGATGAGAAAATTTGTAACCCATCGGCCACCTCAAGTACAATCTCCGCAGCAATGTTGTTCGTCACCTTAGAACGAGGTTCGACACAAGATAACAAAGGAAAGGAGGGAATGGTTTGCCCAAAACCCAATTGGCGGGCGTAAACCGAAGGATGGTAGAATTCATACGACGGCTGAAATGTCCGATTGCGCGTATTCAAGCCAACATGAATAATGCAAGGGGAAAGGATAATTTTATACAAGTCTAAAGTGGACCGAGGCATTAAAGAACTATCGGCATCTAAACGAAGAAATGAGGGATATGGACAATCGGCCACATCAGTATAGCAGAAAAAGTCTTGTTGGCCGAAGGAGGTTCTGTCTAGGGTAAGGAAGAATGTTAGGTATTTGTGTAAGCCGACTGGATCAATTTTTAGTTCACCAGCTGAAGACATGATAAATCTCTCACCATAAAATCGGCTCACTCTATACTGGGGAACCACGTTTTCCAAGTAATCTTCCCGAGGGAAAGTTGAACTTCCCGAAGGTTCGGATAAAATTGATCGGCTAAACATGCAATAGAGCCATGTCTGGATAAACCACAAAGGACCTCCTACATTGCCAACGACGTGTTTGGCAAATCCAGAGAAGAGTCGGCTACGAATTACATACATAATTTGGTACACCGCCCCAAGAAACGTTTTACCAAGGGCAAGCCGACGCCCCTCCACCAAACGCTCCGCTATTAGCTGAAAAGATTGGGTAGGGCCAAGGGAGGCACCGCAGAATAGGTATCGGTCTAACCAAAGATTAAGAAAAGCGACATGCTCTTCAGCCGATACTGGACCGTTAACCCTATTGTTATTCTGGATATATTTGTGCCAACCCTCGCCTTTCTTGCGGATTAATTTAAAGGAAGGTTTTCCGCTAAAAGCCGATAGCTGGTCCCCATCTGGCCTAAGGCAACACAATTGGGCTACATCGAGCAAAGTAGGGCCGATTGGGCCAGACGGGAACAAAAAGGCATTGAAAGAATCCGACCAAAAATAACAGGCCGCAGCTACTAAGGGTTCGTTGGCTTCAGGGTCGGCTAAACTCAAAGACAAAGATTCGGCTATACCCATTCTCTCCCATTCTACCCTCTTTTGAGCCGATACCCTGATAAACCAAGATCTCCATCCCTTCAGATTTGTGGGCCAAGCCCTGAAACTTTTTCCCCACTCAGAAATATTGTACCCGGCAGCCGACAATGGGAGTCTAGGGATCTCTTCATTGATGACTGTATCGGCCGACATAGTACCTATCGGTCCTAGGAAGAATTGATTTGAACTTTGAGGAATCGGAATGAATACCTGCGAAGGGTCCATTTCAGCCGATTTCAAAAGGATGAGAAAAGATGACAAAAGCCGATGATGCGTGAGTCGAGAGCTTGAAAGCGTGCAAATGACCGTGGGGGGACCCCCATATTTATACCACGGTGGAAAGAAGGCGAACGGGCGGGAGCAGTTGTGCGTTTAAAACGCACCGAGATTTTTACGGCGCAGTTAATGGGGTGGTTTCCGAAAAGGATTCTCCTATAAAGCCGGTACGGACAAAAAGCCAATAGATTCTTTTTGGAAAATAACAAGTTATTTTTCAAAAACGGGGGGCATATGTTTGTGCCAAAATTCGGTATACAGTGGAATCAGTTTGAATCGGATAAAAGCGTTTGTTTGGAAAAAGATCAGATGACCGAATCGGAACAAGAATCCGTTTCTAAGGAAGGAGATCAGATCGGAGGCCGATACGGATAAGCATACCGTGTCCATATACAACCCGGATCGGCCGGACATATTATAAAAAGGAGCGAACGTCAAGCAAAAAATCAACCCAACATACAATCAACCAATACTTTTACATCTTGTACATTTTAGTTCTCGCAAGCAATCTTTCCTCTGTAAGCCGTCGAGATCAATAAAGAGTTGCGCACCGCCAATTTGTTGTTCTCATCGACTTGTTTCCAGGTTTTTGATCTACTTTGCTTGCTGCGCATCGCCTTTCAAAGTCGATTAAAACCCTTACCCTCGGATTAGCCTTGATCGGCTAATCTAGCTATCTCCTTATCGGCCCGTAGCCGATCGGTGTCAAGCCGATAGTTGACGCTATCGGCTAGTTGAAATTTACTATCTTCACCTTGTCAATTGCAGGTCAAATTGACTGGCACGCTCGCTCAAACCCGGCGTTTGTCTTGTGTGTTCGAGGCTGAGAACCCTGCTTCACGTTTTTAGCGCGAACAGATGGGATGGTTCCATTCCACTCCATCCCACTAACCAAACACACAATAACACACTAAGGCCTAAGGGTCTGTTTGGATCCATTAGCAGCTATTAATTAGTTAGCTAGTTAATAGTTCCTAGCTAATATTAGCTAGCTAACTATTAGTTGGAGGGTGTTTGGATCCACCAGCTAAAAATGATTTTGGGAATAAGTTTTGGGAACTATTGTAGATGCTCTAATAAGATAACTATTAGCTGGGTGCCGAGCTGATCTATTAGCTGGCTATATATGGATCACCCCAGCTAACTATTAGCTATATGGATCCAAACAGACCCTATCTAATGACAAGATTATTCGTAGCGGATACGTCGTTGAACCAGCGCGATATGCACGCGGGGACGAGGCGGCGGCACAGTGCGTCGCAGAAGTAGCTAGTTGCAGTTGCGGGAGACGAGGTTGTGACGCGAATATATTTGGGAGATCTCACCGGGGCTGTGAGATCGGGTCTGTGGCGTGGTGGATCCCCAGCCGGAGTGGAGGCAGATGACTCGGAGTGGAACCCCGCAATGTGCTAGCAAATTGGTGCTTGGTTGGGGAGGAAATGAGAGATGAAAGAAAGATGAGGTGCACACGATGTTGCATTCTTCCCGTGCTGTGTTTGGAAAGCGAGAGGAGGAAGAAGAGACAGCAGGCAACCATGGCGGTTGAGAAAGAGAGAGGAGGAGGAGGAGAACGACGTGATTGAGACGATAGGAAGCTGACGGGTGGGCCCTCACTATATTTTTCTATATTTTTTTGATGATAATGCTGACTAGGCTGCCACCTCACAATAAAACAAGCTTGCATGTCAAAATCAGGTACATCTCAGCTTGACCTAGAGCAAAACCTTGGTGGAATATCCTTGTTGTGATATAGATTGAATTTAGTACATGTTTAGAAGAATTCTATCTATTAGTGGACGAATTTAAATTTATCTCCTGTTACTTTTACTATATATTGGGCACCTCCTTGTACAGAGATTGTGTGCCCCTTGTTTTATTCTTGTGATCCTATTGATGCATTGATGGAATATATTTTTCTGTGATTAAGTAGTTCTAAAAATTGCTTGGTAATTAACAAAAAATTATAAGTAATGTTAGAAAAATTTTATATAACATATTGAAAACTCCATATCACTGAATTTACTATTCTAGCATAATTCCATGTTTATATATATTGAAATTTGTTTTCTATTACTTGGTAATTCTGAAAATTATTGAATAATTATCAGAAAACTATGAAAATTGCTAGAAAAATTCTAGAAAATTTTATATAATTATCTACTGAATAGATATAGACCAAGCTTTACCGATTGAAGAATAAGCATACAATACAATGATTTTACTAGTAGTAAAAGTTATTTTGCATAAATAGAAATAGGATATGTTGGACATCGCATAGAGAGAATTTATTGAGCTTGCCCTGAATAGCAGCAATTACCTAACCCAGGTAATGAATAATAAGATTAATATGAAAGCTCAATCCTTTGGTGCCACTGTTTTCCCAGCCTAAAGCTGGTACCCCCTGCTCTTCCCGAAGTCGCCATGTGTGCGGCTTTGCACTTCCTGAGGCACCATCTTCATGCTGACCTGAAAGCCGAATATTTGATGGAAGAGGACCAGCTGATACTTTTTAATTCCCTAAAAAAAATATAACTAGCAAATACTCAGCCTGTTGCCAGAATTTTAAAAGCTGTGGCAACATATAACTTTGTTATGCACAAGCTTGTCATTAAACTAACATTTTGTAATCAGAAAATTACTGATGTTAAAATGATCCATAAGATATTATGCACCTTTCAACCCAATATGAGAATATAGCTGTAATAGTATCGTCATGCCAAGTACTAAAAGTACTCTCAGCTTATATGCATTTTGTTAGAAGCAGAAAATCATGATGAACTCCTGGTGAAGAATCATCACGTACTTCCTAATGGAAGTCATGCAATGCCCAAAGCATATGCAAATGCTCAGCAGGTTAGCAGTAGTCATGACCGTAGAAAGGGTCAAATGAATAAATGGGATAAATAGAAAAATGACAGATCAACAGGGGAAAGGGGCAATCAATAGTAGAAAAGTAAAGGTAGAGGGCCAGGGGCTTCCAGAAGCAAGATTCAGCTAACAAGGATACAAAACCCTGCATAACCTTGCTTTAGGTATGGATGCACTAACCATTGATTGTGCAACTATCACATCCCAAAGCATGTGGTAGACCTTTTCATCAAATCCATTGGGATAGTCAATAAGACCTGGGGAAAACAATGTTGAGTCATACTTTACCATTCAACCTGTTGTTGATATGGATAATGAGAAGTGTGATGATATGTTTCTTAAAATTATTGAGTTCGAGTAGCCCCATGAGGACACCTACAACTCATATGGAGAATTGAATTGGTCTCCTAAATATCCCTTCAATTTGTTAGTTAATGTCATATATTTCTTATAAGTCTCCTTATCAGTTTAGACCTAGTTTTTGAATGAACAGTTGGTCTATGCTCATGTTGAGTAATTATTATTTAAAATTGAATAAATAGCTATTTCTTAGATATTTGATTAATTGTGATATGTTTGTTCTATATTCTGCAATTTGTTCCTAATGCAACATTTGTTAGATTATTAAATCATACTTCTAATATAGAATAAAGTATAATCCAATTACGAAGGAGAAAATCTGTCTAGAAGATAGTTGCACCATACTAAGTTGATTGGAAAAATTATGACTATCACCGAAAGCGATGCTCTCATAGTTGGCACTAGAAGAATGTCCTATTATACCCTGAGTCCAGTCGTACTCTTTTAAGATTTAAAGATATTGGTCTGAATCATTTCCATATGGAGACAGAGAATAAGTATGGTATAGAATACCCACTCATGACTAATGTCGACAGTTGGTGCCGTCGGTAATGAGATTTGTGATTCATGGGGATTCGTGCGAGATCAAAGCTAGATGGTAACACAGGATGCGAGGGCGATTTTTAGACAGGTTCGGGTTCTCTCGATGGAGATAATACCCTAGTCCTGTGTTCTCGTTGGTTTGAGTTTCCTTTTTCTTTTTTTCTTCCCCCTTACAGGGTTGTCCCCTCCCGCCTTATATACTGGGGGGAGGGCACGTTACAAAGGGGTGCCACCTGGCATTGGACCAGATGGACTCATGAGTAGCCTATTTGTCTCTATTTGCCGGACTCAACTGCCACCAAGGGATTTGGTTGCTACTTTCCCGACCCACACCTGCTGATTCGCCAGGGTTAGGTGGCCACAGGCTGCAGGCGCCAGGCTGCAGGATTTGCTTTATGCAGGGTTGTCCTGGCGTGAGATGAAGCTTCGTCGGGGAGGTAGCGTGCTGTTGCCTTGGAGGGGAAGTTGGGCCCTGGCTTTATCCTCTCTGTGGTGTTGCCAAACTTACGGCCCGGTACATGCTTACAGACAGGCCGACTATGGGCTTCTTTGCGGGACCCTAGTCTTGGACATCCCACAGCAGCCCCCAAGTGCTTTAAGATCAAAATACCTTGTCCTGTCATGTCAAAGACACTTCTGTAGGTAAGAAGATCATAAAGGACTTGTTAGTATTCGGGATCACTGTCAGCGTTTCCCGGTTCATGTCCGAGTAGCACTGTCACCCATTTATTTGACCTTCTCAAATATATCAAAAACTGGCCGGCTCGAGGCCGAGTGATACCCGCGCCCGTTTATGGTGTGCGACAATCGGCTCGTGAAGCACAATTGACCCTCCTGGGGCATACCCAAAGTAGGCCGGCTCGTGGCCGAGTGGCTCGTGGCTGAGTGGTACCCGCACCCGCTTATGGTGTGCGGCAATTGGCTCATGAAGCTCAATTGACCCTCTTGGGGCATACCTAAAGTAGGTTGGCTCATGGCCGGGTGGTACCCGCACCCGTTTACGGTGTGCGGCAATTGGCTCATGAAGCACAATTGACCCTCTTGGGGCATACCTAAAGTAGGTCGGCTCATGACCGAGTGGCTCGTGGCAGAGTGGTACCCGCACCCCTTTACGGTGTGCGGCAATTAGCTCATGAAGCACAATTGACCCTCTTGGGGCATACCCAAAGTAGGTCGGCTCATGGCTGAGTGGCTCGTGTCCGAGTGGTACCCGCACCCCTTTACGGTGTGCGGCAATTGGCTCATAGAGCACAATTGACCCTCGTGGGGCATACCATGGTCGTTCAGAGTAATACCCGTACCCGTTTACGGTGTACAGCTTTCGACTCGCATGGAGCGTATCCTCAAGACCGTTTTGGTTAAATCCACCTGTGGTACCCAATCACGCCGTACAGCAATGACCAGCAATTGATCCCAAATTGTGGGGTGTATCGCTAGAGGATGTTCGGAAAGTGCCCGGTCCCAATCTTCCGTGGCGACCAGCGTTTGGGCCCATCATGGGGCGCACTCTATCCCAAACTTTGAACCAGACTTGACATCTGGTCGCGACTTGCGCGACACAGCAAACGGCCCAGCTTGGGGCATGCCCTAGATCTGGCCCAACATTATGTACGGGAGCCACTACTGTTTTCCTGAGGCGAAAACCTAGCCCCACTTCCTATAAACAAAGAATCCTTCATTGGGGGAAAGACGCCTTTGCCCCTCCACCAACACAGTTGCGAAATCTCCAAAACTTCTTGGGTGACCTTGGTAGCTTAGGGTTTCTGGTTTCGCACCCAAAACTTCTCTCCAGAAGCCCCACTCCGCCAAGATGTCTTCTTCTTCATCACCGGAAGCGAACACGGGTCCGGCGGCCGCAGGATGGGAGGCCTCCGTGTCTACAGGGGCTCGCCTGGAGGAGCTAGTCGCCGCCGGCGTTCTTCCTCCTCTTGAACTGATTTCTGCCCGGCCCACAGCAGGTGAACCCTACCCCACTCCTCGGGCCAACGAAATTGTGGTCTTCGAGTCCTTCTTTTGGCGGGGGTTTAGTGTTCTTGGGAGCGCCTTCTTTCGGGGGCTTCTTCACTTTTATGAGATTGAACTGACCAACCTAAACCCTAACTCCATTCTTCAAATCGCCATATTTGTCCAACTCAGCGAGGCGTATCTTGGGATCCGTCCTCATTTTGACTTGTTCCGTTCCCTCTTCCTGCTCAAACCTCATCCAACTCGGAGCGCTCCTAGTGCCATTGGGGGAGCCGGATTTCAGCTGCGGGAGGGCCTAAGGAGACATTACTTTTCCATCCCCTTCAAAATCTCCCTCAAAGGTTGGAAGCGGGAATGGTTCTATTGCGCCAACGTTGATCCTTTTCTTGCTCCCTTCGCCTGCCATGCTCCTACAGTCTCTCGATGCTGGAGCGATCCCCCAAAGGGCCGCGGATTGGACCAAGTCACCGAGCTTCTGGCGCTTATTGATGATATGAAAAGCCAGGGCTTGACCGGCATTGGGATCGCCATCAGCTTTGCCAAGCACCGGGTGCAACCTTTGAAGGAGCGGATCCATTTGGGGTTCCAGTATAGTGGGACTCAGGATCCCACCCGGGAGACGAACGCGCCCCTTCCGAGAGATGTCTTGGCGGCGCAGCTGATTGACTTCTTTGCCCCAGGCACCGAGATTACCAACCGAGGTAGCCCGGGGAAGTTTTCGGCGCAGAAAGCTCCTCCCCGTGTGAGTATTCCTTACTTTTGAGAAATCACTTCATAGTTTTTGCCTAATTTGTGATTCTGACAATATGTGGTCGTTCACCTTTCAGGGGCGTGAAGCCTTGATTTCTGATGCTCCGACTGTTGGCCTCTCTCGGCTGAGAAATATTCAGACCAAGCGGCCGGCTGATTCTTCGGCTGAGGAGCAGGGAGCTTCTAAGAGGGAAAGATTATCAACGGAGGAGGCTCCTGCTTCCTCCCCGGCTGGGCCATCGACTGCTGTTAGGCCCGGGGAGCAAGGTTCAGGGTCTCCATCTTCCGGGCAGGCACCAGCCCCGAAGGTTGGAGTTGACATGGGCTCCCCTCCGAGTGGTGCTAGCGTCCGCAGAAAGCCTGGAATGAAGTTCAAGAAGTCCAAAAGGTATTCTACCTATTGACTCTTGTTTTTGTCTCTTCACATCTGTCCCGACACGCCCTCTCTTTGGTGAATCAGGGCTCCCTCCACGGACGTTCCAGTGGAGACATCTTCTGAGAGGGAACTTCCAAAGTCAACTTCTCCAGGAAAGACTGCTTCACCCGTCGCCTCACCGGCAAGGGGTGTTCCGTTGGGGGGAGACGCCTCTTCGGACGCCGTCTCCTCCGCCGGTAGGTTCGACCGCTGAGCCGTCCGGGGGCCCTGAACGCGAAGAACCTGCCGGTCCTTCATCCCTTGAATTGGAGGAAATTCATCGAGAACCCCCGCCGCTTGGTCCTCTTCCAAAGCCTCCGACTCGGACAATGTGGTGGGGAGGGGATTCCACTTGGGATGGAATGGAGGAGGACGAGAAAGCGGAAGTGGTGGCCCGAAGGGAGCTTTATGAGCTTACAGTGAAGTGCAGCCAATTGGTCCGGGTAAGCCCTCCGATCTCCCCTTCTTTAGTGTATCTTTGAAGCGTTAACCCCTTACTAGCACTCTGCTATGATGCGTAGGATATGGGGACCCGCTCCGAGAAGAGATCCGACTTCTTCAAGAAGGTGTTGCCCAAGCTCAAGGATCACCAGAAGTATGAGGACGAGCTAAATGAGCTCAGTCGGGAAAGGTGGAAGGAAGTTCACGAGCTTGAAGCTCAATGCCTGGCCCTTCGCGAGGAAAAGGCAGAACTTCAGTGGTCACTTTAAGGTACGAGTCTCTTCGGGCTTGGCACGGATGCTTTCTTCTTGAGTGGTTGGAGGCGTGACTGACTTCCCGTGTTTCAGCGCGCGACTCGACAATTGTCGAGCTCAGGACACAACTGGAACCTTCAAGAAACTCCAATCTTTAGACTAGGACTAGCCTGGAGAGGACTCGGCAAGAACTGGAGGGTAAGCTTCCCAAAACCACTTCATCTTGCTTAAGCCAGGTGCGCTCTCTGGTAACAGCTTGGCTTTCGCGCAGAATATAAGGAGAAGGCGACTACTGCCGAACGAAGATGCGCCGAGATCCGTGACGCCTGCGAGTCGGTCCTGCACCTTCTGCGCATCGAGGGAGCTGAACCGGACCAGGGGGACGACGCCATTCCGCTTCTTTTGGGAGGAGCCATCAAGGTCAAGTCTTACGCGAAGGAGTCGGCGATCATGAGTGCAAATCAAGCACTAGCAGTGGTTAAATCTCATTATCCGCGAGTTGACCTTGAAGCCATTAAGGAGGGTTTCGCCTGTGATGAAGACAAGCCCAACGCACTTCTTGACGAGGTCTCCAGCACATCGCAGGTTTTACTGGAAAACATTGAATTTTTACTTTGATGTAAATTCTGATGTCGAACGCCAACTCTTGTCTGAGATGTTGTTCAATATTTTCCATATGGTTTGTCCCCTTCACTCTTTGTTGGGCCGAATGACTGTTCTAACGCTCTGCCTAGCTAGTCTAGCACTCGGGCGCCGAGATAGCTCGTGGCCTTTTCTTTCCCCTAGCGTTTATCCGAGTTGCCGCTCTAGCCGACAGGTCCAGCCCTCGAGCTCCGGGCCTATCCAAGTGACCAGCTCTTGCCTTCTAGACGACTGATCCAGCCCCTGAGCGCCGGGATTCGGCTCATGGCCTTCTCATCCCAGACACGCTTTTCCGAGTGGCTGAGGCTCGCCGTTCTAGACGACTGGTCCAGCCCCCGAGCGCCGGGATTCGGCTCATGGCCTTCTCATCCCGGACACGCTTTTCCGAGTGGCTGAGACTCACCATTCCAGACAACTGGTCCAGCCCCCGAGCGCCGGGATTCGGCTCATGGCCTTCTCATCCCAGATACGCTTTTCCGAGTGGCTGAGACTCACCATTCTGGGTGACTGGTTCAACCCCCGTTACAAATCGTTCCTAGCGTGCAGGGTGTCGCGCTTTGTTCCGCGCTCTCTTGTTTTCATGATCTTTGGGACAATCAGGTAGGGTACAGTGCACCTGTTACCTGTGGGTCCCTGTAGGTCGTGTAGCCCCCGACTTGCCGCTTAGTTGAACCAAGTGAGCGGGAAGGCAAATTTGACACGTGTCTTGCAAAATATCTTTTGACCCTGCTCAACGCGTTGATCTTCTTCTATATCTGCAAAGTCGCTTTGTGTTCTGTGCTTTATTAATTGCGCGACGCCTCGCTTGGATAGCCATGACGCTTCGATTTCCGGAGCCGGGGTTGGCTTATAAATAGGGCGTTACCGCTAGTAGAGCGATCGCCCCTTTCTTAAGCCTTCTTCTCCTTTTCCCAGATCTTCTGCGATGTCATCTTCGATGTCGTGTTTTTTTCGCCACCGCTTTTATGATATGTACAGCGATCCAGAAGACGCGGAGCTCTGGGAGGATTATGACTTTGCGGTGATGGAGTTGGCGGAGGAGAACGCGTGGCCGCCGAGGATGCCGCCGCCGTTGCTTCCTTGATCGAGGCGGTGCCGACGCTGGAAGAGGTGGCGGACATCATCAAGGATATGCTTGGGTGTGAGCGCCGCGACGCCGCTGCCATCGAGGCTCTTGTTCGGCTCGTCCCACCTCTTTGGGTGGTTGCCGACAAGATCCTCGAAGCTTTGGGCGGCGCGCACCGCGCCTAGCTTCCCCGACACCGGACTCCTCAGCACCTGGCTCGTTAGCACCGGCTCCTCAGCACTGGCTCCTCAGCACCTGGCTCCGTAGCAACTGGCTCCTCAGCACCCATTTTTTTTAGCGCGAAAAAAAGAAAAAAAAAGGTCAGCAATGTAAATTACTAATGTGGAATGAAATATAAGTAATCAAGTAATCTCGTGCCATTTTAATTTTTCTGGGCTGAAACGTCTTTTCCTTTGTCGTTGGCCCTAGCCAATCGCTCCAGCCCCCGCAGCGAGGCACTGGAGGGCCGAATTTCTAACGACTAGGGACTAGTGACTAGGACTTCCGTGCCCAGGAACATTCTGGAACTGCTTCTTGAGTGGTTAATACCTTTTTCTAACTTTGTCTTTCCTATTTCGTGCGCTGATACAAACGTTCGGATTTTGCCGCTTATCGCAGCTTCACCACGAATATGCGTTTCCGCATAATTTGTACCAGCACGACCGGATTAGACATTATGTTATTCGGGTGGTAACCACTCGGGATTGATTCGGCCACAGTATAGTTAAGACAAATCGAAGAACGAAACAGTTTACGGCTTTATTTAATGCATGAGAGCTGGGTACATAACTTAAGCGTAGAAGCGGCGTAGCTGTTCGGCATTCCAAGTGTTCACCAAAACCGCGTCGTCTTCACGCCTGAGTCGATAAGCTCCCGGACGAACTACCTCCTCCACAATGTAAGGACCTTCCTAGATCGGGGAGAGCTTATGCTCACTTTTTTGACTCCTCCTGAGGACCAAATCTCCCTTAGAGAAGATACGACTCTGGACATTGCGAGAATGGTAGCGTCGAAGGCCCTGGAGGTACTTGGCCGACTGGATTGCTGCAGCATTTCTGGCTTCCTCGAGCTGATCAAGCTCTACCACTCGGTTTTCCTCCGACTCGGCCTCCTTGTAGTTCCGGACCCTCAGGGATCTGAATTTCAATTCTGTCGGTAAAACCGCCTCTGACCCGTACACCAAGAAAAAGGGGGATTGCCTAGTTGCTCTGCTAGGAGTGGTTCTGAGCCCCCAGAGTACTGATGGAACCTCTTTTACCCAGCGCATGGCGTACGGTTTGAAGCGATCGAAGATCCTGGTTTTCAGACCTTGAAGGACCAAGCCATTAGCCCGCTCGACTTGCCCATTGCTTCGTGGATGACCCACTGAAGCGAAGCAAATCTTGATTCCCATGTCGTCGCACCACTCTTGAAATTCTTCACCCCGGAATTGTGTGCCATTATCCGTAATGATCCGGTTTGGCACGCCAAATCTGACCACAATATCATAGAAGAATTCCTTGGCCTTAAACCCTGTGATTGTGGCGACTGGTTTGGCTTCAATCCACTTGGTGAATTTGTCAATGGCTACGAAGAGGTAGGCGAAACCACCTTGGGCCTTCTTGAGGGGTCCGACTAAATCGAGCCCCCAGACTGCGAAGGGCCAGGAGATGGGGATGGTTTGCAGCTCCTGCGCCGGCAAATGCGTCTGCCGGGCGTAGAACTGGCAGCCTTCACACGTGCGAACGATTTCTTTCGCATCCGTTACCGCCGTAGGCCAGAAGAAACCTTGCCGGTAGGCCTTGCCAACCAAGGCACTCGATGCGGTAAGATAGCCACATACTCCCGAGTGGATTTCCTTGAGCAGGTCCCTTCCCTCTTGCTCTGAAACGCACCGCCTGAGGACACCGGTGGCGCTCTTTCGAAAGAGCTCTTCTCCGATCACCACGTAGGACTTGGCTTGTCGCGAGATACGCTCGGCCAGGGTGGAAGCTTCGGGAAGCTTGTCCTTCAAGAGATAGTCCAAATACGGGGTCGCCCAGTCGGGATTGATGACTAGGACTTCCGCCTCAGGGGCCTTACTCAGCTCTCGTCGTTTTGTCACCGTTGGCTCATAAAGATCCTGGACGAACACACCACTCGGGACTTCCACCCGAGTGGCTCCCATTTTTGCCAACTCATCCGCCACTTCATTATTACGGCGAAGGATGTGGACCAACTCCAATCCATCAAACTTGTTCTCCAATTCCCGGACCTGCTGACAATACGCCGTCATAGTCTGATCAACACACGACCAGTCCTTCTGCACTTGGCTTACTACTAACTGCGAGTCTCCGCGAACCGTCAATCATCAGATTCCAAGCGATATGGCGATGCGGAGCCCGTGGATGAGTGCCTCGTACTCTGCAGCGTTGTTCGAGGCCGGGAAACGAATCCAGAGGACGTACTTGAGCTGATCGCCTTTTGGCGAGATGAGTAGAATTCCAGCTCTTGCGCCGCTGAGCATGAGAGATCCGTTGAAATACATCGTCCAATACTCTAGCTCTTGTTCGATGAGGGTGGCCTGGATCTCGGTCCACTCGGCTGTGAAGTCAGCTAGGGCTTGTGACTTAATGGCGGTGCGTGGCTTGAATGAGATATCGAAGGCTCCAAGCTCGGCCACCCATTTCGAGATTCTCCCAGTAGCTTCCCGATTATGGAAAACCTCTCCTACCGGGAAGGAGGTCACTACTAAAATCCGGTGCCCTTGGAAATAATGCTTTAGTTTTCGTGATGCAACCAGCACGGCGTACAGCAACTTCTGGACTTGAGGATACCGTACCTTGGATTCGCCCAATACTTCGCTAATGAAGTAGACCGGATGCTGCACTCTGTAGCGGTGTCCTGGCTCCTCCCGCTCCACGACTATCGCGGCGCTGACTACATGGGTCGTCGCTGCTATGTAAAGTAGGAGAAGCTCCTCTAGCATCGGCGAGACTAGGATCGGAGGAGTGGAAAGGAACGCCTTGAGCTCTTCGAAGGCTTGTTGTGCCTCGGCCGTCCACTCAAAACGATCCTGTTTCTTGAGGAGCTTAAAGAAGGGCACCCCCCGAGTCCCCAGTCGGGAGATGAACCTTCCGAGTGCCACCATGCAGCCAGTGAGCTTCTGGGCGTCCTTCTGACTAGAAGGAGGCGTCATTCTCATGATGGCCTCGATCTTTTCAGGGTTTGTCTCGATCCCGCGGTGAGAGACGATGAACCCGAGTAATTTCCCGGAGGAAACTCCGAAAACACATTTGTCCGGATTCAGCTTCATCCAGAATGCCCTTAGGCTTTCAAATGTCTCGGCTAGGTCTGAGGTGAGGTTCTCCCTCGCTCGCGTCTTAACCACTACATCATCCACGTATGCCTCCACGTTGCGCCCGAGCTGGTTGTGAAAACACCGCTGTATCGTGCGCTGATAAGTCATGCCAGCGTTTTTCAGCCCGAACGGCATTGTAACGTAGCAATACGCTTCGAATGGAGTGATGAACGAGGTCTTTTCACAGTCTTCATCTCGAAGCCGGATTTGGTGGTAGCTGTAGTAGGCGTCTAGGAAGCTGAGGAGCTCGCACCCAGCGGTAGAATCTACCACTTGGTCGATACGAGGTAACCCGAAGGGATCCTTTGGGCACGCCTTGTTGAGGTCGGTATAATCAACACACATGCGCCAACTTTTATTCTTTTTTCGGACAAGTACAGGGTTTGCCAACCAGTCGGGGTGATACACCTCTCTGATGAAACCTGCGGCTAACAGCTTTGTGATCTCCTCCCTGATGGCATCTCGGCGATCCTGGGCGAACCGCCTCAACCTCTGCTTGATGGGCGTGGCCGCTTCGTCCACGTTCAGTGCATGCTCGATCACCTCCTTGGGAACTCCAGGCATATCGGACGGCTTCCAAGCAAAAACGTCCTTGTTTGCCCGAAGGAAGGCGACGAGCGCGTCTTCCTATTTGTCTGCAAGCCCTGTCCCAATCAAGGCTGTTTGAGCTGAGTCAGACGGGTCGAGGGTAATCCTCTTGATGCCTTCTTCGGGACTGATTCCTGGCTTCGGCGACTTTCGAGTCGGGACGCTTCCTTCTTCCCTGTTGGATCCTGCCATTAGCCGGATCTTTTCCCGACTGGCATGTGCCTCCACCGTCTCGGCCATCTCGCAGCTCTCCCTGTCGCAGGAGAAAGACTGCTTGATATCACCACGCAGCGTGATAATACCACTCGGCCTCGGCATCTTCAATGCTAGGTACGCGTAATGGGGCACCGCCATGAATTTGGCTAGCGCCGGCCTTCCCAAGATGGCATGATACGCCGTCGCAAAATCGGCCACCTCGAAGCTGAGGTTCTCGGTTCGGTAGTTCTCTCTCATGCCGAAAGTGACCGGCAAAGTGATTTGCCCGAGTGGTGTCGCCGATGTCCCAGGAATCACCCCATGGAACGGCGACGACCCACATTTCAGCTCTGAGCGCGAGATCCCCATATCATCGAGAGTTTTGATAAAAAGGACGTTGAGCCCGCTTCCCCCATCGATCAGCACCCTCTTGAGCTTGATGCCGCGAACAACTGGCCCCAAGACAAGAGGATATCTGCCGGGAATGGGACCCAGTCCAGGTGATCCGAGCGATCAAAAGTGATAGCAACCTCGGACCACCGTACATATTGGGGGGTCTCCGGCGTGATCGCGTTGATGCCCCGAGCGGTAAGTTTCTGCTTCCGCTTGGACTCGTACGCGGCCGAGCCCCCGAAGATATAATTGAGCTCCATCTCTACCTCTTGATAGTCTTCCTCCGCTTCGGGAGGAGGATGCTTTCCGACCGCCTCACTTTGACCCTGCCCGGCTTGCCTCTTGCTTTCCCGGGCGAATCTTTTCAAAGTGAAGCAATCTTTAGCGGCATGCCTTCCCTTTGGATGGAAGGGACAAAGCAAGTTCATCACTTTGTCGTATCCATCTGTTTTGGGCGCGCGGGCCTGACCACGCTCAGCTGTTGCCACTAGCTCTTCGCCTTTGAGCTTTTTCTCCTTTCGCTTAGAGGATTTAGCATGATCCCTCTTCTCGTCGTGGCGTTCGGCCAAGGCCTCGGAGGCCGACGCGTAGCGATCCGCTAAGGCGAACAACTCACGGACCGAAGTTGGAGGCTTCCGGGAGATCTTCTTGATGAGATCGGGATCACTGACTCCCTTCTGGAAGGAGGCGATCACGACCGCGTCCGTGACATCTCGAACTTTGCTCTTCCTATGCATGAAGCGCCTGACGAACTCCTGCAAGGACTCATTCTTCTTCTGGTGTAGTTGGTACAAGTCCCAGGGGGTGCCAGGGCGCTCGTACGTGCCTTGAAAATTTGAGATGAACTGCTCACACAGATCTCCCCAGGAATCTATGGAATTCGCTGGGAGTCCGATGAGCCACGCCTGGCCCCGAGGCGAAAGCGTGGCCGGCAAGTAATTAGCCATCACGTTCTGATCTCCCCCGGCCGCCCTGACTGCTAATGCGTACACCTGCAGCCAGGCCTCTGGGTCCCTTTCACCGTCAAATTTGGTGATGCCCTTGGGATTAAACCCATCAGGCCAAACCACTCGGCGAAGGTGGGGGGTGAACGCACGAACCCTCTCGATGACCCCATCGCGCCTCCCGGATGGTGAGCTACGTGGGGGGGATCGGGCTTGACGAGGGCCATGATCCCCTGGAAGGATGCCGAAGCGCTCGTGCTCGTCGGCGCGTCGGCGTTGCTCGTCTCTTTCGCGATCGCGCCGTCTTGCGTCGAGGTCAGAATGGAGGTCGCGGTTGAGGCTGCGGCGTAGGTCGTCCCCGCGGAGAGGAACGTGGTGCCCCCGGTGGGGGGCTTCACAACCCGGCCGACTGCTGGCCGTCTGGGTTCTGGCCGGGGCGCGTGAGTGTGCCCTTGCCGGTTGGTCGGTCAGAGCTTGCTGGATTGCTGTCGCCGTCACCATGGCCTTTACTTGGGCCACGATCGGGGCAACCGGACTACTGGCCTCTAGCATTGGGCTCAAGGTGTCCAGGAGCGTTTTGGAGGTGACGATATTCTGCTGTGGAGTATGGAAGACAGCTTGGTCTCCCATTTTGGCCTGCAGAATGTCTTCATTGACATCATGGGCGCGACCTCGAAGGGCTCGCCCCCGCGTGTCAAGCTCCGCCTTACGGCCGCCGTCCTACTCGGTGGCCTCCAAATCGCCGAGGCATTGCTGCGATTCCGTACACGAGCCTCCGATCACGCAGACTCTCTGGAAGTTCCAGCAACTCTCCAGGCTTCCTTTCGACTCGGCCGGCGAGCTGGAAGAACCTGACAGAGACAACTCCAGGTGATCGGAGGTCCCGAGCGGTTTGGCAACAAGGACCCCCACCATCCGTGACTCGGCACCTGTGGAGTCGACTCCCTGACGAGACCGGGGTTTCAGCCTCTCGTCTGGTGCTAGCGAGCACGGGACGGTGAGACTCCCCGACCCGGGCGATGGTCACGATGATGACTCCCCGGAGGCCTCTTCGTCCTGCGGCGCGCCCGCCTCAAAGAGAGAGAGGCTCCTAAGGTCATCGGCGACGAAGACCAGGCTTCCAAAATGGAAAACCTGATCTGGGAGAAAAACTGTAGAAACTCCGCTCGTTGCAGCCATCAAGCTCAACAAAGATCTTCACACGCCTCCCCTACCTGGCACGCCAGCTGTCGACAGTTGGTGCCGTCGGCAATGAGATTTGTGATTCATGGGGATTCGTGCGAGATCGAAGCTAGATGGTAACACAGGATGCGAGGGCGATTTTTAGACAGGTTTGGGCTCTCTCGATGGAGATAATACCCTAGTCCTGTGTTCTCATTGGTTTGAGTTTCCTTTTTCTTTTTTTCTTCCCCCTTACAGGGTTGTCCCCTCCCGCCTTATATACTGGGGGAAGGGCACGTTACAAAGGGGCGCCACCTAGCATTGGACCAGATGGACTCATGAGTAGCCTATTTGTCTCTATTTGCCGGACTCAACTGCCACCAAGGGATTTGGTTGCTACTTTCCCGACCCACACCTGCTGATTCGCCAGGGTTAGGTGGCCACAGGCTACAGGCGCTAGGCTGCAGGCTTTGCTTTATGCAGGGTTATCCTGGCGTGAGACGAAGCTTCGTCGGGGAGGTAGCGTGTTGTTGCCTTGGAGGGGAAGTTAGGCCCTGGCTTTATCCTCTCCGTGGTGTTGCCAAACTTACGGCCCGGTACATGCTTACAGACGGGTCGACTATGGGCTTCTTTGCGGGACCCTAGTCTTGGACATCGCACAAATAAGTTTAATGGGTGTAATAAATATGTGGATGAAAAACTTCCTTCTTTCTCCTTCGGGTTATACTATGCACATATAAAACATGAAGTTTGTGTTGTGATGAAAACCCAAAAATATTTAAGATTGAGTGGGTTATCCTGAGTTGAATATGAATGTGAAGAATAATTAATAATTGTATTGACCATAGCATAACGACTTACCTAGACATGAAGATTTCTTATGTCCTGATTGTGCAACAGGAAAGCTCATAGTTAGATCTTCTTACCTAAAAGTTAGGGAATAATCTCACCACCGCTACACATAAGCTATTGGGCTCAACGTATTATAATCTCTACCCTCTAAGCTTTTGTACCTCTTAGCACTAGTTTATTGTATACCTTGGTACCTCTTAAGAATAGTAAAATATCTCTTACTATAAAACATAAAATAGGATTGGGTATGGAACACCGTAAAATATGTGGTATTTCCCCCTAGCACCCCTAAAAGCGGTATTTAGCTTGAAAGCACTAGAAAATAGTGGCTATTTGATGGAAAAATTGGTATTCTATACAACATGTGCTCCGTATTTACAAATCTACACAACATATTTGGCTATTTACAGAAATCTCCACTTTACCCGAAATTAGGAATTTCGTTTTTCCATTCCCGAAATTAGCAATTTCGTTTATGGTGTATTTGAAATTAGGAATTTCGGGTAAAGTATAAACGAAATTAGGAATTTCGGGTATGGGCTATAGCCGAAAATGGGAATTTCGGGTATGAGGTGGCACCTCATACCCAAAATTGGGGATTTCGGCTAAGGCCCAACCTGCCATTTTGGGAAAAATTCATATTTCATACAACTTTCCACTCATAATTTCAAAAAAATTCATATTTCATACAAGTTTCCACTCATAATTTCAAAGCGATACAATTTTTTGGCGTATTTAAAAAAAACCCATCCATGGCCGGTTCCTGGTATTCCATTCATGCATGCCCGGTTCTTAGGGGGAAAAATCGTATTTCATACAACATTGAACCCATAATTTCAAAACGGTGCAACATCTTGGCATATTTACGAAATTCTCACTCATGGCCGGTTTCTGGTACCCCGTGCATGAATGGCCGGTTCCTGGGTTCCCATCAAAGGCTTGGCCGGTTCCTGGAGTCCCATACAAGCAATAAAAAATCGAATAGTTATGTTTTATTGTTTTTTTTTTCTGAAATTTGAAACCGAGGTGATTCGAAATGGCAAAAAATGTATTTGATGCAAGTTTTAACTCGTAATTACCAGAACAGTTTTGCGTATTTACAAATAAACCAGTGATGTACGGTTACCAGTGATGTACAACTCCTATAGCAATTTTATCAAGGTCATATGCGATGCCATCTATTTTTTTGATTTTCCAGGCCAAGCCTTACCGAGCTGCTCCGATACTTGTCCATGTACACATTGGAAGCAATTATATTTCAGCCTAAAAGAGTAGGATTCAAGCATAACTGATGAATATACTTCGAATAAAAACATAAAAACGAAATAGATGACCACAAAACCCCAAGAACCCATCAATATCCATCAGTATATCACTCACCCAACAACACAACAACAATGTGACTCACCGTACAAAATAACTTTCGTAAATAACACCTGCAACTGGCTGTGGCCTGGCAGTGGCAGGGCGGGGCTTATGTTATCCAATCGGCCTTTTGATATCAGCTTTTTCAGGCTTTTGTCATATCACCTTTTCCAGCCTTTTGTCATATCAGCTTTTTCAGTTATTTGTCATTTACCGTGCACGATGGTCATAATTAACATGAAGGTTCTTGATCGCATTACCTCACTACGGTAGAGATAAAGCAAAGTACTTTATTTAGCTTCTACAGAGGGCAACTAGAGGGCAACAGATATTACGGGGGCATTACAATCCTGACGGAATTGCTAGAACTGCATCCTTACAATAGTGACGACATTGCTACAAGAACCGATGAAAACACTGATTGTCATCGTAGAACAAGTGATCGTTCCGCCTATGTTTGTAGACTGGGAATGACGCGCAACATTTTCTACATATTACATCACCCGTCAATCTTTTGCGATTTGTTCTTGGACACCGCTCAATCTCTCTTATGAAAGAGCTCCATGGCCGTGCGCAGTGCTCCCAGCTGTCGCCGAATGGGCAGCCTATGCCGAATGTCTCGGGGGTATAAAACATAATTTTTTTTGTCTTTTTTTGTTGATCTCTTCCCTCCCGATTACCTGTGTCCCCTATTTTAATACCACCCGGGTTCCCGGATGGTCTTTGTAATCCGTCAAGGATTTGTTGCATAGTTCGGACCTCGGTCGGCTGCTTCCCCTTATCCCTTTCTCTTCGGGAGGAGGAACCCTGATGCACTTCCGGAGACTTGCCGACACGCCTCCTCTGTTTCGACTCGCACTCCCCTATATGGTGCAGGAGGTGTGTGTTGGGCTTGTTGTTATACAACCGAAGGCGTTCCCTGCAGTCAATGCAATATACCCACTGTGGTCGTTGTCGAATACCGTAGGCATACTCGGGGCCTGGATTTTCTGGGAGGTAGTAGCACCACGGCGAGGGTTGGTCCCCCCAGTCATCCGAGACGGGAAGTTTGAGATGTGGGTGGTATGTCTCTGGGTCCACCCAGTTGAAGTACCAAAGACCATTCATCCTCCCAAGAAGGGCACCGGTAGAATCTTCGGTCCGCTAGATCCTCATGGCAGGTGTCAACCACTGCCTGCAGGCCGTGTTCGCACAATTCTGGCCTTTCGGGTGGCCCTTGTGGAGGTTTCTCCTTTGACTTGAGGAATTTCGCAAGATTCTTTCTGAAGTCCTGCATGGGATGAACTGGTTTAGAATAACCACTTTATGAGTGAAACATGAGCATGTCGCATGAAACTCTCCGATTGATTGGTCACTTGCCCACCGGCCCTTAAGTCCGGTCGATGTAGATAGGGGACATATCCCAGCGGTCTCTCCTACCGGGTGAAGTTCTCGGGCGAAGTGGGGTAGGCGTCGTGGCAGTTGTATATAAATTCGTAGTCACATCGTTCGGGGCCATCGATCCATTGGAAGAAGCAGCACCGGTCCTCGTGCTTAAAAAATAAAGAATGATGCATGAAATGGTAGTGTTACCCTAATTTGTGTGTGGACACCAATTGGTTTACCTCGTAGCCGCGGCCACAACAATAGTGAGCGCGAGCGGCCATATCTCCGTGCGTAGACTGCATCATCTTCGCCAGAAGGTTGCAGTCGCATTTCGGCCGGGGCAGCTCCGGTAGAATTGGGGCGTCAATGGTACTCGCATCCGGGTATATGGAGGGGGTTAAGTTTTGCTTGCTGAAGAGGCAACGGTAGAATGACATCGTGGCCTGATTTGTGTAAAGTCGGTTGAAGTTTATTGCTGGTTTGGCAGTGTGATGCATCTAGCCCTCCCTCCGCCAGTTTTTATAGTGCTGGTGAGGGGCTTCTCCACCTAACTACAACACTTGTCCCTCTTGGAGAGCTATATGGCATGTCACCCCTTTAGCAAAACTGCATGACCTGTTGCCCCTTTTCGAAAGCTGCCCAACCTGTCATGCCTTTGGCAAAGCTGCACGACCTGTCACGCATTGGGATGCACGATAGTGTGGTCCAATCAATCTGAGAAAGCTGACAGGTCATGCAGCTTTGATTGAGGGTGACAGGTCGTGCAGCTCCGATTGAGGGTGACATGGCGTGCAGCTTTGATTGAGGGTGATAGGGTGTGCAGCTTGTGATACCTATCACCCCTTTGCCAAAGCTGACAGACTTGACACCCCACCTGGCAACGCTGCATAGGCCGTCATGTCACGCTTTCCATCCTGGAGAATTGTGAGCTCCTTTTCCAGCTTTTATCATACCAGTGTTGTCAGCTTTTATCGTACCAGTGTTGTCATTGTGTTCCTGGGGTCCCATACAAGCATGTCACCTTATTTTTAACTGCCCAAGTACACTGTATTTTTTATTGGAATACTATACAAATTGTCCCAAAGGTGATGCATGCTTTCATTTATGACACAGCAATGCTGTGTCGTGCATACAGTAGGTCGGAAAAGCAGACGCGGACATGTTGTTGTGAGAAAGTAAAAGTGACTGATTGGACAACACTCTGCACACCACCAAGCAACAAAGCACTAGCAATCCTGGAGCAAAGTGACAAGGTCTGCTAGAATGCTTTCTACGGTTTTGCGGACGACAAAAGCTGAAAAATGTGATACGACAAAAGCGGATGGCAAAAGTTGATATGACAAAAGATGAAATAGTTGACATGACAACACATTTGGAAAAGTGATTTGACAAAAAGCTAGAAAATATGACAACACGCGCACGCCCAACTTTGTAAGAGTGAAATGACAACACGTAGTCTACTAATTTATCAGCTCGAATTGAATACACTGGCAGCAGCTTTGATAGGCCACATAGACAACCATGTTGGCTGCTATAAATACGGAGGCACCCAACACATACATTCCACACTGAGAATTTTCATATCCTCTTCTTCCTCTTACTGAAAACTTCTTCTCCGTTCTCCCACTTCGTCTCTTCTGTTAAGGCCATGTCTCAGACCTCAAGCTCAGCGAATCGGAGGGCCCTTGCGCTTGCCAACGCAAGACGGGTCAATTGTCCTAATTGCCAAGTAGAAGCTAATGTGTTCTACTCTACCACTCCGACAAATAACGGTCGGGTGTTTTATAAGTGCCCTAATTTCTCTGTAAGTGAAAATATATTTCAATTTCTTCAGGTTTTTCGATGCTTACTCTCCTTCGGAAGTTGGTGATAATATAACAATGTTCGCACCGTGATGTAGTCCACAGGATGCCAATATTTTCAGTGGGCAAACAACTTGAATACACCGAGGGAGCATGCTACTACGATAGTACCAGAGAGGACCCTGGCCAGGTAGAGCAGAGGATGGACGTCGAGCAAAAACTTAACATGCTAACGTTTAAGGTGGATCGCATTTTAGATCACATAAAGTGGTTAGAAAAGATGATGTATGCAGTTATCCTTGTGTTAGTTTTTTCTGCAGTTGTGCACTAGTCCGTGATGTACGCGTCATGCATGTTTACATCTTTATCTACGTTGTGCAATGGAACGGTTCAGTTTGTGTGGTCTATTTTATCTCATTTTAATGGATGCATTCGTTTATGACACGCCTACCGATGGGTACTTTATTGAGCTTCTTCACAACGCAACTGAACGGGATGAGAAGTGGACAACGGACTAAGTGCTAATTTCACTAATACTACCGATGTAGTCTTTCGCGTACAGAAAACAAGCAAAAGAAGCGAAGAAAAATAAAGGTGGTGGCCCCGGCAGTCACTCGTCGTCGATGATATGGATCTGTCTTGCGGTGTCCTCGGCCTCGTCCTCCGGCAGTGCGGCGGCGATGTCCGGGTTTTGAACCTCCATCATCCCGGCCACGTGCGCCGCTGCCTCGCGCACACGCGCGTGCACCTGGGCCTCGTCTCCCTCAATACCGGCGGCGACAACCATCGGATCGAATGAGGCGTCACGACTAGCGCAGCAAGCCAGCACGAACGTCGCTGTGGCTACCGCGACTTCCTGCCCTTCTCGGGCGGAGCGAGCTGCTAAGGCGGCTGACAAGCCGCCGAGTGCCTCGGCGACCCGAGTAATGCTATGGGTGTACTGCAGGGCCGATGGCTCGATCGGCTCGCGAAGGTCCACCCCTAGCGGCCCTAGGCATCTCGCCATGCGCTGGTAAGCTGGGCCGAGCATGATGGTGAGGTTGTGCAGCGTGCGGCACAGCTCCCCCACCACCTCCTCCTGCGCCGCCTTGGCCTCCTTTGCTTGCTTGAGCAGGGCCGCCCCATTCACCCTCTCCTGGGCTAGCAGTGCCTCCGCTTTCTCCTCCTCGCGTAGCGCCATGATATGTTCGGCTAGTTGTGCTTCATGCTGGATGGCCATCGTGAGGAGGGCTCCCGTGGCTGCGTGTGCCTCGCCAAGTTCAGCGAAAAACGTTCCAAGGCGGGAGGTTGAAGCGTTGGCGCTGACAGAAGCTGGCTGGGCATGAGTGCTGGCGCTGACGATGCCCACCTGGGAGGTTTCGGAGGCGGCGGGTGGAGCAACTTGGGCGGCCGCCCTCGGAAGCGACCGAAAGCTGAATGCAGCCGTTGGGAGAGCAAGCACGCCCTGACGTACAGTGGCAGCGAGCCTTAGTGCCGATGTGGTCGGCACCGGAGGAGTTGGCGTGGGCAGAGCGAATGCCGATGGAGTTGGCACCGACGAGGACGGCACCGAAGGAGTTGGCGTCGGTGGAGGCGGCGTCGAATCCCGGGCAGCGGATGTCATCACTGCAGACGAAGACCCCGCCGGTAATGACGGAGTAGGCGCGGCGGAGTAGGCGGCGGCGGGAGTGTAGTCCTCGGTGCGAGGCCTTTTCGGGGTAGCAATCGAGGCGTCTAGAGGGACCGATTGCTTATGGCCGCTCCGACCATCAGCAGAGCCGGATTCTATGGTTATCAAGGGATTGCGGGCCTGCAGCGCCGCAGGGCCGGTGGAGTCCATCGCAGGAAACATCTTGATGATCCGGAGGCGCTCTGCGAACTGTAGATGGCAGAGAGGCTGTACCCCGGTGGGGAAATCCAGACCACCCAGTATTGGCGGGAGCAGTCCGGCCAACCATTTGGAGATGGCAGGACCGTCCAAATTCCCTTCACCTGCCGAAAAAAGAAAGACAAGATTGTCGGTTATGGCGACCACAATAGAAGATACGTATTGATAAGGAGACTGGGAAACTCACGGCCCGGGTGCGTGCGGGTGAAGTCGTCGTCACCAGAGTACTGCCATGCCGGGCGGGCACGTCGACGAAGGGGGCTAAGCCTCCGTCCAACGAAGTCCCGAACTACCAGCGCCCCGGTTAGGCCAGCATCTCGGAGCCGGTTGATGCGGGCCGCCATCGCCAAGATGACTGTTGTCTCCTCGACAAGCGAGGCCCAACTGTCACAGGCATCCGCCGGGGCGCTGGGCACTGCCAGAGCATCGATCCCGCTGTCATCACCGGCATACAGCCAGTCGTTCCGCCACCCCTTCCAGCTTGATTTCGCCTGGAGCGAAATGTAGCGGGCAGCCGACCCATCGCGGAGGCAAAAATGGCAACTCCCCACGGCCCCAACATCGGCGACGCCGCGGAGGGTGTAGAAGTACCGGAATAGTGGAAGATTGGGCGTTACCCCTACGAACATCTCGCATAGGTGTGCGAAGATAGCGAGGGTGAGGACAGAGTTGGGAGTGAGGTGAAGGTGGCTAATTTCATAGAAATGGAGGACGGTAAAGAAGAATTCGGAGAAGGGCGGCACCAGGCCCGCCAGCAATCCCCAGGCGAAGATGACGATCTCCCGGGGTTCGCACCGCGGTGCGAGGGTTCCATGACGGAGTTGGAGGGAACCCTCGGTCGCTATCCTTGAGAGCACAGCCGTCCTAGCCCTGTCGATAGAGGAAGATGGGAAGGATTGCGCCATTGGAGCAAGAGCAAGGGTTTCAGACGGAGGAGCTGAAACGGCAAAAAGCAATGTCCGCAGGAGCCAGTAAGACCTTGAGACCGCTGGTCATGGAGTGGGGTATATATAGGCCCTTCACTCGGGCGATCAGCACACGTGGCAGCCAAGCGAGCAAGCGGGCGTTCAGGCCCCACTCGCGGCGGGGCGACCGGCCCACGTGTAGCCATGGCGACCAGGCTATCATTCAGGCCCCTCTCGCCGGGCACGTGGCAGACTGGCGAGCAGGCAGGCATTCAAGGCCATGTGAAGACAAGTCATGTTAGCTTTTTCTGCATTTTGTCATATCAGTGTTTTCAGCATGTTGTCATATCACCTTTCTCAGCGTGTTCGGGATAGCACCCGAGGTAGTCCATACACGAAATAACTTGGTCAACATAACATAAAGCTTCATTGCAGTACGAACTTCATTACAATACAACACCCAACTCATAATAGCATTAGAACTTTCCGGAATCATCACTGTCAATGTCAACACCCTCATCTTCGAGAAACTGCCAACGGTCACGTTGGCCGTCATCATCCTTCTGGTAGTCACACGGGATAACAAGATTAGGGTCTACAGCTTCGTGGTTATCTTCTATGGCGCGCTGAAGGAAGCGGTCGTAAGCTGCAGGGTCATGTTCTTGTTGAGGTCAGACGGCGCCTGGCTATGTAATTCACGTAACGATTGCTCGTTAACTTCCTCGCCCGAGGGCCATCATCTCCTGCACTCGGCGGTCTCCGTCTCATATCGTAGTAGTAGGATGCTCTCTTGACGTATGCAGGCGGTCAGCCCACTGAAAATATTGGCATCCGGTAGGCTACACGACAGTGTAAGTATGGTTATACCAAATCGAGCAGGAGACTAATCATCAAAACATGAAGAAATCAAATTAGATTTAGACGTACAAAGAAATTAGGGCATCTATAAAACGCCCGTACGTTGTTTGGTGCAGTGGTGGAGTAGAGCACTTGAGCTTCGACATGGCAGTTAGGGCAAATTACCCGTACTGCATTGGGAACCGCTCATCTTGACACGTGAGACATGGCTTTTGCTGAATCGTAAGATGCTGAAGAGGTTTCGAGCAACATGAGGAAGACAATATAAAATGTTGAATGGTTCAGTGAGGATATGTATGCTCAACGTTTTCTCTTTAGGTTGTGGAACCCCGCGCGTTCTCAATTTATAGCGAGAGAAATGCATGCATCTGCGAACGGCAATAATGGAGCCGGCCCCCCTCGGCAGATTCCCTCCCGCCACCTGTTCCGCCCCCCCCTCGGCAGACTCCCTCCCGCGCCACCTGTGCCTACGCTTTCTCAGCTTTTTGTCTCAGTCACGATTAGGAAAAGCTGCATGAGCTGTCACGCTTTATAAAAGCAACTGATTGCAGCGCACTTTGCACACCATGGAGGGACAAAGCAGTCTGCCCACCACGATATGACATAAGGTTGGAAAAGCTGATATGACAAAAGTTGTCAGAGTTGACATGACAACACGTTGGAAAAACTGTACAACATCACGTTTGAGTCCAATTTTTTGTAATGATGAAGCTGATGTGGTCTCTGGTACACTGACTCGCAGACTACGTACCGCCACCTGGCCGGGCCCTCCCGGCAGACCACGCATCGCCACTGTCTTTGGCCCCCTCCCGGCAGACTACGTATCGCCACCTGTGCTACCACCACCTGTGCTGTCATATCAACTTTTTCAGCCTTCTGTCATATCAGATTTTGCAGCCTTCATCCGCGAATATGGTAAATATGGGTGTCCATGAGCCTTCTGTCATATCAACTTTTTCAGCCTTCTGTCATATCATATTTTGCAGCCTGCAGCCGCGACTATGATAATTAGGGGTCTTGCGCGAGTTCGTATTACATGCAACGAAAGGAGTACATGACACATTTCTTCTGCATATGGTGGTCCATATATGGATGAGCAAGTCTGCTCCGTCCGACCCAAAAAATAGCTTCTAACATTACTGTTTACGGGCGGCCAAAAACCCTTCGTCGTCATGGTTCGGCCGCAACTATGACAATTAGGGGTATTGCACGAGTTCGTATTACATGCAAGGAAAGGTGTCCGTGAGATATTTCTTCTGGATATGGTGGTTCGTATATCAATGAGCAGGTCCGCTCTGTCCAACCCAAAAAATAGCTTTGAACATTACTGTTTACGGGCGGCCAAAAACCCTTCGTCGTCATGGTTCGGCCGCGACTATGATAATTAGGGGTATTGCGCGAGTTCGTATTACATGCAAGGAAAGGTGTCCATGAGATATTTATTCTGGATATGGTGATTCGTATATCGATGAGCAGGTCCGCTCCGTCCGACCCAAAAAATAGCTTCGAACATTACTGTTTACGGCCGGCCGAAAACCTTTCGTCGTCATGGTTCGGCCGCGACTATGATAATTAGGGGTATTGCACAAGTTCGTATTGCATGCAAGGAGAGGTGTCCATGAGATATTTGTTCTGGATACGATAGTCCATATATTGATGAGCAAGTCCGCTCCGGCCGACCCAACATACAGAGCTTCGAACATTACTGTTTACGGGCGGCCGAAAACCCTTCGTCGTCACGATTGGGCCGTCACTATGATAATTAGGGGTATTGCAAGAGCTCGTATTACATGCTTGGAGAGGTGTCCATGAGATATTTGTTATGGATATGGTAGTCCATATATCGATGAGCAAGTCCGCTCCATCCGACCCAACAAATAGGTTCGAACATTACTTTTCACGGGCGTCCGAAAACCCATCGTCGTCACGGTTCGACCGTCACTATGATAATTAGGGGTATTGCAAGAGCTCCTATTACATGCAAGGAGAGGTGTCCATGACATATTTGTTATGGATATCGTAGTCCTTATATCGATGAGCAAGTCCGCTCCGTCCGATATATGGACTACCTTTCTTTGCTACACAAATATACTGCCACAATAACCCTAAGTGCTATTGCCAACGCTAACTTTTACTAGAAATTTCGGCAAAGACCTCCTGAAACTAGGACATCCACTCAACAGACAAAAGACAACATTTAATACGATAATAAGATTGAAACTTAAGAAAACCAACCAATCACAAACATGGGTCATGGTATGAACTAACCATCATGGCCCAACTTATTACATGCAAGTACCACAGATTAATTACAAGATATAAACTCAATAACATTACAAGCAATTAGTTAGTATGAAACTGTGCTAATGCAAAACGTGACCGTGCCACCACTCCCATCCATTCATGTCGACTTCAAGGTTCCTACAAAGAATAGACAAACAAACGGAGCACAAACTGGCATATATGAAAACATTAGAGTGAAACACTAGAGTGAAACATTAGATTGAAACATCAGAGCAGAATCTGCCATATATTAAAATATTAGAGTGAAACATTACAATGAAACATTACATTGAAAATCCAATAATGCAACTATAGCCTTGACGCGTCACCGTCTCCCTCTCCGCCATTGCGAACAAACCGATAAGCTTGAAGCGTCACTGTCTCCCTCTCCGCCGTTGAGCCTGCCTTCTGATCAAATCCTCAGGGCTAAACACCACTGGTGGATGTATCTCCCTTTGTCCCGCGGCTTGTGACGGACCCAACCTCCCCGTGCCTGCTGGTACATCCAAATCCTTTTCTTGGGGAGGGGGGCCTGTTGCGATGGAGTATCCTCCTCCGCTCGCGGAGATCGCGTTGAACCACTCACGTGGATCAACAGGCCCTAAGGGAGCTGTATGGCGTACGTATGTCGATGTTTGTGAGGTCCCCGCCTGGTGCGGAGACCCCTGTAGCTGCATGCCTAATAGGCCAGTGAAGGTAGGCGCATTGAAGAAGTCCTCGTCAAAAACTTCGGGCCCGCTCCATTGTGGTGCGGAAGTGACCTGTCGGGACCCGAATCTGCAAATCCGGATCCTCTGTGTATTCAGCACTAGTTCAGGAACGCGCTAGTGCACACAGTCTTAACATCGGTAAATATCACAATCATACCACTCGATACTAATAAAGTACTTTAATTAAATAGTCAAACTGGTTGCTCGACCTTATGGTCAAGTTACAAATATACGCCATGCAGGGCGAAACTTATTAAAAGAGAAATATTACCAGCGGAAAATAAGATAACATCGTGGCGCCATCCAGTATACCACAGGCAACTGACTGGGCTCGCTCCCTAAGTAGACGGTTCCTCTTGGAGCTCCTCCTTCAAAGTTGGTGTAGTCTCCTCCTCAACTGGTGTTGTATTGCGGCAAGGGTGAGTACTTGGTACTCAGCAAGTCATGCACAGAATGCAGCTAATATACTACATGCATGGCTTATTACAAAGGAGTGGCTCAAGGTATATTTGCAGTAAGAGCATTTAACAAGTATCATAAATAGATTCGAAAGCAGTAGAAACAAGTATAACATCAATAACTTTTCCAGGAGTTTAATCAACATCTTTCCCATTCCTAATCCACATTTCCATCAACATCATTGTTTAACCAAACCCCACCTTTCAAGTCCCAGTTATTTTCAAGAAAGTCTAACCCTTGACTGTAATTCCTGAGCAATGTTCAATACCGCGGACACGGCTATTCGAATAGATTATACACTCTGCAGAGGTTATGCACTTTACCCACAAGATACAGTCAAACACCACAAAGGCGAGTTCCCGTAACAAAGTCTTTCGGAAACTTCTAACAATACAAGTGGTCCTCTCCGGTGTTGCACACTAACCCTTCCCTTAGCAAAGGCGAAGTTTAGGTCAATCCACCGTTAGATGGGTACCTGGCCTCAGCCCCGGTACGCTCCCCCGTTCAACTTACACAAAGGGTGTAGTTGACATCCTGAGGTCCCACAGGTACGTTATTATCAACTTAGTCAACTAGGTCCGTCCCATTACAGACATGTGGTTGCACGTTTGACCCAGTTCAAAGGCTTGCAAGGTGAAGTCCTTAGGGTGACCAGGGCAAGACTACCTGAAGAACCAAACCAACATTCCCGGTGCCACAACTGGCCCACCCGATCATTCTTGCCACATGCCCCGGTCGAAAACTATTTATCAAACCTCAGTTGATTACCATGCACCACATGCCATCAAAATCACATGATGCCTTTCCAAATCAGGTTCAATATATCATTAAGTCAATATTAACATTTGATTGTCCAAAATCATGTCATGAGCACGTAGCAGGTCTAAGCCATATACTACAACGGTCTAAAATCCCATGTTGGCAATTTAATAATGTCCAACTAATACTCCACAACTAGGGTGACAAGGGGTCATGGCACATATTTAAGTAATCAAGGTGTCATACAGCAATTTAGCATTTATCTAATTTCCCATATTTGAATAAGTATTTTCTAATTGAACTAGCATGCAATAAGTTAAATCAAAATAGGTTTCAAAATAGGATCAATATGGTCAAAGCATAACTTGCCTTCAAAAAGTACTTGCTCTTGGTCCTGAGCTGGCTCCTGGGTCAATACTTCTCCTTCGAATCCTTCCGGCACTTCAACGTCTACTCGTAACGTGTGCAAATAGCAACAAATGAATAAAACAGTAGACAAAAAGTATCCAAACAACCAAATAAAGTTCATAAACAGAGAGAACATAATTTTATAAATTTTTAGAAACTGGAATCGTCAAATTCGGAGTTTAAATGCAAAAGTTATAGCATTTTGAAGTTTAAATCATCAATTAAATAATATTACAGAGAAAAAATTTAGTCCAAAAATTAAATAAAATTCATAACTAGGTAGATCTCAATTTTATACAAATTTAGAAATTTGAATCACTTAAATCGGAGTTGAAACGCAAAAGTTATAAGCGTTTGAAGTTTGAAACAAAATCTTAAATCATTATTTCGAATTAATAAATCATTTTCTTTTTCGGAAATTAATTTTTGGCGCCGATGACACATGGCAGCCTCTCGATTGGTCTCGGCCGACGTCACGGTTCATGGACGTGGTCCATGGTTTGCTTCCTCTCACCGTGGACCCGGTCCCACGGCCACGTCGGTGGGACAGTGGGACCGCGGGTAGCGTCATTCTTGGCGTCGGCGAGGACTCTGCCTGCGCCGACAGTGGGACCCACTGGTGACATCATCGCTGACGTCACCGCGACGGGCTGGGTGGCGGCCGACGCAGGAACCGCCATGACGCCGTGACGTCATGGCGCGGCTGGCCGACACGCGGGCCCGGCATGTCGCTGACTCCACGCCACGCTGCGGCTGACCGCGGCGGTCAAGCTTCCGCTACGTGGCACAATTCGGGCCGTTGATTTGAAATCCGACGGCTCGGATTGGATCTGGGTTTCACGCGTTTGGGCTAACGCGGTTAATCTGGACTGTTGGATCTAGATCCAACGGTTGGGATCCAATCTAACGCGTATAACGTGGCTAACGCTAACCGTACGATCTAGATCTAACGGCTGAGATTGGATAAGGGGTTTAGCACGTGGATCTCACCGGCGGGTGACGTGGCGCGATCTGGACCGTGCGATCTTGATCGGACGGCTGAGAAGCTTCGAGGCCTTGATGGCGTCGCGGCGGCCGGGCCGGTCAAGCCGGGACGGCGACCACGGCAACGGCGTTACGGGCGTGTTCGCCGGCGTGAGAGGTCTCCTCGACGTGGCTTGACCTCCGGTTCGGATCGACCTCAACGGCGGAGGAGACGGCGGCGAAATAAAGATTTAATGGCGGAGCACTACGGCAACTACTGGCGAGCGATTGCGGCTAGGCGGCGGCTCAGCGACGTTGTTCAGGGCTACGGTGCAAGACGGAAGTCGGCGTCACAAGACGGGTGGCGACAAGATTAAATAGGGCCTTCGGCGCCTGGTGAAACGTGCGGAAACCGAGGCCCACTCCATTGCGGCGGCGGAGTCCGACGGCGACACGGAGAGGGTGACGTGGCACGCGCACAGCCGTTGGATCAAGATCCAACGGTGCGTGGGTTTGGGTCTGGGTCTGACTCGGGCGAGCTGGCTGGCTCGGTCGGGCTCGGGCTCGGGTGACGTGGCTCAATCGTGGCCGTTGGATCAAGATCCAACGGTCACGCGGGTTTGGGTTCGGCCGAGCCGGGTCGGACTCGAGTCTGACTCGGACTCGGGTCCGGTCGGAGGAACAGTAAAACCCACTCGCATTTAATTAATCCAATTAAATTCTCAGAAATTCAATTAAATCATTAAAAATAGCAAAAGACTCAGAAAAATTCCAGAAAAATTTTGGAAAATATTTTGGAACATTTTGGACTCAAATAAAATATTTGAAACAAATTTTTATTTGCAAAGTTTAATTCTTTAATTATTTCAAAATGGAATAAATTCAAATAAATTCCAAATAAATCCAAATAAATTCCAGAAAATTCCAAAAATTCACCAAAGTGCCAAATCACACATGAATTTAAGAAAAGCAAAATTTTGGGGTGTTACATGACCTCTGCCCCAAAGGCCTCTCATACATGGGGCATACCTGTGGGAGGGTGACGACTGGAAGGACCAGGCATGTCCTCATGATGTGAAGGACCCGGTCTTTCATCACCAGCATTTCAAGAAAGGGGCGGCATGACGTCGCGATGAATGGCTCGGTGCATGGGACATGGATGCACGTTGAGCGACATCGGCTCCCTCAGCAGTGGATGGACGGATGGTGCAGGATCGCCTCGGCTGTGAGCTAGCGGCAGGTTCCATGGGAGATGAGCTGTAGCTGCGGCCGTGTGTCCGTGACCATCCTCCAAGGCCACGGATAGCGGACATGATTCATGCCCCCTGGATGCAAGGTACCTTCTCATGTGATTTGTTGCTGATGAGGAGCCAGAGGTGCCTTCACTTTGCCCCGCAAGTCGATCCGCTTCGGTATACAGCTCGGATGCCTCCTGCGTCTGCATAGCATTACTGGGGTATTAGAATCAGAGGGTTAAGAAATTTACTGAGGACATTATTGCACTATATTTAGTACCAAAATGTGGACTTGTCGAGATTGGTCCTCAGGATAGGCCATTGCTCGTTCGTCGACCTCATTGCTGAGTAATGTGGCGCGGGTGTGCGGACGGTACCATGTCAGGTAGTTGTCATATTCCTAGGGGTCGTATGGCACAGAGGGTAAGACAACCTCCTGAAATGCACTGTCGTTCCACCGCGTAATGTGGGTGGCATGGACGTTGCTCCACCATCATGGCGAGACCGCCTTCGTGCTTCTCCTACAAATGCACGGACGTTACATTGTCAAATTTGCATAGATAGGGCACATGTTGAAAATAAGTAAATGCATACCCGTGAGATCTCCCGGCGTCCCGCGGTGGTGGAACGGGGACTATCTGGCGGAAACCAAACTGCCTCTGGATCCGTTCAGGCGAGTACACCTCTACGGCGTTCATGTAGAGCAGGAAGCATGTGGTCATCCACAGGGGGTAGTCCACCGTGCACCAGTTGGATATTTGGGCGTCCGTCGCAATCTCTACAGCTCTTTGCGGAGACCAAGGATCCCAGTTCACATGTGCTGCGGTCAGCAGGTCTAGATCGGCGACAACACGCGTGTAGCTCCAATGGTCACCGTTCGGCAACCATCGAAGTCGTGCGTGCATCCAACGGTACCCCATTGTAGGCCGATTGGTATCTGGCATGGCATCGTAGACGACAACACGGTAATATTGAATACGGATCTCTGGCCGAGAGATCGGAAGGTACTCCCAACTCCACATCTGAAGGAGTTGCAGGCATCCTGTAATAGTGCCCCTGTAAGTCAGGCGATGGCATGCATCGCACAATCCACGATACGTGTCCACCAGGACCGCAGATCCCCAACTGTAGGCCGGGATATCATCAAGCTCACCGGCCAACTGACGAGCAATCGACACAATGTGCGGGACGATCAGGTCTCCTGCGGTGGACGTGAACATCACACCACCCAGCAAGTAGTACAGGTAGACCTCGTAGTGGCGCAAAGATCGTATCTTCGTCGGCATCAGGTGGGCAGGGGTTGTACTCCTACAATGTACGCAGCCAGGTCATGGACACCCCATTTTCCTTCGCTCAGACGGACACCAAACCTGCGTGAACTCCGGATTAAGAGATTTCATAATAGCATGCACATTACGAACATAAAACAACTAGTGATTGTAATACCTTCCCGTTATATAGTGCTGCCAGTACTGCTTGCTGGGGCGACGAAGAACCAACACCGCCCTCGATGGGCGAGCCGCTTAGCATGGCCACATCCTCAACGTAATGGACATCTCACCAAACGGTAGGTGAAATGTGTGTGTCTCCGGCCGCCATCGGTCCACGAGACCAGTAAGAAGCGCACGATCGATGCCAGGCATGGGTGTGGTCTGCCCTCCTCCGAGCTGAGCCCCATCCATGAGAAGTGCAAATGGTAGTAGACCCGCACGACCTAGTCGATAGTGGAATCGATAGTCCAACTTCTTCAACTTGTGCAACGACCGACAGAAGAGAGGGGGCAACTGAAAGATTAATAACAAGTTGGTTAGTTATATCCGAACAAATTAATTGCGGGTAATATAGTAATGCATCTTACCATAGCTCCAGCAGAAATGGCCCTCGCACGATGTGGGGCATCTGCTGACTCACGGAGAAGCTCTGGAAGTGCATTATCCGCCATCACGCACTGTTGAAACAAATGATACATGACATCAAAGTACATTTACACAAGCTTGAAGCATCATACGTGCATTCCCGACAAATACAGATACATTTCGATAGCTCCAAATTACAAATACAAGTTCAAAAGCAACGTAACATAGCAGGGGAGACGACTACGTTTCGATAGCTCCCAATTACAAATACATTTCGATAGCTCCAAATTACACATAATCCAGGGGAGACGACTACGTACTGGGTGCATTGGGGCACCTACTACGGTCGTGTCCGGGTTGTCTACATATTTTACACTTTCGCAAACCGTCCACCGCATCAGCCGCGTCCATGTCACCTTGCAATCTGGCCCTTGGCCTACCTTGCTGTGTGCGCCTACTCGCGGGATATGGTTTCCAGGTTGGGCCTTCCATGAGCTTGTAGTTTTCTCCAATTGAGAATGAACTCATCTTCGGACGCCACGTGTTCTTCAAAGCATGCGCGGTGTAGTAAGGCGAGATGTACTGTGATGCATCGTTTTCACCCATATCGCGACTGTCGGCGTACTCGCCAACAGGCACCTCCGAGTCGGGTGCTTATAAGGTTCATACGGGGGGCTTTCGGGGTAATCGCCGGTGGAAGGAAGATGAACGGGGTGTCGGTGAAGCTTAGAGGGGTGGAGACGCTAGGGTTTACCCAGGTTCAGGCCCTCCGAAGAGTAACAGCCCTAGTCCTGCCTTTCTTGCTATTGCTTGTGTTCTAGCTTGAGAGTATGAAACCTACTAACAATGAGTCGAACCCCTTCTCCCATGCACCTCGGCCCCCTTTTATACTTGGGCTCCCGGGGGTACAAGAGAGGCTTACATGGCAAGGCACACTCATTACACTGACACGGGCGCATTTAATGCGCACGTCACTATTCTTACATCCCATTAATATCTGCCGCAGCCGTCACACCCCCTTCTCGGGCCCCTCGTCCGCCAACGCCACCCGTTCCGTCAGGGGGTGGGGTGCTGCCGTGATGTCACACGCAATTAATGCACGCCTGGGGAAGACGCGCCACCATACTGCACCCTCAATGCTTTGCATTTAATGCGCACACCTCGCATTAAATGTCCTTGATCAGGGCGTTGCAGCTGCGGGGGTGGACGCCAGGGGAATGGCCTAACCGCCACATCGCCCACTGGCGACCACCTTCGTCGCCGCAGGTGTGGCCTCGATCGCCACGCGTCCACTGGGCGACCACCTTCCTGGTCGCCCAGAGGTGTGGCCTGACTACCACGCGTCCACTTGGCGACCACCTTCCCGGTCGCCCAGAGGTGTGGCCTGACTGCCACCTGTCCACTTGGGCGACCACCTCGCTGGTCGCCCAGTGGTGTGGTCCTGGCTGCCACGCGTCCACTAGGCGACCACCCCCCTGGGCGCCCAGGGGGGGCCTGACTGCCACCTATCCACTGGGCGACCACGCTGGGGAGTTACTGCTCGCCGGGGATGGTGCGCCCGGACACACCCTGCCCGCCCAACGGTCTCTTTTATTGCAGGGGAGTGGGGACCCCGGCGTAAAATACGCCGACAGTAGCCCCTGGGCCCACCCAGGAGCGCTTTTTGGCCTACCATCTTCCTTTTTCCCTTTTTTAAATGCCCCTCGGGAAACCGCTTAGTCTCCCGGGTGGGGCCATTAATAAGCCCGCACACCCCGCAACCTTCAAGAGACCTTCTGGCTTCTTCCGGTTCTCAAGGCGGTTTGTGCAGTTATTCCCGCCTTGCAACTGCCGCACGACCCTTGGGACGCGCCTTCTTAATGGGGCCTTTGAACTCCCTTTTTTTGAACCACCGCGCCCTTTCGGTTTTCCCGCCGATCCTTTCATTGCAGCCTTATAAGAGGTTGACCGAGGGGGGAGCGGTTCTTCCTCTTTCTAACTTTCCTTCCCGCTCTAGAGCTTCTTTCTTCTTCTTCTTCGCCGACGTGCTTCGATATTCTCCTGCGCCCGATGGCTCCCATTCTCCCTTCGTCATCTGTCGAGGAGGAGGTTGCCGCCAGGCTCTCCCGGAACATAACCACGGGCGCCCTTCGCGTCCGCGCCGGGACCGTCGAGCCCCGCTGCCGGCCCGGGGAAGTGGTTTTCTTCGGGTGGTAGCTTCTTGCCGGCCTGCTGCCGCCGGTTTCCGATTTTTATCTTTCCGTTCTTAACTTCTACGCCATTCACCACATCCATCTTCCCCCCAACTCCGTCGTCCTTCTTTTCGCCTTTGCCCACTTCTGCGAAATGTTCGTAGGAGTGTTACCCAACCTCCTACTTTTTCGCTTCTTCTATACACTTCGCGCCACGGCGGTAATTCGCTCTCACGGAGCTGCCACCGCGGCTTCGCGACGGAGCGTGTCGCTACATTCCACCGGATCGCCGGTCGGTTGGAGGAATTGGCGCGAAGATTGGGTGTACGCCGAGGACGACAGCGCATTGAAGTCTTTGGAGCTTCCGTCTGGTCCGGCGGTCGGCAACCCCAATTGGGGGGCCCAGGTGAGCGAGACGCCCGAGCTCCAGGCGATGCTAGCTCGTGTTGACCAGCTGCGGACAGCGGGCCTGACAGGGCCCATGGTTATCCGGGACTTCGTCTCCTGAGGTCGTGCCTCTCGCGCGCCGCCGCCGCCTCGCCCGGGCAAGATATGGGCCTGGGCGACGGGACCCGGAGTATCACTGGAGGTATCCCGCTTCACCTTGGATCAACCTTTGCCCTTCTTCTTTATTGGTTGAATCTGGTGCTGACAGCATTTCTGTCTTCTAGGGCTTCTCTCTTCCTTTTTTTGTTGTTGTCAGCCGCCGGGAACCTGGCTCCCGACATGATTGACAGGTGGATGGCGCAGCTGGGCTTTGCCAGCCCCGTTCCGCCGTTCCCGGAGGGCGCGGTTCCGCTCTGCCGGTTATCACCGGGGGGCGCGCGGTGATAATCTGCGCCATGCCGTCGATGGACGCCATGGGCACCCCCGTCGTGATACGCCAGGCGCCCTTGACAATCCAGGACCCTCCTCCCGCCGGTGGTCAGGGGAGGGGTGACCAAGGGAGACGCAGGCGTCCGGACGACGACGATGCCAACAGGGGTCGTTCCCAAAGGCCCCGCCTGCTGGGTTCGGCCGGGGCGGGATCTTCTGCTGTGGCCGCGGGAACTTCTTCCGCTGCAGCGGCCGGCTCCTCAATGGTCGCGGGGGGTTCGTCGACTGGCGGGACTTCGTCCTTCCTCGCCCCCGCTGGGGCGGTGACAATGGACCCAGCGCCGGCTCCTTTTCCGCCTCCGCCGGCTCCGATGGTGGGGCAACAGCTGCCGCCCTCGGCTTCGCCAACATCGCTACGGCCGCCGCCGCCGCCAGCAGCGGCGATTCCTCCTCCGCCGCCAGCGCCGGTCCCTAGGCCGCTAGGACCGGCACCGGCAGCACCGCGCGGGGGACTGGTCCTCACTCCGAGCGTGCCCTGATTTCCGAGGCCGTCACCTTGGTACTCATTCAAAAATGCACATGCGATATGAAAATTAAATCCCTTCGAACAGCATCTCACCGTTACTTACTCCTCTCCCTTTTTCAGGGTTCCTGCTTCGGATACTCCCGCCGCCCAAGTCGGGGGCGATCCAGGCGCCGTGGCTGCAGGGGGTACGCCACCCAGGGTTGCCGACCCCCAGGACGAGCAGGTGGAGGGGGGCGAGCCCCAAGCGGTTGCTGCTACCGCCGTCGTTCAGGACCCAGGCCCGCTCGGCCTCGTGCCTACCCCGGATCCCCCTACCGCCTCCATTCCTTCGGCGGACGCGGACGCTCTGCTGGCGGCTCTTAGCGAGCTCTACTCCAGCACGAGCACCCGTCTGGTGACAAGCAGGGAGCGGCTCACGGAGGCGGGAGCTGAAATCAACCGCCTCCGCAAGGAGGTTGAAGATTTACGCGAACAGGGAGCGGGGTTGGAGGGGCAGCTGCGGCGGGAGCGAGAGCAGCGGGAGCAAAGCGTCCGCCGTGTCGAAGAGCTTGCCGCAGAGCTGGAGGCGGAAAGGGTCGATCGGGCCCAGTCGGAGGTGGATACCATAGAGATGCTGCGCCACGCCTTCGACCGGACGGTGGCCAGTCTTGCTCCATTGGGGCTGGAGCAGTCGGGTCCGCGGGAGGAGAGGCCGCGGAATTATGCATTTTGCCTCGGCCGGACTGCGGACTTCCTCACGCACCTGCCCGCCGCCCTTACCACCCGGTCCGGCCAGGAGGGACGCGCAGTTGCGGCGGCCACGGCGATGTTCGTGCTGGCTTGCTGCGCCAGCCGTGACTCCAACTTCGATCCTGCGGCCACGGTCCAGGGAATCGAAGGTGACTGGGCGCAGGCAGAGGAGCGGGTCCACGATGCCTCCGAGCAGGTCGCTGCACAGCTGGCGATGGAGAACCCCCAGTTGGAGGCCGCTGCGGAAGACGTGGCGATGAGGCTGGACGTCGGCCCAGTTGATGAGGACGTGGCGGTTGCCGAGGCGGCAGCGGAGGACAAGGAGGATCCCCCAGTAGCGTAGTTTTTTTTCTTTTATCTTTTGCCTGTAAAGACTTTAGATGCAAAACATTTTACATGAAATGGGAGCACAAGTTCCTGCTATATCGCTTAAGGATCGCTTTTACCCTAATCTTTCCGTTTCCGCGCGAGCCAACACATGGCCGCTCAAAGACTTAAGGTCTTGTGCCAGGGAATCACTTCCCTCGAACCCCTTGCCTTAGCAAAATTTTGACTCCCAAATAGCCTCTAGGGGACGAACACTTAGTGAGTCCGGGCAGGACCTTAGGTTCTTGGCACTGGTGCTCAAGTCGCCGATCCCCACGGGGACACCTGGAGTGTCATGACCGTCCTGGGGTTCATGCTGAACTAGCCATCCAATCACCCACTCCCGCGCGCCGTTCTCACTTAGTGATCCCGCTTTTGCTATTGGGGCTTTGAAGGGTTGCAGGGTACCAGAGGCAAGTGCCCTGGCACTACCTGACCGAAGGCAAAAGACCGAAAAGAGGGCAGGAACAACAACTATTTTGGATAAGGAAAATGAGTATTTAATTTCAAACAGAAGGCCTCCCCCGACCCGCGGTGGAGAGGAAGACACACTCCAGCCGGTCGGAGAACGGAGCCTGAGACTTACAACCGATCAAGGGTAGAACTTGCGCAGATTTTCTATATTCTGGGAGTTCGCCAGTTCCTCGCCGTCTTCAGTGGCCAGCCCGACCGCCCCGGGACGGGAGACTGAGACCACTTTGAAGGGTCCCTCCCACTGGGGAGACAGTTTATGCGACTCCAAAGACGCGATCGATTCTTCGCGAAGACCAGATCGCTCACGCCGATGTTCTCTCATTGACCCGGGAGGCGTGGTAACGCCTGAGACTTTGCTGGTACCTTGCAGCGCGCAGAGCCGCCCGATCTCGCGCTTCTTCCAGGAGGTTGACGTCGTTCCGACGCAGATCTTCCTGGTTTTCTTCCACGAACGTAGCGACGCGTGGTGATCCCAGTTCCAGTTCTGAAGGGAGAACAGCTTCCGCGCTGTAGACCAGGAAGAAAGGGGTTTCCCTGGTGGCCCGACTAGGGGTACTCCGAAGTGACCATAACACCGCCGGGAGCTCTTCAGTCCATCGGGCCCCACGCTTGTGGAGTCCATCGAATGCCCGCGTCTTGAGGCCCTTCAGCACCAGCGCGTTGGCCCGCTCGACTTGACCGTTGCTCTTGGGGTGGGCGACCGAGGCAAAGCAGACCTTGGTGCCCATCTCTTCGCAGAAATCTAAGAAGGCCGCGCTGGTGAACTGTGTGCCGTTGTCGGTGATGATGCGGTTGGCGACCCCAAAACGGACGAAAATCCCTTGCATGAACTTGACCGCAGCTGCGGCGGTGATGGATCTTACTGCCTCGGCTTCCACCCACTTAGTGAACTTGTCGATGGCGACGAACAGGTGGGTGTAGCCCCCTGTGGCCCGCGGGAACGGGCCCAGGATATCCAGCCCCCAGACCGCGAAGGGCCAAGAGAGCGGGATAGTTTGCAGGGCCTGGGCTGGTTGGTGGATCTGCTTGGCGTGGAACTGGCACGCCTCACATCTCCTCACTAGCTCGCAAGCATCCTGGAGGGCGGTTGGCCAATAGAACCCTTGACGAAAAGCTTTTCCCGCCATCGTTCGTCCGGACGCATGGCTCCCGCACACGCCTCCATGGATATCCGAGAGCAAACTGCTCCCCTCTTCCCGAGTGATGCACTTCAGAAGAATTCCGTTCTTACCCCGGCGGTACAGGTCCCCGCCCACCAGGGTATAGCACTTGGCCTTTCGTGCTACCTTCTCTGCTGACGCATCATCGTCGGGGCACACTTGATCCCGCAGGTAGGCCAGGATCGGATCCATCCAAGTGCCTTCCCGGTCAAGCACAGTGACCACGAGGTGGTCGTCCGGGTACTCCGCCTGGCCGGGCGTTTCCGCCGGAACCACACTCCCTCCAGAGGCGAGGGCTGAAGCGGCATCACCATCGTCCCCGCCAGAAACGGGGGCTGCGATGGACGGTCACGGAAGCCTTTCTTCAAAGACCCCGACCGGCACAGGAGACCTGGTTGAGGCGAGCTGGGCGAGCTCGTCCGCCATATGGTTGTCGCGCCGGGGGATGTGAGTATACCCCAACCCTTCGAAATGCCTTTCCAATCTCCTCGACTCCGCTGTAAGCCGCCATGACGGGTCAGACAGAGAAATCTTTCCTTGCCTGGTTGACGACCAGCAGGGAGTCGCCCTTTACTTGCAGGCGCCGGACACCGATGGCTGCGGCGGCCCGAAGCCCAGCCAGTAAGCCCTCGTACTCGGCGACGTTGTTAGTGGCTTTGAAGTCGAGGATGACCACGTACTTGAGGAGGTCCCCGGTCGAAGAGACCAGGAGAACCCCAGCCCCCGCGCCTTCAAGCCTGAAGGACCCGTCGAAGAAGAGCGTCCAGGGGGAGGGTGCGGGGACCTCATCGGCTTCGGACTCAGCTGGAGTCCACTCGACGACAAAGTTCGCCAGCCTTTGACTCTTTATCGCGGTACGAGGAGCGAACTTGACACCGAACTCCCCCAGCTCGACGGACCACTTTGCGATGCGGCCCTCTGCTTCTCGGTTGTGAAGGATCTCACGCAGGGGGTAAGAGGAGACCACGGTGATCTCTCTCCCTTGAAAATAGTGCCGCAACTTTCTTGACGCCACTACCACAGCATAGACCATCTTCTGAGCCTGAGGGTACCTTGTTTCTGTGTTATGAAGCATCTTGCTGATGTAGTAGACTGGCCGTTGGACGCCCTCTCGCTCTGCCACCAGCGCCGCGCTCACTACGGAGGGGCTGGCTGCCACATACAACAGCAGTGGCTCACCCGACTCGGGGGCGACCAGCACCGGGGGAGAGGAGAGGTATTGCTTCAAGCCTTCGAACTCCTGCTGGGCTTCTAGGGTCCATTCAAATGAGTTGGTCTTCTTTAACAGCTTGAACAGCGACAGGCTTTTCTCCCCTAGCCGAGCTATGAACCGTCCAAGGGAGGCCAGCCGGTGTCGGGACCCCGAATTTGCAAATCCGGACCCTCTGTGTATTCAGCACTAGTCCAGGAACGCGCTAGTGCACACAGTCTTAACATCGGTAAATATCACAATCATACCACTCGATACTAATAAAGTATTTTAACTAAATAGTCAACTGGTTACTCGACCTTATGGTCAAGTTACAAATGTACGCCTCGCAGGGCGAAACTTATCAATAGAGAAATAATAGTAGCAGCGAAATATAAGATAACATCGTGGCGCCATCCAGTATACCACAGGCAACTGACTGGGCTCGCTCCCTAAGTAGACGGTTCCTCTTGGAACTCCTCCTCCAAAGCTGGTGTAGTCTCCTCTTCAACTGGTGTTGTATTGAGGCAAGGGTGAGTACTTGGTACTCAGCAAGTCATGCACAGAATGCAGGCTAATAGACTATATGCATGGCTTGATACAAAGGAATAGCTCAGGGTATATTTGCAAGAAACGACATTTGACAAGTAGCATAAGTAGATTCAAAGCAAAGAGAAACAAGTATAGAATAAATAACTTTTCAAGGAGTTTAATAAACATCTTTCCCATCCTAATCCACATTTCCATCAACATCATTATTAATCCAACCCAACCTTTCAAATCCAAGTTATTTTTATGAAAATCTAACCCTTGACTGTAATTCCCGAGCGATGTCCAATACCGCGGACACGGCTATTCGAATAGATTATACACTCTGCAGAGGTTATTCACTTTACCCACAAGATACAGTCAAACACCACAAAGGTGAGTTCCCGTAACAAAGTCTTTCGGAAACTTCTAACAATACAAGTGAGCCTCCCCGGTTATTGCACACTAACCCTTCCCTTAGCTAAGGCGAAGTTTAGGCCAATCAACCGTTAGATGGGTACCTGGCCTCAGCCCCGGTACGCTCCCCCGTACAACTTACACAAAGGGTGTAGTTGACCTCTTGAGGTCCCACAGTGCGTTATTAGCAACTTAATCAACTAGGTCCGTCCCATTACAGACATGTGGTTGCACGTTAGACCCAATTCAAAGGCTTGCAAGGTGAAGTCCTTAGGGTGACCAGGGCAAGACTACCCGAAGAACCAAATCAACATCCCCAGTGCCACAACTGGCCCACCTGATCATTCTTGCCACATGCCCCGGCCGAAAACTATTTATCAAAACCCCAGTTGATTACCATGCACCACGTGCCATCAACATCACATGATACCTTTCCAAAACAGGTTCAATATATCATTAAGTCAATATTAACATTTGATTGTCCAAAATCATGTCATGAGCACGTAGCAGGTCTAAGCAACATACTTCAACGATCTAATTTTCCCATGTTGGCAATTTGATAATGTCCAACTAGTAAACCACAACTAGGGTGACAAGGGGTCATGGCACATATTTAAATAATCAAGGTGTCATACAGCAATTTGGCATTTATCTAATTTCCCATATTTAAATAAAGTATTTTCTAATTGAACTAGCATGCAATAATTTGAACCAAAATGATTTCAAAATGGGATCAACATGGTCAAAGCACAACTTGCCTTCAAAAAGTACTTGTTCTTGGTCTTGAGTTGGATCTTGAGTCAACACTTCTCCTTCGAATCCTTCCGGCACCTCAACGTCTACTCGTAACGCGTGCAAATAGCAATACACGAATAAACAATAGGCAAAAAGTATCCAAACATCCAAATAAAATCCATAAACAGAGATAACATAATTTTATGAATTTTTAGAAACTGGAATCGCTCAAATCGGAGTTAAAATGCAAAAGTTATGATTATTTAAAGTTTAAATAATCAATTAAATAATATTACAGAGGAAAACTTTAGTCCAAAAATTAAATAAAATTCATAATTAGGTAGATCTCAATTTTATACAAATTTAGAAATTTGAATCACTCAAATCGGAGTTGAAACGCAAAAGTTATAAGCGTTTGAAGTTTGAATCAAAATCTGAAATCATTATTTCGAATTAATAAATCATTTTCTTTTTCGGAAAATCATTTATTGCGTCAGCGAGGACACGTGGCAGCCTCTGATTGGTCTGCGGCGTCGGTACCGGTCCATGGACTTGGTCCACGCCGGCTCGGGTCTACCGTGGACTCGGTCCACGGCTCCTCGTGTCATCGACATGTGGGTCCCCTCGGGTGACGCCATCGCCGACGTCGGCGGGCTCGGCCACAATGGCGAGTGGGACCGGCTGTGGACGTCATTCTTGGCGTTAGCGCTGGGGCGGTACGACATGCGGGCGGCCATGGCGTCGTGACGTCATGGTGCGGTTTGGTCACGTCGCTGACACGCGGGCCCGGCGTGTCAGCGTCACAAGCACGGGGGCACTGACCGCGGCGGTCAGGCTTCCCGACACGTGGCGCAATCTCGGCCGTTGATTTGAAATTCAACGGCCCAGATTGGATCTGGGTCTCACGCGTTTGGGTTAACGCGTTTGATCTGGACCGTTGGATCTAGATCCAACGGTCGAGATTGGATCGTGGAATTTTTGGACGGGATCTCACCGGCGGGTGACGTGGCGTGATCTGGACCGTGCGATGAAGATCCAACGGCTCACAGTGCTCGCGGACGGCGATGGCGACACGGCGGAGCAGGGCCACCGGAGACGAAAACGACGACGAGCCCGACGGCGCTTCGGGGTCTCTCCGGCGGAGTGAGAGGTCTCGGCCGACGCGTCTTAACCTGGGGATTCTGGATCCGGGATCGGAGCGGCGGAAGGAAGATTGACGGCGGCGGAATCAACAAAAGTTCACAGCGGTGGTCCTTAACGTCGGCGAGCGATTGCGCGCTGAGGGTGGCGGCTGGGCCGGGACCTAGACGTGCGTGCTCAGTGTGCATAGGCGATCACGAGGGGGTATTTATTGCCCCCGGCTTCCGTGCGAAACCGGAAACCCTAACGAACACGGTGGCCCACGGCGGAGGAGTCCGGCTCGAACTCGTCCGGGGAGACGAAATCGCGGCCGTCCACGTGGCGCAATCCACGGCCACGATGGCCCGGCGCGCACAGATCCGGATCGGATCCGATCGAACAGCGCAGCGCGGATCCCGACCGTTGGATTCTGATCCAACGGTTCGGATCGAATGGGGTTCGGTCAAGTCACGTGGCTCGGGTCAGACTCGAGTCGGACTCGGACTCGGGTCAGGTCGGATGAACAGTAACCGACTCGGTTTGATTTTCCAGCGATTTAATAATTAAAATAATTTCCAGTAATTCATTTAATTCATTAAAAATAGCAGAAGACTCAGAAAAATTCCAGAAAAATTCTGGAAAATACTTTGGAACATTTTGGACTCAAATAAAATATTTCCAACAAAAATTTATTTGCAAAGTTAAATTCTTTAATTATTTTAAAATGGAATAAATTCCAATAAATTCCAAATAAATCCAAATAAATTCCAGAAAATTCCAAAAATTCACCAAAGTGCCAAATCACACATAGATTTAAGAAAAGCAAATTTTTGGGGCAAGAGGCCCACCCCGGGGGCGACCCCGTAGAAGAGTGGGGCCGGACGCAGCTCCTCATACGGTATCTGGAGCGCTTGGTACGCCCCAACTGACAGCAGGTTGATGGCGCTACCTCCGTCAACGAGGACCCGCCTGAGCTTCGCGTTGCGAACCGTGGGAGAGACCACGATCGGCAAATGGTTCGGGCCGGAAACGTTCTCCGGGTGGTCGGCCCGGCTGAAAGTGATCGGTTGCTCTGACCACTTCAGCAGCCTACTCGCCCCAAAGGATGATACGGTGGCACAGACCTGCCTCAGATCCCGCTTGTACTGCGAGTTCGATGAGTAGGTGGCTAAGCCCCCGTGGATGAATGCCACCGTGTGCTCCGCCTGTTGGAAGGCCAATGGAGCTGAGTCTTCATCGTCGTCTTCTCCGTGGTCTTTCTCGCGGCGCTTCTTGAGTCGCCTGTCTACCAGCTTGGACACAACTTGGCAGTCCTCCAAGTCGTGTCCACTTGTTCGATGGATGGGGCAATAGAGCTTGCCCTCATTGTCTTCGCGGCGGGGCGAGCGGCGGTTCCTGCGGTCACCGCGCCGGTCCCAACGCTCATCCCTTCGGTCCTAATTATCGCGACACCGGGATTTGGTCTCTGGTTCGGCAACCAGGACTTCTCTGGCAGCGGCCTCCTTTCGCTTCTTCTTCTTCTTCTTCTTGCGGTCGGAGGATTTCGAGGTGCCGACGTCGTCAGTGTCGGTGGGCCTTGTTGCGCACTTCCAAGCCTCAGCCGCCCTGGCGCACTTATGCGCCAGGGAGAACAACTCGGAAGTGGTTGAGATGATGCGGGTAGCCATCTTCTCCCGCATCTTCTGATCCCGGACCCCCCTCCGGAAAGCAATGATTACCGATTGCTCAGAGATCCGACGGATCGTATTGCGGTAGTGGCTAAACCGCCGGATAAACTCTCTCAGGGACTCCCCCGCTGTCTGCTCCAGAGCGTGGAGGTCGTCCTCCACGCCTGGTTGAGCGTGCCCTGAAAGTTGGCGAAAAAAATGTCGCACAGCTCCTCCCACGAGTGCACAGAGCCTCGCGGGAGGTTAAGTAGCCAAGACCGGGCAGAGCCCGTCAGCGACGTCGGGAGGTAGTTGGCCATAACCTTCTCAGACCCTCCCGCCGCGCGCACCACCGTGGTGTAAATTTGCAGGAACTCCTCCGGGTTGGTGGTGCCATCGTACTTCTCAATGGAGGCGGGACGGAATCTCTCCGGCCACGCAGCTTGCCGGAGGCGGAGAGAGAATGCCTGGCATCCAACGTTATAGGGGGAGCAGCGTTGTTCGCCAGCCCCTCGATCCTGAGGAGAGGATGAGGAGTGCGACCCTGCGCTCCCCCCGGAGTCCGAGGGGGAAGCCCCCTGGCGTCCGGTGGGTATCTGGGGAGTGGGGCGCCGCTATGCGCTCTCGCGACGCCCCCTGAGAACATGGCGTAGGTCACCGTCGCGCTGGAGCCGCCTTTCGTCCAAGCGCGATCTGAGATCTTCGCGATTCCCCCTTGACTCGGGGGGACCGCGAGAAGAAGCGGAGTCACATGCACGTCCCCCTATAACGGAGGGGGCTGCAACCAGGACTCCCTTCCCCTTGTCCCGACCCTTGATACTGGGAGAAGTCGTGCGGTGGCTGGAACCCTGCGCGTCAGTTGCGCGCGCTCCTTGCCGCCACATGCCGGAAGACCCCGGCTGGGCCGCCGCTTCAACCTGCTGTTGAGCGGCATCGACCAAGTGGACGATATCCCGCAGCCATGGAGTGGCTGGGGTGTCCCCCCCCAGCGTTACTGGAGGATGATCGAGAAGCAGCCGGGCCGCATGAAGGCTTCGAGCGGGGGTGTCGTCCCCCAGCGCCAGGCGCCGTTGGACGGGCTGACCCCCGGGCGCAGAAGCCATGTGCGCCCCTCCCGCAACGGAGGGACCCGGGTGGCCCGGCTCCCTCCCCGAACGCCGGGAACGGCTACGGGCGCCGTTTTCCTCGGGCAGATTGCTGCGCTTGGAGTGCAACTCCGCCATGCGGACAAGCGCCCCTACTTCTGCTGAGCTTCGAGCTGGAGATGGAAGGAAGAGGGAAATCTAACCACCAATAGCCCCTACCTGGCGCGCCACTGTCGGCGTACTCGCCAACAGGCACCTCCGAGTCGGGTGCTTATAAGGTTCAGACGGGGGGCTTTCGGGGTAATCGCCGGTGGAAGGAAGATGAACGGGGTGTCGGTGAAGCTCAGAGGGGTGGAGACGCTAGGGTTTACCCAGGTTCAGGCCCTCCGAAGAGTAACAGCCCTAGTCCTGCCTTTCTTGCTATTGCTTGTGTTCTAGCTTGAGAGTATGAAACCTACTAACAATGAGTCGAACCCCTTCTCCCATGCACCCCGGCCCCCTTTTATACTTGGGCTCTCGGGGGTACATGAGAGGCTTACACGACAAGGCACACTCATTACACTGACACGGGCGCATTTAATGCGCATGTCACTGTTCTTACATCCCATTAATATCTGCCGCAGCCGTCACACCCCCTTCTCGGGCCCCTCGTCCGCCAACGCCACCCGTTCCGTCAGGGGGTGGGGTGCTGCCGTGATGTCACACGCAATTAATGCACGCCTGGGGAAGACGCGCCGCCATACTGCACCTCAATGCTTTGCATTTAATGCGCACGCCTCGCATTAAATGTCCTTGATCAGGGCGCTGCAGCTGCGGGGGTGGACGCCAGGGGAATGGCCTAACCGCCACCTGTCCACTGGGCGACCACCTTCCTGGTCGCCTAGAGGTGTGGCCTGACTGCCACGCGTCCACTGGGCGACCACCTTCTTGGTCGCCCAGATGTGTGGCCTGACTGCCACGCGTCCACTGGGCGACCACCTTCCTTGCCGCCAAAGGTGTGGCTCGATCGCCACTGGCCCACTTGGGCGACCACCTCGCTGGTCGCCCAGTGGTGTGGTCCTGGCTGCCATGCATCCACTGGGCGACCACCCCCCTGGGCACCCAGGGGGGGCCTGACTGCCACCTATCCACTGGGCGACCACTCTAGGGAGTTACTGCTCGCCGGGGATGGTGCGCCCGGACACACCCTGCCTGCCCAACGGTCTCTTTTATTGTGGGGGAGTGGGGACCCCGGCGTAAAATACGCCGACAGCGACATGCCGCCAACACATGGGAGCACGGAATGTGCTGAAGCTTTGGCTTGTTGCACGTGCACGAGACTTCCTCGGCCCCTAGCTGACATTGCTGCACGGTGTCCCCCGCGAGATACCCGAATGCATGTTTGCGCTTGCACATGACCTCAAATTTATTCATCCCCAGGTCATAAATCCTTGTGCGGTGGAAGTGCGCCTTCCTCCGCCTCTCCGCGAGCATCTTCTCCACTCTGGGTGCGTACGTGGTGACACACGCCTTGGCCACATTTCCGCGATCTCGGAAGTAATCAGCCGCCCGGTAGATCGTGAGCTCAATGATTGAACACAACGGGAGGGTGCGCACACCCTTTAGTACGTTGTTAAACGCCTCCGCTATGTTCGTTGTCATGACGTTGTACCTGTCATGGTGTATGTTAGCTTCTATGGAAGTTAAAACAAGGAGGTGAGATGATCTGCGCTAATCTATGGTTCGTCTATACCTCGCTCCGTTCGTGTCGTGGAGTAGCGCCCACCGCTCCGCTGGCTTCCCCGCGATCCACTGGCTGAAGTTGGGCCGAGTTCTAGAATACACGGTCTGGCCTCCCACCATTTGCGAAAGGAGTTGCTGTTGCTGGGATTGGTCGTCCTCCATCATCTTCTGTGTGGTCTCGTTCACCAAGGCCCATATCGCGTTGAACTTGTGTTGTTGGTTCTGCAGGCACATAGCTTTGAATCTCTTCACCAACGCCTTGTTCTTGTACCTTGTGTACAGGTTCGCGCCAAGGTGGCGCATGCACCATCTTCTCTCGACATCGGGCCAGCTAGTCGCGGAGGAAGTGCTGTCGTGCAGGACATCCAACTCATGGAGAAGGCCTTTGTTCCGGTCCGAGACAACGCACACGCGCTCCCGGGGACCGACGACCCGACCCTTCAGTAGAGTCAGAAACTACAACTAAATATCATTGTTCTCGCTCTCCACGAGAGCGAACGCCACCTGGAGGATCTGGTTATTTGCATCTGCAGCGAGAGCAGTTAGCAGCGTCCCGTGGAACTTCCCACTCAGGAATGTCCCATCCACGCATAGCACTGGCCTGCAGTGCCTGAAAGCTTCGATGCATTGCTCGAATGACCAGAATACCCTGAAGAGGTACCGGTCCATCGGGCTGAAGGACCCGTCTTCCAGCATGATGGGCTCATCAGCCACTACGAACTGTGTGCCCGGGTTCGTCATGGCTATCTTCCGTAGCAACCTAGGGGCATAGTTGAAAGACTCCTCGAAACCCCCGAACAGCATCTTCAATGCCTTCTGCTTCGCTCTCCAGGCCGTATGATACGTGATGACCATCCCATTTCTACTCTGCACCTCCTCCATAATTTTACGGGAAGTCATCTCTATGTCGCTTCCAACGACGGTCAGCAGGAGTTGGGCTATGAACCTCGCGTCCACAAGTCCGCTCATGTTCCTTATGGACTCCTCTGTGCACGTATGAGGCATGTATGTACGTATCTCAAAGTGGTTTTCGTGCATGGGCTTCAGAGCTCACACAAAGAAGGGACAATACGGATACTTCTTGCACCTAACCTCATACAACGTCCTGTCCGAACGGTGAAGAGTGTGCTCTCGTCTTGTCACGACGGCATAGTTGCTAAGAAAGTGAATGGCCTCCAACTTGTTAGCGAACACTTGTCCAATTTGGACATCGTTCTGGGCGTACTGCGACGCGGATATCTTACTGTAATCCACCATGGTACAATTCAACAGACCCATGCCCTGGAAGTACTGTACAGCCGGTCTTGGGTCATCATTCTCCGCCGCTTCTTCATCCCCGCTTCCGCCGTCTTCATTATCCATGCATTCCCCATCAACCTCCCCCGCCTCGGCTTCTTCTTCCCCTCCCCCTGATGTCCCCTCCTCCACAATGTCTGGTTCGGGTGGTGTGCGCGATATCCCATGTTCTACTGCTTCGGAGGTAGATGCCACCGCTCCGGCATCGTGCCGTGGCAATATCTCCACGTACACTCCTACCTTGAAATTCTCTCCACCCGCTTTGTGGACATACAAAGCCCACGCGCTTTCGCTCCATAACGGGAATAGCGTGTGCACAAACGTCGAGGTGTTGGGGACCAATCGTGGGCGAACCCCTTCTAGACGAACTCTGTGCGTCTCAGGGTTCGCACCGAACAGAGCGAGGACATGTGATTTCAGCTCCCACAGTTCATTCGCGGTGGCTATACTGCTATCTACGTGCAGGCAGTTGTCAATGCTCACGAATCTCCCATGCAACACTGCGGGGCGTTCCACGAAATAAATTTTGAAAGGCATGTCCGTCTGTCGCACACACATAATATTGAAAGTTACTAAACACAAAATATTTCTCCGATAACATTTCACGAAATATCATTCAAACTTTTCATGGAAGTCATATTTCATATTTCGTGTTAATGCACATGATCTCGTATTATGAGCTGTGAAAAGCTTATACTTCAGTGAAAAGTAATTTACAAATTTACACAAAGTAAATTTCTTTAAAAACATGTGAAAAGACAGCAATGTCAGAATTTATTCCAAAGTTTGCTACCTTGTCCAGAGCTAAAATTTTTACTAATTACTCTACCTAACACTGTCTACCTTTGGTAAAAATTTCAGAAAAAAATGTGTTTTAATACCCTTAGATATTAAAAGAAACATTTTCGAAAAATCTGAGATTTGTACTAAAATAATTTCTACAAGAAAAATACTTATCCTTCTGACTTCAGAATTTTATTGGAACTTAGTATTGTCTTCATAACCTCTCTCAAAAATTTTCAATAATTATTAAGACCTTTTTACCCCTCTTATAAATCGAAAACTGGAAATATGAAATTGGACCTTGTGCTGTTGTCAGAATTTTATTAAATTAAATATAGGCTAATTTCACTTCAAAATTTTTACAGAACCAGGCTAACTCAGTTGGAAAGTTGTACTGAAAATCTCAAATAATCTAGGCTAGATTTCATAGCTCTTTTGACCTTGTTCCCACCGCTGTTCGAACATTTCATTGGAGTGAGGGGAGGGAAAATGTACTAATCTTATATTTCATGCTAATACACGTAAAAGAACAAACATTTTATGCAACATTACCATACCAACAACATTTCATAATTGTTCAACAACACTTAATTAAATACCATTATAATTTTTCATCTCATTTCTAAACTTTTAATCTCATTTCTACTAAAATATGGAAGAACAGGACCCTATTCCTACCTAAAATTTTTCATCTCATTTCTAAAATTTTCGACGTACTGATTATTGCTATTATGGTGTCACTATATTTTGCTGATACCGTGCTACTCATTTTATTTTAGCTAGCATTGTGCAAATATCGATGTACTAATTAATGCTACTATGGTGCCATCAAATTTTGATATTATCACGGTGCTCATTTTGGCTAAAATATGGAAGAACAAGACCCTATTCCTACCTAAAATTTTTCATCTCATTTGTAAAATTTTCGACGTACTAATTATTGCTATTATGCTGTCACTATATTTGGCTGATACCGTTGTGACACCACGGAGTGTCATAACTTTATTTAACGTGCTTGATATGGTCAAAAATAGTATGAGATGTGGAATTAAGGTTAAAACTATAGGTTATGGAGGTTAATAGCTTTTCCGGGCCGTTTCCGGGCCGTTTTCGGGGTTTTGGGCCTTCCCGGGGGAGTTTTGGGCCTTGGTGGGCTTTGGTGGGATGGATTAGGTCTCCGTAACGGACTAGGATTGTGTTGAGGGCTGGTAAAAGGGGCTTCCCCCAGCCCCCTTGCGCCCCATGCAGCTCTTGTGCGCCTCCACCTCCCCCTCCTAAGCCCTAGCCGCCACCCCCTCTCCCTCTCCCTCTTGTGCGCCTCCACCTCCCCCTTTGCCTCATTGCTCCCAACCTCTCCACCACCTCTCCTCCACCCCCTTGCTGCCCTAGGGTGGTCTCCACACCTCTGCACCTTGTGGATCCATCCGTTGGAGCGAGGAGCGAGGAGCGTGCAGCGAGGAGCGATCCGCGAGGAGATCTATTGGAGATTCGTTCGTTGGGCAAAGGTATGATCATGGGGATCCTTGGGTTTGATCTAGGTACTGTTCTTAGGGTGTTTATAAAGTTTTTAGATCAATTGGTGGTGCTGGGTTGGAGTTCTTTGGGTTAGATCTAGACGTTGCCACGTTTCTGTTTTCGGGCAGATTGAGCAGTCGGGCTAGGGTTCGAGTTTTCGTCAATTTAGAATCCGAATCTGTCCGTACGGACTTAAAAGAAGTTGTAGATAATTTAATTATATTTCCGTGAACATAAAGCACGTTAAAATCCGATCAGCCGTTTGAAAGTTATGGCTGTTTTACCGAGCGTGTTAAAATCTGTGACGCGATTGGAACAGATCGTAGTAATCTGTAGATTAAACAATTTTAGAGTCCGAATCAGTCTTTCCGTATAACTAGAAAAAGGTAGGAAATTTCCTAAGCTTCGCGATGGTGTACTCGTTTAATCGATTTGGAGTCCCAGAACTCAAGTTATGGCCTTTGCAAGGCTGCTGTCCCGCCGGGACAGAACCTCTGTTTTTAGGTTTGCAAGTAGTGGGCAATGTCGGGTTAGATGGGGATTTGTGTACTGTTTTGCGGGCATTATTGTGAGTGTGTGATGCCTATGTGCAGGTGGTGTGACACCGAGTGCCCTCACGTCCCACAAATCCGTCGCCCGCGGTTGAGGCAAGTGTGTTGTAATGTATAGCGGATTATAGGTTGTTTGTTGATATTGGGTGAAAGATTGAACACTTGCTATGCTCACTTGCCATGCTTGCTGTTTTCCAATGAAATATTGAGTATGATTATCATGGTTCGATGCCATGTGTTTATATTTGTCATGATGAGTTGCCATATGTTTATGTACATGTGAAATATGATAATTGGCATAGTTGCATGCATGACATGTTACATGGCCTGGGCGGTGAGAAAGTCATTAACTAATCCGGGAAGGTCGGTGAGAAAGTTATGACTAATCCGGAGAGCCATTAGAGTAAGTCCTACATCGTGATTCCATCTACCGTGGGTTGTGGAAGCGAGGAGTAGGCACCCTCCATCTTCGGGATGGAAGGGGGGAGAGGGTGCACACCGACGGGTGTGTACTCAACCATACCGGTATGAGTTTCCAAGGAGATATGAGCATAACATTGCATTGCATTGCATTGCAATACATATTTAATGATGATGATGTTGTTATGTGCTCAAGTATGAGATGTTATATGTGATGTAAGGTATTATTGTCTTGTAAATGATCTTGTTGTCCATTACAATATGCTTGCTGAGTTTTCGAACTCACGCTTGTGTTTTCTTATTGTTTTAGGTACCATGAGAACGGCATGCGGGAAAGGGGAATAGACACACGCCCACACGTTGCTTCACCTTAATGTTTCCCCAAGTCAATTCTTTTAGTTTGATAATAAATTGCGTGTGATGGTCATTAAATTAAGGCTTAGCTTGGTTAATGAGGGTTTTATTGTTCGTTTGACACTTGGAACTTTAAGTGCTTAATGTTAGTCTTTTATTGTCGTTAAGACTCTATTTATTGCTGTTTTAGATGTTTCCCTTATTGCCATATAATGCTATATTGTTGTTGCTCCTTAAATTCATGATAAAACAAAGGAGGTGTTGCCGAAATCTCGGTTTTTAGCCTATGCGCTTTTGCTGAAATTTTATGTTAAATGTGGTATTTAGACGTTGTTTAGCTTATGTTTGGTAGCATTCAGGCATATTAAATGCCGAGGTGTTACAGTTGGTATCAGAGCGGGTTGTAGGTCCTTGGAATATGTATTTTTAGTGTCATACCTTAAGTTGCAACTAAAATATGATGTGGAATAACTTAGAAACATGGCTTAGGTTCTAACTAAAACTTTGTTGTAGGATAGCAACATTAAAACTTGTAAAAGTGGTATAACTAATCTAAAATTTGACACACTTGGTTGCACAGTAGGATGGGGTCTTGGTTCTTCATTGCATTGCGCTTAATTATTTGATGAAGACTATGCTATGATGATGTTTGATCTATGTTCTTGGTTGTGTGATGTTGTGTTTATGTTTTTGTGTTTGGATGGTTGTCTGTCTGAAGCAGCCATGCCGAGGGGTAGAGGCCGTGGACGCCAGGGGCGAGGCTCCCAGGGAGTTGAGGAGTCTGTTGCTGAGGGTAGCGTTTCGCTCAATGCTCGTGGACCAGCTCAGGAGGAGCTTCCAGTACCTGATCGGGGCGAAGTGCCCGCCGCCAATGATGATTTAGTTCAGGCTCTGCAGAGGGAGATTCAGGAGCTGCCCCAGTTGTTGCCCCCGCTGCGCCGGAGCCGAGGATGAGTCTCCGGGAGTGGATGTCCCTCCGTCTTGACACTTTTGACGGAGCGGGCACGCCGATCCAGTCCGCAGATTGGCTGCGGTACATGGAGAGGCAGTTTGAGGTCCTAGAGTTGACCTCGGTCCAGAGGGCTCGCTTTGTGGCCTTTCGGTGAAAGGCCAAGTCGATATCTGGTGGGAAGGGGTTCTGGCCGCTAGAGCCCCGATCTTGGTCGATCACTGGGAGGACTTTGTGGCTCGCTCCGAGCCAAGTTCTACCGAGTCTTTCCTTGAGAGGATGGAGCATACTCGGCGACTCTTTCCCAGGAAAGAGGTCGGTGGCAGAGTATGAGGTGGAGTTCAACAGCGTGGTGCGCTTTGTGCCGGCCAGTGGCGGTAAATGACGAGGAGAAGGCGAGGAGGTTCCGTAGGGGCCTCAACCAGGAGTTCAGAGTTGTCATGGGGCGACTGCCCTCGTGACTTCTCGCTCCGTGGTGGAAGCGGCGAAGGGCATGGAACTCAAGTTGGAGCTCTCCGGGATAAGCAAAACCCAGGCGGTTCAGGGTTCCTGCGGCCCAGGCGGGGCCGAAGAGGACCTTTGGTGGAGGAGGTGGGTCTTCTCGACCCACCTTCAAGAAGTTCAAGGGGACAGGGCTCCTCCTTAGGGGCTAAAATGGGGCCGCCCGATGCGTCTTCTTCGTGAGCGTTGTTCGTCCTGTGCCGGCAGGGCATGAAGTGTTTCAAGTGCGGTGGTGAGCACCACAGAGTGTGGTTGGACCGGGAGTTGCAACCACTGTGGGCAAGCCCGGCCACATGGGACGAGTCTGCCGGATGAATCTCGGTAGCATCATCAAGTGGGAGACAGTGCCTTCTCCTCCCACTCGGTAGCGTCTTCAGAGGATCGGTGCACATGATGGCTGCTCTGTTTCTCGGCCGCCCTTTGCGTGGCGCCACCGGGCGTATTGGTGCCCGCGGCCGTCTGCTCCTCCTCGATTGCCTCCTCCGCCCCAGCCTTGATGGGGCATCACCGAGTCGGGCTCATACGTCGGCGCCACCAGGAGTGTACGCGCTTTGCCGACCGCCGAGTCACCGGGCATCCAGAGGTGGTTTCGTACTCTGCTCGTGGATTCCGTTGATGCCTTTGTTCTGTTTGATTCGGAGCATCCTATTCTTTTGTGTCGTCGGAGTTTGGCTGGTAGAGCTAAGTTGGGAGTTCAGCCGGATTTCCGAGTCTGTGTTAGTCGATTCTCTTGGGGTTTGATTGCTAGTTCTTTGGTTTGCCACTGGTTGCGCCATTGCCATTGATGATGAGGTTTTCTTTGCCAATCTCATGGTGATCCAGTTGGCTCCTTTTGATGTCATTTTGGGCATGGACTGGCTGCATCAGTACCGTGCTAAGATCTGTTGTTTCTGGAAGACAGTTGCCTTGCAGGCCCCGTCCGGGGTAGAGTTGACCTTTCAGGGTGGTATACCCTCCAGTTCCGTCTTTGCTTTGACTAGTCTGTTTTCTGGTCGTCGTTTGAGGCTGTTGGGTTTCCTCATGACTTTGTCTGAGAAACCACCTTCCTCAGTTCCCATTGAGGAGATTTCTATAGTGAAGGAGTTCGTTGATGTGTTCCCTGACGAGTTGCCTGGTCTACCTCCTGTGAGGAATGTGGAGTTTCGTATTGACCTTGTTCCTGGCACTCGACCTATTTCTATCTCTCCATACCGCTTGGCTCGTCCTTTTCAAGACGAGTTGAAGAAGCAGTTGGAGGATACATGGCCAAGGGCTTCATTCGGCGTAGCGTTTCGCCATGGGGAGCACCCGTCCTCTTCGTCTCGAAGAAGGATGGAAGTTGGCGTATGTGCATTGATTATCGTGCTCTTAATCAAGTGACAGTCAAGAACAAGTATCCTTTGCCTCGCATCGAGGATCTGTTTGACCAATTGAAGGGAGCAAAGGTATGGGCATTATGAATTTAAAGTTATGTCTTTTGGACTAACTAATGCTCCTGCTGTCTTTATGGAGGCGATGAACAGTATGCTACACAAGTATCTTGATGAGTTTGTGGTAGTGTTCATCGATGACATTCTGGTTTACTCTAAATCAGAAGAGGAGCATGAGCGACATCTGAGGCTTGTGCTGAGCACCTTGAGGGAAAATCAGTTCTTTGCTAAGCTGAAAAGTGCGAGTTCTGGATTTTGAAGTGGGTTTTCTTGGCCACATCATCAATCGGAGGGCATATCTGTAGATCCTAGCAAAGTCTCAAGATTTTGGATTGGAAGAGGCCTTCCAATGTCAAAGAGGTGCGTAGTTTCCTTGGGTTGGCTGGCTACTATCGGCGCCGTGCAGGATTTCTCTATCATTGCCAAGCCACTTTCGCGGTGACTCGAGAAGGGGATGAAATTCCAGTGGACTGCAGAGTGTGAGCACAGTTTACGCACTATGAAGGAGAAGTTAGTGACTACTCCTGTTCTTACCCTTCCCGAGCCGGGGAAGCGCTTCACGGTGTATTATGATGCTTCTCGGTTGGGACTTGGTTGTGTGCTCATGCAAAAGGGCAAGGTGATTGCTTATGCGTCGAGGCGCTTGAAAAAGCACGAGCGAGAACTATCCCACGCATGATCTTGAGCTAGCCGCCGTGGTGTTTGCATTGAAGATATGGAGGCATTACTCAGACGGCGAGTCTTGTGACATTTTCACTGATCACAAGAGCCTCAAGTACATCTTTACTCGTAAAGATTTGAACTTGAGGCGGAGGAGGTGGCTAGAATTGATAAAGGATTATGACCTTACTATCCAGTATCATCCGGGAAGGCAAATGTGGTGGCCGACGCTCTCGCATAAGACAATGCCCACTATTGTTGATTGTCTTGTTGCTGATTTTGAGCGTTTGGGGTCTCCTATCGCTTATGGGGGACCGTGCAAGCTGAAACTTCGATTGATTCTTGAGTCGGGCCGATTCTCGAGCTGCAAAGGGGAGGCACAAAGAAGATGACCGTTTGCTCCAAAGAAAGTAGGAACGCTTGAGGATGGCAAGTCCGGAGACTTTACCATTGATGATGCGGGAGTTTTGAGGTTTCAGGGCCGTCATGCGTGCCTCGTAAATCTCAAGTGAAAGAAGACATTCTGAAAGAAGCTCATCGCACCCGTCTGAGGTCCATCCTGGGGAGACCAAGATGTACAGGGACTTGAAGAAGAATTTCTGGTGGAAAAGGATGAGAGTGGATATTGCCAAGTATGTGGCGTCTTGCGGGATCTGTCAGAAGATCAAAGCTGAGCATAAGCGTCCCGCCGGTCTGTTGCAGCCTTTGGAGATTCCTGTGTGGCCATGGGATGACATCTCCATGGATTTCGTGGTTGGCTTACCTCGTACTCCGCGAGGGAAGGATGCTGTTTGGGTTGTGGTGGACCATCTCAGCAAGTCTGCGCATTTCATTCCCATCCGCACGACCAATTCAGCGAGCGAGTTGGCTCCCATCTATGTGCGGGAGATTGTGAGACTGCATGGTGTACCCAAGACCATTATTTCTGATCGGGATGCGAAGTTCATCTCCAAGTTCTGGGAGAGTTTGCAGAGTGCTTTGGGTACGCAGCTTCGCCTTAGTACCGCTTTTCACCCTCAGACGGATGGGCAGTCTGAGCGTACCATCCAGACTTTGGAAGACATGCTCAGGGCCTGTGTGATGGCTTGGAAAGGTAGCTGGGAGGATCATTTGCCTCTTGCGGAGTTTGCTTACAATAACAGCTATCATTCCAGCATCCGGGCTGCTCCTTATGAGGTACTATATGGCCGGAAGTGCAGATCGCCACTTTGTTGGGATGCAGTGGGCGAGAGAGCAGTTCTTGGACCGGATTGGGTTCAGCAGACTATTGATCGCGTGGCGGAGGTACGGCAGAACCTTCTCGCAGCGCAGAGCAGATAGAAGAGCTATGCTGATGTGAGGTGGCAAGACTTGGAGTTTGAGGTGGGTGATAGCGTACTCTTGCGAGTATCTCCCACCAAGGGTGTGGTGCGTTTTGGCACCAAAGGAAAGCTCAGTCCAAGGTATGTTGGGCCTTTTCCTATCATCGCCCGAGTTGGTAGGTTGGCCTATCGTCTGGAGCTACCGGAATCTATGCAAGGTGTGCATAATGTGTTCTATGTCTCGATGTTGAGGAAATACTTGCATGATCCGGAGTTGGTGGTTCCGTTGGAACCATTAGTGCTTGAGCAGGACCTCACCTTCGAGTCCCGTCCTGTGGAAATTCTGGGGACTTCGGAGCGAGTGATGAAGAACCGGACGCTCAAGTTCGTTAAAGTGTTGTGGACACATCAGACCGAGAGAGAAGCGACTTGGGAGCTGGAGTCTCGTATGCACGAGAAGTATCCCGAGCTTTTCACCTCAGGTATGTGATGTGAAAACCTAGCTATCTTCGGTTTTGCTGGGTTGCGTGTTGGTGCGTTTAGATTCGAGGTCGAATCCTGTTGAAGGGGGGAAGAATGTGACACCACGGAGTGTCATAACTTTATTTAACGTGCTTGATATGGTCAAAAACAGTATGAGATGTGGAATTAAGGTTAAAACTATAGGTTATGGAGGTTAATAGCTTTTCCGGGCCGTTTCCGGGCCGTTTTCGGGGTTTTGGGCCTTCCCGGGGGAGTTTTGGGCCTTGGTGGGCTTTGGTGGGATGGATTAGGTCTCCGTAACGGACTAGGATCGTGTTGAGGGCTGGTAAAAGGGGCTTCCCCCAGCCCCCTTGCGCCCCATGCAGCTCTTGTGCGCCTCCACCTCCCCCTCCTAAGCCCTAGCCGCCACCCCCTCTCCCTCTCCCTCTTGTGCGCCTCCACCTCCCCCTTTGCCCCATTGCTCCCCACCTCTCCACCACCTCTCCTCCACCCCCTTGCTGCCCTAGGGTGGTCTCCACACCTCTGCACCTTGTGGATCCATCCGTTGGAGCGAGGAGCGAGGAGCGTGGAGCGAGGAGCGATCCGCGAGGAGATCTATTGGAGATTCGTTCGTTGGGCAAAGGTATGATCATGGGGATCCTTGGGTTTGATCTAGGTACTGTTCTTAGGGTGTTTATGAAGTTTTTATATCAATTGGTGGTGCTGGGTTGGAGTTCTTTGGGTTAGATCTAGACGTTGCCACGTTTCTGTTTTCGGGCAGATTGAGCAGTCGGGCTAGGGTTCGAGTTTTTGTCGATTTAGAATCTGAATCTGTCCGTACGGACTTAAAAGAAGTTGTAGATAATTTAATTATATTTCCGTTAACATAAAGCACGTTAAAATCCGATCAGCCGTTTGAAAGTTATGGCCGTTTTACCGAGCGTGTTAAAATCTGTGACGCGATTGGAACAGATCGTAGTAATCTGTAGATTAAACAATTTTAGAGTCCGAATCAGTCTTTCCGTATAACTAGAAAAAGGTAGGAAATTTCCTAAGCTTCGCGATGGTGTACTCGTTTAATCGATTTGGAGTCCCAGAACTCAAGTTATGGCCTTTGCAAGACTGCTGTCCCGCCGGGACAGAACCTCTGTTTTTAGGTTTGCAAGTAGTGGGCAATGTCGGGTTAGATGGGGATTTGTGTACTGTTTTGCGGGCATTATTGTGAGTGTGTGATGCCTATGTGCAGGTGGTGTGACACCGGGAGTGCCCTCTACGTCCCACAAATCCGTCGCCCTCGGTTGAGGCAAGTGTGTTGTAATGTATAGCGGATTGTAGGTTGTTTGTTGATATTGGGTGAAAGATTGAACACTTGCTATGCTCACTTGCCATGCTTGCTGTTTTCCAATGAAATATTGAGTATGATTATCATGGTTCGATGCCATGTGTTTATATTTGTCATGATGAGTTGCCATATGTTTATGTACATGTGAAATATGATAATTGGCATAGTTGCATGCATGACATGTTACATGGCCGGGCGGTGAGAAAGTCATTAACTAATCCGGGAAGGTCGGTGAGAAAGTTATGACTAATCCGGAGAGCCATTAGAGTAAGTCCTACATCGTGATTCCATCTACCGTGGGTTGTGGAAGCGAGGAGTAGGCACCCTCCATCTTCGGGATGGAAGGGGGGAGAGGGTGCACACCGACGGGTGTGTACTCAACCATACCGGTATGAGTTTCCAAGGAGATATGAGCATAACATTGCATTGCATTGCATTGCAATACATATTTAATGATGATGATGTTGTTATGTGCTCAAGTATGAGATGTTATATGTGATGTAAGGTATTATTGTCTTGTAAATGATCTTGTTGTCCATTACAATATGCTTGCTGAGTTTTCGAACTCACGCTTGTGTTTTCTTATTGTTTTAGGTACCATGAGAACGGCATGCGGGAAAGGGGAATAGACACACGCCCACACGTTGCTTCACCTTAATGTTTCCCCAAGTCAATTCTTTTAGTTTTATAATAAATTGTGTGTGATGGTCATTAAATTAAGGCTTAGCTTGGTTAATGAGGGTTTTATTGTTCGTTTGACACTTGGAACTTTAAGTGCTTAATGTTAGTCTTTTATTGTCGTTAAGACTCTATTTATTGCTGTTTTAGATGTTTCCCTTATTGCCATATAATGCTATATTGTTGTTACTCCTTAAATTCATGATAAAACAAAGAAGGTGCTGCCGAAATCTCGGTTTTTAGCCTATGCGCCTTTGCTGGAATTTTATGTTAAATGTGGTATTTAGACGTTGTTTAGCTTATGTTTGGTAGCATTCAGGCATATTAAATGCCGGGGTGTTACAACCGTGCTACTCATTTTATTTTAGCTAGCATTGTGCTAATATCGATGTACTAATTAATGTTACTATGGTGCCACCAAATTTTGATATTATCACGGTGCTCATTTTAGCTAAAATATAGAAGAACAGGACCCTATTCCTACCTAAAATTTTTCATCTCATTTCTAAAATTTTCGACATACTGATTATTGCTATTATGGTGTCACTATATTTTGCTGATACCGTGCTACTCATTTTATTTTAGCTAGCATTGTGCTAATATCGATGTACTAATTAATGCTACTATGGTGCCACCAAATTTTGATATTATCACGGTGCTCATTTTAGCTAAAATATGGAAGAACAGGACCCTATTCCTACCTAAAATTTTTCATCTCATTTCTAAAATTTTCGACGTACTGATTATTGCTATTATGGTGTCACTATATTTTGCTGATACCGTGCTACTCATTTTATTTTAGCTAGTATCGATGTACTAATTAATGCTACTATGGTGCCACCAAATTTTGATATTATCACGGTGCTCATTTTAGCTAACATTGTCCTAATATTTTCTAATAGCATGGTACTAATGTTTCCTATTACCGTCCCAACAATTAACCCGAAACTAACACTACACTACACTACACTGTCCACAGCAATGGTAAATAGCACAAATTTACCACACAAATTATATTTCATGCTACTGCCCTTAAGAAAACATACCTTTTATGGTAGTACAAACGCAGCACAAGAAGACGTTTCTTCCCACAAGTTATTTTTGCAGTGGACTATCTTCTCGCCACATGTAGTACAAAAACATACACAGTATTAATAATTATTGCTAATCCCGTCCTACTCATTATTGCAAACACCATCGTACTAATGTTGCTAATTAGTGCTAACACCATCGTACTAATTTTGCTAATCATGGTAGTAATGTTTTCTACTACTGTCATAATAACTAACCCTAACTTTAAACTACGCTGCACTGCCTGCAACATTAATAAATTGCACAAATCTGAATTCTTAACTCTAACCTAACACTACATTGTCCATAATATACTATTGCTCACAAAGATTAGTAACTAACCTTCTCGATGCTACCAAAGATCAATGAAGCTCAAGCAATGTACCATTAAATATAGCCGAAGAATACCTGCAAAATAAAAACACGAATGAAATAAGTGACTAAAATTTCACTTCCACAAAAATTCAACAAAATATGAACAGCAACAAACAGATCTCTCAAGATGCTCTACTATCTAAATTTGAACGAAGCCTGTAAGAGCTCTCTTCTCTCGGGAACGAACTAAGCACTGAAGAGCTCTCTTCTCTCGGGAACGAACGAAGGATGGACGCTCTGCTCAAATGACGAAGCACCCAAATGAAGCGCAGGAAGCTCAGGTTATAAGCTCAAGTGATGAAGGACAAAAGCCGTAGTTTATGGTTTTATTGATTGACGTTGTCTGCTCTTTCGGTCAGGGCATCGCTTGCATGTGAAGCAAAGGAGTAACCAGCGCATGCATGTGAAGCAAAAGAGCCAGCCAAGCCAAGCAGTGACCGAATCCAATGCATGCGGCCAAGCATCCAAGGAGCAAAAGAACCAGCGCATGCATCGGACAAAAGAACCAGCGAAAGCAAAAAAAAAAAGGCCCTGCCACCTCATACCCGAAATTGGCATTTTCGGGTATGGCCCTGCCACCTCATACCCGAAATTGCTGTTTTCGGTTTTGGGTATTCCCGAAATTCGCGTTTTCAAATACTCCAAAAACGAAATTTGCAATTTCGGGAAAGGTTACACGAATTTAGTGATTTCGGGTAAAGTCGAGATTTCTGTAAATAGTCAAATATGTTGTGTACAATTGTAAATACGGGTGAGATGTTGTATAGAATACCAATTTTTCCGCTATTCGATAGAATACAAAATACACCGTAACCATTATAATAATACATCCAGCTGGCTGGGAGAGAGCCACAATCAGAAAGGACTTCAGTAGTTGCTTGCAGGTTATGAGGTTAACCAAACCAAAACCAAAAATCAATGGAAAATCGAAAATCAAAAGTATTGAGTAGAAAATCGCTCGAAAAGTGTCAAAAACTAAAAGGTTAGGAATTCAAAATTTTTGAAAAAATTAAAAAAAAAATAGAAAACCGATCGGTTTTTGACCATATGCTGAAGCCTGAATGCACCACCGCACGATTTTTGACATAAAATCGGTCGGTTTTGAGTTGTGTAAATTTTTTCAAAATTTTGAATTTTTTAATTTTTCTGAATTTAATCAGTTTACCGACAGGTTTTATATGTCGAACAGTCTTGCTACAGTCAAAAACCGTAAATATCGACTAATTTTTCGCAATTTTGTGAACATGCTTGCTTGTACTAGTTTTACCACTCTTGCAGACTTTTACCCAAAGTTCACACCAGTATCCAATTTTAGTGTCACTCTTAGCAAAATAGACCTTTCGTGCCCCCTTACACAGTTACACACTTACACCAGTCCCCAATCTAAGTGTCACCCTTAGCACCAAGTGGCAAACTAGACCTTCCGTGTCCCTTCTCTCTCTTGCCGGTCAAGACAATATTATTATAGTGAGAGACTGAGAGCAAATTGTTTGTTCTGGCAAATGCTAAAATACCGATTTTGGGATGTACAATGTAGGGATGTGATCGGATCGGATACGGTCGAATATCGTCCTATTCATATTCGTATCCGTATTTTTTATCGAATACAGAATCGAATACGAATAGTGTCGAATACAGAATCGAATACAAATTATACAGGATAATATCGGTTACGAATATAGATCGAATACGGATCGGAATCAACATGGATACGAATAATATTAGTCGGATATTTTAAAATCCAATTTCAATTTTTTTCCAAAATCAGTCCAAATTTAAATTCCAAATTCCAAAAGAAATATATTTGTATGTCTTTTTTTTGCCTTTTTATCCCTAGCTTGTCATACATGTGACTCTGTGAGTAACAATGTACCCCATTGCAATAATTGAACCAAATGATTTGCAGCTGACATATGCTGCTGAATCCTAAGTAGCCCTCCTGAAACGCCACTTGCTAATTTCTGTACCACCTTTACCCAAATATCTCCAAATTAGCATCTAGCACACATGAACACATTATATCTTGTCATCCAATGCAGACTCTACAAAGCGATGAAACATATTAAATTGTTAATGTGTTATTCTGAAACGTGTTATTCGGATAATATCCGTATGCCATATTCGGATATTATCCGAACAAAAACTCGGATATTCCGTATCCATCGGATAATCAGTGTTTTGTATCCGTATCCGTATCCATGTAAATTATCTGTATCCATATCCTTATCCGAGAAATCAACTGGATATCTGTGAAACTATCCAAATCATCATCCAAATCAATTTGGTCGGTCGGTCGGTCGGAAAATATCCGTACCAGTTCCATCCCTAGTACAATGACAGATGCCACATATGTTTTTGGTATCTTGTAGCCTATTTTTTTTGGCCAAAACATAACGGTACCAAAGTCGTAACCTTTGGTGTAAACACAATTAGTCCACCTGTGGAACGCAGGGGTCCAAATTTCGGCGAGATCCCGGCGAAATCTCGGATTTCGGACCTCTCCGAGATTCAAAATCCCGAAAAATTCAAAAAAATTTAAAAAAATTAAAAAAAATCAAATCTCGGATTTCTCGGCGAGATCTCGGCAATCTCGGGCGAGATTTGGTATTTTTTTGCCGGATTTTGATTTTTGTGCATTCTATTTGCTTGGGTTTAGGATTAAGATCATCCACAAAAAATTTCAAAATTTTTTAACATATTTTTAACCATTTTTTGGTCGGTTCAATATGTCGGTTATGACTTTTTGAATTTTTTAAATTTTTTTAAGATTGATTATCTTCTGAAAATTTTATGGGAATATTATTGATGTATTAGGACCATTCACAAAAATTTTCAAAATTTTCTAAAGTGGTTTGAACTTTTTTAATACATAGGAACTTTTCTAGTGCATTGAAACAGCAGAGAGAAATGATATCTGATACTGACATTGATAGTTGGAATCAATCTGTGTATGCCTATGAGAGAGAAGTGAAGTGGAAACAGTGGTACAAAACCCACTTCAAAATTATTGAATGACATATATTGAAAAACAAAATTTAAAACCTAAGATAACAGGTATTTATAAATGGGTACAATACTAACTCACCTATGTATATATGGGGGGGATTCACATATACATGATCAGTGCTCATATTTATGGCATTGATCTTTTCTTATTAGTCAAAATTCAAAACTGCAGGTGGTTTCAAAGAAAGAACCTCCCTCAGAACTGCAGGTGGTTTCAAAGAAAGAATCTCTCTTAATACATAGGAACATATATAAAACTTTTAAAATGACTTGAAGTTCATTTGTTACATTTTAAAAATCAAAAACTGATTTTATATACGGTTTTTATCACGACTTTACCACTGTTAGATTTTTTAAAAATTCCTCATTATTGATCATCATCTCAAATTTTTATAGAAACATTAGTGATGTGTTAGGACTATCCAAAAAAAATTTCAAATTTTTTTGACGTGTTTTGAACCATTTTTCAGCCAGTTCAATTTGGCCGAGATCTCGGTGATTTCGGCCGAGATCTCGGATTTCCCGGTAGAAAAAAACCGGATTTGAAATTTGTTTTTTGCAATTCGTCCGGATTTTATCCGAAATTTTCGAATCTCGCCAAAATTTCAGATTTCGGGAACCTCCAAGATTTGACTCAAAATGAGATTTAAAACCTTGGTGGAACGTTAATGGGCTGTTTGGTTGCCTTCTCAGTTCAGCTAGGCTGCATGAGCTCAGACAGGCTGGTGGGAGTCAGGCTAAGTGGATGCAAGGAGATGTTGTTTGGTTGGTCGTATGAGGTTGGACAGGCTGCACAGAGATGTTGTTTGGTTGGCTGCACTGGAATGAAAGTGTGATAGACAAATTCAAAAGAGGGATGAAATAAATTTTAAAAATACTAGAAAATCAATAATTTCACAAACGAAAATAAAAAATTTTAAAATATATTCTAGAAAATCAATAAATTGAAAAACTAAAATTTTAATCTTTTGAAATTTATATAGCAAGTATGGTCTAGTTTTGTTCGAAAAATATCGAGAACACATAGGTGAAATCGGTTCGTTAATCGGAGATGTTAATCAAAAGATATAGCAAAGAAAAGAAGAAAATTAGATAATAAATGCCGATGTCGGCGATGCATGTATGTTTCAGCAGAGCCTGGCTCTGAGAACGGTGGATTTTCTCGTTTCTGAGCTGAAAGAGTGTTTGTCTGTAGAGCGAAATGAGTTGAATGAGAAGACAACCAAACACCCATCTTTTGCATCTGTAGATGCAAATCTCTTTAGATGCAGCCAACCAAACAGCCCATTAACGGACAAATAAGTGACGTGCAAGACAAGTATTTCTTGGAAAGCGCCACGGAGCTCCTGACTTGCGGTGGTCGATCCCCACAGGAAAACAACAAACTGAAGTTTCCAAATAGTTTCCGTGCGTGTGGTGCTGGAAAGGAAGCGGACAAAAATATATGTTACCCTAGTTAGCTGTTTCGCTATAAACTTTCGTGAATTACGAACCGATGGAATTCGTCGAATTCAAATCAGTTTAGAGTGTAGGATTTGTATTCACAATAAAAATTGAAAGAAAAAGTGACGAATCATGAACCTTAATCTTATACGGTGACTCCAATAGAAAGTGTTTCTGCTAACTATGATTTTAACGTGGACGCTCGTCTCGAACTGCCGTTGTCTTAAACCAGGAAATTGGTTTCTGAACTTTCTTCGCTGTCTCTGTCATGTCCACAGGAACCAGCATCACGGCACTGCTCCTCAATTGGAAGCCGACGTGCACGCGATCCAGACCGTCCGCTGCAAAGATCTCCTAGCCCATATCCTCCATCGACGGCAGGCAGGAGTCCTGTAGTGTAACGCACCAGAATTCCCGGGTGCATCCTGGGTTATTTGGATTTCTTGATCAAAACCCAATTCTATGGATGGATCCATCCATGTGTTCTATATATTGTCACTATAAATGAACTTTTATGACGAAAGGTAGTTCATCCGGAAGAAAATGTTCGGTGAATTTTGTGACGGCTGCCACATGTTCTCTGATACATTAATCAAACACTATTAAGCATGGAATAAAAACGCTCTGCATAAAATGGCTCAGCCCTTCATCTTGGCAGTTTCAGAGTTAGTTCCAGGCTCTACAGGCAGTAAATAAAATGACAATTCCATTCAAAAATAAAATAAAACGACAACACACAAGGTTCATCTCAGTTTGCAATGGCATTTTATTTTACTATCCAGAATCTGTGAAAAATATTTCTAAAAGATCGTCATATAACTGTGCCTGCAGACTTATGTTTGCAATGCATCTAACCGCAGTTGACCAAAATAATGAGCGTAGCTTTTAACCTTGCAATGGAGTGCCTCCCGGTGGCCACCGGGGTGCCGAAGCACGAACTCCCCGGCGGCCAGCAACTCATAGATGTACTTGTACGCCATGGGTAGGGATGTAATCGGATCGGATACGGTCGAATATCGTCCTATTCATATTCGTATCCGTATTTTTTATCGAATACGAATAGTGTCGAATACATAATCGAATACGAATTATACAGGATAATATCGGTTACGAATACAGATCAAATACGGATCGGAATCAACATGGAGACGAATAATATTAGTCGGATATTTTAAAATCCAATTTCAGTTTTTTTTCCAAAATCGGTCCAAATTTAAATTCAAAATTACAAAAGAAATATATTTGTATGTCTTTTTTGTTGCCTTTTTATCCCTAGCTTGTCATACATGTGACTCTGTGAGTAACAATGCACCCCATTGCAATAATTAAACCAAATGATTTGCAGCTGGCATATGCTGCTGAATCCTAAGTAACCCTCCTGAAACGCCACTTGCCAATTTATATACCACATTTAACCAAATATCTTCAAATTAGCATCTAGCACACATGAACACATTATATCTTGTCATCCAATCACTTTAAAGATTCAAAACAATGAAACATGTTAAATTGTTAATGTGTTATTCTGAAACGTGTTATTCGGATAATATCCGTATGTCATATTCGGATATTATCCGAACAAAAACACGGATATTCCGTATCCATCGGATAATCAGTGTTCCATTTCCGTATCCGTATCCATGTAAATTATCTGTATCCATATCCTTATCTGAGAAATCAACTGGATATCTGTGAAACTATCCAAATCATCATCCAAATCAACTCGGTCGGTCGGTCGGTCGGAAAATATCCGTACCAGTTCCATCCCTAGCCATGGGCACGCCTCCCCACAAGTTGAGGAAGCCGAAGAAGTCGTGGCCCTCTCCGACGATGTCCTTGTCTTGTTCGGGAAAAGCAGTGGGTGGGTGCGCAATACCGCGGAAGACTATCTTTGGTTTTGGTTCTGTTCGTTTTAGTTTTTGGACAGCTTCTACTTTTAAAAAAAAGTAGATTATTTGCCGAAGGGTAGGATTCTAGACAGCTTCTCTGAGAATAAAAAGCTGATTTCTATATAGAATCAGAATCTGACTGAAACCTGATTCTCACTGATTCTTGCTGATTCTCGCTGGCTCGGTCCGAAACCAAGAAGTTGTAGGCTTGTAACCGGCTCGACCCAATTCTTCCATAATTAGAAACAGCTTCTCTCATAATCCATAATCCATAATCTATAATTCAGAAGCTGAAACGAACTGAGCCTTCTTCTGGCGTAGGAACTCCGCGACGAGCGAGATCAGCTCGATCCCCAAAGGCAGCACAGTGCCGTCCTCCATTGTGGAGAACATCACCGGGCAGGTTCTGAATGTGAGATCACTGCATTTGCCGTGAGAGGATCACATCATGTTATAGAATTTCTCATGTGACAAATTCTGCACGAAAACTGTGAAATTAGAAGGAGATAACTGAGTTGCTAAAGGGCGGAAACCTGGCTAGTAGTAGTATGTCAGCTGTCACTGACTGTAGGCGGTAAGTAGCGTATGAAGCAGCCCGTTTGACCAGCTTCATTTTCCATCTTAGTGTTCTACAATTAAAGGCTCACATTTTGAGCACACATTGTGCTTACAAGCCAAGAGGGAAATGATGAAAAAGTGCGAGAAAAGATATTCATTTCTAAACTTCTTTCTTCTTTGTATTGTCTTGATAAAATGAGACACATAGTAACGAGATCCAAAGAGGACGGTAATACCGAATGCTTCATGAAAAATGGCATGTTATTTGCCAATCTGTAGAGAGCTTATAAAGGATTGTAAGATCCATATACACTAATATATCAATCAGAGGAGGGTAAATGATTGCGCGGAAGCTAAAACCAATTTTTAGTTATTCTCAAAACACTCCTAAACGAATTATGAAAGATTGCTTCGGTTTTCACGAAAATAGGTTGATACATGTTCACTAAAACAGTAATTTTCGAAGATTCCATCGTTGGATTAACGTGAAATTTGAGCGGTAGAAACTAGATTCAATTTCGAAACTAACCCAATAAGAATTAGCTCAATCGGATCGAAGGATCTAGAGTTATGACCTTCACAAGTTGTCTATACTAAATAATGACGAAAATTGATCAAACGCTAATTACAAAATTAATTAGGATATATGAGGAATTAACCCATCAAACTTTTCAGATTAATTACTTGATGCCCTAAAAAGATTGTAATTAGATCAAATCAAAATTACCACGGTAAAACAATGAATCAATTTAGAAGTCAAAATACAAAAACTGTAGTGCATACTGTAAGATCCTGTAGCAAATCACTGTTTATCCTCTCTTTTGCATGCGCGCACGTGTTTGTTTTCGTGCTTTTATCTCGGCGTAGCAGCATGTGCTAGCAGCCTAGCGGTGAATCTCATGTCCTTGGAAAATTTCGTATTTGATATAAGATTCGATTTGTATTTACAAAACGATATAAAAATTTCGCGTATTTACAAAAAAAACCAATCATATCCGGAATCTGGAAATCCAGTTTTGAATACCCGGAATTTCAAAAACCGGATATTGCGTATTCGGATTTTCAAAAACCTGATTTGGCGTATTTTCCAATTTAAAATTCAATACCCGATTTTTGGAAAACCGGGTATGGCATAACGGGTTTACCAAGAACCGGATAAGCCAGACCTGGTTTTCCAAAAATCAGGTATGCTTTTTTGTTGTTACTTTTTTCTATTTTTTCAACTTGAGCTGATTCAAATGCATATAACTTTCGCTAGACAACACCAAATTCAACGAGACAACTTCCTAAATTTGTGTAAAATCATGTAGATTTTGAGTGTGTAAAAATATTTTAGCTTTGATTATTGTGCAGCAAACGATCTCAAATTTACCAGAAATGGTAAAATGTGAAATTTTTGCAAAACAACTCCAAATGGAATGAAACCAACTTCATTGCGATCCTTAGATCATAAGCTTTCCAAATATGTAGAAATATTTAAATTTGGGCATAATTTGTAATAATTGCTAGTATAGTTAGATTTCGGGAGAATTGTCATTCTGCCACTCTCAACAAGTGGCCTCGCTAAAATGCCACTCTGGCCCACTGTCATAGACACAGATGGTCCCACATGTCAGTGAGAGAGGAGTGGCATTTTAGCAAAGCCACTTGTTGAGAGTGGCATTCTAGCAATTTTCTGTTAGAGGAGATTTCAACGCATGTAAACGCCTAAACGGTTATAACTTGCGCAATTTCGATCCGAATGCGATGAAACTAGTTCCTAAGACATTAGAATATGGTGCTCTTACTGTTGTATGAAATTGATTAGGACTCGTGCTGTGTTTATGTATAATTGAATAAGTCCACCTAAGACCTTAACACCCTTTTATGAGAAAAATACCGTAAATTGAAATAAAATGCAACGAGACCAACTTCAAAACACTCTTAGAGACATCCCCTAATAGTGCCTAAATAATGATTAAATAATATGTTAAGGTGCAGCCGCAATCGTAAAACAAAAACTGAACCATTATCGTGTAGATTTTAGAAACGTTTAAGCCTTTTTGGCAGCCCGTAGAATATCTCGTCTAAATGCAAATTTTCGGGAGAATGCCTCGAAATCACTCTAAGTATCTAGACTACCATAATATGGAAAAATATTTAATTAACATCTTGCCTTGCATCTGAATCCTACCAGCGCAATAACCCTAAGTATTATGGTTACGGATAACGTAGTATATGATTAGATAGGCCCAAGAAACCCTTAGCTATAGTATTTGTGTCACCAGAATCACTGCAGAATCATGTACATATAACCACTAGCTTCATCCTATGAACCCAATCTTTATAAATTAACCAGATATTATGGTTCCTGACAGGGTAATTGTGGCCACGTAGAACCACCAGGTCTGATCTTGTGTGGTATACCTCTTTTCTTCTCTTTCTCCCCGAAAAAATCCAACCTCCCATGGACACTCTTCCCCCTTTTATATGAAGGGGAGGGGGTAAAATCGTCTTTGAACGCATGTTTGGTTGGTCCTTTTCTGACCGGCACTGACAGGATTTCGCAAGTTTGCTTTTAGTTGCTCGCCACTTGTCCTTCTTTTACAGCCAAGTATCCATGACGCGGAGTTTTCATATGTCTTTTTCCCTCATGCTTATTCATTTCATACTTTTTCCGGGGGCTTAAATGGAACTCCCTATGCCTCTGGGTTCTGTGTTGATCTGATCCCACCTGACATCTTTTTGCAGGCTTTAACAGGGCACCAGGCCTGTTTGATCATACTGTCGGCTGTATCCATTCGGGTCGCGAAGGCTTCCTCCTCCGCAACTTTCCTCGGGCTTTTGCTCCGCTCCTTCCACCGGAGGGAATTTGTATTACGTTCCGACCGCTTTGCTTCGGCTGGAAGTATGGGCCTTGCTTCGTCTCCCATAAGGGGCGAGTTTGTTGGATCGAAATGAGTCTGTAGAATCATCGACAATGAGATTTTTGGTATGTACGTAGTTATTGTGGCGGAATTGATCCACCATATTGGACTTGGTGTCGCGCTTCGTTTTCCGGAGGGTCTGGGGTTGGTTGGGCCGAAGTGGGCTCGCCGGGCCCACAACAGTAGCCCCACATGGCTGCGGGTTGGTATTATCCTTCCCTCAGCAATGTTATAAAGGGCCCAGATTTACCCCTTATCTATCCGGGAATACGAAGGAAGGTCTTCTTTTTCACTCCTCTCTCCCCCCCTCTTTTTATATATATATTTATAGGCCGGAGTAGAGCCTCATGCCTTCAGGGCGAAGGGATAGGTTAAACGTTAGCTTTATCAGACCTCCCACTAAGTCTTGCGCGTAGCGGAGCTCCAGACCTTCTGGACGAGGGGGAGGGCTAGTCGTTAGCCTAACCAGAACTCCCACTAAGTCTTGCGCGGAGCGGAGCTCCAGACCTTCGGGACGAGGGGGAGGACTAGTCGTTAGCCTAACCAGAACCTCTACTGAGTCTTGCGCGGAGCGGAGCTCCAGACCTTCGGGGCGAGGGGGAGGACTAGTCGTTAACCTAACCAGAACTCCCACTGAGTCTTGTGCGGAGCGGAGCCCCAGACCTTCGGAGCGAAGGATGGGTGGGGCGTTAGCCCGACCAAGCATCCTGCTAAGTCCTACCCGGCGCGAAGCTACGGGCCTTCGGAGCAAAGGATGGGTGGGGCGTTAGCCCGACCAAGCATCCCGCTAAGTCCTACCCAGCGCGAAGCTACGGGCCTTCGGAGCGAAGGATGGGTGGGGCGTTAGCCCGACCAAGCATCCCGCTAAGTCCTACCCGGCGCGAAGCTACGGGCCTTCGGAGCGAAGGATGGGTGGGGCGTTAGCCCGACCAAGCATCCCGCTAAATCCTTATGTTCAATTATTTGGGACGCCAAACGAGTCTTCATTCATAAGGGCTTCAACTGTGTTATTGATAGAACTTTGTACATTCCTTGCCTTCGCATTTCATCGCCTACGGGTAAAACTTCTTGAGAGCGTATGTGTTCCACGTCCTTGGTATGTCTTCACCGTCGAGCATGATGAGCTTGTGTGCCCCCTTCGCTGTGGAATTTTGGATGATGTATGGTCCTTCCCATGTTGTCTCCAGTTTTGCGAAGGCTGGGGCAGCTTTTTTGAGCACCATATCTCCGGGGTGTAACTCGTGTCTTTTTACCCTCTTGTTGAAGCTTCGTGTCGAGGCCTTCGCATACGCCTTCATGGTCTCCAAAGCTTGAAGTTTCTGCTCTTCCGCTAGGTCACACATAATGTCGGCTTCCTCATAGATCGGGGTCTTGATTATTCGTAAAGATTTTGCATGGACTTCGGCGGGCGAGACAGCTTCTTCTCCGAAAACGAGCCGAAACGGGGAGAACCCGGTTGCTCTTGACGCCGAGGTGCGAGTCGCCCACAAGACATGGGCAAGCTCGTCGGGCCAGGATCCTTTCGCTGAGTTATAAAGCCGCTTCTTGATGCCATCGATAAGCAATCCATTCGCTCGTTCCACTGCCCCGTTTGACTGGGGGTGACCCACTGAGGCGAAGCAGATCTTTGTCCCGATGTTCTCATAGTAGTCACGGAATTTCCTGGAGTCGAATTGGGATCCATTGTCGGTCACAATCTGGAAGGGAACTCCATATCTGCATATAATGGTCTTCCACAGAAATCTGACGGCCGCATCTGCAGTTATTCTGGCCACTGGTTCCGCTTAGATCCATCGAGAGAAGTAATCGATGGCGATGATCACGAACTGAAGGTTAGAGCGGGCTTTAGGGAGTGCACCGATGATATCCATCCCCCATTTGGCGAAGAGCCAAATCGGGGGCACTGGTCTTAGCTCACCGGGGGCGCCTTTTTCTGCTTCGTCATCCATTGGCATGCGTGACAGTGATGGACTACTTACTCTGCATCTTGCAACGCCGAAGGCCAGTAGAGTCTCATTCGAAATACTTTTCCCGCGAGGCTCCTGGGGGCTTGGTGTGCCCCCACAAGCCCCTTGGTGTGCTTCGCGCAGGGCTTGCATCCCCTCTTCATGGGAAACGCAGCGGAGCCATGGGGCGCATAGGCCTCTGCGGAACAGGAACCCGTCAATGATGGCATACTTCTTTGCTCGCCTCTCCAGACGCTTCGCGTGCGCCTCATCATTTGGTGAAGCCCCTTCGAGGAGATAGTCGTATATCTCACTCCTCCAGTCCTCGCTGGTCGTATGAACAATGAGGTTTATCTGAGTGTGAATGGAGGTGGTGCGAAGCACCTCGAAAAATACTGTCGGAGGCAGGCTCTCTCCGGTGGTGGCGATCTTCACCAGTTCATCGGCTCGTTCATTTTGGGGTCGGGGTATCGCCTCAACAGTGAACCCGATGAAGCTCTTCTCCATCGTTCGGACCGCCTCGACGTATTTCTGGAGCTGTTCATCCTTCACCTGGTATTCTTTTGAGATGTGTCCTTGGATCAGATTCGAATCGGTGTAAACAACGGCCCTTTTCGCCCCCATGGTCTTCGCTTTCCGGAGCCCCAGCAAGAGTGCTTCGTACTCAGCTACATTGTTGGTAGGAGGGAAAATCCAGTTTCGCTGCGAACTTGGCTTCTTCTCCTCCGGGAGCTTTCACTACCGTAGCCACTCCCGCTCCACTTGCCCCCCACGATCCATCAGAGTTGACGGACCACACCACCGGGGAGTTGTCGTCGTCGTCGCGCGAGGGGGAGGTCCACTCCACCATGAAATCAGCTAGGGCTTGACTTTTGATTGCGGTGCGTGGTACTATGGTCAATTCGAAGGGCGCCAGTTTGACCGCCCACTTGCTGATGTGTTCAGTGCTTTCTTTGTTGGATAGCATGGCACCGAGGGGATAAGCCGTCGGTACCTTGATGCGATTAGCTTGGAAGTAATGGCGAAGTTTTCTGGAGGCCATTAACAGGGCGTACACCAGTTTTTCCATCTCGGAGTATCGCAATTTGGCTCCCTACAGCGCCTCAGAGACCAAGTAGACCGGATGTTGTTTTACACCTTGTGGTCGCACTAATACCACACTTACAGCATTCGGGCGCACTGCGAGGTACATCAGGAGCTCCTCACCTTGCTTCGGGCTTTGCAGAATCGGGACCTCTATAAGCCTCTGCTTCAACCTATCGAAAGCACACTGACATTCTCTCGTCCAAGTAAATGTGCTTCTTGAACGTAGTGCTTTGAAGACCAGTAGGCTTTGCTCCCCAGATTTTGGCAGGAATCGGCTGAGGGCTGCCAGCCGCCCCGCCAACCGTTGTACCTCCTTTAAATTTCTTGGTGGAGCCATGTCTTGGATGGCCCTTATTTTTTCTGGGTTGGCCTCAATGCCTCTCTGTGAGACCAGGAAGCCTAGAAGCTTCCCTGCGTCTATGCCGAAGACACACTTGAGCGGGTTGAGCCTCACTTTCTTCAACATCAGGTTGTCGAAGGTTTCCCGGAGGTCCGCAACATGGCTTTCCTTCTTCTCGCTTTTGACGATGATATCGTCAACGTATGCTTCTACATTCCTTCCGAACTGCTCGGCGAAGATCTTAGCGATGAGTCGGGCGAAGGTTGCTCCGGCGTTTTTGAGGCCGAAGGGCATTCGTATGAAGCAATATGTGCCGAAGGGGGTGATGAACGCTGTTTTGTCTTCGTCCTCCTTTCGCATGTAAACTTGATGATAGCCCGAGTAGGCGTCGAGGAAGCTCATTCTTTCTGACCCGGAGGTAGAGTCAACGAGTTGATCAATGCGGGGCAAGGGGAAGTCATCTTTAGGGCATGCCTTGTTCAGGTCCATAAAGTCGATGCACATTTGCCAAGCCCCGCTAGACTTCTTGACCATAACCACATTGGCCAGCCAGTCGGTATGAAGGGCTTCGCGTATAATCCCCGCCTGGAGCAGCTTGTCTACCTCGGCCTTTGCGGCGACTTGCCTTTCCACCGCAAGCTTCTGGAACTTTTGTCACTTTGGCTTCGCATCATAGCTAACAACGAGGGAGTGCTCGATGGTTTCCCGGTGAACTCCGGGGAGGTCCTGGGGCCCCCACGCGAACAGAGCTTCGTATTCTTGGAGGAGTTGCACCAAACGTTTCTCTTCGTCGGGGGATAACACGGTCCCAAGGGTCAGTGTCCTCTCCCCGCCCGGCCATAATGGCGCCTGTTTTGTCTCCCCCTGAGGTTGTGGCTTGGGGAGCCATCGACTACGCGGCATTGGCACAGGATCAACCTCCGAGACGCAGACATGTTTCACTTGAGGAGGGTTTTCCATGTCGATCTTCCTCGTGAGTGCCTGGTCCCGCCGTACCGTAATGATGCCCTCAACGGAAGGAATTTTCATGCATAGGAACCCGTGATGAATTGCGGCTCCCATGGTCGTCAATGAGCCCCGGCCCAAGATAGCATTATATTGGAAGGGCGTGTCCACTACGTCGAACGTTATGTGGGTAGTGACGCAGGCAGGTGGCATCGAGAAGGTGACCTCCAATTTCACCTATCCTAAGGTGCTGACGGTGCCCCCCCGAAGCCCATCAAAGTTACTTCTGACTTCTTTAACCGGTCTTGGGGGATCATCATTTGCCGGAAAGCCTCAGCAGAGAGGATGTCCGCTGCGCTTCCTCCATCTATTAGCACTCGGCGTACTTCGCAATCGGCAATGATTGCGGTGACCACCAAGGAGTCTTGATGCGGAAAATGCACGCCCATTGTATCTTCTTGCGTGAAGGTGATCGGCCCAAATTTCATCAGGAGGGGAATGGTCGGATTGATACCGACGTGATTGATTTGTCTCGCGTAAGCTTTCCTCTGTCTTTTTGATGAGAGATGCGACGAAGAACCCCCGGCGATGACGTTGATGATACGGCGGAGATGATTTACTCCCCCTGAAGAGGGGGGGTGTCGATGTTCGGCCGGGGCTGCTTCAGGTGGCGGAGGGCATACCCCAGCTTTTTTTCGCTTAGCTTCAAAGCGTCGATATCCCTCAATTACCTTGCAATGGATGGTGTCATGGGTGTTATTCTCACCATGATACTCGCAGTGGTACCGCCTCCGCATTTGTCCTTCCCCCTTCATCATTCGAGCTTCCTCGTCTTGTCCTTCACGGCCCAAGACAAGGCCTTGCCTTTGTCGCTCCGGTTGTCGATCGCTAACAATTCGACGATTGCTTCGCTCGTCAATGTAGTGTATTCTCCTTTCCCCGTCTCTTTTGGATGACTCAGTGTATTGTCCCTTCGCCCCAGCCCTGAGCGGGAGGTCCCCTCTCCCACGCCCTCTTTTGCGGGGGACCGGCTCCGGGTCTTCGCGCCGTGGCCTGTCATCCCTGCGGAGATTGTCTTCCTCCGCCCGCGCATATTCCCTCATTTTTGCAAAGAGTCCTTCCACAGTGTGCACCTCCTTACGCGCGAGCCTTTCCGCTAAGGGTCCCCTTCGTAAGCCGCATCGTGCCGCGTTGATGCTGGTGGTATCGCTGACACCTCGGATCTGACATTTAACTTTGGAAAAGCGCTGAAAATAACTTTTCAGGGTTTCCCCTTCGCGCTGCTTGATCGCAAATAGATCGCTTTCCTCTTTCATTCCATCGAAGTTGCCTTGGAAATTGCCTTCCAACTTACTGCGGAGTCGCGACCAGCTCGTGATCGAACCGGACTCCAGCGAGGAATACCAAGACAAAGCGATGCCTTCAAGCGTCAGCAGAAGCCCCTTCGCCTTAACATCGTCGTCTCCCCCCGCGGCCTCCACTGCCGTGTCGTAGACGCGGAGGAACTCCCTGGGATCCGTCCTGCCGTCATATGATTTGACGGTAGGAAACTTGAAGCTTGTTGGAGAGGGCCATTTTTTGGCCCGTTGCAGGATCGAAAGACATGAATATAGCAATCAGAGGGGGGTGAATGATTGTGCGGAAGCTAAAACCAAATTCTTAATCTACTAAATGTCCACCACAAAACAGAACCAAATAATTTCCTCGTATTCGACAAAAACAGAATGACAGAGGTTCGGTAAAACGCGAATTGCCAGAGATCCAACCGTTAGATTGATCTGAAATTTGGACACAAGAAACTAGATTCCAATACGAATCGAACCCAAAAAGAATCAGCTCGATCGGACTTATGGATCAAAATTTATGAACCTCGTAAGCTTGCTATGACAGAAGATGACGAGAATAGATCTAACTAGAATTGTAGATTGCCGAAAGATTTGAAGAACTTGATCTTTATTTCTCCTTTCTTTTGTCTAAAGTACTCCAAACAAAAGAGTACAACCCTAAAGCTTGCTCAAAGCTTGATGCCCTTCAACAGGAGACAACCCCTCCTATTTAAAGGAGCAAAACACAAGGAGTCATGAATACAATTCCTACTCCTAATCCTAGAAGGAGTCCCACTCCTAATCCTAGAAGGAGTCTCACTCCTAATCCTAGAAAGAGTATGTATTCAACACAACTCCACTTGGCCCAACCTGGCCGAGTACAACTCTTGCACGCGTATGGCAACCCTACCATACTCACATGACTAACACTTTGCACGTGAATGACCTCCTACCATTCTCACGTGACTAACCATTCTTCATGTGCACCATTCTCTTAGCCCGAACGTCCCGCATGACATCCTTGACCACCAAGACCTCAGTTCCCCCTGAACCTAGTCTCGAACCTCAGTTCCTCCATGAACCTAGTTCCGGTCCCGTCATCGACCACATTCGCCCTCGAGCAATACCTGCACATGAACAAACCACAAAACGATTTCGAGCACAAATCCGCGACTTGACTCACTTAAACCATGCAACCACTCACAGGAGTGCATTGCATTAAATCTTCTAAGAACACGATTTCAAAATACGAACCAAAACCTTTGCAAAAATCAAAAAGCTTTTCAAATAATCAAACTGATTTCAGATCTTTTCAAATAAAGAAACCAAAAAATAAATCTTGTCGAAATATCAAACTGGTTTCAAATCTTTTTCAAATACTCATCAACAAAATCAAATGGATCAAAAATAACGATCCTTCACCCGTAAGCGAAGATTGAGGGGGTTCGGGTCGTCGTCCTCCCTGATGGCCGTCGCATATGTTGGAGACAGCGCTTCGCGGCTCGGGCTTTCATCCTGTGATTCATCTCGCCCCCAGTCTTTTTGTTCTTGCTGGCGTCTTACCTCCGCCATGAGCTTTTCATTAGCCTCCATCAGTGTTCGCACGTTGAGGTCGAGCTCCTCTTGAGTCCTGGTTCCTTCTTCGATGGCCTCTTCGCCCCCATGAGTGACCTAACGACGAGTCGGATGCGCCGACGCTCCCACTTCATCTCCACCCGGAGTCGAGGACGTTCGGCCCGCAGTTGGGGGCCGTCGTTTCGGAGCCCGCTTGCGCGTCGCCGCTGGGGTCTTCGGCGGTGCAGCTCATACCGAGGTCTGCGATCGATTTTTGTTACCTTGGAGTCATGGCGGATCGCGAGACTGGCTCCTCATGGATCGCCTTGATCCTTCCACTCCCATCGTCGCCGCCGGTTCCTTAGATGTTGTCCCTTTCTTCGGTGGCATAGTTGCCGGGAGTTATTCCTTTGCTAGTCAGAGAGCAGTGGTTTCACCTTACAACTAGGGTTCCACACGGACGGCACCAGTGTGGCCACGTAGAACCACAAGGTATGATCTTGTGTGGTATACCTCTTTTCTTCTCTTTCTCCCCGAAAAAATCCCCCCTCCCATGGACACTCTCCCCCCTTTTATATGAAGGGGAGGGGGTAAAATCGTCTTTGAACGCATGTTTGGTTGGTCCTTTTCCGACCGGCACTGACAGGATTTCGCAAGTTTGCTTTTAGTTGCTCGCCACTTGTCCTTCTTTTACAGCCAAGTATCCATGACGTGGAGTTTTCATCTGTCTTTTTCCCTGATGCTTATTCATTTCATACTTTTTCCGGGGCCTTAAATGGAGCTCCCTATGCCTCTGGGTTCTGTGTTGATCTGATCCTGCCTGACATCTTTTTGCAGTCTTTAACAGGGCATCAGGCCTGTTTGATCATATTGTCGGCTGTATCCATTTAGGTCACGAAGGCTTCCTCCTCCGCAACTTTCCTCGGGCTTTTGCTCCGCTCCTTCCACCGGAGGGAATTTGTATTACGTTCCGACCGCTTTGCTTCGGCTGGAAGTATGGGCCTTGCTTCGTCTCCCATAAGGGGCGAGTTTGTTGGACTGAAATGAGCCTGTAGAATTGTCAAATCCAGACCCTCTGTGTATTCAGCACTAGTCCAGGATCACGCTAGTGCACACAGTCTCAACATTGGTAAATATCACAATCATACTCAACGAAATAGAAAGTACCTTAATTATAGTAATCAAATTGGTTGCTTAACCTTTAAGGTCAAGTTACAAAAGTATGCCTCGCAGGGTGAAAGTTTAATAAAAGAGAAATAATAGCAGCGGAAAATAAGATAACTTCGTGGCGCTATCCAGTATACCACAGGCAACTGACTGGGCTCGCTCCCTAGTGACGGTTCCTCTTGGAGCTCCTCCTCCAAAGCTGGTGTAGACTCCTCTTCAACTGATGTTGTATTGTGGCAAGGGTAAGTACTTGGTACTCAGCAAGTCATGCACAGAATGCAAGCTAATATTCTACATGCATGGCTTACTACAAAGGAATAGCTCATGGTTCATTTGCAGTAACAACATTTAACAAATAACATAAGTAGATTCGAAAGCGATAGAAACAGTGTAATATCAATAACTTTTTCAGGAGTTAAATAAACATATTTCCCATTCCTAATCCACATTTCCATCAACATCATCATTTAACCAAACCAAACCTCTCAAGTTAAGTTATTTTCAAGAAAAACTAACCCTTGACTGTAATCCCCGAGCAATGTCCAATACCGCGGACACGGCTATTCGAATAGATTTTACACTCTGCAGAGGTTATGCACTTTACCCACAAGATACAGCCAAACACCACAAGGGCGAGTGATCGTAACAAAGGCTTTCGGAAATGGCTAACTACGCAAGTGAACCTTTCCGGCTTTTGCCATACACCATCCCTTCCCTTAACAAAGGCGAAGTATGGGACCGACATACCGTTGGACGGGTACCATGCCATCGCACTGGTACGCTCCCCTTTCAAACTACACAAAGGGTGTAGTTGACACCCGAGGTATCACATGCAAGTTATTAGTAACTTACTCAACTAGGTCTGTCCCATTACGGACATGTGGTTGCACGATTAACTCAGTTCAAAGGCTTGCAAGGTTAAGTCCTTATGTTGACCAGGGCAAGACTACCCGAAGAACCAAACCAACACTCCCGATGCCACAACTGGCCCACCCGATCATTCTTGCCACATGCCCCGGTCGAAAACTATTTATCAAACCCCCAATTGATTACCATGCACCACGTGCCATCAACATCACAACACATGATACCTTTCGAAAACAGGTTCAATATATCATTACGTCAATATTAACATTTGATTGTCCAAAGTCATGTCATAAGCACGTAGCAGGTATAAGCAATATACTACAACAATCTAAATCCCCATGTTGGCAATTTAATAATGTCCAACTATTTAATCCTCAACTAGGGTGACAAGGGGTTCATGGCATTCAATTATCTATGTCAAGGTGGCATACAGCAACTAGGTAATTAACTAATCTCCCAAAATTAATTAAAGCATTTTATAATTGAACTAGCATGCAATAATTTAAATCAAATTAATTTCAAAATGGGATCAACATGGTCAAAGCACAACTTGCCTTCAAAGAATACTTGATCTTGGTCCTGAGGTGGCTCCTGGGTCAACACTTCACCTTCGAAGCCTTCGGGCACTTCAACGTCTACTCGTAACGCGTGCAAATAGCAATAAATGAATAAAACAGTAGACAAAAAGTGTCCAAACATCCAAATGAAGTCCATAAACAGAGAGAGCATAATTTTATGAATTTTTAGGAATTTGAATCGGCGAAATCGGAGTTAAAACGCAAAAGTTATAAGCGTTTAAAGTTTAAATAATCAATTAAATAATATTACAGAGAAAAACTTTGGTCTAAAAATTAAATAAAATTCACCATTAGGTATATCTCAATTTTATACAAATTTAGAAATTTGAATCACTCAAATCGGAGTTAAATTGCAAAAGTTATAAGCGTTTGAAGTTTCAAAATTCAAATAAACCAATAATCCGAATTAATTCATTTATTTTTATACTGAAAAACCGATTAATGACATCCGCGTCGAATTTCATTTTCCACCGAATTATTTTTCTATTGAAAAATCGATTTATTGCGTCACCCGGTCCATGGACTCGGTCCACGGCTCAGCTCGGGTCCACCGTGGACTCGATCCACGGTTCCACGCGTCACTGACATGTGGGTCCCTCGGGTGACGTCAGCGCACTGTTCGGCCGAGTGGGCTGACATGCAGGCCCCACCGTGATGTCAGCATGACGTCATGGTGCGGTTTGGCTCGGTCGCTGACACGCGGGCCCCACGTGACGTCCCCTACCGACGCCGGCGCGATCGTGGATCGCCGACCGCGACGGTCAGCCTCCTAGCCACGTGGCTAGATCTTGGCCGTTGATTTGAAAATCAACGGCCCAGATTGGATCTGGCTTAACGCAATAGGAAAACTACTCGGCTGACCCGAACCGTTCGATCTTGATCGGACGGTCAAGATCTAATCTAACGCTATAACGTGGGTTAACGCTAGCCGTACGATCTAGATCTAATGGCTGAGATCTATCCTAGTACGGTGCAGCTACGGCTACGTGGCACGATCTAAACCGTTGGATCTAGATCCAACGATTGGAAATAGATCTAGAGATTACAACGTGAGATCTTACCGTGTTGACGTGGACGGATCTGGGCCCTCGGATCTTGATCGGACGGTTGATGGAGTTCGCGAGGCAGCGATGGCGCGCAACGGAGCAGAGGGCACCGGAGACGAGGACGACGACCAAGGGCGCGGCGCTACGGGGCTCCTCCGGCGACGTGCGTGGTCACGTTCGAATCGAATCGCCTGGGATTCCAGGATCTCGACCTCCTTCTCTTGAGCGACGGCGGCGGAAGGTGAGGAAAACCAAAGCAAAGCCCTAGGCAACTACGGTGAGCAATAGCGGGCAGTCAACGGCGGCTAGGGCTAGGGCAAGCGGGGCAAACGGCGCACGAGGGAAAGGCGAACCTCGGGCATGCACCTGGGCTTTAAATGCCGGCCCCAACGTCGAGATCGACGCGGAAATCGCGGCGGAGCCGGTATGGGCGGCAGAGTCCGGCTCGGACACAGCTGGGCGACGTGGCGCAATCCCTGCCATCCACGTGGCACGACCAACAGTCGGGATCGCACGGGCGTGACCGGGTCTGGCTCGGCCCGCACGTGGGCGACGTGGCGCGATCGTGGCCGTTGGATCTTGATCTAACGGTCACGCGGATTTATGTTAGGTTGGAACCGGGTTCGGCTCGAACGCAGCTCGGGTCGGACTCGTGTCTGACTCGGGTTTGGGCTCGGTCGGATGAACAGTGCTAACCGATTCGATTTTCCAGTGATTTAAATATTCAATTTAATTCCTAGAAATTCATTTAATTCATTAAAAATAGCAAAACACTCAGAAAAATCCAGGAAAATTCTAGAAAATGTTTTGGAACATTTTGAACTCAAATAAAATATTTCCAACAAAATTTTATTTGCAAAATTAAATTCTTTAATTATTTCAAAAGGTAATAAATTCAAATAAATTCCAAATAAATCCCAGAAAATTCCAAAAATTCACAAAAGTGCCAAATCTTATTTAAATTCATGAAAAGCAAAAATTGGGGTGTTACAAGAATCCTTGACAATGAGATTTTTGGTATGTACGTAGTAATTGTGGCGGAATTGATCCACCAGATTGGACTTGGTGTCGCGCTTCGTTTTTCGGAGGGTCTGGGGTTGTATGGGCCGAAGTGGGCTCGCTGAGCCCACAACAGTAATACATTCGGATACCTGATAGGGCTTAATGTAATATCACCGTCAGGGTGTTGTCATATCAACTTTTTTAGCTTTTTGTCATATCAGCTTTTTCAGCCTGTTGTCATATCAGCTTTTGAATCACTGTTGTTTGTTTTGAAAAATCACTGTTCTTTGTAATATCATTGTCCGAATTCAGAGGATGCAAGGTTCGTGGCCTAGGTGGCATGAAATCGTCGTCATGTTTGTTATTAAAAATCACTGCTATTTGTTTTTTACAAAATTATTTGTCAGTTAATTTTGTTTGACATAAAATTCAAATCTCGTTGTTCCTCATTCTTTTTCGGTGTGCGACAAATTTGATGACAACATAGGTACATGCCTATGGTGAAGGAGTAAGTCACAGAAGCATACATTCTATGGCCATAGTTGTCGAAATAGGGCATGGTCAAATGGACAGTAGGGGTATGTTGGTTCTTGACGGGGTACACGTATGGATACCTTAGAGGGCTTATTGTAATATCATCGTTAGGATTCAGAGGACACCGAGGACGTAAGGTTCGTGGCCTAGGTGGCATGAAATCGTTATCATCGTCGTCATTTGTATGGTTCGGAGCTAGCCTTCCTTCAGTGCTGGTTAAACGTCCTCTTGAATTATTGCTTGAACGGCCTGTTGTAGTAGTGTTTGAACAGCCTGTTGCATTATTGCTTGAACGTCGAGGTCTAGGTGACACGAAATCGTCATCGTCATCCGTCATTTCTTAAGTTAGGAGAAAGCCCTCCTTCGATTGTGGTTGAATGCACTCTTGAACTTTCTGCTACAACAGTACTGCGTGGACCTCTACCCCTCCAGTTAGATCCTCTTCTGCGTCTTCAGCACAAACCAGGCATCACGCCCCCGCCAAAGAGCATATACATCGCTACGAAATGTGGGATATCTTTGTTCAGCAACTCTTTATCCTTCGGGAATGACTAACACACAAAATGAGCATACGAATTAGTGAACTTACGGATAATGCTAAAAAGATTAGTAGGGTAAACAAATAGAAAATAACTAACATTAATATGCTCTACATACTGATCAGGTTGCATCAGTACCCTATAATATCTCGTAGAGAAACCTATAGCAAAAGGGTGGATCAAGCGCTCGAGGTCGCGCTCTTTGCCGGACATAGAAGCTCTGGAAGTTCGCTCTAAGCGCGCTGCTGAGCTGCCTCTAGGAACGAATTGGCCCTTCATTCTGATTGAAGAGCCAAGTCCTAGCAGCTCTGTCAAGCACCGTAGGCAGGAAATCCGCCATAACTCCCTCATCACCTCCTGCTGCTAAAATCGTAGTGGTGTAAATGGAGAGGAATTCATCTGGATTCTGAGTTCTGTTGAACCTCTCAATGTGGCCAGGCTTGAACTTGCTCGGCCAAGAAACATTATGAAGAGTGAAAGGATCGAGGATGGACGCCTAGAGGGGGGGTGAATAGACGATTTACAATTTTCTAAAACAACGCAGCGGAAAAGAGATCGAAACTTCCGATATGGAGTCGGAGGTTCCGGTGTCTAATCGGAATATCCGATACGAGGTCAGAATATCCGATTAGAACAGAGTCTAGTGAATTGCAAAACTAATTACGCCTATACACAAAATGATTTTTACTCGAAGCTAGCACAGGCAAATATTAGCAACAAGTAGTAAAGCTAGCTTGAGAAATAATTAACCCTAGATAGATCAATTCAATACAAGATAGCAAAGTAAAGCAATAAGCACATGTAAAGAATTGACACGATGATTTTTTTACTGAAGTTCGGACTTCCTCCAAGGAGGTTCCTACGTCTTCGTTGAGGAGGCTCGGTCACACTTGAGCCGGGTTTTTTCCAACCCTATTCCTCGCCAAACTCGGTCACACTTGAGATTTGGCTTCACTTCTTGATTTCTTCCCTTTCGGAAGCGAAATCGGACCTTCAACAAACTTCTCACGGCACACCACACACTTTGGTTGCTCGTGAGCGACGCCTAGCCGTCTAGGAGCCTTCAAACTCCAAGAGTAACAAATCTAATAAATGGATGATCTTGAAAATGAACTCTAATGCTCAAGATATATCTCAATTTAACACTCTTAGCACTCAATCTCACTTCCCACACCTCTCTCAAGAAAGGGATCACAAAGATCAAAAGGGAGGGAGACAAGATGAACACTCAATCCACTCCTAATCACAACACTTGTGATTAGAGCTGTCTCTAGCTAATGAGATGACCAAGGAGTAACAAATGCATCACAAGGTATTCTCTCTACTCCACTAGCTCAACCTCTTGTTTAGCCCTTCAACAATATCCTCAACAACCTCTCTCAACCGGCCAAGGGGGGTATTTATACCCCACACCCAAAAACTAGTCGTTGGAACAAGAAAACTAGCCGTTTTACACACATCGGAACTTCCAATCCCAACATCGGAACTTCTGATCAGGCAAAAACTCCAGAACAAACTCAATCCAATAAACACATCGGAACTAAGATCGGAACTTCCGATGTATCGGAACTTGCATCGGAACTTCCGATCTGGGCAGAGAGGCACCTTTGCAGAAACCTTTCAAAAAGTTTCTAAGTCTAGATCGGAACTTCCGATCCAACATCGGAACTTCCGATCTGCCCAGAGAGTACCCAAAACAGAGAACTCTAGGAGAATCATCCAAGTCCTCATCGGAACATCTGATCCAAAGATCGGAACATCCGATCCTCACAGAGAGGCACTCTTACTAGAACCAGCTCGAAAAGTTTTTAAGTCTTAATCGGACTAACCGATCGGAACTTCCGATCCTCACAGAGGAGCACCTGAGACTTACACAACTTACCCTCGGACTTTCCGAGGGATCGGGCCTTCCGATCCCCTGATCGGAACATCCGATCAACACAGAGAGGTCCTAGACTCTTACCAACAAACCACCGGACTTACCGATGGATCGGAACATCCGATCCAGACAAAAAGACAAACGAACCCGGTGTACGTGATGTGTATTGTGTCTCTCATCTATTTAAGGATAGATAACACTTGAGCACAGAGACATTTCTAAATCACCAACGTTGCATCCCTCTTAATAGTACGGCACGCCTATAACTAGACACTCTATCTAGTTACCTTTGACGCCGCACGCGATCAATCCCCTTTGGGGTCTTTATAATCTTCAATCATACCTCATTTCCCCGGGATTGTCACTTTGCTCTCTCTTGAAGTCCTCATGATTTACGATCATCTTATCTTCAAGATCGTCACCCAGCTCTACTTCTCTTTTACCGGATCATCACTCGGCTCCCACAACATCTTGTTCATCTCCGCTTGATGAACCTTCTTTTCTTTTCTTCTCATCGGGATCTCCTCTTGACGTTCATCACTTCATGATGTCGTCCTTGTCCCATTTCTTCATCTTAACCATCATTGGACCTAACCTGGCTCAATCATCACTTATGAAAATAGTTAGTCCAAGATGCATGGTTGTCTCAATCATCCTTGCACTCAATTAACACATAATGAATGCCTCCATAATGATTGAGCACAACCTAAATCAATTTTAAATGAATAAATGTATTTGTGTCTTAAGTATATTGATGCAACTAATGCTTCGTTATACTCAAGAACTATCGATTATCCTTAATCGATCATAAGAACACCATCAACACATGATGAACATTCTTTGATGATTAAGAGATAAACAACCTCAATTTAAATGTTCATTTAAATTGATATGAGTATATAACAACTATACGAGTTTTCATATAGTCATGTTGATGGAAAGTAATGATCCATAATATGTGGAATGTATGGAAATGATCATTACTCTAAACCGTCAACTATAGAATAAACTCCACAAGTATATGTGCATACATATAGTTGACTTTGAACAAAAATGCACATATTCAATTTTACTTCTTTGGAGAATATCCTACGATACCATGAGTATACTACAACTAGGCGTGTTAAATATATACTCAAAGATTTAGTTTCAATGTCTTGATCCTTTATATGTGGTAATGAGAAATAGATCAATGCAATGAAACATTAAGTTAGAGTGTGAACTCCCCCTAAATGTGTGCATCCATGTAATATATGGATTGGGAAACATGATACACAGTTTTTGGTTAAAGCAGTGGAGAAATTTATACTTCAACTTAAATCCTAAGTATGCAATAAAGTAATGAACATTGATACAATGCATACCTTGGATTTTCCATTTTCCATCCAAATGTGAGGCTACTAAACATAAGCTCAATAAATATGTTAGTCTCATTAAAAATTAGATTTGTCAATGATCACCAATCATCCTTGATGAGATGAAAATAGTAATTACCTAAACATTAGTCTCATATTAGGATTTTCATTAATCACCAAAACCAACTTAATGGATCAACCTAATGGAGGTTGTACTTACAAAGAGATGCTGTGAAAGCCCGACACCTGAAAACAAGGGCGTCGCGATGGTCTCTTCGGTCATGTAGATCACGGCGATCATCGCTATACTGTCTTCTGACACGCGGACTAAGGCGAGATAAGACTTCTCGATGTTGATGTGACGGGGATCGATCTGAAGTGAAAAGCTCGGTACGCCCATGACCGTGACGGGCATACCTTTGACCCCGAAGGTCGCTTCAAAATCGTTCCGAGAGTCCTCGTGATACCGATCATTCCTCCCACGGTCTTCACGAGCAAGGCTTTGAGAATCACCGTGATTGGAGTGAACGGGGGTGTGATGTCGATATTCTCGGGAAACACTTCAGGCTTCTTTGTCACGAGGTGACCTTGAAGTCTTCATGCCGGCGGCGAGCTTTTCTAAGTCTTCTGCTACAACCGTGCCCATTGCTTCCAGGTCCACCAGTTCGGGGAAGTTTCGAAGATCGCGCACAACTGCTGCCAATGCTTGCAGTCGCTCCTCGCTTTGGTGAACGAGAAGAGGCGGGCCTGGCCAACGATCGCGTACATGCTCCGGTGTGTGATGCCCACGGGAGATCTCGCGAGCTAAGGATTTGGCCCTGGCGCTCGGTTTTTCACGAGCTTGACGACAAATGCTCGCCAATGTCCTGTTCAAGGATGCTTCCAAGTGATTCCTCGTCGCTTCATAACGGTCATGACGGGCTGCCCCCGAGTGCTCAGCCTCAGGGTCTTCTTCTCCTCCCGCCATGTTGACATCGCGGGAATGTGAGGATCGTAAAGGTGACATCATGGTGTCTCCTCGCGATGTAGTTTCATGATCGGGCTCAAAATGGTCAGGAATGTCTAGACCATTGTAGAGTCCATCATACTCCTCATCATCTGTGTGGGTATCACGCTGAGAGCGAAGGTACTGTTCTTGCGCTGCAGCCACCGGGGAAAAACTCCCGGTTTTGGTGTGACTCTCTGGGTCAGCAACACTGGCTACGCCCTTGTTGGTGTAGTACATGTCATCATCCTCGGCGCCATCGAAGGCATAGAGGTCTTGAGTATCCTGGGAATTGGGCATCTTCAGGGATTCTTCAAGAAAGAAGCTGCGTAATCCCCACAGACGGTGTCAGCTGTCGATGTTTGGGAAACATGTCCCCGCCGAGCTTACTTGTTGAATGAGGGATCAACAGAGCCCCTTTTCCGTGAAGGGTTTGCGTCTGGAGAATGCTCGTGGGAACAAGATACTCGGAAAGATAATGGACAAGGGTTTATACTAGTTCAGGCCTCTCACGGCGAAGATAATAACCCTACTCCAGTGATCTTGCTATTGGTATTGAACTTCTTACAGGAAGGTTCTCTCTGTGCTTGTGTGTGCGTACGAATTTTCACGTCTCGCCATCGTACCTTTTTTCTGGGCGGGGTTCTTATGGATTACAAGATATTTTTAATAACTGCTGCCGAATAATGCGTGTTTCACTGTATTAATCGTGGCCGTAACTGAAGCCTTGATTTCCGCCATGCTCCCCTTGTGGGCGAAACGGCTTTAGATCGTGGCGTAATTATCGCTATTAAACGTTGTTGGGTGAACACAATCTTCCGAACATACTTGAGGGCTTCCCCATCTTTGACAGATTCTTTCACATCTCCGAGCTTGGGCGCTTATGGACGAGCTTGTATGCTCATGGCCGAGCTTGTGTGCTCGTGAGCGAGCATTGGGCGTAATCCGATCGGTTGGACCCGTCGGCTAGACTATTCTAAGGTCTTCTTTGGGAACACCATCTAAGGGTGTGCATGGTCGGCCAAAATTGGCTACCAGGGTATAATAGCCTTTATGGAGATTTATCCAATCCCCGACAATATTCTATTTTCTCTCTTTTTTCAGGATTTAATTCTTCGGTGAATCTTTTGATAGTCTGTTCTTCTTCGTATGAACTCTGATTGAGTCCATTCAAATTTCTAAATTCATCTAAATTCAAGCTCTTTATTTTGAGATATTTTTTAGTTTTTTAGTTTTTTGGCATTTTTTTATTTTTATTTTCACTGCTAGTTTTGTTAGATGTTAAAGAGTCAGGAGCATTTGAAGATGAAGAGTTGATACAAGATAGAGATCAAAAGTTGTTCCAATATAAATTGTGCTTTGATCATGTTTGTCTATCATAACCATCTTTAAGGGTTGGCGAGCACTTCGTGTGAACAAATCGTGGGAAATCTACAGCAGATCGATGATCAAATCTTGGACACCCCAAAGTAATGATCACCGTCCGTAATGCCCTCATTAGTCATTAGAGGACAAACGGTGCATTTAGATCGATACCGCAGGCTGCGATTCAACCGCCATGGAAAGCACTTCATCCTCATTTTGAAGGTAGAGCCTGACGAACATAAACAAAGAATTGCATGCACGGTGTTAGTAGGAAAAACGGGAGGCTAAAGGTGTGTTTGGTTGCTTGTAATAAGTGATACTTGTATGAGATGAAAAAAGTTATCTATATGTTTGGTTGCTTGAATGGAACCATCTCATCCTGAACAAGCGATACAAATCTCTACTATTCTAAAGCAGCACTTGGTGGCAGTGGTCCGTTCTTCCCACGTCATTAATTGCCGCTTAATTGCCCTGCTTAATTGCCCTATGCAAGAAACGAAGCGTTGCTTTAATTAGCCAGCTTTCGTAAGAAACGAAGCGTTAAAGATAGATGTTTGATTTTGTGAAATAATTTTTTTTATTTTTTAATCTTTATTTTTCGTTATCAATTTTGTTTTTCGTAGCAACGCACGGGCATGTAACTAGTTTATTTAATATTCATCTAAAATAATGGAATCAAATGGTACACAACCATCCTATCCCGTTTAACCTCATCCCATTAACCAAACACACCTAAATTTTTTGACATGACAACCAAAACTGAGCTGTTAGTCAAGCAAACCAGACCAAATTGGCGAACAGCGGGAACAAGATTTCAATTCTGGGGTAAATTCAGATGAAGAACAAACGCAATACAAGCACAAAAAAAAGAGAGCAAGTAGGATTTGAACCAACGCCCTTTCGAACCAGAACATTAATCTGACGGCTTAGACCAACGCGGCCATCTCAAATTTCTATGCAAAATAAGAGCACTTCGTGTGATCATCGTGGGAAATCTACAGCAGATCAATGATCAAATCTTGGACACGCCGAAGTAATGATCACCGTCCGTAATACCCTCGTTAGAGTATGTACAATAGTATAGACAATGATTGTCTATAATATACTTCTATATTATCTATAGACATATTTAAAGACAACTCATACAATGAGTTGTCTATATAGTCGTCTATAATAATCTCTCATATAACCAATAGACTTGTCTATACAATGGTACAAACAGTTTAAAACCGTCTATAAGACCATTTATTCACGAAAGGACGACTACTCTCTCTCTCCTCCTTCTCTCTCTTCCACCTCATCAAAAATCTTATGTGACATCTCTAAAAGATAGCCGATGCCCTTAGGGCATATATAATGGTATATATGTCAGCTGTCTATAATGTAGCTCCATATCATCTACAGACAGCACTAAAAATAATTCATACAATGGATCGTCTATATAGTTATCTGTAATGGTCTCTCATTCAATTAACAGACTGTCTATACAATAGTACACAAAATATAAAACTGTCTATAAGCTATCTATTAAATAGTATACAACAGTCTTCTCTCTCCTTCTCTCTTCTCCACATCACTTAAAATTTTACATATCATCTCTTATAGACAGCTCAATGTAACCATTACATGCCCTTAGTCATTAGAGGACAAACGGTGCATTTAGATCGATACGGCACGCTGCGATTCAACTGCCATGGAAAGTACTTCATTCTCATTTTGAAGCTAGAGCCTGACGAACATAAACAAAGAATTGCATGCACGGTGCTAGTAGGAAAAACTGGAGGCTAAGGGTATGTTTTGTTAAGGGATAAGGTTGAATGGGATATGATGTTGGTCAAGCAAATTAGACCAAATTGGCAAATAGCGGGAACAAGATTTAAATTCTGGGGTAAATTCAGATGAAGAACAAACGCAATACAAGCACAAAGAGAGAGAGAGAGAGAGAGAGAGAGAGAGATGCTGAGAGTAGGATTTAAACCAACGCCCTTTCGGATCAGAACCTTAATCTGACGGCTTAGACCAACTCGGCCGTCTCAACTTTTTTGGCAAATTGGGCACTACGCGTTTTTAATTATAACATAAAAAAACTCGATATGATATAATCCTTCCATACAAACCAATGTAACAATCCTATCCAAAAATAAGCAAAGAAATGTAAAAGGCAGGTCATTCATTAATCTCAAGAGTCTCTCCAGAAAATGCCAGCAACGACATACACACCACTCATCCAGTTTTACTTCTTCTTTGAACTGGTCAAGAACAAGCTTTTTTATTTTGTTGTGCATTGCGTCTGTGTACGGCAGCTCAAGCACAAAATTTTGGCATCACAACTACGTACTCATTACAGTCCCAACTCCGGAAGGTCACCAGAATATTTATATGGTATACATGGATGAGTAACGGCCAATTTGATCTGCTTCATGGTATCCGAAACACTGGCCAAGTGTAGTCATAGTGTGCATTATTCCAAACTCTGTATTTAACTGAAAATTGACAGCGCCATGGCATGTAAGTGTGCATCATGACCGCAGGGAAATGTTGACTCGAGAAGTGACGGTTTGCTCATCGAGACAGTAGAGAGCATCAATGAGATGCACCCTAAGAGAGGCAGGTCCCTTGGCTGACTCCATCCCGATCTCTCCAGCCAACCCAAAGATGGCAAGAGCACATGCCGTTGCGACAAGAGCATCTGAAGGATCCACAGCAACAAAGGCCGCGATAAGGGCGGTCACAGCACACCCCGTCGCTGTGATCTTCTGCATCATGGCCACACCGTTGCTCGCACCAACGACCTGCTCCCCATCGGTGATGAAATCAACAGCTCCGGATACTGCAACAGCAGCCCCACTGGACTGTGCCAACGCTTTGGCGGCTAGCACGGCATCCCGTGAGTCGTGTGAACTGTCCACACCCTGCAATATGATCAGAATTAGTGCCATTGGCAACAAGATGGAATGCAATCAGCAGTGTAGGTATGGTATGTGTTTTGCAAATCTTGAGAAAACCGAGAGATAAGGGAGGTCTAATCATCCTGAGACCCCAGCAGGAACTAACTTGCGTAAGGAAAGGTTGACCATAGAGAGCACAAGTACCTAATCATTCTGAAATTTCTTGGTGAATGGATGAGATTGGTGCGTGGAGGCAACAAATCTTTGGTGATTTATACCTTTCAAGCCTTGACTTGGTCTATTTAGCAAAGAATGGATCAAATGGTGGCTGAAAAGAAATTTCCCCAGTAAACTATTAACGTTAGGTACAAAACTTTATCCTATATGCAGCAGTGGAGTTTACTGTTGCAGGAGGAGGAATACGCTAAGGTGGAAGCAATTGTGGCTTGAAATGAAGGAATGGGCGCACACCTTCAAAAACCAACAATCCCAGCCAGCGGCTGCAACATCTATTGCTGAAGACCATAGTTACCAGAAATGTGGGATTTGGGTTCACGGTTCACCACTTTTTCTTCCATTTTCCCCTGCGAATACAAACCTTGTACCCTAAACCGGTTCAATTCCGACAAATCCAGTTCCCGATTCGCCGAAGTTTACAGCATATCCAGTACCTATGCTCAAGACTAAGTGTTAGCTTTGTTAGTTTCTTTGTTGTAGTCTGGCAGATTTTGTTTGTTCTCTGTGTTACTTCTATAGTTAGGCGGGTTTGTTGTTCTGCCATTCTCTTGTTCTGTACTTATGGTGGCTAGTGTCCCTAGCTTGTTTGGAACTTTTGGGTTGTATCAGACTGCTAATTTAACTACAAGATTATTTAGCTAATTCTGAAATTAGCCAGAAGATTTGACAGTCAATATAAAAGGATGGTGATAGCAAAGGTTTATACGGGGTTTTAAGATTGTGAGGAGAATGTAGATATCATTTCTTTTCAATTTCATTAACTGTTTTCTTAACAAACATTCAGCCAACTGTTGGCAGCGTGCTGCAATTCACAATCAAACAATCGATCCATCTGTTCTAGTTCAGATTTTGTTAGTCCTTGCTTGGAATGGAAATTAAAGAAAGAACAAGGTACCGTACTTTGAATGAGGCGGCGGCGGCGACTGAGCTGGAGGCGAGGGCGAGGATCTCGGAAGCGTTCCCCCTGACGACCGCAGGGCGGAGGGCGAGGAGGGAGAGGCAGGCCTCCATCCGGAAGTCTGAGGCCGCGGCGGCCACGGGGTCGAGAACCCATGGGCGGCCGGCGGAGGCGGCGGCGCGCATGGAGGGGAGCCAGTCTTCGGAGAGCGTGCCGACGTTGATGTAGACTGCGTCGCAGCGCGGGGTGAAGTCGGGCACCTCGCGGAGGCAGTGGAGCATGGCGGGGGAGGCGCCGGCGGCGAGGAGCGCGTTGGCGGCGATGTCCATGGAGACCAGGTTGGTGATGCACTGCACCAGCGGCGCCTGCGCGCGGACGGCCGAGAGGAGCGCCCACGCGCGCCGACGCCACCACAACTCCGTCCTCTCCTCCTCGTCCATGCCTACGGCTGCGGCCCAGGAGGCGCGCCCGGCAAGCCGGTGGGTGACCGGTGACGCGGAGACCCTGGGGAGGGTGGTGAGCGGGGGGTTCTGGAGAGACACAGGGAGCTCCGGCAGAGGACAGGGCCGGCGGCGCTGGGACGTCGGAGTCGGGGAGGATGGGCGGAGCCGTCTCTTTCTTTTCTTCGTGGCAAATCCATAAATTTCTCTTTCTGGAAGGAATAAGAGCGAGGTACGGATACGCGCAAGCCACGCGTCCAAATTGCTAGACAACCTCGCTATAATAGTCCGACGTTGACTAATAAATTTAAATTGGAGAACAGAGAGGAGGGAGAGACACAATATTAGGAGGAACTGCTCTGCTTTATTATTCTGATTGCTTGTATACAATGGGGTGATCCACTGCCTCCTATTTATAACTTACAGCTAGGGTTTCAGAAGAGTCCACATAGACCACGCTCGGGCCGAGTTTTCTAACACTCCCCCTTGAACTTTTCATCGCGAGATGCATATGCCTCATCAAAACTCCAGAAAAACCCAGTGGAAAAAATACTCGGAGAAAGAGTACATAGCATACGCTTGCTGTGTTGCACGGATTGCCTCATCAAAAACCTTATGTAAGAAAACTTTAATGAAAACTTACTAAGGAAAAGAGTACAATCCACCCAAACTTCAATGTTAATCTTCTAAATTCACGTTGGGTACTCAAACTTCATGTTCGAGATTTATGTAGGAGTATGTGAAAATTCTCCCCTTGAAATATGCACTTCTCTAAGTATCATCATCCCGATTCCTCTAACGCATCTTTCAAAGGAAGATGCCAGGAGTGACTTAGTGAACAAATCTGCGAGATTTTCACACGATTTAGTGTGCAGTATCTTTATCTCGTTCATCTTATGCATTTCATGAGCATAAAAGAACTTGGGATTGATATGCTTCGTGAGGTTACTTTTCACATATCCCATTTGCACTTAAACAACACAAGCTGCATTATCTTCATAGATAATAGTGGGGGTTTGTTCCATGTTCAAACCATATGACTTCTAAATGTGGTGAACCATTCTTCGAAGACATGCACATTCTCGAGAGGCTTCATACAATACAATGATTTTTGAGTGGTTTGTCGACGTCGAGACAAGTGTCTGCTTAGACGACTTTCAAGAGATTCCTGTTCCTCCACAAAGGAAAACATACCCGGTTTGTGACTTGCCAGTATGCGGGTCCGATAGGTATCCAACATCGGCATAGCCAACCAAATTCAATTCATTGTTTCTTCTGTAAAACAAGCCGAGATCTTTGCTTCCTTCGAGGTAACGGAAGATGTCCCTCACCCCTTTCCAATGCCTTTTGGTGGGTTCTGCACTGTACTGTGCTAGCACATTCACGGCGAACGCAATGTCCGGCCTAATGCTATTCGCAAGGTACATGAGCGCTCCAATTGCACTCAAATATGGGAATACCGTTTCCAAGACTTCCTCCCCTCTTCTCTAGGCATGTATGGGTCTAGGTCTGCTTGGAGTGGCCTTCCGACCATTGGGGTCTTTGCGGGGTATGCCTTTTCATAACCAAATCTCTTCAACACTTTCTGCGTGTAGGATGATTGGTGTACCAAGATTCCGCCTTGGACATGTTCAAGCTGCAAGCCTAAACAGAACTTGGTTTTACCCAAGTCTTTCATTTCAAACTCAGACTTCAAGTATGAGCATGCTTCTTCAATTTCTTCATCCATCCCAATTATGTTCAAGTCATCTACATAGACAGAGATTATATAAAATCCATTCGGGGATCGATGTATAAACACAAATGGAAAATCTTCACTGTTCGTGTAGCCTTTCTTGCAGAGAAAGTCACTCAAGCGATTGTACCACATTCTTCCTGACTGCTTTAGTCCATACAGTGATTTCTCCAATTTCACACTGTATAGATTTCTGTTTGCTCTGTCTTGGTTCGGGATAGGTATACCTTCTGGTACTTTCATGTATATCTTTGAATCAAAGTTTCCATACAAATATGCTGTAACAACATCCATTAGCTTCATTCTCAACTTCAAGTTGACTGCCATTGAGATCAAGTATCTAAAGGTAATTCCTCCCATGACCGGAGAATAGGTTTTTCATAATTAACCCCAGGACGTTGAGTGAAACCTTGAGCGACAAGCCTTGCCTTGTATCTTACAACTTCATTGTTTTCATTCCTCTTCTGAACAAAAACCCATTTGTGACCTACGGGGTTTATATGGGGAGGTGTATGGCACACAAGCCCAAACACCTCTCTTTTTTTCAAAGAGAATAACTCTGCAGTGATTGCCTTCTTCCATTTTTCCCAAACGAGCATTTTCTTACACTCTGCAAGAGATGCAGGCTCGGGATCATGATCAATGATCGTGGCAATCTTCTTTGCAAAGTATGCATCGACATTGGCTGTTGCTCTATTAATTGATTCTCCTGTTATTACAAAATTTATGGCCATTTCATCATGGTGTGCTTCATGCACTTCTACTTGCTCTTTACTGCTATTTTCCATTCCAAGAGCAAGTTCCTTTAGTTTTTCTCCGCCAATGTGTACGCACACATTATTTCTGGTGGCTTCTTCCAATGGAAGATTCAGATCTGAAATTGCCTTTTCCACAGGCTTCTTTCCAGTGCCAGGTCTCAACTGGCTCCCCTTCTTGCTTTGGGGCATTTTCGTGATTGGCTATAGTAAGTCCTCTTGCCCAGTTTTCCCCAAACGTCTCCGGGTACTTTGGGTTTGAGAAGCCAGATTTCCTATTCTTTTTCTTTGAGGCCTCTAAACAGGATGAGGGATACCTTCTACTTTCTTTGGTATTTCCACCCTCTCTGGTGCATTTCTTGCTGGTACATGCGACTTAACCACGCTCTTCAGATCACAAAAATGATCAAGCAGTTCATTTGCTAAATTCTGCAAATCAATTATCTTCTGGACTTCTTGATTTGCTTCCTTAGTACGAGGATCATTTGTGGGGATCCCAGTGGAATGCCATATTATTTCCCGGTATTTTTCATTCAATGATTGATTCTCTCCCCCTAATGACGGGAAACGGTCCTCGTCAAAGATGCAATCAGCGAATCGGGCTATATGCAAGTCTCTAGTCATGGGTTCCAAATACCTGATTATGGATGCACTCTCATAACCAATGTATATCCCAGACTTGCGGAGAGGGCCCATTGCAGTCTGCTGTGGGGGTGGTACATGCACATATACCAAACAAACAAATTTTCTAAGATGTGAAATCTTTGGGATGACCCTTTGCACTAATTGCATAGGTGAATGGATGTTGTAGGCCGATGGTCTATAATTGATGAGTGCTGCTGCGTGCAGGACTGCATGTCCCCAACAAGTGTTGGGCAAGTTACAACTCTGCAAGAGTGGTCGGACTATGAACTTAATCTTCTTTATTAGTGCTTTAGCTAGTCCATTTTGCGTATGGACGTGCGGTACAGAGTACTCGACAGTTATTCCAATCGCTGTGCAATAATCATCAAATGCCTTGGAAGTAAATTCGCTGGCATTGTCCATTCAAATGGACTTCACGCGATGATCAGGAAAAGCATTCTTAATTCTGATGATCTGCGAGATCAGCTTTGCGAATGCATGATTCCTTGTTGACAACAAACATATATGCGACCATTTCGAGGAAGCATCAATGAGCACCATGAAGTACCGAAACGGTCCTGACAAGGGCTAAATCGGGCCGCAAATATCCCCTTGAATGCGTTTCAGGAATGCAGGGATTTCATGTTGCACTTTCATAACAGAATGTTTAGTTATTAATTTCCCGGTGGCACATGCATGGCACATAAAATCTTCATGATTCAGGAAAATTTTAACATTAATGCCATGACCCTGTGAGTTGTTAACTATGTTTCTCATCATTCTAAGACCAGGATGGCCTAATCTACAATGCCATAAAGAAAATAATTCAGAGCTTCTAAAGACAGTCTTCAAAGAAGTGTACACTGCGGGTGCATTGATTCTTGTATAGTACAACCCAGATTCATATGAGGGATATTTTTCTAATACCATTTTTCCATATCCGCGTGCTTCACAATGCATAAGAATATCTTTAAAACTTAAGAGAGTGCAAGTTGATTCAGGGTACAAGAGGACTTCTTCAATTACCAAAATTGTACCCATAGGCAATATAATTGTGGCTCTTCCAGAGCCTATTATATGCGTATCGCTTCCTGCGATTGTCGTAATCCTTCCAGCGTTCTTCGTGATCGTCTGGAAGTATTTCGACTCTCTTAAGATGGTATTTGTTATGCCACTATTAACAATGCATATTTTCTCTATTTGGCGCTACACGATTTTTTTTAAAAAAATAATTCTAATCAGATAGTGGCAAAGTAATTCAAACATTGCTTGCAAATATAGAATACTGGAACAAAGAATAAACTGCATATTCATTCATGAGAAAGAAAATGCTCTTTTAGAGTTTACAATTTATTATTCAAAATTCATTAACAACCACTGTTCTGTAGTTTGCAAACTTCAGACGAACCCAATCTTGCTGTGCTTGGTGCAAGATGGTGGACTTGAGCTTCTCGAACCGCTTCTGAAGTACAATCCATAACTCAAGTGCACTCACCTCAGCCATACATTCATTCTTTAGAGTGGCTGAAAGGTGATGCTTGAGAAAAAGGGCGAAATTTGATCGTTTTGCTCGGCAGAAGGTTGCGTGTCCTTCGAGGACCCTAAGCCGATAGCAGCTTGGAGCTTCTTGCTCGCAAGCATGATCTTCGCATTTGATGCCCATGTGAGATAGTTCTGACCATTCGGGGTCAGTTCTTCAAACTCACATTTGACAATGCCAGGTATTCGCATATTCACAAGGTTCTTTCATTATATTACTTCGTGTAATATAATAGAGTGCGGTTGCAAGATTCATAAATGCATAATTAAATTCTCATGAATTTTCAGTAAACTAAGGAATGCAATGAATACAAGATTCATAAATACAAAGATTCATAACTACAAGATTCATAAATACAAAATTCATAAATGCAGGATTCATAAGTACAAGATTCATAAATACAAAGATTCATAACTACAATATTCATAAATACAAAATTCATAAATGCAGGATTCATAAGTACAAGATTCATAAATATTCATAAAGATTCGTAAATACAGCTTCATGTAAGTATGTGATCGGCTTCGTGCAAGTGACCAGATTCATGTGCATAATTGACTTCGTGCGATCGGCTTTATGCATGCGATCGAATTCATGCGTATGATTGACTTCGTGTGATCGGTTTCATGCATGAGATCGGATTCATGCGTATGATCGACTTCGTGCGATCGGTTTCATGTGCGCGATCGGCTTCATGCGATTGGCGTAGCGCGGCTTCATGCACGCGGCGCGGTCAGTTCCATGCGCGTCGGCCTTCCTAGCGTGACGGTGGCCGCTTCGTGCGGCGTGCTTCATGTGTATATTAGAGAAAAAAGGAAAACTCAAATATACATAAAGCAATAACTGCAATAAGCATGGAAATATTCATAAATACTGCAAGAGAATGCTAGAAAATGAAAACCAGCTCCAAAATTTTTCTAGAAATTTCTAGCTATTTTTCATAATTTTCTGAAAATTTTTAGAATTTTCTGAAATTTTCTAATCAATTTTCTGAATTATTAATCAATTTCTTGAAAAAAATCCGAAAATACATAAACAAATCGGGGGAGGGCAAAGGAGTAATTTCCCCTACCCTCCCCGTGCCCAACCGGTTTCAAAACCGCAGTGAGGTTTATGGACTTCATGTCCATGCTTCCTTTTCCATGCCCAAGCTGATCTGTTGCTTCATGGCGAGTTTAGGTCGGGGTGGCGGTGCTGGCCGGGCGGTGGGCAGGACGGTGGAGCGCCACCGGGGCCGGTGGCCGGGGGTGGCTTGTGCGGTAGGCCGACCCACGGCGATCGCAGCTGAATCGGGCGCGAGGTGGCTCGGCGTGGCTTTAGGCTCTGGCCAACCGGACTAGCGCAGGCAGGAAGCCTTACGGCGTTCGCCGCGAGGAGGTCGGGGCCGGCGGATGGGCGGTGAGCCAGGAGCCTTGGCGCCGACTCGCAGACACGGCGAGCCAAAGTGACGAGCGCGCATGGCCGGCAGAGGCGCTGCGGCGGTAGCGGCGAGGTCGGGAGAGGCGCGTGGCGCGCCATGAGCACGGCGGGCGCTGTGCTGGTGGCGCTTTGTGCACTCTCCAGGCGGCTTTGGGTCGGCTCGGTGACTTCAGCGGTGCGGCTCTGGTGGCGCTTCGTGGCCGGCGCGCTGCGTGCACGTGGGGGCCGAGTCGGCGGCTCTCGGGGTGGCGATGACGGCTTCGTGCCGTGCAGCGGGTGCTAGCCGGTGGCGACGCATGGCTTCGAGCCATGGTCCGATGTTTTGCGACCGGTATACAGTAGCTACGATGGCTTTGTGCCGTTCTGTACTTTAGATGCATTCATATTGTATACTGCAAATCAAATATTCACCGTGGATTAGTAGCTTCGTGCTACGTAGGTTAGATGCATGCTGAATACATACGAGCAATTATATTCAATCCCCGTATTCTCACCTTTCTCACCTTTCAATCCGTTTGTCGGTAGAACGTCGTGCTGATAACGTGTTAGACAACCTCGCTATCGAATAGTCCGGGGTTACCTAATAGATCTAAACTGGAGAACAGAGAGAGGGAGAGAGACACAATATGAGGAGGAACTGCTCTGCTTTATTATTCTGATTGCTTGTGTACAATGGGGTGACCCCCTGCCTTCTATTTATAACCTACAGCTAGGGTTTCAGGAGAGTCCACATGGGCCACGACCGGCCGAGTTTCCTAACACAAATCACGGAGAAAGCCGATCCAACGGCTGGGGAACGGAGGCCATGCGAGCACACTGGCAACGTCTTTTCCAGGAACACCGGCAACGGCTGGGGAATACAAAAAATTTTAGCCACTTATTTAATTAATTTCATTGAATAGCAGCTGAACAAAGACTAATTTATTATCCTTTGCAGATTTCTTATGCTTCAATATGGGCCTTGCCCTTCTTGCATTGAGGATAACTGTAGAAGTGTTCAGTTGGACAGGTAGTGAAGCAATGACTAAGGTCCCGTTTGGCAACTTAGAACTGGATTGTTTCTACTAGATTCTTGAAGAAACCCAACCAAACAGGCTAAAGTTCAGAATGACTCTCCTTGGATTGTTTCTTCTTTTTCCACTCTGTGGCCGAATCGGTCTCAACCCCGTTCCACCCGATTCACAGAATCCTATCTGAAACGTTTCTACCAAAAATCTGGAACCGTTTCCGAACCGTACCAAACAGGGCTAAAGCTATTACCTTTTGTGGTGCATTGATTCACCTTGCTGTTGCAACAGACCAGGCTGAGTTGAGGCAGTTTGTTGCAAAAGATCTATTTTCTTCTATAATAAAGGGTTTAGAGAGGTGATTTTATGTTTTTCGTTTTAAAAGTTATATAAATATTAAAGCATGATGAAGGGTAGATGATGATTACTTACTTCTTTGTTTGCTTTAAGTTTTATATAATTTATACTATGAGAGAAGAAAGCATAGAAGCACTGTTCAAGAGATTATCTGTTGAGTTGAATTCAATTACGAGTGCAGAGCTTGTTGGACTTTGTCGAGAAATATACGTTTGTCTGTCAGATAGAGATCCTGTACCTAGACGGGTAATTTTCTGAGATATATAATTGATTCAAATTGATTACTATACGAAAAGATGTGATTTAAATATCATGATTTTAGACTATCTCCAGCAGCTTCCCTTCAGCCCTCAAATCCCTTCGCGAACAGATCCCAAGTGCTCCAACGGATTCCCTTCACGATTCCCGTCGGATGGAAAATGGAGAGAGAATCTATCTACAAAGGGATTCTCTCTCCAATCCCTTCACAAATTCATTTGAGGGGAAGCTGCTGGAGATGGTGGGAAATAAAGGGAATGAATATGGAGAAGGGAATAGGGAAGGGAATGGAATGAAGAGAAATTGCTGGAGATAGTCTTAGATAACTACTTGTATCTCCGTAATAGTTGTGCTGTTACTTTTTAGACCTCGAAAGATGTGCCGATGGTATACAGAAACAATGTACTATTACAATTTTGAGATCTATAGGTAATTGCTTATAGTAAAAATAACTATGCCACGTATAGCTGCAATGGCCTAAATAGACATGAACATGTCCAGTTACTACTACAGAAATGCTTATATTAGACGCACCATCACAGACGGTTTTCAAAAATCGTCTGTAATATACAACATCACAGACGATTCTATAACCCAACCGTCAGTGAAACTATCACAGACCGTTGTTAATTAAACCCGTCTGTGATTAGACCAATATCACAGACGGTTTTGTATTCAAACTGTCTGTGATACTATTACAAACGGTTCTATAAAAAAACTGTCTGTGATATAAAGCAATATTACAGACGGTTGTATCTTAAAACCGTCTTGTGATCTAAGCACAGACGGGTTGTGTTTATAAACGTCTGTGATATTGTTTACATCAAAGACGTTTCGTGTTTATAACTGTCTATGTACTGCATTCGAACATTTTGAAAGAAATGGAATTTGATAACCACTGTAAAAGCCAAGAGTACATAACCATTGCCATTTTATAACATAAAACATTAGATTAGAATAAGTATTAACAATATATTATGGCGTGGCCCGATCACCAGTTGTCATCGTCGATGTTGCTCCACGGTGGGTTGTCGTCGTCATCGTCATCGTCGTCGTCTTCATCGTCATCGTCGTCGAAGTCGATGGGGGCAGCCTGCTCCTCCTCATCGTCATCGTCCTCCTCTGAGCTCCCCCAGCGGATGGCGTAGGTGGCCTCCTCCTCCTCCTCCTCCTCTTCCCGCTTGCGTTTCCCGCATAGCGGCTGCGCCGGGGGCGGTGATGGTGGAGCGGCGCCGGACGAAGCAGAGCTTGTGGGAGATGACATTAACTGACGAGCGGGAGAAGGAGGAGATAACGGCGATGTAGGAATGTGTTCGAATTCGATGCAGGAATGTGATTTAATAGGCGGCCGGAATTGAAGACGCAGTGAGAAACGAAGAGTTCTCATTCAAAGACGCAGCGAGAAACGAAGAGATGCGCGGGAAACGAAGAGACGAGACGTTACAAACAAACAAGCGTCGCTGTACCTATCATAGACGGTTTTATATAAAAACCATCTGTGTAACATATCACAGACGGTTTTTATATAAAACCGTCTGTGATATAGTCATATGACAGACGGTTATAACTCAAAACCGTCTGTATGAAAATAAGCAACCGTCGCTGTACCTATAACAGACGGTTATAACTCAAAATCGTCTATATGAAAACAAGCAACCGTCGTTGTACCTATAACAGACGGTTTTAATTCAAAATCGTCTGTACGAAGCTCTATATAACAATGCGGAAAGAAGGACCCCCAAACCCTAGCCTTTCATTTGTGAGCGCCAACGCCAGCCGTCCTCTCGGGTGCCCCGCTTTGCTGAGGTACGTTCTTTACTTGATCGGGGATCGATGAAGGAAAGAAGTGCGACCGTGTGTATGGACAGCGACACGCTGAGGGAGATGACGGGTACGTCTGTGGAAACAACCAAGGCCGACACGCAGTATAAGGAAGAAGAGGATGTAGACACAGTAGGCTGTGGCTGCTGCATCCTCCTCTTCCTTATGCTGCGTGCCAGCCTTGGTTGCTTTCACAGGTGTACCCGTCGTCTCTCTCAGTGTGTCGATGTCCATACACCTAGTCACACTTCTTTTCTTCAGTGATTCCCGGGGGGACATCACAGACGGTTCTGTTTCGAAACCGTTTGTAAACTACCATCACAGACGGTTATGTTTCAAAACATCTGTGATATAATTCATACCACAGACGGTTATAATTGAAAACCGTCTGTATAAAGCTCTATATAATGCTGCGGAAAGCAGGACCACCAAACCCTAGCCTTTCATTCATGAGCGCCGACGCCGCCGCTCCCTCCCCCCCCCCCCCGCGGCTCCCTCCTCGATGCCGACGCTGCCTTCTCCCACATCTCCTCTTTTGTTGTAAAGTTTTCACCATCGAATTAACTTCCTTTCATTCATTAATCATTGTTGTTGTACGTGTTCCAGGGATAGATGAAGAAAAGGAGTGTCTCCATCCCACACCGAAGAAGACAACGGTGGTGACACCTTAAGGAAGCAACCTAAACAAACTCGTAGCATGAAGAAGAAGAGAAGCACAGCCTATTCTATTGATCCTGACACACTCTATTGTATCATGATACGGTAGAGTGTGTCATTTGCTTAGCAAATGACACACTTCAGTGTGTCAGTATCAATAGAGTAGGCAGTGCTCCTCTTGTTCCTCCTGCTGCGTATTTGTCTTGGTTGATTCCTTAAGGTGTTCCAATCGTCTGCTACTTAGCATCACAGACAGTTCTGTTTAGAAACCATCTGTAAAAGTTATCACAGACGGTTAGTAACTAAGAACCGTTTGTAAAAGTTTTTATCACAGACGGTTCTATTTTAAAACCGTATGTGATATATCCTATATCATAGTTGGTTTTTCTCGGTAACCGCCTGTGATATCTCCTGTATAAAACTAATCCTCGAGCCGCTTCCTACATTTTAGGGTTTCGGGATCCTTGAGCCACTTCTTGTGACTGGCGGCGGCTGTGAGGCGATTTTCTGAAAGGCGACCATTGTTTTTGAAGAGTGGTTGTAGATTCATTTGATTTTGTTGATCTAAGGTTAGTAATGTGTTTTAATTACATTTTATTCAACAACTAGCTATAGCTTGATCATAAGGAAGGAATTTGATGATTTTTTTAGATCTAGCTTGTACAACCATGTTGTTTGATCTAAGGTTGTTGTGATGTAAGGTAGTAATTGCATAATTAATTTAAGAATGTATGCTTATGAATACCTGGCTGTCAAGGCCCCAAGTTTTAAATTTTCTGGGACCTCCGGAGTGTCCGGATCAACATCCGGAATGTCCGGACTCAACCCGGAATGTCCGGATATATTTTCCGGAGTATCCGGATTGCCCTAACCGAGCACCCCAATCCGGAGTGTCCGGACTGAATGTCCGGAGTGTCCGGGTTCACCGTACCGAAGACCCCAACCCGGAGTCTCCGGGTTGAACGTCCGGAGAGTCCGGATCGTGTGGGGTTTTGTATAAAAGTCTGATTTTTTGTGGTCCCCTCTCCATTCATTTCTTCCTACTTGCTCCCTCTTTCCGTGCTCCCCACCTTGGGCTCCTCCACGGCGAGCTCCCCACCGGCCGGCGACCTCCCGTGGCTCCTCCTTGATGGCTTCCCCATCCCGGTGACCTCAAGCTCTCCTTCAAGCTGGCGTCTTCCTTCCCCTACCCGGCTTCCTCTCCTTCTCGTTCCTCCTCCTTGAAGGTAAGCTCCCTCCTTGGACTCCCTATCTAGTGCCCTTGAGTTCTAGGGTTCCTTTGGGGTTGGGTTTGAGGTTGGGTTACAAGTTTGAGGTTGGGTTACAAGTTTGAGGTTGGGGTTGGACTTTGGGGGTGTTAGGGTTTTGGTGGGTGGTTGGTTTGGGGGTTGTTTTGGGCAATGTTGGGTGTTAGGGTGGTAGATCGGGGGTAGATACTATCATCCCTAAAGTTGGGTTGAGTTTTGGTTGGAGTTGCAACGAGCGAGATCCGTTCGTCGTGGGTTGAGCTAGCTTGGAACTTCTCCCGGCTTGCAAGGTGTAGAGAAGTCGTAGATCGGGCCCTCATGGTGCCGTAGGGCTTGGTGGTACCTCGATTCCTCGTGTTAGTTGGGCAAGATGCGCCAGGGCCGGAGTGTCCGGACCCCAGTCCGGAGTGTCCGCCCAGGCCGGAGTATCCGGACGCATATGGCCGGAATGTCCGGGTTAGCCGGAGAGTCCGGATAGTAAACCCGGACTGTCCGGGTTAGGTTGGTCTGTCCCGTTGTGAGATTTTGTTGGGGTGTGCATTGTAGTTGTTTCTTTCGTGTTGCATGCATCTCATTGTGCATTGTATCCGTGTAGAGAACGATCCCGCGGCGACTGACGTGGCCGTGGTTGAGGGAGTTGCCGAGGGGCAAATCGCTGTCGGTCCACAAGCAGAAGAACAAGGCAAGCACCTATGCATCTTGAACCTTATGTGTAATCTATTTTCGTGAATTAACTGCTTATTGGATGTTAGGTGTTGCATTAGGAATTGAAGTGTGGGATAGGCTAGATCCTGCTTGCTGCATGTACCCTTTTCCTTGTTACTTGAAGACACCTCCCTTGGAGCTAGATTATGGGTATTAATTGTGTCGTGCTTAGTATGCTTAGGAGTCGGGTTCGGGCCAAGTAGTGGATGGTTCCACTGCTTGTGGTTTACGCATTCTAGTCTCTGGAACTGTTGAAGTGGTTGTGTTGTGGAAAAAGGTATAATTGGAGACCGGGCGGGAGAATTGGGGCATTTGGGTAAGGAAACCCAAATGTGGTAGTCCCGCCTGAGTCGGCTAAGGACCGATCCGATGTGGCACCATGGCTTGGCACCAACTGGTTGGTCACATGCCTGATTATGGTAGGGTAAGCCCTGTTTTATCGCATGCTTACTCGAAGGACTACGACTTCATGCGGTTGGGCGTGATGTTGAGGGCGAGGCCTGGGCCGGCTCTCGAGTGGCCAAGCCGGGCTTGGGCTACCCGAGAGGGTGCTAGGTTTTCGGACCCATGAGGGTACTTCGGCGAGTAAGTATGGATGGGAGGGGGTTGACATGATGTTCCTTCGTTCACGTGTCGTGTGATCAATGCTTCCCTGCAGGGTTAATTAAGCGATTCGAATTGCCGCGCTCTCGGATATGAGCACGCTTGGTCACTGCTGTTGCACGTAGTAAATAACTTGAATTGAAGTTCGCCTTTGGGCTTGAGCTCGAAATGAATGTGGTTAATTGTTGTGTGGTTTGTTAATCGTTAACTTCACCTAGTGGTAGGTGCATTAACAACCGCACAAAAATTGAGAATTGAGTAGTTTAAGTAATTAAACAATAAGCGTTAAGCATTTCGCAACTGTTCTACTTTCAGCTCATTCCTTGCTACATCCAAATGCATGTCCTTTGGAGTCGGTCATATATGGACCACGGGTAAGACTTGCGAGTACCTTTTGTACTCAGGCTTCTGCTTTGTGGTTTTGCAGGTGAGGATCCCGCGGGGTGTGAGTTTTGCCCCTACTGCCTATCGGTGACCGGGCGGGGCACCGAGTAGAGGCTGTCGACACTCGTGCGCCCGGTAGTGTTAGGGCATGACACTACCGGGGTGTTTTACTTTTGTTGTGTAGTTTAGTAGGAGATGCTTTTGTGAACAGCTGTACCTTTAATTCTGTAATGGAACCCGTTTGCTTTTCGTCGGTCGTCTTTGTTGGTTGTCTCTGTTGGGCCTCTTTGTGCCGTGTGGTGTGTTCGTTTGCTTCCGCGTTTTTGCGTCTCTGGTAGTGAGCTTGGGGGCTCGATGCCCCTTTGTGCGAATTGATTGATATGGCATTGGGAACCGGTATGTGGGGATCCTGGGCGAGTGTTGAATCGCATACCGGGGGAATACCGTGATGGTTGTCGAATTGTTTGGATGCTCTTGGAGTTGTCTCGATTGGGCTTGGGTATTAGCACCGAAATCACCTCCGGTGATTTGTTGCTAGGATCCAAATCCGATGGGAGTAACCGTTCATCCAACAACTCGAGGACGATCTGGGCGGCTCCTCTCACTGGCGTACTTAATATTTGACATTAGGTGTTACATGTGTAGTGTAGATGGATCGAAGCTGGATGTATGCAGCGAACTGATTGAGTGTTGAGTACTTTAATGGCGTCTCCACCTTTAAAAGAGTTGTAGAGGAGGATATTTTTAATAAGGGGGAGCAATTTATGTCTTGTTCGTGCATTGATTGCAAAAATCTGAAGATGTTTCGAAACTCAGCACAGATCGAAGCACATTTGATTCGAAGGGGTTTCAAAAGGAGCTATACATGTTGGACCAGTCATGGCAAAGAGTAGAATATACAGGAAGCAACTAATACTGTTAATATCATCGAAAAAGTCAATGATATGTTGGATGATCATATTGATTATGCTTCCGATGAGGATAGGTTGTAGGATGATAATCTGGATCAGATGCTGTGCGACGCAGAAGGAAACCTTGATGACAAGGAATATGGAAAGTTCCAGGGCTTGATGGAGGACTCGGAGAAATCTTTGTTCGCAGGGTGCAAGTTGAAATACACAAGGTTGTCATCCGTACTTGAACTACTAAAATTGAAGGCAAGCAACGGTTGGTCCGACAAGAGTTTCACAGCGCTGTTACGTCTATTGGGGGACATGCTTCCAGAGGGAAACGATTTGCCGACAACCACCTACAAAGCTAAGAAGGTTCTTTGTCCCTTGGGAATGGAAGTAGAAAGAATACATGCATGTCCGAACGACTGTATCCTGTACCGCAAACAGTACGCAAACTTGCATGTATGTCCGATGTGCAATGCATCTCGGTACAAGCGTAAGAGTCATTCAGTTGCTGATGACGAGAGGATCGAGTTGGAAAAAGGACCTCCTGCTAAGGTGGCACGGTATCTGCCTATAATTCCCCATTTGAAGCGTTTGTTTGCGAACCCAAATGAGGCAAAACTGTTGTGTTGGCACTCCGAGGAGTGTAAGAATGATGGAATGCTAAGGCACCCTGTTGATTCCATCAAATGGAGAAACATCGATAGGAGCTTTCAAGAATTCGATGCGGATCTGAGGAATATAAGGTTTGGATTGAGTACAGATGGAATGATTCCTTTCGGTAACATGAGCAGCTGGCATAGCACTTGGCCCGTAAATATCTGTATCTAGAACCTTCCTCCTTGGTTGTCGATGAAGCGGAAGTACATTTTGTTTTCTGTACTTATCCAAGGACCGAAACTGTGACACTACGGAATGCCGAGACCTTATAATATGTGAATGTTGAGGTCAAAAACATTATGGAATGTGGATTTGGAGGTTAAAACCATACAGTTCGAGGTTTAATTGCGTTTCCGGGCCGATTTCGGGAGTTTGGGCCTCCCCGGGGGAGTTTGGGCCTAAGGGGATGAGTCGTGGGCCTTGGTGGGAGGGAGTTTGGGCCCATGAGGGAGGGAGGGACCAGGGTGGGCTGCCTTGTGCGCCCCCCTAGCCTTAGGATTTCCCCTCCCTTCCACCTCCTAGCCGCCACCCCCATGCACCTCTCCTCTCCCCATTGCGCCACCACCCCATCCACCACCTCTCCACCTCCCTTGCTGCCCCTAGGGGGGTTCTCCACCTCACCAACCCGAAGATCCATCCATTGGAGCGCTCCGCGACGAGGAGATCCGGTGGATTTGGAGCGAGGAAGGAGATTGCGCGAACCGGGAGGAGATCCGTTGGGTTTTCGTTCGTCGGGCGAAGGTATGGCCACGGGGATCCTTGGGGTTGGTCTAGGTTATGTTCTAAGGGTTAATATCATGTTTTTAGATCAATTGGTGGTGCTGTAATTGGGTAGATTAGATGAAATCTAGAGTATGACAAGTTCTCTGTTTCGAGCAGCATGAGCAGTCGACCTAGGGTTTCGGTTTTCGCCAATTTAGATTCGGAATTTGGTCGGCCTCCTGTTGTAGAAGTTGTAGGTAATTTCAATACCTTTCATTGGGTATAAAGAACGTCCAATTCCGCCCAGCAGTTTGAAAGTTATGCTCGTTTTACCGGATGTATTAAAAACTGTGACGTGATTGGAACAGATCACGGTATTCTGTAAATTAAACCACTTTAGAGTCCGAATCAGTCTTTCCATATACTTAGAAAAAGTTAGGAAATTTCCTAAGCTACGCGAGGATGTACTTGTTTAATTGATTCGGAGTCTTAGAACCCGAGTTATGCCTTTTGGAAGGCTGCTGTCCCGACGGGACAGAACCTCTGTTTTTGGGTTTTGCGAGTGGTTTACGATGTCGGGGTATAAGAGTGTTTGAGTACTGTTTTGTGGACATGATTGTGAGTGTTTGGTACCTATGTGCAGGTGGTGTGACCCCGGGAGTGACTTCTACTTCTCGCCAATCCGTCGCCCGTGGTTGAGGCAAGTGTATTGGAATGGGTAGCGGGTTGTAGTTTGCTAGATTGGTTGAGATTGAAATTGAATATATGATATGTTCACATGCCATGCTTTAATAATTGCCATTGATATGATGAATATTCTTATTATGTTATGATGCCATGTGTTAATGTACAAGTTATTTATGATATTGGCATGTTTGCATACATGGCATGATACATGGCCCGGGCGGTGAGAAAGTCATAACTAGTCCGGGAAAGGTCGGTGAGAAAGTTATGTCTATTCCGGAGAGCCAATGAGTAAGTCCTACATCGTGATTCCATCCACCACGGTGTATGGAAGCGAGGAGTAGGCACCCTGCATCTTCGGGATGGAAGGGGGGAGAGGGTGCACACCGACGGGTGTGTACTCAACCATACCGGTATGAGTTTCCAGGAGATATGTGCATCGCATTGCATTGCATTATATGAGGATGTTATATGATGATGATATATGATGATGATATATGATGATGTCAATGATATGCTTACGCTATGAATATGAGATGTGTATGATGTCGTATGTGAAAAGTGGTGATGAAGGTATTAGAATGTATTTTCTTGTTCCATTGCAATATACTTGCTGAGTGATGAACTCACGCTTGTGTTTATGTTGTTTTTCTTAGGTACCATGAAACCGGCATGCGGGAAAGGGAGCTAGTCACACGTCATCACTTAGCATCACACATATAAACAATGACATGTTCCTTCCTTTAAATTGTGATGGTTAATTTGTGTGCTTGGTTTCCTCATTTACTTCATTTGGCTCATGAGATGGTTGGAATCTTTATTCTAGTCTTATACTGCTGCTAGAACCTTTATTATTGATGATTTAGATGTCATTTTTTTATACTATATCCTGTGATCATATTGTTGTTGCTTCAATTCATGGAAAAACAAAGGAGATGTTGCCAAAATTTTCGGTTCTAGCATTTACTCCTTTGCTGTAATTTATCTTAATTTATGGTATTTAGATGTTGTTTAGCCTATGTTTGGTAGCATTCGGGCATATTAAATGCCGGGGGGTTACAGAAACAACCTGGGAACGATATTGATATGTACCTAGCTCCATTGGTGGAAGATCTAAAAACATTATGGGTTACCGGGGTACATGTATAGGGTGCGTACAAACGGGAGAACTTCACTTTGCACTGCCTGTTGTTCTGCACCATAAATGATTACCCTGCCCTTGGTAACCTGTCAGGCCAAAGTACAAAAGGATCCAAAGCATGCACTCACTGCTTAGATGATACTAACAGTGTATGGCTGAATCACTCCCGCAAAACCGTGTACATGCGTCACCGTAGGTTCCTTCGGAGGAATCACCCATATCGCAAGTTGAAGAAATTTTTCATCGGAAGGAACGAAAACGGTTTAGCTCCAAGGCCTTTGAGCGGGAGAGATGTTCATGATATTGTTAAGGACTTGGATGGTGCCCATGGAAAGGGACGTAAATCAAGTACTCGTGAGAAGAGCATGTGGAAGAAGAGATCAATATTCTGGGACCTACCTTACTGGGAGCAATTAGAAGTTTGCCACTGCATCGACGTCATGCACGTCGAGAAGAATGTCTGTGACAGCGTGATTGGTCTCTTACTCAACATTAAGGGCAAAACAAAGGATGGTATCAATGGATGACTTGACTTGGTCGATATGGGCATAAAACCTGAGTTAGCACTGAAAGAGACTAATAAAGGCCCTACGTACTTGGAACCTGCTTGTTATACTCTGTCAAAGGCCGAAAGAACTAAACTGTGCCAGTGCTTCCATGGTGTGAAAGTTCCGTCCGGCTACTCCTCCAATATGAAGAGACTTGCTTCGATGCAAGATTTGAAATTAAACGATATGAAGTCTCATGATTGTCATGTGTTGATGACACAGATGCTCCCTATCGCAATTAGAAGCATTTTGCCGGTCAAGGTCCGGGAGACAATCATGAGGTTGTGTTACTTCTTTAACACAATCGCTCAGAAGGTCATCGATCCCGAAGGACTAGATGCTCTGCAGGCTGAGGTGGTGATGACTCTATGTAATCTTGAGATGTATTTCCCTCCATCATTTTTTGATATCATGGTCCATCTCATTGTTCACCTTGTGACAAAGATAAAGATGTGTGGGCCAGTATTCCTACGTAGCATGTACCCGTTCAAGAGGTACATGGGAATTCTCAAGTCTTACGTACGGAATCGATTTCGGCCGGAGGGTAGCATTGTCGAAGCTTATGCAACCGAATAGGTCGTCGAGTTCTGCATCGATTACATGGCCTAGGTCAAAACGATTGGTGTGCCTCGATCTCGCCATGAGGGGAGGCTTCAAGGTATCGGGACCATCGGAAGGAAAGCAATCACGCCTGATTCGGTTGCGTATGCTCGAGCCCATTTCACTTTTATGCAACACATGGCTGTAGTGTCTGCCTATATTGTTGAGCACAAGCAATGTATAAGGCAAGAGAATAAAACACGACAGGAGTCTTGGATCATGAGACAGCATAACCTTCAGTTCAACAAATGGTTGAAGGAGCGACCCATCACTGGGAGCTCGTCAGAAGACACGCTAGCATGGTTGGCAAAAGGAACACTTTTACAGTTGTTACATGGAAAGGGTACGACTTAAATGGGTACATATTTTATACGAGGGATCAGGATATGAAGAGCACAAACCAGAATAGCGGTGTCCGCATAGATGCGTTCAATACCACTGGGTTGACGAGAAGCTCGTACTATGGGTTCATAGAGGAGATTTTGGAGCTTGACTACGTACTTTTCAAGATTCCCCTATTTCGGTGTTGTTGGGTCCATCTCCAGCATGTGAAGGTCAACAAGTATGGCGTCACTACTATGGACCTCGAACGTGTCGGATACCAAGATGAACCATTCGTACTCGCTAACTAAGTTGTTCAAGTCTTCTATGTAACCGACCCATCCAACAAGAAGCGCCACGTAGTTCTTCAGGGAAAAAGAAGAATTGTCGGAGTTGAGAATGTAGTAGATGAGGAAGAGTACAATCAATTTGATGAGTTGCCTCCTATCGGAAATGCCATCATGGTCCCAAAAGAACAAACTGAGGATAAAAGCTACACACGCGTCGATCATCGTGAAGGGCTGATTTTCATACAAAGGAATAAGCAAGTTTAGTTATGAGAAGTTGTCATCATGTTTATTATTTTTCATGTGTAATATTAAAATGCTAAACTTGTAATCAAGTGGATGATCATGTACTTCGTATATATTATTGTGATGAACTTTGAACATATGTCTGACATATAGGCTGAAATATATTTCTCATTGTCGGACAAATAATATCACAGATGGTTCTATTATATATAACAGTCTGTGATATAACATCACAGACGATTCTACTATAGAACTGTCTGTGAAAACAAAACATCACAAACAGTTCTATTAAAGAACTGTCTATGAAAACAAAACATCACAGACGGTTCTATAATAGAATTGTCTGTGAAAAACTAAACATCACATACGGTTCTATTATAGAACTATCTGTGAAAACTAGACATTACAGACGGTTGTAGAATAGAACCGTCTATGATGTACTTATCACAGACGGTTCTATTATAGAATCGAAATAGAACTGTCTGTAATGTGTCCTCTATATAACACAAGTCCCCGAAAACCCTAGCCTTATTGGACTTATCCCCTCCAGCCCCCGCCCTTCCGGTGCTTGTCCCGCGCTCCCGGTGCTCGTCTTGCCGCTGCCCTCCCGGTGCCCTCCCTGCGCCCGGTGCCCGTCGCGCCCCCACTCGGTGCTTGTCCTGCCCCCGCCCGGTGCCCGTCGCCGCCCCGGTCCTCCCGGTGCTCGTCTCGCCTCCGCCCGGTGCCCGCCTTGTTATTGTTCTTATGCTTGTTCTTGTTGTTGTTGTTGTTGTTGTCAATGAGATGCTCATGTTGTTGTGAATGATATGATTATTATCTCGTTTGTCTGTTGAGTGGATGTCCGAGTTTTAGGGAAGGTGCTGCCAAATTTTTTGGATCGAGTTTGTCTGTTGAATGGGCTATATAGAATTTTGGATCGAGTTTAAACAAATGCAGGGGTAAAATTTTACAACCAAAGTATATGCCAAATTGGTACTAACAGTCAAGTCGAATATAAGCATAAAGATATGGATAAACAACATTTTTTCCTTTGCCTGTTTGCTCTAGAGATCAACCATGTTTTCCTCCACTATGAAATGATGAAACATAGTGATATAAGCAACAATCATGGATGAAACTCGGACAAACTTAAGTTTTGTTATGAAACAAATGGATGCAAAAGGTAGCTATGTCATGGAGGATCTATATACAGTTAGGAGAAAATAACCTTCAAGTAAAGGAACTACGGTTTAAAATCATCTCTAGACAAAACTCAGATTAGATGGACAAAGCAATAATCATGGATGAAAAGATATATAGTATTATGTGTTCTCATTACGTGATAGAATTGGATTATATGCATAAAAATCTCCAAAGTACTATAAGAACCCTAGAGCCCTCTAGAAACACATTTTGGCCAGCCAAAATTGGTGAGAAAACATTAAAGTAGTAAAATGATTAAACTTTGACTGAAAACAATGCAGTTTGCGAGGAAGATGAGTTTGAAATTTACAATTAAACTTTGTCTGAAAACAATGCAGTTTGCAAGGCCTAGAGCTTGCACAACATGTTGCTTGTTAAAAGCAAAACCATAATGGCCTCTGCTGACAATAACACTTCTCTCCTTGCTATGAAATGCTGCTCACAAAGTTAAAATTCACTCTAAAATGAAATGTTGCTCACAAACTTATTCTCTCCTTGCAATGAAATGCTCCTCTTACCTTATCTTCTATAAAATCACTCTAATTTGATTTTATATGTTCTTCGCTTTTAGTTCGCCTGAAACTATTTTAACTTACAAAGAAGATGATGTCCTCTAATTCGTCGTCTCAAGGCTGTGATGAGCTGCCAAAAGGAAAATTGACCTGCGGTGCAAGAGGAGCAAACAAAAGGCCAACAGACCGATATACCATCACGGTGATCGATCCAAAGGATGGCTCCCCTACAGAGCTAAGAAAGGCAGCGAATGCATTCCGGACAATGTGCGGGATAGTCGCACAAGAACGGGTCCCCATCACGATATCATCCTGGAAGTCGCTGACTGATGAGACTCGCAACGCCCTGCTGACAGAAATTCTTTCATCGTTCAACATTCCAGAAGAACACTCTTGCCTACTGCAATGGTATGCACTGCTAGTGGCAGGAAAGGCGTGGAAGACCTTCAAGAGCACGCTTGTCAATGAATATGTCAAGAAGGATGTGACTCCATACGCTAAGTACGGGTTCATTGATGAGGACATGTGGCAGAGTTTTGTCGAGATGAAGACGACAGACGAATTCGTGCGTCAAAGTGAAGCGCACAAGGTCTTGCAGGCAAGGAACACTCACCCCCACAGACTCGGCACTGCTGGCTACGTGGGGAAGAGGTCACAAAGGGATAGGGAGGACGAGGAGGCTTCCTCGCCATTTCCATCGATCGTAGACCAGCGCGCCAGAGACTGGCTAAGAGCGAGGTCAACTGCCACGTCTTCCACAACCTTCTCCTTTAAAAACCCGGCAGATGACGAAGTCTGCCAACTCCTGGTAATACATAAATTGAGCTACCAATTTTGTAAGTAATTAGTCCATGACTTCATATGTGAAACAACTTGTCGGGATCTTGCAGGTAACGTTGAGTACACAATCAGGCGAAGGCTCTTTTTTGCCAGACAGGGAGAGAGATGCACTGTCCATGGCCTTGGGAAACAAGGAACACCCTGTTCGTACGCGAGGCAAAGGGATTTTTGTTCCATGGAAAACTGGATTCCCAGACGACTCGGACAAATACCGAAATAAGAAGAGAACTAAAGCCAAGCGCGAGTCAGTGCTTATAAAGAATTTGGAGGTCAAGTTGAGAGAAGAGTTGAGAGAGGAGTTGAGAGAAGAGTTGAGGGAAGAATTTCATGATAGGTTAAGAGGCCTCGAGGAAAGGCTCAATAATCAAGAAAGACAGACTGCGCAAGCCCCAGAAGTATTTCTGCAAGTCAGCCCAACTGCCCATAAGAGCAGCTGTGCATCTGCCCCTAAAATGGATGAACAAATTGGGAATTTTCCTGTCTGTGCCATTAAGGTACTAATAATATATATCTATTCAATGCTCCATAGATATAGTTGTTGGACACATTAGCTAATTGTGTACCGTTGTGTAGGAGGCCACGCGGTGCAATCTCCAAGTGAGAATTAACAATGGCTCCATTCCTCTTACGACTGCTTGGGGGATCGCATATCCATCCACTGAGGGGGCGATGGTGCATGGTACCATGATAGCACTGGGTTTCACGAAGGTCAATGTGGACGGGGTACATGATAGTTTCAAGGTCGTCGACCTTCAGAAGCCGCCAAGCGACGAGATTGTGAAACTGGGGGATGCCATTGGCACATTCATTCAATGGCCCAGCAGCGACATCTCCTTGGTCGGCCCTGAAGCCACGCAACTAACACAACGATCTGAGTCGCTTGTTGCATTTGATCAGTTGGTTACCAAATCATCAGTCCTACCCCGTACTCCACTTGATCAACAAAACTTTGAATACTTTCCTGCCCATTCCTCTCCCGCGAAGGCTTCGTATAGTAGAAAGAAAGGCAAGGGCAAATCGAAGATCACGAAGACTCTGGACTATCCCATTGCCCCGTTGGCCTGACAATACACGCTAGGAGAGCCTTTAGTGCCGGAGGACCGCATAAATTCACTTGGTATATCTTGCTAACAATTGCATTTTTGGTACATGAAAGAATGTAAAAAGCCAGAGAAACAACGTGAAATAGGTATCACGATTAGCTTCAAGTATGAGCATCTATTCAATGATTTAGGGAGGGCTTCTTCGTGGTCGATTTTCTGGACTTGTTCCATCTCTACAACCTCGACGCCCTTGACGCCACGCTCTTGAGAGCCTGGACATTGTAAGTGTGTGCTATCACAGTCTACATTCGTCTAATTAATAGCGATAAATGTTCGCCAATATATATATATATATATATATATTTGCTTTTGTATATATAGAAACATGATACTTGAAGCGACAAGGAAGAAACAATCGGTGGGTTTCCTCGACCCACATATGGTCTCAATGCAAACAATGAATGAAGATATAAAAGCGGTCGAAGAATACATCAAACGGGCATTGTTGGCACAAAAAGATAAATATTTCATACTTATACCACATAACCCAGGGTAAGTGCAACACTACTTGCTATACTTTGGTTTGTACTATGCACAAAACTCAGTTTCTTTCATTGGCCATTGTGATATACTTGTGTAGGTTTCACTGGGTTCTAATTGTTCTTGAACAAGCCCAAAACCATGCTATGTACCTTGACTCAACACATGGCAGCAACCACGATTTGATTCCTTTCGCAAAATTACTAAGCAGGTAATCACTTTTCCTCCGTAGATAACATTGGTCATTTAAGTTGTTCCAGGTTTATGTTGCTCTTGGAATGGCTGAGCTAAACTTTTGCAATCACGTAGGGCGTACAGAGCGTACAAGGATGGGGTGAAACTGCAACACGATTTTAACTTTTCGATATCTGCTATACACAATAATCCTATATCAAAATACGTAACAATGTGTCTAGAACTAACTTATTTCTTGTTTGCAGTGCCACCAGCAGGGTCAGGGAAATAACCTATGTGGATTTTATGTTTGCCACAACATGCAACTCAACCTCGAGACCAGAAAGAGCGCTAAGGTTGTAACTGCGTTGAACAACAACGATTTGATCAAGATTTGAGGGCAACTTTGTTTTTTCCTTGTCACTGAAGTCATAAATAAAGATGACGCGTACCACGCTAACTTGTAACAACTGCAGTTGTATAATTGCGGTTATTCTTGTTTGTACACTTCACATTTTTCTGTATTTGATACGATTCATTGTATTGTCACCTGCATTTTCTGTATTTGATACGATTAATTGTATTGTCACCTGATATTATCCTTATTACAATTTTGCTCATCTTGAATGCAACTGCCTTGCTTGTTGGAGTAAATGTTCTTCCATCATGCCTACTGATTTGTTGTAGAGCTATCTGTATATCACAGACGGTTCTATTTAGAAACCATGTGTGGTACTAACGCACAGACGGTTCTCATTAGAAACCGTGTGTGACACTTCAATACCACAGACGGTTCTCATTAGAAACCGTGTCTGATACTCCCTTATCACAGACGGTTCTCATTAGAAACCATGTCTGATACTTCAATATCACAGACGGTTCGAATTATACACCGTCTGTGAAATGCAAGTATCACATACGGTTGTAATTCGAAACCGTCTGTAAATTTCACAGACGGTTTCGAATTACAACCGTCTGTGATACTTGCATTTCACAGACGGTGTATAATTCGAACCGTCTGTGATATTTGTTTTCACAGGTGGGTAGAAAACTGTCTCTGATGATCTCTTTCATCACAGACACATTGTTACTGACGGTTCACAAAACCGTCTGTAATGACGTTTGTGAACCGTCTGTAATGATATTTTCTGTAGTAGTGAATGTTGTGTAGTCACCTAACCTAGCAGTGATTATACGGTATAATCGGCCTATTATGCAGCATAACCGGCTCGATTATGCACATAATTGGCTAATAGGTAGGGGCACCCGTTACTTGTATATGGCCGGGCATACGGCCTAGTAGACCCATTTTTAAAACTCTGCATACAACTGTTATTGTGGTCTTTTTTTATTTGAGTACAACAATTCCTTCCTGTATGGATATTAATATGTTGAATGACATGTACTGAGTGAGATTTTTTTTATATCATTGTCTATGTTTTTCAGGATTATTTCTTGTTTATTTCAATTCTTTTCACCATGCTACCATGTGAATGTAGGTTATTTTGCTGAGACCTTAGAAGTACACCGAGTATTCTATGTTGATCATCTGTACTTCGGATTTAAGGTTTGTTTTGGTTTGTGTCCTTAATTTGCATACTCAAATTTGGCAAGTTTGACTTTATACAACCAATATTTGGTTCACGACCACATTTGTGGCACATGCCGCACATCACACTTTTGCCCTGTGACCCACTTGTAGCATAGAGATCAATATCCCCTTAGCCTTAGATAATGCTATCATCATAATCATTTTAACTTTAGAGTTCATTTTTTTCTAATTAGTTCTATAGTTTAGTTCGACAGCATTAATACATAATGAAATAAAAACATAAATTTATATATTGAAGTGGAATGTTGGATAGCTGCTCAATTGCGTTTAGACCTTGCTGTGACAGGGGGATATTTGCTGTTTATATCTCATTAAAAGTTGATAACACGGAAACAATTGAAGGGACCCGAGTACAGTTCAAGAGAACAAATGCTTAACTTGGCGTGTTCTGGTGCTTTGTCTACTGACGTACCAATGACTCGATTGATAATTGATTGCTCTTTTAATAGTAGGACATCTTAAGAGAGAATTCTTTAATGTGTGGATATCCATACAGTTTAACTTTGAGCATTGAGACTAACAGAAAGTGCCTTGCTTGTAGGTTCTTCTGTCCCTCCCACACATGAAGTAGGAAGATTTGCAAACATTTGACGAGTCTTTGAGTACAACTGCTAATCTAAAAGAGCAAAAGCTACATATGCGAAGCTTACTTCTACTAGCTACAGGGAACAAATTGAGAGCTCTTGTTGCTCAAAAGATCACTAATGTTATTAGCAATGTTACAAGTGAGCAAAGTGACTCGCATTTCTTGTATTTTCATTTCATTATTACATAATGGATGCATGAGTCACATTCCATGAGTGTATAATGTGAACAGAGTGGTATAATTTTTTTTCCTTCAGCCACATTTGTTTCATAGTCTGTTACTCAAAATGGGGTTTAATTGACCCAAATGGTGATTATTGCACTTGAACCTGATAGCATTCTTCCCTCAACTATATGTACTCCCTGTGAAGTACAAGTGAATTTTCCGTCTTTCCTTATCAGCTTAAGCTTTTCAGTGAGCTGATTGGTGCATACAACTCAATTCTCCCTATAACCTCTATAGAATTATATCTGTTATTCACCATGCAAAAAGGGCTACTTTGCTGTGAACTAAATGTAAAGACTTTGAGCTTTTCTTCGTACTGTTATGATAATTTTTTGACTAGCCTGTTTTCCATATAGATTGAGAACTTGCGATGTGATGCCATCCTGGGTTATCAAATAACCAGAGCTGATTTGCAATTAGATTATTCTGTTGTACACTAACAAAACGTTGCTTTATTTGACATCCAGCTCAAAACCGGGTGTATTATCGCGAGTGGTTATCCTAGTTTTAGGGCTTCCTGGACCAGGCGTTCGGTTATTCTGTTGGTGATTTGAGGGAGTCAAGGAGTAGGTGGAGTGAAGACTTTATTCTTTATTAAATCTTCCCCACCTAGTCAATTCCCTGTCTCTCTCTCCTCACTCCCTCCCCATCTTTTCTTTTTGGCTGGCTTCCCCAGCCCCCAGCCAAAAAGGCCCGACGTCCCTGGTCGCCCTTCTACTCGACGCCCTGGGTAGCTCACCCTGTCGGCGCCCCTGTGCCACCCTACCAGCGACCCTTGAGGCCCTCTTGCTCGACGGCCGGTGCGCCTTCGCCCCCTGCTCCGGCGGAGCGCCCCCAGGCCGGCGCGCCTCCAACCCTAGCCGCCCGAGCTCCCTGTTTTTCCCCGGCCGATGGCGCCTTCGGCCAGCTCCGATGTTGCCTCTGCCCTTCCTTGGCCGCATCGCCCCAGAGGCTTCCTTCCCTGGCCGGCGGCAGATCTGCACCTCCTGAGCCGGCCAGTGCCCTCCCCGAGCCGGCCATCGAAGCCTCCTGCCGGCCCCGGCCACCGCCGCCACCATGGCCTTCCTCCTCGCCCTGGCAGCGATCCCCCTTGTCCTCTTCTGTGGTGAGCACCCCGTCACAAGTTAAATTGAAGTGTTGGTTTTATTGTGCATGCTAGGTGTTCGTTGAAATGCTTAAAAGATATCTTAAGTTGTATCATCGATTTGCATGAAGATGTTGCTCTCTCACTTTTAGTTTCTCTGGATGCCGACTTCTAGTCTGTGATTAATGGTTAAATTGTGATGCTCTGGTTTTAGATTTAGGAAATCTGTGCTTGAATGATTTGCGAATACATGCTTATGGCTAGGTTGTTGCGGTTAAATGAACTGAGTAATTGTTGAATTGCTACTAGTTGGTACTTGCTGATCTCGAATGCATTTTGTAGACCATAGGAAGCTACTCTAATGCAATGATTGCTTATATGTCTGTTTGAGGTTCCCCCTACCGATTAAATGTTGTTTATATTGTTTTGCATCACTGATTTAGGGATTGAGGATAAAAACATGCTAATAGACCTGTCATTTTGTTGGATTGTTCACGATGTTGGAGAAAATGAGGATCTTTCTTGCTTAATTAAAATGATATGCTATTTGTTACAAATATGTTAATGATCACATTGTTTGTTACAAGAAAAATGAATGAAAAGCAGTCTGCCTTTTTGGTTGAATCAAAACGCATTAAGAGGTTCTATCTGTTTAGTACTAACGCTAATGGTAAGCATAGCTAGTTAAGTTTCGAATGGGATAAATTTACTGAGGTATGAATCTTATGTGTTTATTTGTGACCTAAGGTCGGTCAATCTTATGCTCTATGATAGGGTAGAAAGGCTACGAGATGTGCATAATTATGTTTAAGCAAGAGATTGTGCTTTTCTTTTGCATGGTCCAATTCGAATGAGTGGGTTAATAATTATTTACTGGGCAAACTATTGTGCATGAGCTCATGTTGTTAATACTATTGTTATTTATCAAGTGCATAAGATCCCCGGGTGGAGAAAGGTGTTAGTGTGCCCTTGATTGATTGTGCTTTGAAATATTTATCACTAGAGTTTTATCGTCGAATTAGTGGCAATATTCACATGAAGAATGAATTGTGAGTATTGTTTTGTTCTCTAGGGTTGGAGGGTTCTATACCGCACACGGGACGTCCGTCTATCACAAAGGGTAAAGGCAAGTGCATCAATTAAGGAATTTCTGTATGAGTATTGTCTAATTATCCTAATTATGTGGTTCATCTCATTACTTTGATGCTGCATGTAAGTATAAATATGCTGATTGTGCTGAGTAATATGGTATCAATTAGGAATAGGTCTAAGATGATGAGTAGGTGACGACGATTGCAAGTGTTTTATAATGAATGTCGCATGATAGAGTATCGCTTGCTTATTGTCACACTTAATGGCCTTATTGAGTGCATGTGTTTTATTACCAAGGTTTACGCATGAATATGATTAGAGTACTGAGGTTGGTAAGTTAAGGATGAGAGGAATAGCTATTCGTGTATTGGATTATGACTATACGGTTGTAATGACGGGAATGAATTTATTTGTGAATGATGTTTTCGAATCGACCTTGCTTTATGGGTCGACATAATTGGTAAGAGCTGTGGTTGCATCATATGCATTCATGTGCATAGGAGCCAGGTTAGAGATTGTCATATAACTAGTATAGTGTGCCAAGGGCCGGGTCAATGAGAAAGATGTATAATTTTGACCCGGGAGCTCTTTGGGCCGGGTCGGTGAGAGAGCTATACGACTAGACCTGGGTGCTCCGAAAAAGTCCTACATAGGTAGTCCCCTTGTGAGTGGGAACTCTGTAGGGACTCCACAGGAGTGGAGGATTTGACCCTGTATGAAAAAGGACGGGGCAAGGTGTGGCATCGACGGGTGCACACCTAGCTATACCGGTATGAGCTCAGAGAAAAGGACGCATCATGCACTGCATTTGTGTCGCATAGCATGGAAAAGACGAGTGTTGGTCAATGTGTTGGTTGTGAAAAGTTATGTTCTTATGCTCTGAGTTGTTTTTTATCGAGTATGCTTGTCGCATTGCATGATAATACTATTAATGAATGGTAATTGATTATCTCTGAGTCGATGGCAATAGACTAGTTGAGAATGAATCAAGACGTGCACTCATCCGAGGTTATCTATCGAGGTATGTGAAATAAATGAGTAATGCAGTGGATAAGGTAACTGACGACGCCTTCTTTATGTTATGTACTGGTTAATTTGGTGTAAGCGATTTGAGCTTGTTACTGATTTAAATACTTTAATTGATTTGATATTGCTAATTGTTGTACTTTGCTGGGTCTTCGACTCACGCTTGTTGTTATTTTTTGTAGGTGCCTCGGAGCCGATATGCATGGATGGGGAGAGTGGCACGAACACGTAGTGCATCGTCACAATTTCACTTTAAAATACCTCTTCTATATGTGGTGAGCTCATGTCTTGTAATTAATGTGGGGTTGTTGGTGGTGCTTGATTGGTTACTTTAAGTTACTTTATATTGTTGTTATATGAATTGTTCTTTTTGTCTGCTGAGTGGATGTCCTAGTTTTAGGGGAGGTGCTGCCAAAATTTCTCGCAATTTCGTAACTTGCTAGTAGTTAGCTTGCTTTGCTAAATTTTTATTATAGGTTCTTGTGCTATTTGTTGTGCGAAGGTGTAACATTCTGGGCACGTGTGGTGCCGAGGTGTTACAGTTGGTATCAGAGCGGGCTTTTAGTCCGTGTTTTGTGAATCTAGTAATTTACTCTAGAGTAAACTAAAATTTTGCTGCGTGAAATTAGAAACATGGCATAGATTTCTACTCTTTTAAAACTTGGCCTTAGGGCAATAATTTTGAAATCTTGAATAGATTGGGTAATTAACTTAAAACTTGACACAGATGCACAGTAGGAAGGGTATTGGGTATCATTGCATTAAGCTTGATTGCTATATTTAAGCTTTGACGTTAAATGTTGCAATTAATGGTTTGTGTTGCTATGTTATTGTGTCTGAGTGGTGCCGAAGGGTTTTGGGCCTTGGTTGTGGGGGTGGCTGGTTAAAGCCGCCCTTGTCTTTCGCGGCATAATTTAGAGAGTGAGTGGGGAAGGTCGGTTTCTTTCGGCTTTATGTCTTGGAATCAAAGAGGGAAGTTTAGCGATGAATTCTTTCGGATCGCTTTTACTGTTCTAGTGTTTGGTTTTGTTGGTTTCTTGGTTTTTGTTGGGTATCGTGGCTTGCTTTGTGGAGAAAACCATTGTTGTTGTTGTTCTCTCCACTTAAGAAAGTTATTGAAGTTCTCTTGGTGCTAAACTTAATTCATGTGGAACTTTTGGTGTTAAGCTTTACTAGAAGGGGTTGGAGAATTGCTTGATTCCTCCTTTTTGTGGAAATTTCCTTGCCTTTGTCTTCCTTCATGGAAGTTCTCAAGTATGAATTGTTTTGGGGGACTTTTGTATTCCAGAGTTTGGGTTTTGTTTAATTGTGATTTGGGAATTGAGTTCCCTTGTGAGTTTTGGTTGAGTTTTCCTTGAAACTGCTTTGGATGGATGGCCATAACAAAGGTATGGTGTTGGGTGTACTTGAATGTACTGGTGTTTTGGTTGTGAGCCATGGAAGTGATTGGAAGTTCGAGATTTGTGTTCCAGTAAGTCTAGTATTGATCATAATTGAGAGGGTCTAGAATCTTCTGTGGAAGGATTTATTATAGCAGAGAATTGATGTGAAGCGCCAGAGTAGATTGGCATAAAGACACGAGGATTGTCGGTTTATGTTGCTTAGGGGTCAAGTAAATTGTGAATCAACGAAATGACTTAATCGATGTGTGGTCACGGAATGGTTATATACCTATGGAATGGCTGTATGAATGCTTAGGTTGTTATCTTTGACAAATGTCTGTCTTGAAGCCTTAATTTATGGAATATGGCTGGTGGGGATCACATCGAATTGTTAGAATCATTTGTGGGTTGAATGAATTTGGAACATTGAAACGACAATTTAGGGGTTGTACAGAAGTTAATTGGTGACCATCCTGAAATTTCTGTTGAAAGGATGGATTTTTAAGTTTGAATCGACGGTTGTATGATTTATGGTTTATTATAGTTAGTAGACCAAAAGAAAATGTTGACTTGTGTCTTAGGTTGGGTTAACTGCTAAGTTAATAGTGTTGAAAAGGTGATGACGTAGTTCTCTTTGTGATTTTCATAAGACAGGCTTGGATTAGGGTTGGATGATGTGATGATCGGTGGTGGGTATATTTATTGGAGAGGTAATCTAAGGAAGATTGGATATGAAATTCAGGATAAAATTTTGATGGAGATTCTAAGTGTGTAAATTGTGAGTCTGGAAATCACACTTGAGAGTGTATGTCTGGATTGCGTTGAAAGTTCTTGAGTTCAAAACCCTTAATTTTAACTTTAGTGTGAATAGAATTGTTTTAATTGAGAATGTGTGTGGTATTTGCGAAGGTTTCATAAGTGAAATTACTGGTAGCGTGGTTTGGTTGGGAATAGATTTCCTTTATCTTGGGAGCAAGACGTTGATGGTTGGGTGTACCGATGTTTGACTTGAGAATTTGGTCTTCTCTTTCAAGATGTTGAGTTTGGATTAAATATGAGAGGTTTTGTTGGTGGAGGTGAGTTGAATTACTTCTTAGTTATTATGGAAATTTTCTGTTAATTATTTGTGTGGGGTCTATCTTTTAGCTTGGGTTTCTCCCCGATGCGGATTCTATCGCATTAATTTATGATTATGAGCATGTTGGGAAGAATACAATTGGGATGTGTTGATATTCCTGTGTATGGTTCTGGTTATGCACATGTTGGAAATGAATGCAATTTGTGTGTTTATTTGATGTCTTTTGCATATGTGCATTCATGACAGATGAGGCATCCTATGTTGATGTGGGCCTCGGCGCTCACCCGTAGTGAGTGCAAAAGTCCTACCTCGTAGTCCCCTTCATCGAGGTGGAGTGAAGACTTTATTCTTTATTCAATCTTCCCCACCTAGTCAATTCCCTCTCCCTCTCTCCTCAGTCCCTCCCCATCTTTTCTTTTTGGTTGGCTTCCCCAGCCCCCAGCCAAAAAGGCCCGATGCTCCTGGTCGCCCTTCTGCCTGACGCCCCTGGTCGGCCCCCTGCCGGCGCCCCTGCGCCACCCTGCCAGCGACCCCTGCACCCCTCCTGCTCAACGGCCGGTGCGCCTCCGTCCCCCTGCTCCGACGGAGCGCCCCCTGGACGGCGCACCTCCAACCAAAGCCGCCCGAGCTCCCTGTTTTTCCCCGGCCGACGGCGCCTTCGGCCAGCTCCGGCGTCACCTCTGCCCTTCCCTGGCCGCGTCACCCCGGTGGCTTCCTTCCCTGGACAGCGGCAGATCTGCACCTCCTGAGCCGGCCAGTGCCCTCCCCGAGCCGGCCATCGAAGCCTCCTGCCGGCCGCCGCCGCCGTGGCCCTCCTCCTAGCCCTAGCAGCGATGCCCCTTGTCCTCTTCTGTGGTGAGCACCCCGTCACAAGTTAAATTGAAGTGTTGGTTTTATTGTGCATGCTAGGTGTTCGTTGAAATGCTTAAAAGATTTCTTAAGTTGTATCATCGATTTGCATCAAGATGTTGCTCTCACTTTTAGTTTCTCTGGATGCCGACTTCTAGTCTGTGATTAATGGTTAAATTGTTATGCTATGGTTTTAGATTTGGGAAATATGTGCTTGAATGATTTGTGAATACATGCTTATGGGCTAGGTTGTTGCGGTTAAATGAACTAAGTATTTGTAGAATTGTTACTAGTCGGTACTTGCTGATCTTGAATGCGTTTTGTAGACCACAGGAAGCTATTCTAATGCAATGATTGCTTATATGTCTGTTTGAGGTTCCCCCTACCGATTAAATGTTGTTTATATTGTTTTGCATCACTGATTTAGGGATTGAGGAGAAAAAAATGCTAATAGACCTATCTTTTTGTTGGATTGTTCATGATGTAGGAGAAAATGAGGATCTTTCTTGCTTAATTAAAATGATACGCTATTTGTTACAAATATGCTAATGATCACATTGTTTGTTACAAGAAAAGAATGAAAAGCAATCTGCCTTTTTGGTTGAATCAAAACGCATTAAGAGGTTCTATTTGTTTAGTACTAACGCTAATGGTAAGCATAGCTAGTTAAGTTTTGAATGGGATAAAGTTACCGAGGTATGAATCTTATGTGTTTATTTGTCACCTATGGTCTATCAATCTTATGCTCTATGATAGGGTAGAAAGGCTACGAGATATGCATAATTATGTTTAAGCAAGAGATTGTGCTTTTCTTTTGCATGGTCCAATTCGAATGAGTGGGTTAAGAATTATTTACTGGGCAAACTATTGTGCATGAGCTCATGTTGTTAATACTATTGTTATTTATGAAGTGCATAAGATCCCCGGGTGGAGAAAGGTGTTAGTGTGCCCTTGATTGATTATGCTTCGAAATGTTTATCACTAGAGTTTTATCGTCGAATTAGTGGCAATATTCACATGAAGAATGAATTGTGAGTATTGTTTTGTTCTCTAGGGTTGGAGGGTTCTATACCACACACGGGACATCCGTCTATCACAAAGGGTAAAGGCAAGTGCATCAATTAAGGAATTTCTGTATGAGTATTGTCTAATTATCCTAACTATGTGGTTCATCTCATTACTTTGATGCTGCACGTAAGTATAAATATGCTGATTGTGCTGACAAATATGTTATCAATTAGGAATAGGTCTAAGATGATTAGTAGGTGACGACGATCGCAAGTGTTTTATATTGAATGCGCGTGATAGAGTATCGCTCGCTTATTGTCACACTTAATGGCCTTATTGAGTGCATGTGTTTTATTACCAAGGTTTACGCATGAATATGATTAGAGTACTGAGGTTGGTAAGTTAAGGATGAGAGGAATAGCTATTCGCGTATTGGATTACGAGAATGAATTTATTTGTGAATGATGTTTTCGAATCGACCTTGCTTTATGGGTCGACATAATTGGTAAGAGCTGTGGTTGCATCATATGCATTTATGTGCATAGGAGCCAGGTCAGAGATTTTCATATAACTAGTCCGGTGTGCCAAGGGCCGGGTCAATGAGAAAGATGTATAATTTTAACTCGGGAGCTCTTTGGGCCAGGTCGGTGAGAAAGCTATATGACTAGACCTGGGTGCTCCGAAAAAGTCCTACAGAGGTAGTCCCCATGGGAGTGGGAACTCTGTAGGGACTCCACAAGAGTGGAGGATTTGACCCTGTATGAAAAAGGACGGGGCAAGGTGTGGTATTGACGGGTGCACACCTAGCTATACCGGTATGAGCTCAGAGAAAAGGACGCATCGTGCACTGCATTTGTGTTGCATAGCATGGAAAAGACGAGTGTTGGTCCATGTGTTGGTTGTGACAAGTTATGTGCTTATTCTCTGAGTTGTTCTTTATTGAGTATGCCTGTCGCATTGCATGATAATACTATTAATGAATTGTAATTGGTCCATGTGTTGGCATTCCCAGAGAAAGTGGGTGGGTGAGTCCTCATGAACTCTGACAGTCTTGTATTCGGGCGTTGTCCCTGATTAACTTGATTAGTAGTGGCCTGAGCAGTGACGTGTTGCATCTGTTGCATCATAGCATGCATCAACTGAGTCTGAGTAGCAAGAAATGCTCCAAAATTCTGCATGTCCAGTGGCGGTGCTGGTGCTCCATCATTGGGGTTTTCTGCTGGGCGAGAACCACTTCCATTGCTTCCAAGGTTTCCGCGGGTGTTCACCATCTGTCGATTTGCTCTAGGCTTTTAGAGATGAGAGGGAAACAAGAATAGACAAGTGATATGGAACTTATGCGGGGCGAAAGGTGTAGCTTTAAGGTCCAACTTTATTATCTTAATCAATAGTAACTTGGTATGGTTGCTTACAATGCCTAGGGGCCTTGCAACACATACTGCACACTCAGCAAGCAATGAAAATCCAAACCGAACTAACACTGAAGTCTAACGCCTAAAGGGTGACTCTTTATTCTATGACGCGACTCGGCGAAGGAGTCTCACTATAGAACCTATGCTCACTCATCGAGGAAACCTCCACGGCCTGGGTACGGATACTGCGGCATAGGCGCGAAACGATTGCCATGTCCAACAACTGTGTCATCTGTGGTAGTCGAAGAAGCAGTGTCCTCATCAAGATCTGACTCCTCTGGATCTGGCTCGTGTAGCTCGAGCATTGGCTCCGGCTCTGGTGCGTACAACGCCGTCTCTAACTCTCCAATCCTTTGCAGAAGGTGTGACACATACTCTTGAGCTTCCCGCCATCTGTTCTTCTCTGTCGTGATTTCCTTGCGGGCCTTTTGTAGCTCCTTGCTTGTATCATCGAGTACATCCTCCTGGGTGACAACAAGTCGTGCCAACTGTGTGACCATGGCATTCTCATCCTGAATCGCCTTCGGGTCAAGAAGGTTATCGCTGCGCGGATGATAACGGAACACCGTGCTCTCCAATTCTCTGGCGTAGATGCGGGTAATATGCCGCATTGCTCGTCGTGACACTTCTTGGATACCCATCTGCATTGTAGACCTCTGGCGGCAGGTGTATCGGGCGATTGCCTGGGCCCTTCTTCCTAGCAGGTACCACAATCTTCACGTCACAAGCCTTGATCAATCCTGCTTGTCTGATCACTTCCACTTGGTATTGCGGCTTCTCAAAATCTCCGAGAGTCTGTAGCATACGCCAAAGTTCTGCGGCGTGACCAACCTCCAGATCGACGTAGTTGAACTCTCCCTCCATCTGTCACAAGAGCGCTTACGTAAGAACTCGAAATTTTTAAATCGTGACAAGGTAAGGAAAAATTCAGCAAGAGACAAGAAAAGAGAGAAGGGGGTAAGTCGAGATATCATTTCTTATCTTGACGAACTTTTAGCTTTTAGAAAATAGATTTTAACCTCTCTACGACCATTCTAGCTAGGGTTGAGCCTACGGTCAGTATGGCTCTGATACCACCTCTGTCGGGACCCCGAATTTGCAAATCCGGACCCTCTGTGTATTCAGCACTAGTCCAGGAACGCGCTAGTGCACACAGTCTTAACATCGGTAAATATCACAATCATACCACTCGATACTAATAAAGTACTTTAATTAAGTAATCAAACTGGTTACCCGACCTTATGGTCAAGTTACAAATGTACGCCTCGCAGGGCGAAACTTATCAAGAGAGAAATAATAGCAGCGGAAAATAAGATAACTTCGTGGCGCCATCCAGTATACCACAGGCAACTGACTGGGACTCGCACCCTAAGTAGACGGTTCCTCGTGGAGCTCCTCCTCCAAAGCTGGTGTAGTCTCCTCTTCAACTGGTGTTGTATTGTGGCAAGGGTGAGTACTTGGTACTCAGCAAGTCATGCACAGAATGCAAGCTAATATACTATATGCATGGCTTGGTACAAAGGAATAGCTCAAGGTATATTTGCAGTAAACAGCATTTGACAAGTATCATAAGTAGATTCGAAAGCATTAGAAACAAGTATAGCATAAATAACTTTTTAAGGAGTTTAGTAAACATCTTTTCCCATCTTAATCCACATGTCCATCAACATTATTGTTAATCCAACCCAACCTTTCAAATCCAAGTTATTTTCAGAAAATCTAACCCTTGACTGTAATCCCCGAGCGATGTCCAATACCGCGGACTCGGCTATTCGAATAGATTCTACACTCTGCAGAGGTTGTGCACTTTACCCACAAGATACTGATCAAACACCACAAAGGCGAGTTCAGTAACAAAGCCTTTGGAAGCCTCAAACAACACAGTGGTCCTCTCAGGTTCGTGCTCTACACCATCCCTTCCCTTAACCAAGGCGAAGTATGGGACCAACACACTGTTAGATGGGTATCGGCCACGACCACGATACGCTCCCCTGCACAATCACACAAACGGTGTAATTGACACCCTGAGGCTCCACAAGTGAGTCCTTAGCGACTTAGTCAACTAGGGCCGTCCCATTCCAGCCATGTGGTTGCAAGTATGACTCAGTTCAAAGGCTTGCAAGGTTAAGTCCTTAGAGTGACCAGGGCAAGACTACCCGAAGAACCAAATCAACATCCCCAGTGCCACACTGGCCCACCTGATTATTCTTGCCACATGCCTCGGCCGAAAACTATTTATCAAAACCCCAGTTGATTACCATGCACCACGTGCTATCAACATCACATGATACCTTTCCAAAACAGGTTCAATATATCATTAAGTCAATATTAACATTTGATTGTCCAAAATCATGTCATGAGCACGTAGCAGTTCTAAGCAATATACTACAACGGTCTAAAACCCATGTTGGCAATTTGATTATGTCCAACTATTAAACCACAACTAGGGTGACAAGGGGTCATGGCACATATTTAATTAATCAAGGTGTCATACAGCAAATTGGAATTTATCTAATCTCCCATATTTAAATAAAGTATTTTCTAATTGAACTAGCATGCAATAATTTGAACCAAAATAGATTTCAAAATGGGATCAACATGGTCAAAGCATAACTTGCCTTCAAAAAGTACTTGTTCTTGGTCTTGAGTTGGATCCTGAGTTAGTACTTCTCCTTCGAATCCTTCCGGCACTTCAACGTCTACTCGTAACGCGTGCAAATAGCAAATACACGAATAAACAATAGGCAAAAAGTATCCAAACATCCAAATAAAATCCATAAACAGAGAGAACATAATTTTCTGGATTTTTAGGAACTGGAATCGTTCAAATCGGAGTTAAAATGCAAAAGTTATGATTATTTAAAGTTTAAATAATCAATTAAATAATTTTACAGAGAAAAACTCTAGTCCAAAAATTAAATAAAATTCATATTTAGGTAGATCTCAATTTTATACAAATTTAGAAATTTGAATCACTCAAATCGGAGTTGAAACGCAAAAGTTATAAGCGTTTGAAGTTTGAAACAAAATCTGAAATCATTATTTCGAATTAATAAATCATTTTCTTTTTCGGAAATTAATTATTGCGTCAGCTGTGACACGTGGCAGCCTCTGATTGGTCTGCTGACGTCAGGTCCCATGGACTCGGTCCACGCTCGGTTCGGGTCTAACGTTGACTCGGTCAAAGACTCAAAGTGTCGCTGACAGGTGGGTCCCCCTCGGGTGATGTCGCTGGCGGCGTCGTGAGGCTCGACCACGCGGTCTTGGCAGTGGGTCCCATTGGTGACGTCATTGCTTGGCGTCGACGCTCGGCCGACGACCTCGACATCTTGGACGCCATGGCGTCGGCGTGACGTCATGGTGCGGTTCGGTCATGTCGCTGACACGCCTTGAGCGGCGTGTCGGCGTCCTACCTGCCAGTCGCTGACCGCGGCGGTCAGGCTTCCCGACACGTGGCGCAATCTCGGCCGTTGATTTGAAAATCGACGGCCCAGATTAGATCTGGCTCTCACGCGTTTGGGTTAACGCGTTTGATCTGGACCGTTGAATCTAGATCGGACGGTCCAGATTGGATCTAGTGGTTTTGGACGAAATCTCACCGTGAGATGTCGTGGCGCAATCTGGGGCGTTGGATCTTGATCGGACGGCTGAGAAGCTTCGAGCGACGGCGATGGCGTGCGGCGGAGCTGACTGGCCGGAGCTGGGGACGGCGACACGGCCAACGGCGTTTGCGGGCTCTTCCGGCGAGGTGAGAGGTCCCTTCGGGTGCGTCTTGTCGCGGTGAGTCCGGATCTGAGGTCAACGGCGGCGGGGGACGGCGGACGGCGGCGGAACGAAGCAAAAACCGTGGCGGAGCGGCGCGCAACTACGGCGAGCGATTGCGGGCGCGTCAGGGGCACTGCGGCGGCGACGGCTAGGGCAACGGCTGCGCAAGGTCAAGGTGATCCTCGGGGTGCGATCCGGGCATTAAATAGCCTCGGCTTCCGCGCAGAAAACGGAAACCTAATCCCTCACGGCGGCGGCACGGCGGCGGAGTCCGGCTCGGACTCGGGCGGGGACGACGACGGAGGGCCGTACACGTGGCACGATCAACGGCCACGATCGCGCGGGCGTAACCGGGTTCGGGTCGGACGCGGCTCGAACCGGTACGGGCGGATCTCGGCCGTTGGATCCCGATCCAACGGTCGGGATCGATTAGGGTTAGGAGTTGGTTTGGTCGAGTCAACTGGCTCGGGTCGGACTCGAGTCCGACTCGGGTTCCGACTCGGTCGGATGAATAGTACTTGACCCGACTTGGATTTTCCAGCGATTTAATATTTAAAATAATTCCCAGTAATTCATTTAATTCAAGAAAAATAGCAAAAGACTCAGAAAAATTCCAGAAAAATTCTGGAAAATATTTTGGAACATTTTGGACTCAAATAAAATATTTCCAACAAAATTTTATTTGCAAAGCTAAATTCTTTAATCATTTTAGTATGGAATAAATTCAAATAAATTCCAAATAAATCCAAATAAATTCCAGAAAATCCCAAAAATTCACAAAAGTGCAAAATATTATTTAATTTCATGAAAAGCAAAAATTGGGGTGTTACAAACAATATAGCATTATAAGACAATATGAGAGACATCTAAAACAGCAATAAATAAAGACTTAACGACAATATAAGTCTAACATCAAGCACTTAATGTCTCCAAGTGTCACATGAATAAATAACCTCTCAAAAAGTAAAGCTAAACATTAAAGCAATGATTATCCACGCAATTTATTATCAAACTAATAGAACGACTTGTGGAATCATTATGGTGAAGCTAAGTGTAGGTGTGTGACTATCTCCCTTCCCCGCATGCCGTTCTCATGGTACCTAAAACAACAAGAAAGCACAAGCGTGAGTTCGAAACTCAGCAAGCATATTGTAATGGACAATAAGAACAATATCATGGCAATAACATCTCCAATCATGTATAACATCTCATTTATGAACACTTAACATTATCACCATCATTATGTATGCAATGTAATGCAATGCTCATGTCTCCTTGGAAACTCATACCGGTATGGTTGAGTACACACCTGTCGGTGTGCACCCTCTCCCCCCTTCCATCCCGAAGATGGAGGGTGCCTACTCCTCGCTTCCACAACCCACGGTAGATGGAATCACGATGTAGGACTTACTCTATTGGCTCTCCGAATTAGTCATAACTTTCTCACCGACCTTCCCGGATTAGTTAATGACTTTCTCACCGCCCGGGCCATGTAACATGTCATGTATGCAATTATGCCAACATCATGTTTAACTCACATATTTAACACATGGCATCATAACATAATAAACATGCTCATCATATCGTTGGCAATCATAAAAGCATGGCAAGTGGACATATAACATGTAGACAATTCCATCTAATCTCAACATGCAACCTACAACTCGCTATCCATCACAACACACTTGCCTCAACCACGTGCAACGGATTGGCGGGAAGTAGAGGGCACTCCCGGGGTCGCACCACCTGCACATAGGTATCAAACACTCACAATCATAACCACAGAATAGTACGCAAACCCCCATCTAACCCGACATTGCCAACTACTCGCAAAACCTAAAAACAGAGGTTCTGTCCCGGCGGGACAGCAGCCTTGCAAAAGGCATTACTTGACTTCTGGGACTCCGAATCAATTAAACGAGTACACCCCCGCGTAGCTTAGGAAATTTCCCAACTTTCTCTAGGTATAAGGAAAGACTGATTCGGCCTCTAAAGTTGTTTAATCTACAGATTACCGAGATCTGTTCCAATCGCGTCACAGATTTTAATACGCTCGGTAAAACAGTCATAACTTTCAAACGGCAGGGCGGAATTCAACGTTCTTTATATGCACGGAAAGATAATAAAATTATCTACAACTTCTTAAAAGTCCGTACAGTCAGATTCGAACTCTAAATTGGCGAAAACAGGAACCCTAGGTCGACTGCTCATGCTGTCCCAAAACAGAAACGTGGCAACGTCTAGATCTAACCCAAATTACTCCAATCCAGCACCACAAATTGATCTAAAAACTTGATAATCACCTTAATAACAGTACCTAGATCAATCCCAGGGAACCCCATGATCATACCTTTGCCCGACGCCCGAAAACTCCAATCAATCTCCTCGCGGATCGCTCCTCGCTCCTCGCTCCACGCTCCTCGCTCCACGCTCCTCGCTCCACGGGATGATTCCACGAGGTGCAGGGGTGGGGTGGCCACCCTAGGGCAGCAAGGGGTGGAGGAGAGGTGGTGTGGAGGTGGAGAGGTGGAGGGGGGGGCGCACGGCTAGGGGGTGGGGTGGGGCGGCTAGGGCTAGGGGGAAGGGAGAGGTGGAGGGTGTGGGGCGCAAAAGGGGGGGTGGGGGCGCACTTAAGGGCTGGGAAAGCCCTCCCACCAGCCCCCAACACGGAATCCGTGTCCTAGAAGGAGCCCTAATCCATCCCACCAAAGCCCACAACCCCTCTTTAAGGCCCAAAAACCCCCCGGAAAGGCCCAAAACCCCGGAAACGGCCCGGAAACGTTATTAACCTCCAATTCCTATGGTTTTAACCTTATTTCCACATCTCATACTGTAATTAACCTTATCAAGCACGTTAAATAAAGTTACGACACTCCGTGGTGTCACAGATTATCTCTGAGTCGATGGCAATAGACAGGTTGAGAATGAATCGAGACATGCACTCATCCGAGGTTATCTATCGAGGTATGTGAAATAAATGAGTAATGCAGTTGATAAGGTAACTGACGACGCCTTCTTTGGGTTATGTACTGGTTAATTTGGTGTAAGCGATTTGAGCTTGTTACTGATTTAAATACTTTAATTGATTTGATATTGCTAATTGTTGTACTTTGCTGGGTCTTCGACTCACGCTTGTTGTTATTGTTTGTAGGTGCCTCGGAGCCGATATGCATGGATGGGGATAGTGGCACGAACACGTAGTGCATCGTCACAATTTCACTTTAAATTACCGCTTCTATATGTAGTGAGCTCATGTCTTGTAATTAATGTGGGGTTGTTGGTTGTGCTTGATTGGTTACTTTAAGTTACTTTATATTATTGTTATATGTATTGTTGTTTTTGTCTGCTGAGTGCATGTCCTAGTTTTAGGGGAGGTGTTGCCGAAATTTCTAGCAATTTCGTAACTTGCTAGTAGTTAGCTTGCTTTACTAAATTTTTATTATAGGGTCTTGTGCTATTTGTTGTGCGAAGGTGTAACATTCTGGGCACATGCGGTGCTGGGGTGTTACACCGGAGCTCTGCTGCACACCATGGACTGAGTGCTGAAGAAGATGATCACATTAGATTTGTAGCACTATGATAGAAATGACCAGCTACAGTTGGGGTTTTTCGGCGGAGGTCCATGATGAACAGCTCTGGTGTAACATCCTCATTTTTGTAAAAGTTAAAATCGCATATTGTAGCATTTGAAAATAATAATAATAATAATAATAATAATAATAATAATAATAATAATAATAATAATAATAATAATAATAATAATAATAATAAAATAAAATTTTGGACAAAATAAAAATATTAAAAAAAATGCGTACAAGTGTCTGATTTACTAAAAGAATTTTTGCAAAAAAATCTATACGTCGAAAAGTTACGAAACCAACTTCGTTAAGTTCCAAATATTCCCTAGCATTTTAGAGGAATTTTTCAAGACTTTTAGAGCCATTTTTTTGCAATTTTATCCTAAATGTACTTCTTCCTAGCCATGTTTAATTTCGAAAAAAAAGAAGATGAAACGCATGGACGTTGGACTTCCTTGCATGCGACGTTGGACCCCTTCCTTAAGTCACGCCATTTCCTCTCCTTGCATGTACGCATAAGACAAATCTTTTCCTCTCCTGCCATTTCATTCCCATGCAATAGCATTTACTATCAACCGTTTCATGCTCCTGCCGTTTTACTAGCAGATGTTTCTAGTTAGTCTTAGTATTTGTGCATGCATGTTACTAGCCAGTTCATTCCATTTCCTGCCATCTCCTTGACGTCGCCGAGAAGACTAGAGAACCTACAACCTCTCCAAAACAGCACGATGCACTAACCAACCAACCTAGTTGGGCTTCATGCCATGTCCTTGACAATACACTAAATTACTAGTTCATTCCATTTCCTGCCATTTCCTTGCCGTTATCGCCACCGTCGCCGTCTTCGCTGTCATCGCCGTCGCCGCCGCCGCCGTCGCTCCGCCGTCGCCGTCGCTCGTCGACCTGTGCGCTCGCCCGGCCGGATGTCTCCTCCTGCGCGCTAGTCTGGCCGTGCGTTTCTTTTTCTACTGCTTCCTCACGCATGAAGCCAAGCAAGCCGAGGCTCCCTCATGTAGACATTGAATGCACAGTACCATGCAATGGAATGAGACCTTAAGTTGTACGTAATAGTTTCAAGAAAGTGTGAAATTTGTCATTTTCACGACAAATCCATTTTTTACTCCGAATTGCATGCAACAAATTTTGTTAATTAGTATAAATTAATACATTTTTATAGTAATTTTTATGAAATTTTGTAAATAAATTTATACTGTTAAATTATTCGCGGAAAGACTAAACTTACGAATTTTGTAGCTCTCAAAATATACGTCCAAATTAATTGAAATAAATTTTATAAATCTTAGAAAATGCTAAACTATAGATCTGAAAGTTTTCATGTGATTACAAATTAATTTGTTTCTTTGTATTTTCCGAATGTTTGTTTATTCGTTGTTTTTCGTTTAATAGAAACGCTAGACGTCGACTCCGTCGCGGAACCGCTAGAAAACAACCCTCTTCTCACCGACCAACGCAAGTTCCCACAAGTTCCCTGCAAGTTTCCGATAAGTTCCCTTGAAGCATGTTGATCCATGATTTGAAATGTTTAATAGATTTACAAACTTGCATGCTATGATTGTTTACATAAAATGATATATTATGATAGAGTGTAGTTATATACCTTGTTAATATGCATGTTTGTTACATGTTAACCTATCTATCCTTTGGTTGCCCTAGAATGATTAATTGTATGGCTTAACACCCTTGTATGGTCGAATAGTGCCTAGTTATGCTAAATAATATTCGTATGTTTAATTGAAAGCTTGTTATTTGAAATCCCAAATGATTGAGCAAAAATGTTATTTTAAAAAGGGCAGTTGGTGCTGCCAGTTTGGTAAAACAAAAGAAAAGAGAAACTTGGAATTTCAAAAATAAGAATAGGGTGGAAGGTTGCAAGGTGGGTGCAGTATGCACGAGCTCGAGTTTGAGTATGTGCCACCCTAGTCACCCTAAGGACCGATCCCTTGTGATTGTCAAACAATGTACAACAGTGCGACCGCGGGTTTCGGTATGGGACGGACCTGGCTGAGTAACTAGTGAAAACTTAATTAAGGCATGCCAGACGGTGGAGTAAGCGTGGTTGTATCCACAGTAGTCCTACAGGCGCAAGAGGGGGCTTCCAACTTGGTTGTAGCCATTTGGCGGTGAAACCTCGACAGGCGTGACTTAGTTAAGACGTAGCTAGGGAAATGGCCTTGTGATTTTCACTTGGGGTTATATGCTAAAGGAAGAAAATGACCAAAAAGAGTGAAATATCTCTCGCGGGTAAAGCGTGCAAGCTCCGAAGAGTAAAACTATTCGAATAACCGTACCCACGGTCAAGGGTGGACAAAGTGCGCTGTCACCAGGTAGTTTTTCTCTATTTGATTTCAAAACTCGACTTTACAAAAGAAAAGCCCGGTTGTAGCCGTGAATGTTTTGATTTGATAAAAGTCTGTGGTTGGAGCCACGCGAAAAAGATTTCCAAAGTATTCTTAAAATAAAACATGGTCGATGCCAGGTATTGTTTTGTTTTCCATGGTTGGAGCCGTGTTCCAAAAAGTTTAAACTATGATTACATAAAGGAAAATACTTTTGAAAACTGCTCTTAAAAATTCTAGGTCCAAATCTTCAAAGTTGGCTTTTCGCAAGTTAACCAATTCCTTCCCTTGAATTAAACTACATAATGCATTACTTTCCGGACTTGTTGAATATGTTGCATACTCACCCTCGCTTTTTATTGCGGGGCTGCTTATTCCATGAAGCAGATCAGGAAGATAAAGATAGCTATCCAAGGGCATGCGTTCCACCATTCGATATCTGCAATGAAGACTTTGAAGAGGAAGATTATCAGGACATCTAGGATCCCGTTATCTTCAGTCTTTGCCTGTGGTGTTTCTGGACTTCATTTTATCATGTTAATTTGCCAGTTTAATATTTCCGCTGCTATATGACCTACGGGTCCAACTTTTGTAATAATGGGCCTTGTTGGCTAGTACTCTGTATTAAACTTTATTTATCGCATGGTTATGATCCATACTGTTATGATCTGTGTGTACTAGCTATTGATCCAGGGACTAGTACAGGTAAACAGAGCTGGGCCCGTGTCCTATTGCGGGTTACGACATCTGGATGCTGCAGCGCTCGTCTACTCCTCCACACCGACGTCCACCCCCACCACCTGTGTAGGCATGATGTCGATCAGTGGTGGCAGTGGTTGGGACTGGAGGAGGATTATGAATAGGTTGCCGGTGAGCACGGTGGGGCCGTCGAGACCCACGTGCCGGTGCCATTTAATTTGGAGTGGGTCGAGTAGTTGTGTGCTGGATCTGGTGGAGAGGGCCATCGGTGAGGTTGGCATCGGCGAGGAGGAGCCGCGGTGGCGTCGGAAGCGATGGAGCCAACGCGGCGAGGCTGAGGTGGAGCACTCGATCCTGACTGGAGGGCAAGTGCAAGCCAGATCTGGCAGAGGGGGCACGAGGCGGCTCGGAATAGCGCTGGAGGCCACGAAAATAGTTGGCGGTGGCAGTCAGCAGGAACAGGAGGGAGAGAAAGAGAGAGAGAGAGAGAGAGAGAGAGAGAGAGAGAGAGGTCAATGTTTTATGGGCGGGTTGGGCCGGCCCTACTGAGCCCAAAAACGAAAAAATTAAAAATTAAGCCCAATTTGAAATGAATTAAAAGTTTACCAAATTTCTAGATGAAATTGTATTTAAATTTAATTACAAGTATGCTATTCCATCCTGATGTAATATCTCTAATTTTCAAGTATTCAATATTTTTCATTCCCAAATATAAATAATTTCTCAATAAAAACATTCTTTTCTTTTGTGTATACAAATAATATCTGTAAGATAGGCTATAAATTATTTCTAAAATAGAAAATAAATGATTATTAAATAAATTAAATAATAAAAATAATAATAACTATGTATTTATGTCTTTCCCAATAAAAATAAGCACTAAAAATCGACTAACCAAACTACTCGTTCTCCTTTTCTTTGGATTTGTTTTGGAGTTCAATTTGAATAAAAGATTATTAATTTTTAGTGCAATCTAACTCATTAATAGCATGACACTACCTTAGCTGGCTCTCATCGTGGGTATAATATTTACATAGGGGTGTCTAAGTAAATGCTTATCATAGGCGAGCTATCTTATACTTCTTCCCGTCTTCAAAAAGATGATGTTTTGGACATCAACACGGTCTTCAAACACAACTTTGACCACCAATATTTATTATAATATATTTATAAAACTTAATAAAATTATAATATTATGAAAGAACTTTTCAAGACAAATCTACACATGTAATTTTTATGTATACAATTTAAATATTTAAAATTATATCGATAGTCAAAATTTTGGAAGTTTGATCATCACTATGTCCAAAACGTCAACTTTTTGAAGACCAAAAGGAGTACTAAATGTACAAGTTGTCCAAGATTTTTTCGCTATCAATTAAAGATTTCTTTTATGACTCTTTGTGCTTTTCCTTGAGTGAATGCATAACATTGGTGGCTACCTAAATACTAAGGGCCTGTTTGGTTCCTTACCTAAGTGAGCCATAACTCAAGTTACACAATGTGTGGTATGCCACAAAAGTGTGGTGAACAAATTGGGCGCCACAAGTTTGGCAAAGTTGGGCAAAAAATTGAGTCTATGACATGTAGGGCCTGTTTGGTTCCTTACCTATAAGTGAGCCATAACTCAAGTTACGCAATGTGTGGTATGCCACAAAAGTGTGGCGAACAAATTTGTGACACTACGGTTTGTCGTGACATTATAAAATGTGAAATTGGAGGTTAAAACTTTACGGTATAAGGTTAATTCACATTTTCGGGCCGTTTTCGGGAGTTTGGGCCTTTCTGGGGCGATTTGGGCCTCAGGGGGAACCCCACATGGGCCAAAGGTGGAGTTTTCCAGCCCATGTGGGGGGAGGAGGGCAGCATGACCCTGCCCAAGCGCCCCCCTTGCCCTAGGCGCCTCCCTCCCCTCCCCTCTCACCCCCAAGCCGCCACCCCCTCCCTCTTCCTCCACACGCCCCCATCTCCTTCCCCCATTGCGCCACCACCTTCCCCTCCCCTCTCCACCTCCCTTGCTGCCCTAGGGGAGCTCCCCACCACACCACCTCGCTGTCCCCTCCATTGGGAAGCCCCGCGACGAGGAGATCCGGCGGTTCCAGCACGAGGAGGACGATCGGGGAGCCCAGGAGGAAGGATTTCGGCGTTCGTTGTTCGTCGGGCTGAGGTATGGTATGGGTGTTCCTTGGGGTTGGTCTAGGTGTTGTTCTAGAGGTCGTTATGATGTTTTTAGATCAAGTGGTGGTGCTGTGATTGGGTAGATTGGATGGAAACTAGAGTTTGCCACATTCTCTGTTTCGGACAGATTGTGCAGTCGACCTAGGGTTTGAGTGTTCGCGATTTTAGAATAGGAATTTGGTCGGCCGCCTGTTGCGAAAGTTGTAGGTAACTTCAATAACTTTAATTGAACACCAAGAACGTCCAATTCCGCCCAGCCGTTTGAAAGTTATGGTCGTTTTACCGAGCGTGTTCAAATCTATGACGTAATTGGGACAGAACGTAGTGTTTTGTAGATTAAACAATTTTAGAGGCCGAATAAGCTTTTCCCAATACTTAGAAAAAGCTAGGAAATTTCCTAAGCTTCGCGATGATATACTCGTTTAATCGATTCGGAGTCCTAGAACTAAATTTATGCTATATTGAGGCCTGCTGTCCCGAAGGGACAGATTCTCTGTTTTTCGATTTTGGGAGTAGTTTGTAAAGTCGGGGTAGACTAGCTTTTGCGTACTGTTTTGGGGGCACGTTTTGAGTGTGTGGTATGTTTGTGCAGGTGGTGTGACCCCGGGAGTGCCCTCAACCTCTCACCAATCCGTCGCCCGAGGTTAAGGCAAGTGTATTGTAATGAGTAGCGTATTGTATGATGCTAACTGTGACTAGGTGTAAATTGCTTTCATGATGTGCTATCTTATCATGATTACATGTTGTGATATCTTGCCATGATTAGTGCTTGCCCATGTTATGATGAAATTGGAGTATTATGATGCTATGCCCATGTTATGATGAAATTGGAGTATTATGATGCTATGCCATGTTTAGTTCAGTTTGATGCAAGTTGTTATGTTTATGGCATAATCGCATACATGGCATGTGATCTGGCCCGTTCGGTGAGAAATTCATAACTAGTCCGGTAAGGGCGGTGAGAAAGTTATGACTAATCCGGAGAGCCACTGAGTAAGTCCTACCTCGTGATTCCATCCACCGTGGTGATTGGAAGCGAGGAGTAGGCACCCTCCATCTACGGGATGGAAGGGGGAAGAGGGTGCACGCCGACGGGTGTGCACTCAGCAATACCGGTATATGCTTCCAGGAGACATGTGCATTGCATTGCATTGCATACATGATGATGATAATAAGTTGTGTACGATGTGCTTTGTCATGGCTATGATGTGGTAGATGAGATTATGATTTGAACATGATGTTAAAGTATGGTATGTATTGATGTGGCATTGAATTATTCCTTATGATCCATTGCAATATGCTTGCTGAGTGATGAACTCACGCTTGTGTTTATGTTGTTTTTAGGTACCATGAAACCGGCATGCGGGAAAAGGGCATTAGCTACACTTTTACACGTAGCTTCACATTATTATACAGTTTAATCATTGGGAGTCATGATAATAATGATTAGTGCCATGAACCTTGGTGTATGGGCTTGAGTTCATCGTTTGGTTTGTTATATTTGGTGGAATGGTTGAATTCCTTATTTTAGACTTAATTGATGCTTTATTAATTGATATTGCTGTTTTACATGTCTTATGCTATGATATAACTTGCCATGTTATTACTATTGCTCCAATTCATGGAAAAACAAAGGAGATGCTGCCGAAATTTTCGGTTTTAGCATTTACTCATTTGCTGTAATTTACTTTAATTTGTAGTATTTAGATGTTATTTAGTCTATGTTTGGTAGCATTCGGGCATACTAGATGCCAGGGTGTTACAAAATTGGGCGCCACAAGTTTGGCAAAGTTAGGCAAAAAATTGAGTCTATGACATGTAGTTTATGGGGCAACAAATCGTGGCAAGCCACAATTATGGTAATGAACCAAACAACTACCTAAGAAATTGTGGCATCACTAAAGTTAGGTGTGGCAATCTTAGGCCCCAAACCAAACAGGCCTGTAGTCTATGGGGCAACAAATCGTGGCAAGTCACTATTATGGTAATGAACCAAACAACTACCTAAGAAATTGTGGCATCACTAAAGTTAGGTGTGGCAATCTTAGGCCCCAAACCAAACAGACCCTAAATGTACATGCTGTCCAAGATTTTTCACCGTAATTAAAGTTTTCTTTTATTTCTCTCTGTGCTTATCCCACCACCCCTCCCCCTACCCAAATCGCAGCCCAAGTTCTCCTATATAAAGGAGCTGCCTACAGAAATCTTTGGTCTTCACCCTATTGCATGCCAAAATGTCTAGACTTAGTCTATTATTACCAACAATTGCTATATGTGTCTTTTTTCTTGCACATCCAAACGGAGGCTTTAGATTGTCTCCTACTATTCAAGAGGTAAATGTTCTAATGCTATGTTGTTTTATAGAACTATCATGTGTTTGAGCATTGTGTCTTGAAGTGTCTACCGTGGGATTGAAGAGATATCAAGGGGATGGTGTGGGGTTGCGGATAAGGTAGAGTGTGATTGGAAGATGGGAGATGGTGTGGGGTTAATTAGGGATAGGGTAGAGAGTGATGGGAAGATGGATTTGTCAAGGGTGGAGACTAGGGGATAATGGATTTAGCTCCTAAGGATAGTAAGCAATGTTATCAAGGCATCACCTTGTCATCCAACCGCTCTAGGGACCTCGCCAAAGTAGGTCACTTTGCCATAGAAAGAGAGGGGGGAGGCCAGGAAAAGGGTGATTGGAGGTGACCGTGTGTCGATATGTGCAACAAATCTAATGATGGGGACACCTCTTTATCTTGGCAACATATCTAGTGCAATTAAAGTTTTCGTGCAACCACCGTGCAACTCTACTAAAAAAGTTTCAAAAAATTCTGAAAAAAAAATCATGGATGTAAATCTCAACTTACCCCATCTAAAAAAAATCATGGATGTAAATTGGAGGTGACCTTGAATAGTTCAAATGCACCTCAAAATTTGTCTTTTTTGTAACTTCTAGCATAGGACGAATTTGCTCATGAAATTTTATACGTAGATGGGGTAAGTTGAGATGTACATCTATAATTTTTTTCAGAATTGTTTGAAACTTTTTTTAGTAGGGTTGCACGGTAGTTGCACGAAAACTTTAATTGCACTGGATATGTTGCCCTTTATCTTGGCCTGCCCATGCTAGATTTGACTACATATCATAGTCAATGCTTCACTCCTTATTGGCTCACTCCTCTTCTGACTGCGATGACACCTACTGCCCTTCTTAGGGTATACAAAGTGTGGGTGACGTGGGCCAGGTTGTTGGGCTTCATGGGCTAGGTGGCCTGGTGGGCTCATTTTTTTCCTTTGAACCTTTCTAAATCTTTATGTGTTTGCCATCTCCTTTAATAGCCGCTACATGCTAATTCATATAATGTTGTGACGTTGCTAAATTAAAGTGCCTAGGTGTCCACGCTACATGCTAATTCATATAAAAGGGTATTAGGAATAGGGATCAATTAACCGATGGTGCAGAGCTGTCACCAAAAGTAGATCTATGTGGAGTGGTTTAGAGACATAGATTCAAAAGAGGTACACTGTTCTTAGCATGATTGAATGAATACACCAAATCACTCTTTTCTTATGTTGGCCCTGCCTCCTACAAGCGAGAGATCTGCTAGAGAAATATTATCCTTCAATTCTTCATTTTTTGGTTCCTGTTTTGCTTCGTAGTAGTTGCAAAAATATTTTCTTACCAACTCAGCATTTTGCTTAGGTGGATGAGAGAAAAAGAAGAGAGAGATATAGACTGACTACTAACTTATAGTCAGGCTATAGCTGATTCCAAGGCATTTATCACCTCTTACATATGGGCCTATATTTAATTTTGTAGATAATGCTATAGCTAGTCCATTGGAGAGGTTGTCTATTAGCTATCTATAGATGACATGTACATTTTTTATAGCTAGTAGTTGACTACACCATTGCAAATGCCCTTACTGCCTTTTACTGCCTTAACTCTCACCATCACATCCCAAAGGGACCGTTCGGAACACGAGAAATTCTCCTTGATTTCTACGTGCAGAAGTTTAATTATTTCTCACAGTTACATGGCACACCAAATTTGAAAGTAGAAGACATACACATTTTGATAATAGAATATCTAGCTTGGTGACATGAAGCAGTCACGTTTATATATTTTTCGGCATATATTTGTTTTGTTAATTTATCATGGTTTATGGCTAGGTTTATATATAGTATGCTGTACTGTACGCATTTAATTTTTTTTTTTTTTTTTGGTGGGGGGGATTGAATGGAAATTAGGTGCATTAACCATATTGGTGTTTTTATTGGGTGAATCCAAAGAATTTTGGCAATTGTAACATGGCGTTCAGTGTTTGGATAGACAGAACTTAATTCTATCCTTTTTACGATAGCTGTATACAAAAGTATATATAGAAAAGGGTTAAGAATATTTAAGTTGCTAGACTAAGTTAGAACGTAACATGTTGGGTATGCAAAAACAGTTTAAAAAACAACAGAGAAATAGGTACTGGTTGTGTTATGCTTTCGTTGAAATAATTAGTAGATTATCCCATAGTAGTTAGTGTCTTGACCAGTATCATGATAACATTTCATAGTCCCAATTAAACTAAAATTGGCTTGAAGTTCTAGATTCCACGTTAGTCACTTCATATGAACCCTTTCCGTCTTAATGTATATTTATGTTTTTCCTTGAAGGAAAATGATTCATTAGCACAAGATTTTCTACCTGGTCCAGTCAAACGAATGCTGACAAGCGTCCAGTCAAACTACACTGAGACAACAATTTCTGGACAGGATGCGAATTCATATGTTACATATGTGAGTTACGCTTCTTGATCTTCATTTAATCCTATGAACATTAATATCACTTTTTGCCTTTAGTTAACTATTGTATCTACATATATAAGATTAGCCATCCTAAAAAAATAAGGGGCAATTACCAGGATAATACTATAAATCTATAACAAATATCATGGCTTGGTTGTTGCCAACAATGTCAAACTTGTTCAAGTGTGGGTTTGTACTTTCATGTTATATAATCATACGAGTGCTTGATCCTGAGTCCGATTTGTAGAAACCTGGTCGTCCCTTTTGATTTTTTTTTTAGGGTGGGACAATTGACTAGTTTAGTCACCTTAAGACTCATAACGCACACGTCATAAGTTCAAATCTCAGAAAATTAGAGCGGAAAATTCATACAAATAATCAATCCAACTTATGGTTGGTACCGGTGGAATCGAACTCCTATCATAAGCCCAGGGACAAGGTGCCATATTGCTAGACTATGTTAATTACCGTTGGCTTGGACACGGAAATGTTGCTAAGAAAACCTGTAAACAAGTGCCTTCAGAGAAAAAAAATTAAGAACAAGCACATATATATGGTTTAATTTCTTGTTGTCATGTAGAGTAAGACGTTAATAGGTCTACTGTGGTGGAGAAATGGGCTAATTAATTTTGTAAATTTATTTCATGAGGACATCAAATCTGTTAAAACAAGTGAGCCATGGGCTAAAAGTGTACGTCATTTACTAGCTAGTTCGAAGCCATGCGATGATTAGACCAAGTTAGATTAGATCACTACTACAAAACTGCACATAGGAGACGCCTATCAGTGGCGGTTTGTTTGGAACCGCCACTAATAGGAATATCAGTGGCGGTTTTTTAGCTCAAACCGGTGCCAGGATCATCAGTGGCGGTTTTTATTCCAAACCGCCACAGATAACCGAGTATCAGTGGCGGTTTTTCTTCAAAACCGCCACTGATACTTCGAGCACTATCAGTGGCGGTTTTTGGTTAGAACCGCCACTGATACTCGGTTATCTGTGGCGGTTCGGAATAAAAACCGCCACTGATACTTGGGAACTATTTGTGGCGGTTCAATGTAAAAACCGTCACTGATAATGGGCGTATTTGTGGCGGTTTTATGTTAGAACCGTCGCAGATACTGTTATCTGTGGCGATTTTTTGATAGAACCGCCACTGATAACTATAGTTACCTAATTTGAGTGCTCTAAATTTCAACTAAGTGCTTGATTTTACTATGATATGGATACTTCAAATTTCAACTAAGTGCTTGATTTTACTATGACATGGATATTTCAAAGTTGAAATTGGGAGCACCCATGTCATAGTAAAATCAAGCACTTAGTTGAAGTTTGAAGTACCCATGTCATGGTAAAATCAAACACTTAGTTGAAATTGGGAGTACCCATGTCATGGTAAAATAGAGCACTTAGTTAAAATAGAGCATGACAAATTCAGAGTATGAGAATACTAAAATTAGTGTTCGGGTCCTTTGTGGGGTTAAGGGGAGTGGGACACGTTATATTTCAAATGTGATCATGCCAACACTACGGTACTAGATCACATAAAAACTCTGAAGTTAATCGTGCTTGGGCTGGAGTAGTACTAGGATGGGTGACCTCTCAGGAAGTGCTTGTATTTGCATTAAAATCGGTGGTAGAACTCATTAGTTAAGCGTGCTTAGGTGAGAGTACTACTAATTAGGATGGGTGAGGAGTGACCTCCTAGAAAATATCTTTATTTTGTGTTTAAATTGCCAGAATATTAAATATAATTATTTGTGGCGGTTTTTCTTCAGAACCGCCACAAATAATGCATTATCAGTGACGGTTTTTCTTTGGAACCGCCACTGATAATATTATCAGTGACGGTTCAAAACCGCCACTGATAATCTTCGATTATCAGTGGCACTATATCAGTGGCGGTTCAAAAAACCGCCACTGATGGCAGTTACGAACCGCCACTGATGTCTATTTTTCTAGCAGTGGATACAGATGCTATTCCATTGAACTTAATACTTTTCTTTGGACCAAAATAGTATTTAACCTCCTAATTGTTTTCCTAACATATTCATGCTTCTTGATAAAAGAGCTGTCCCGAATTTTTGAATTGTTGTTGGTTTTGAAGTACGTTACACATTTTTACAATGTCACAATTGCATATTGGACTCCCTTTCTTCACTAGTTGTTGTGCTGTTTATTTGACTGCTTTCACCGTACAGTTTGCCACACACCATCCTTATTATGGTCGTCATGGTGTCGACTACTACGGGTTAGAAGTCACCATGGATGTGCATGGCCATGAACTAAAATACGGGCAGTGGAGTACGACTGGAATTTGGGTTAGTAATACTGGAGATGGCACGAAATCAAGCTACAATTCGATTGATGTTGGATGGCATGTAAGCAACATTTTGACTTTCAATTCATACATAAATTTTTGGTTCGAAAACTCAATAGCCCGGGTACTAATTGTCAGTTGCAACTATCATGCTAATTAATGGAATGATGCCTCCACACAATATATGACTTAATACCAACTTGGCAATAAACTTATGAAACCAAGTTCATTAGACCCAATTAAATTGTTCAACACAAAATGACAAGACTACTTGAATTTCAATGATTCATGAGTTCTTATTGAACCCTTTGGTAGGTTAGCGCATGAAATATGTGATTTGTCTTCCAGCATTGCATTTTAATTAGTCGTCACTAAAAACTACCAACAATTATCGGAGCTTAAATGAAACGACTTGGAAAGAAACTTAAGCCTTAATCGTCAAACTAGAAAAAAGTAATCATCGCACGGGAATTTTTGTAATTATTGAATTGTTTTGTCACATTTTTTCTGTTCTTGCCTGTTGCACGTGAGGCGGTGTTGTTGAAATCTGCATCCCTTATTTACAGATTTACCCCAGACATTATGGCGACTCTCGTTCTCACTTCTTTCTTTACCTTTTGGACGGTATGTGAAAATGATGTTTTTGATTAGTTCCAGACACAATCGATCCTGTTCTGATGGTAAGTAATTATGTACATACGATTACTCACCCATGCACGTATATGCAACAGAGAGATGGATATCAAGAAACCGGGTGCTTAAACAAGGAATGCCCTGGCTTCGTACCAGCGAATGGTGCTAAGGTAGCGCCGGGCGCTGGGATAGATGTTAAGAATGGAAGCCTACAGAATATCACGCTCAAAGTGTTTAAGGCAAGATAAGTTGCATTCTTCTTCTTTTGGAGTGATCGATGCTATATATGTTCCCAACGACAACTTATGTTCATATGTTACTGGAAGGACGTCGATCATTCTGTAGTCCTTGTTTATAATTAATCATGCTAACAAATATCGGAAAGTTGGAAGAGCGCGCGATAATTGTAGGAAAATATATTTGTACATTGCCTAGTTCTGTCCTTTAACAAGAGGATTAATCTGAAATCCTTTTACTTGACCCGAGTCCTGATGAATGGCAGGGTAAGACAGGTGGAGACTGGTGGGTGTACTACGGCTTGAACAGCGTGCCCACGGCGGTGGGCTACTACCCAAGATCGCTCTTCACCTTCTTGGCTGATAAGGCAAACCATCTTTCGTTTGGTGCATATGTGGTCGCCGACAGGGCCCTCCTAACTCCGCCGATGGGCAATGGTGTCCTCCCGGACAATGGCCTGGCCCGCGCCGCATCTTTCACCGACATACGGCTTGTCGATCAGGACGAGAGCAGCAACCCCATCACAATAGACTTAGATACTTTTGTGTCTAACAACCAATGCTACTCTATTACTCCTGTTGTCAACGCTGAGTGCTTTTACGGTGGCCCTGGAGGCTGCCCGCAATAGCTGATCGATGGCACACAGACCACCAAGAACGAAATAAAATGTTGAAGAAGCACGAAACACAACTAGTACTTTGTCATGTTCATTAGCTGGGAGCGAATTGGCAATTGAGTAATTGGGTTGAGTATGTATTCTGAGTTGTATTGCATAGGCTAGAGTTGGGCTGGTCCCACTTGTAAGTGGTCCTTGGCGGGACGTTATGAACCTCTCTCCGTTGGCTTGTGCCCGGTGGCCGAAGAACTAAATCTAAAAATTCCCCAAGTTCTATCTGAATTCATGTCTTCTTCTTGCTCTCTACCCTAGACTCTCTTCTATTGACGAATGTACGCAAACTTGGTATCAGAGCCCTTTTTCGTTCTAGTGCCCCGGAAGAAGCGGTCACAATTGGAGATTTTGGATCGGTGGAGAATCAGTTGGAAGGGGTGGACACACTACCAAAGTAGATTTTGGATGATGTGCATGGCATGAAGTCAGAGGTTGGGGAAGTTCGCTCCTCGGTGAAAGCGGTGTGAGGGAGAGTGGAGGCACTAGAGCCACGCCCAAAAGCAGCCAACCCGGCATTGACACACCCTACATTCTCATTGATCGCCCTACCTCACAATACGCTTTCGATTCCAACATCACTGTCAGGTGAAGAGGCTACTCTGGCCAACGGCCACCACGATCATGAGCAACTCCGAGGGCAAGCGAAGGGAATCATTGGATCCCCTGTGCTACCTCCGGTCATGGGTAAGCCAGACCTGTCTCATGCTTTACAAGTGTTCGATGCTAGGTCAGGTAGAGGAGAGCTCTAGGGTAAGGGAAAAACTCAAGTTCAATGCTGCAACCACGTGAGCCCCTACCCAAGCTTGAGTTTCCCAAGCTTGATGGGGAAAACCAAAGTTCTGGAAGTTTGGAATCAATCCTAGGCTGCGCACTAGGTTTGCGTCCCTTTATTTTACTGGCAATGCAGCTTTATGGTTGCAAAATGCTGAGGCCAAAGGGAGTTTTGAGGATTGGGAAACCCTCTGTGTGGCAGTAGAAAGGTGATTTGGCAGAAATATTTACAAGCGACAAATGAATCAATTAATGAACATAAAACAGAGCGATGCAATGGCTGAATATTTAGAGAGATTTGAGAAACTTCAACATCACATAGTCCTATACAATTCCTCACAAGATGATGTCTTCTTTGTCCATCATTTTTTGGGAGGGTTACGTGAGGAAATATGTACGTACTGCTATTGTACTTCATAATTCGGAGGATGTGGATACTGTAGCTTCTCTCGCTCTGTTAAAGGAAGAGTTGGAGAACAACAAGAAGAAGCCATGTCATAAGGATGACAGTAGGGACTTTAGCAAATGAGGGGGGGGGGGTAAATACATTAAAAAAGCTCAAGCCTTGCTGCCACGCAACCCTAGCCACCCCCCTCCATCCCTTGCGCCTCCCCTTGCCTCCCCTAGAAACCACCTCCCTCCCCAACACCCCTAGCCGGCCCTAGGCGAGTTCCACCCCCACCCCTTGCTGCCACGCCCTTCCACTCCATTGTCCTCGCCGTTGGGGAGCTCCGCGACGAGAGGATCTGGCGGGATTGGTGCGTGGAAGGAGATCGGGCGACTGGGAGGAGTTTTCGTCGGTTCATCGTTCGTCGGGCTAAGGTATGATGATGGGAGATCCTTGGGGTGGATTAGGTGCTGTGCTAGTGGTGTTCTTAATGCCTTAGATCCATGTTTAAGTGCTGTTCCTAGGTGAGATTAGGGAAATTGTTATGCTGTCCCACGTTCTGTCCTCGGGCAGATTTGCACCCCGACCTAGGGCTTAAGTTTTTGTAATTTTAGAGACATTTTCTAATCGGCTGGCTGTTACGAAAGCTATAGGTAATTGAATTATCTTTAACTGGACACTAAGAACGTTAAATTCCGTCCAGCCGTTTGAAAGTTATGGCTGTTTTACCGAATATTGTCAAATCTGTGACGTGATTGAGATAGATTGTGTTGATATGTAGATTAGACAATTTTAGAGGCCGATTCAGTCTTCACATATACTTAGAAAAAGCTAGGAAATTTCCTAAGCTTCGAGAAAATGTACTCATTTACTTGATTTGGTGTCTTAGAACTCAAGTTATGCTAGTTGGAAGCCCGCTGTCCTGACGGGACAGATTCTCTGTTTTCGGGTTTTGGGAGTAGTTTGCGAAGTCGCGGTGGATGAGTGTTCGTGTACTATTTTGTGGGTAAGTTTTGAGTGTGTTGTACCTATGTGCAGGTGGTGTGACCTCGGGAGTGCCCTCAACTTCTCGCCACTCCGTCGCTCACAATTGATGGCAAGTGTATAGTAGCGGGTGTGGTTAGGGTGTCATAGTGTTTGAGATTGAGATAGTCCATTTATGATTATGATATGATGCCATGATTGATTCTTGCAAGTGACATGATGAAAATGACTTATTATAAGGCTATGCAATGATTAGTTGAGTTTATGTGCAAGTTGTTTATGTTTATGGCATATTTGCATACATGGCATGAGAATTGGCCAGGTCGGTGAGAAAGTCGTAACTAGTCCGGTGAGGTTGGTGAGAAAGTTATGACTAGTCCGAAGCACCATTGAGAAAGACCTACCTCGTGATTCCATCCACAGTTGTGAATGGAAGCGAGGAGTAGGCACCTTCCACGGGATGGAAGAGAAAAAGGGGGTGCACACCGACGGGTGTGCACTCGGCAATACCGGTATGTGCTAAGCAAGGAGTCATATGCATTGCATTGCATGAGTGGAATGATAATGAGATGCGCATGACATTCTATGAGTTGTTTACGAAGATGATCATGAGACGTTTATAATGATGTTGAATGAAAGGTTAATGAAATTGTTATGAATGTTATTATTGTCTACTCCACTGCTATACACTTTGCTGAGTGATGAACTCACGCTTGTTGTTTGATGTTTCTTTTAGGTACCTCGAGAACGCTATATGGGAAAGGGAACTAGCGACATGTCTTCACTTAATAACACTCAATTAAACAACTACACACTTCAATTCGTAGTTGTGATGTTCACCCTGGTTTATGCTAATTTGTGCTTGGTTCTCCTACTTAGTAGCACTCAATTAAACAACTACACACTTCCATTCATAGTTGTGATGTTCACCCTGGTTTATGCTAATTTGTGCTTGGTTCTCCTATTCCCTTCATATTTGGTTCATGAACACTCGAGTTAAGACTCGGAGATTGAATTATTGCTTTAAACTTCTGTTATACATGATTTAGATGTTACCTGTTGTGCTATTATGTTATACTGTCTTTGTGCTGTTCCAAATCATGGAAAAAAGGAGATGCTGCCGAAATTCCGTTTAACCTATTAGTGCCCTTGCTGTAATTTGCCTTTGTTTAGGCTATTTAATTGTTGCTTTGACTATGTTTGGTGACATCCAGGGCATGCTAGATGTCGGGGTGTTACAGGGTTGTAATGACAGATTTTGGGCACAGATTGGTTGGAGGAATACAATCCGATATGGGTACATTAGAAGAGAAAATGCATCAAGTTTATGCACAATGGTCATCGAGTCATGATTCATGCCAAAAGAGATGATCAGCAAGAGGGTACATACATCGTTGCTAAGGACTTTAAAGGATTGTTAAAAAGAGGAGCAGTAACTCACTAAGTGCAGCTCAATAGAAGTTCAGATGATGAGCTTGATGTAGAAAAAGCAACACATGAGGATCATGTATCAGTGGTAGTAACAGAAATAGCGCAAAAAATTGAGCACTTGTGTAACACCCCGGCATTTACTATGCCTGAATGCTACCAAACAAAAGCTAAACAACATCTAAATACCATAATTAAACATAAATTCCAGCAAAGGCGCACATGCTAAAAACCGAGATTTCGGCAGCATCTCCTTTGTTTTAACATGAATTGAAGCAACAACAATATTAACGTGTCAATGTGGCATAACGAACGATAGCAATAACATGATCAAACGGAAAAACAGCCACCATACCACTAAGGATATAAATTCTATCCATCACATGACAAATATGGACTAATCAACTACTCATAACGACCAACGAATCATCGAAACCATAGTTTAGTTCAATGAATTAACCATAACCGTAAGGGAAGGAACATGTCATTGTTTAAATGTGTGATGCTAAGTGATGATGTGTGACTAGCTCCCTTTCCCGCATGTCGGATTCATGGTACCTAAAAGAAAACAACATAAACACAAGCGTGAGTTCATCACTCAGCAAGTATATTGCAATGGTACAAACATAAACAATTACATAGCAATAATATCTCACATCATGTAAACCATCTCATTCATTGTCACATATTATCATCATCATCAATATGTATGAAGTGCAATGCGATGCTCATGTCTCCTTGGAAACTCATACCGGTATGGTTGAGTACACACCCGTTGGTGTGCACCCTCTCCCCCCTTCCATCCCGAAGATGGAGGGTGCCTACTCCTCGCTTCCGTTCACCACGGTGAATGGAATCACGATGTAGGACTTACTCATTGGCTCTCCGGAATAGTCATAACTTTCTCACCGACCTTCCCCGGATTAGTTATGACTTTCTCACCGCCCGGGCCATGTATCATGCCATGTCATGTATGCAAATATGCCAACATCATAAATCACTCTTACATTAACACATGGCATCATAACATAGTAAGCATATTCATCATATCATTGGCAATCATTAAAGCATGTCATGTGATCATATCATATATCCAATTTCATCTATTCTCAACAAGCAACCTACAAACCGCTATCCATTACAATACACTTGCCTCAACCACAAGCAACGGATTGGCGGGAAGTAGAAGGCACTCCCGGAGTCGCACCACCTTCACATAGGTACCACACACTCACAATCATGTCCACAAAACAGTACGCAAACCCTCATCTACGCTGACATTGCCAACTATTCGCAAAACCCGAAAACAGCGGTTCTGTCCCGTCGGGACAGCAGCCTTCCAAAAGGCATAACTCGGGTTCTAGGACTCCGAATCAAATAAACGAGTACATCCTCGCGTAGCTTAGGAAATTTCCCAACTTTTTCTAGGTATATGGAAAGACTGATTCAGAATCTAAAGTTGTTTAATTTACAAAATACCGTGATCGGTTCCAATCACGACAAGCGAGCTCCCAAAACCAACCCTTGTGTTAATTTAGCTCAACAGAGTGCAACCTCTCATGAATCCCTCTTCACCTCAATTCCCAAATAGACCACGAAAAAAAAAACGGTCTCACACTCCTCCATCCATCCCTCATTGGCACTGACGTGCCCGATCCATTTAATCGAAATTACTCTCCAGAAGGGCATGGTACCAGCCTCTAGAACCCTCTTCATCTCCCACGCACAAACGTGTTTTCACGCCTCAACCTCTCTACGGTGGTTTGCCATATTCAAAACGACGATGAACCAAGAGAGACACATACTCCAAGACCACCAACTATTTGAACAAACGAGGTTAAGACCTTGCAACGGATTGCTCTTTTACAAAAGACCAATACCCAACACTACCACCTAAAGGAAAAGGCCCACCTTACAATCAGGGTCCTTAAACTCGCAAGAAAATGTAACAACCAAACAAAATCGCTACGGTTGATACAACCTTGTTCAACCTCAGCAACAGAAAGGTCCAATATACTCTGAAAAGGAAAACAATTATTAGCAATGTGACACTACGGTATGGTGTGACATTATAAAATGTGAAATTAGAGAATAAAACCTTTCGGCTTGAGGTTTACTCGCGTTTTTGGGCCTTTTGAAGTGTTGTGACACCACAGAGCGTCGTAACCTTATTTAATGTGCATGATTTGGTCAAAAACAGTATGAGATGTGGAAATAAGGTTAAAACCATAGGATTTGGAGGTTTATAACGTTTCCGGGCCGTTTCCGGGATTTTGGGCCTTCCCGGGGGATTTTGGGCCTTAAAGGGGGGGTTGTGGGCTTTGGTGGGATGGAGTGGGAATCCATTTAGGATTAGGAAAGGGGCTTAGGGCTGGTTAAAGGGGGGTTTCCCTGCCCTTTTGGGCATCCTCCCCCTGCCCTTTGCGCCCCCAAGTGCCCTAGCCGCCTCCCACACCTCCCCACCTCCTCCTTGGGCGCCTCCACCTCCCCCAAGCCTCTCCCCTTGCGCCACCACCCTCTCCACCACCTCTCCACCTCCCTTGCTGTGCCTAGGTGAGTTATTGACCTCACCACCTCAAAGATCCATCCGTTGGAGCGCTCCGCGATGAGGGGATCCGGCGGGATTGGAGCGAAGATGGAGATCGCGCGAACCGGGAGGAGATCTATTGGGTTTTCTTGCGTCGGGCAAAGGTATGTCCATGGAAATCCTTGGGGTTGATCTAGGTACTGTTCTAAGGGTGTTTATCAAGTTTTTAGATCAATTGGTGGTGTTGGAATTGAGTAATTTGGATTAGATCTAGATGTTGCCACGTTCTGTTTCTGGGACAGCATGAGCAGTCGACCTAGGGTTTGCGTTTTCGTCAATTTAGATTTCGAATCTGACTGTACAGACTTTTAAGAAGTTGTAGATAATTTCATTATCTTTCTGTGCATATAAAGAACGTTAAATTCCGCCCAGCCGCTTGAAAGTTATGACTGTTTTACCGAGCGTATTAAAATCTGTGACGCGATTGGAACAGATCTCGGTAATCTGTAGATTAAACAACTTTAGAGGCCGAATCAGTCTTTCATTATACCTAGAGAAAGTTGGGAAATTTCCTAAGCTACGCGAGGATGTAATCGTTTAATTGATTCGGAGTCCCAGAGCCCAAGTTATGCCTTTTGCAAGGCTGCTGTCCCGCCGGGACAGAACCTCTGTTTTTAGGTTTTGCGAGTCGTTGGCAATGTCGGGGTAGATGAGGGTTTGCGTACTGTTTTGTGGACATGATTGTGAGCGTGTGGTACCTATGTGCAGGTGGTGCGACCCCGGGAGTGCCTTCTACTTCCCGCCAATCCGTTGCCCGTGGTTGAGGCAAGTGTGTTGTGATGGATAGCGATTTGTAGGTTGCTTGTTGAGAATAGATGGAATTGACTACATGATATATGATCACTTGCCATGCTTTTATGATTGCCAATGATATGATGAGCATGTTTAATATGTTATGATGCCATGTGTTAATATGTGAGTTAAATATGATGTTGGCATAAATGCATACATGGCATGTTACATGGCTCGGGCGGTGAGAAAGTCATAACTAGTCCGGGAAGGTCGGTGAGAAAGTTATGACTAATCCGGAAAGCCAATGAGTAAGTCCTACATCGTGATTCCATTCACCGTGGTGAACGGAAGCGAGGAGTAGGCACCCTCCATCTTCGGGATGGAAGGGGGGAGATGGTGCACACCGACAAGTGTGTACTCAACCATACCGGTATGAGTTTCCAAGGAGACATGAGCATTGCATTACATTGCATACATAATGATGATGATATTGTTAAGTGTTCATGAATGAGATGATATATATGATGGGAGATGTTATTGCCATGATATTGTTCTTGTTGTCCATTGCAATATGCTTCCGAGTTTCGAACTCACGCTTGTGTTTTCTTGTTATTTTAGGTACCATGAGAACGGCATGCGAGGAAGGGAAATAGTCACACGCCCACACGTAGCTTCACCATATTGATTCCACAAGTCATTCTATTAGTTTGATAATAAATTGCGTGTGATGATTATTGCTTTAAGGTTTAGCTTTGCTATATGAGAGTTTTATTGTTCGTTTGACCCTTGGAGACATTATGTGTTTGAAACTAGACTTATATTGTTGCTAAGTCGTTAATTATTGCTGTTTTTAGTTGTCTCTCATAATCCATACATTGCTACACTGTTGTTGCTCCTTTAATTCATGTTAAAACAAAGGAGATGCTGCCGAAATTTCGGTTTTTAGCATATGTACCTTTGCTGGAATTTATGGTAACTTGTGGTATTTAGATGTTGTTTAGCTTATGTTTGGTAGCATTCAGGCATATTAAATGCCGGGTGTTATTCTGATTGGTATCAGAGCGGGCTGTAGGTCCTTGGAATATGTATTTCTAGTGTCATACCTTAGGTTACAACTAAAATGTGATGTGGAATAACTTAGAAACATGGCTTAGGTTCTAACTAAAATTTTGTCATAGAATAGCAACATTAAAACTTGCAAAAGTGGTATAAATAATCTAAAATTTGACACACAATGGATGCACAGTAGGAAAGGGTATGGGTATCGTTTCCTTACGCTTAAATGTTGTATTTAAGCTTTGATGTTGAATGCTTCATTTTACAATGCATGATGCTATGTCAATGAGATAAATGATTTAATTGTTCCTGTTGTGGTGATAAAAGTGGGGTTTTGGTGCCGAAGGGTTTCGGTCACCTCGTTTTGTTCATAGTAAGGGTGAGGTTTGACGGTGTGGCCGGTTAGCACCATCACCGAAGAACTATTAACCCCTGTAGGAGAATAGTGCTTATCCTTTCTGTCGTTGATCGGGTAGTTGACTGGAGTCAAATAGAAGAGTTGATGGTGGTTTT